>JAQHUG010000005.1:16197578-16258976 GCA_028555095.1 Dicrostonyx torquatus
ATGACATCCTTGAATTTTGTAGGA
This sequence comes from Dicrostonyx torquatus, assembly GCA_028555095.1. Classification (NCBI taxonomy): domain Eukaryota; kingdom Metazoa; phylum Chordata; class Mammalia; order Rodentia; family Cricetidae; genus Dicrostonyx; species Dicrostonyx torquatus. The sequence continues at coordinate 16,197,603 of JAQHUG010000005.1, forward strand.
AAATGGATGGAGCTAGAAAACATCATTTTGAGTGAGGTAATCCAGACCCAGAAAGACAATTATCACATGTACTCACTCATAAGTGGTTTTTAAACATAAAGCAAAGAAAACCAGCCTACAAATCACAATCCTAGAGAATCTAGATAACAATGAGGACCCCAAGAGATACATACATAGATCTAATATACATGGGAAGTAGAAAAAGACAAGATCTCCTGAGTAAATTGGAAGCATGGAGACCTTGGGAGAGGGTAGAAGGGGAGGGGAAAGGCAGGGAGGGAAGCAGAGAAAAATATAGAGCTCAATAAAAATCAATAAAAAAGAGTTACACTAAATGACATCAGCATGATTGTTATATGTGTGTAACAATAATTATAGAAATCATGAGCTTTAAAGAGAGTAGCCAATGGAAGGAGTGGATGAGGGGGAAGAAAGGGGTTGAAGTGATATAGATACATTATATGTGAATTCATGTGAAATCCTCAAAAGTAAAAGACAAAAACAAAATAGAATGTTTTACAAGAAGCAAGTATGATGTAGAATTTTTTTAGTGATATGCTGATGACTTGGGGCAAAATTGACTGTATAACATTTTTCAAACAGTGTTTTCTGTAATAAACATGCTTCCCAGAATGTACAGTCAGAGGTTTTTGGCTACTCTGAAAAGCATTAAAGTGCTTGATAGAAAATAGCTTGTGAGGTGAATGTTGGTGTCCCTGCCGTGAGAAGATGAAAAAGCAGCACTAGGAGGGAGACAGGACTCACTTTCACAGCAAGGATGTCAGGGCACCTAGTGGCCTCTGTTGTAAGCTTCACAGTACTCTGCAGTGAAGTAGTGCATCTCTGTTCCCATGGAGAATTTCTTCTTATGCATACAGAGAAGTTTACAGACATAGCAACTCTTACTCATTCAGATGTGGATTTGGAGGGATGGGAGGGAAGCTTGGAATTTCAAGATGTCCATCACTTTAATATTGGTGTGGTACCTTTGTTTTGTCCCTCAGCTGTTTAGGTTACCAATTTTTTTTTTTAAATTGCAATACTGTTTGGCCAATAGCTTAAGCACATTTCTTGATAACTCTTATATCTTAAATTAAGCCATTTCTATTAATCTGTGCATCACCACAGGTGACCAGTCTTATGTCTTAGCTAGGGATGTATTTCACAAAGTTCTCAGGGACTCTCTAATCCCCAATATCTCTGTAATGTCTGGACCTTGTTGTCCCAATGTGTCTCCAGGGCTGGGATAGTGGCTGTGGTACAGCTGCAGGGAACACTTGCCGGATGGATGCGAGCACTGTAAATATGTGAAGCCCCACAAAAGAGTATTGGATTCTCCCCAAAGCAGCCAAACAAGGCTTGAGGCTCTCCAGAGGTGAAACTAGAAAATTGGAGAAGTTTCTTCCCCACACAACAACAGCAAATCATTTAGGGACACTTGAGACCTTCTTAACTCTTTCAGGCCCGTAGTGCCTCTGTCTGGTCTTGTGCTGCCCATGGCCTGTCTGGAGACCATTCCTACTTACATTTCTGCTTTTTCATGCATATTTTGTGGATTAATTAATTGTGGTTAAAAAGTCATAACAAAACTTACCACATTAACTCTTTTAAGTTTTAATTTTTGGTGTTAAGTATATTTACTGTGAAATTGAGATTGCCAGAAAGCTTTTATCTTGCAAATCTGAAGTTCTGTATCCATTAAACAAAAGTTCCTCTTTTAATAGACACCTATAACTGCCATTTTACTCATTGTTTCCCTCAAGTGGACTACTTCAGGTATCTCCTATAAAGTGGGATCCTGCCGAGTTCCTTTTCTGATTGGCTTGTTTCACTTAGCACATTACCATCAGGGGTCATTCGTGTGTACCATGTGACAGGAAAGTACCATGTGTACTCTTTCTGGAAGACTGAATATTTTTTCACTATCTGTGCATAGCACAGTGTTCTGTTTCTTCACGTATCCATTAGTGGGTGTTGTGTTTCTTCTATTTGGTGGCCATTGTGAATTATAATCCTATCAATGTACTGTGCAAATATTACTTTGTGATTCTGCTTTTAGTTTTTAGAAACATATGTGCAGAAATGTTTTATCAGGACCCTATAGCAGTTCTAGTTTTAACGGTTTGAAGATTCTTCACTCTCGCTTCCATAGCCATTATCTTATTTTATGCTTGTGCACAGGGTTCTAGGTTGCCTACACCCCTAGATTCACATATCTTAGTGTTTCTAATTAGAGAGAGTTGGCTAGTAACTTGTAGCTTTGGTTTTTATTTCTTCAATTATTTGTGATGTCAGATATTAGAATATATTTTTGGCAATTTTTGGATTGCCTTTGAAAAAGTAATGTACTTAATTATCTACTCACATTTGATTTGTTGTTGAGCTTAAATGCATTATATACTCTCAGTAGTAACCTGGATCAAGTTTCTGTCTGGTACATGTTTTCTCTAATTCTAAAGGATTTTTTTTTTAATCTAAAAGGATGTTAATAGCGTTATTTGACATACAAAGATATTACATTTTGGTGGGTCGCCACTTGCATGGTTTTTGCTCTTATTTCTTTTGCTTTTAAATTCATATCAAGAAATCATTGCCAATATTGTCGCCAAGATTTCCAATTTTATTCTAAGATTTTCATAGTTTTAAGTCTTCCATTTGGGTTTTTAATTTGTTTTCAGTTGACTTTGATGAACAGTATACAAATCTAGCTTCATTCTATTTCATGTGTATGCCTAGTTTTTATAATATTATTTGTGGTAGAGAAAGATGATTTCTCCTCCATAATTAGTTTGTCCAATATTATTTGTGGAAGAGATTGTTCTTTTCACATTAAATGATATTGCAGTTTTTGTTGAAGATCAATGCACTCTACATGTGAGACTTTTCCTCCTGATATCTTTTATTCAATGTCATTGGTCTATATGGCCTTCTACCAGCATCACATTACTAATTTTCTTCCTATGTGTTTTGAAACAGTAAAGTATGAATCATCCAGTATATATGGTTGATACAAGAAACTCATTCTGAGTGTGATGAGGCTGGTGGACAGGTCAGAGTCCTTCATACCCACTCGGTTTCTTTTGCAGCTTTTAAATAGACGCTCTCCATGTTCATTGCCTTGAGAGATATATTAAAGAAAAAGGTCATTATCCACTTCCTCCACATTCCACTCCCCGAATGCATGCAATGGGTAGAAACTAACATACCAAGCGGTGAGTTTGCAGAACATGTGTTAATCTTTAGAATTACTCCAGACAGCCTGGTATTATGACCTATGATTCTGATTCCTGATTGCTCACGTCAAGAAAGCTCATCTCCTTTGCATGGCTGCTGTTCTGTAAGCTCTAGTTACTAACACTTCTTGTTTTGAGTGGGCATGAACTACCATGAGACAGTGAGAGACTGACCATCAGGATCCACTCACTGGGGATGTGCAGTGTGCTCAAGTGTTGGGGTTACCTGTCAGCTGCACCACAGAAAGATTTAGAAACTTTTCTCTGAGAAGAATAAGATTTATCTTTTTTTGTCTACTTAGCTTATTCGTTGTGTGTGTGTGTGTGTGTGTGTGTGTGTGTGCATATCCTACCTCAGCAGATGCTTCTGTAAAAATACCAAAAAGGGGTTAAAGCCATGACTTAGTCGTTAAGAATATTTAATGTTCTTGTAGAGAACCTGGGTTTGGTTCCCAGTACACACACAGTGGTTCACAACTACCCATTACTTCAGTTCCATGTGATCCAGTACCTTCTTCTGACCTTCACAAGCACCAGGCACACACATGGTGTACATATGTACATGCATGAAAACAAAATAGCCATATACAAAAATCAACCAACAAACAAATAATAAAAGTTTAGAAGAATACCCAAACTATCTGTATGTATTTTTGTGTAGAATGGACAGACTTCAGTCAATGCGGAATTGATTGCATCAATCTAATATGAGAAGGAACATTCCTTTAACCCGTTTCATTTCCAAGTATCTATTCACATGAATTGATTTCCATGAGAGTCCAAGAAGCTCCTAGGCCTGGACTTTTGCAGAATTCAGAGGTGAAATACGCGCTGAACAGTTATATAGGCAGTGAGACTGATAATAAAAGCCAGTCTTCTGGATTAAGTAGACAGAAGAGATATGATGCATGGAAGGAAGTCTTCTATGAGGAGCAAATCACACCAAAAAAATATGATAGCTAGGTGGTGCTACCACACACATCGATGCTCTAGAATTTAAGTGTGTGTGTGTGTGTGTGTGTGTGTGTGTGTGTGTATGCATGTGTATGCATGTATGTGTGTGTTTTCAGTTCATATAGTCCTGGCTATTGTTGGGCAAGAAATAAGAATATGGAATGGACATAGTCAATTGCACTGGCTCGTAAGAGCTGTTTTATTGTATTGTTACATTTTAGTCTATTATTTTTAAATTACTACGGCTGTGTGTAGGGCACTGGTGACTTGAAACCAGCACCTTACACATGTAAGCTTTATTCTCAGCCTCCTTTGAAAATGTTTTCACTGTGTGTGTTTACATGTGAAGTCTAGAGGTTGACAGTAGTGTCTTTCTCTATTGCTTTCTATTCTAATGTTGATATAGGTTTTCCCAATGATCTGCATAATGATTGGTCAGATGGGCTAGTTATCAAGACCTTGGCATCATTTTGTCTCTCCTTTCCAGCACTGAGATTATAGGCATGTGCTGCCTGCCATGCTGAGCTCTTTGTGTAGACATAATTCCACACAAAGAATTACATTTGAGCAGCAAGCACATTCCCCACTGAGCCATCTTCCCAGCCCTGTTCAATTCTTTCACACCTTATTTTTGTTTGTTTTTTACTTATTTTGAGCAAGGATCTTACTAAGTTACCCACATGGTCTTGAACTTGCTCTGTAGCCTAAGCAAACCTTTACGTTGTGATCATCCTGCTTTAGCCTAGAAGGCACAGATAAGCATTGGAGAAAGCAGGGATGTTAATTAGATATGGCTGTCCCCTCAATGGAGGAAATTGAATATCTGCTCTCCACCCAGAAGGTTTGGAGTGGATGTTGTTAGTGATCTGATGACCTTTGCTATCTGTAGAGTCAGACTTCACTCAAATCCCAGAGAATGATAAACCCAGATGCTCTCTCCCTAGACGTCTAGCTTTGATTCTCGGTCAATAGAATGCATCCTTAGGGGAGATGTCATGTGTCCTTTAATGTCTGCTCACTTTCGTGGTATCTCAGTCAGAGAACACACAAGATTTTACTGTGATAAGATCCCTTGAGCTATAGAACCCATCTTCACATATACTTTGCAAAAATGTTTTGAGAGAGTCAAGCCTTAGGCTTTATTGTGCACATGGGATTAGAATGATTTCTACCAGGAAACTTTCCTCCTAAACCGTACTGCATTTCAATATGTCTAAATTAAATCAGCCTGGGGTCAGACTCCGGAAGTTTGACCCAGCATTAGCTAGATCATGTTGAACCAAGTTTTCCTTCTTGTCTCATGAGGTTTGTTTCCCTGCCAGTTGTAGACCTTTCAGGGTCCCCCACCAGCTTGGATAATGGCATGCTTTACCAGATCCGATGAGACAAGTAACAGAGATAAAAAAAATGGATAAAAAACAGTAAAGTATTTGAAGTATCTTTATTTGTGCATGATATGATTCTATACATAAAAGACCCTAAGGGCTCCACCTGAAAGCTCCTGAAACAGATAAACAGATCCAACAAACAGTGGGATACAAAATTAGCACATAAAAAACATTAAGTTTCTTTATACAAATGATGAACACACTGAGAAAGACATCAAGGAAATAATATAATTCACAAGCGCCTCAGAAGAAACTTGGAACAAATCTAACCAAGGAAGTGAAAGATTTACATAATTAAAATTTTAAGACCCCGGAGAAAGAAACTGAAGAAGATACCAGAACATAGACAGACCTCCCATGCGCTTGGATTGGTGGGATTAAAGTTGTGAAAAGGACCATTCTACCAAAAGCAATCTACAGATTTAATGCAACACTGATCAAAATTTCAATGCAATTTATTTACATAAATTGGGAAAAACTTTTAGTTTCATTGGAAATATAAACAAGCCAGGATAGTGAAAATGATCCTGAACAATAAAATAAAAATTGCTAGAGGCAATACCACCCCAAATTTCAAGTTCATAGTATATAGTTTACATCAATAAAAATGGCATGGTACTGCTATCTAAACAGACTTTTTGGTCAATGAAGTAGAACTGAGGACCCACAAATAAACCCAGACTTCTATAGAGCCATCTGATTTTTGAAAAAGAGACCAACAACACGCATTGAAAAAAAGCATCTTCAACAAAGAGTGCTGGCAAAACTGGAAAGCTGCTGGTAAAAGAGTTATGCTTGATCCTTATCACTCACCACACAAATTCAATTCCAAATGGGTCAAGGACATCAACTTGAGATGCTTAATCTGATAGATAACTATGTAGGGGACACATTTGAACTCACTGGCACAGAAAAGGGCTTTCTGAGCGTGACCTTGATGAGAGCTGATTATAAATGTTAGGTAAAAGCCATATTCTTTCATGTCTATCCTTTTGAACCTGTAAGCAAAGGCTTGTCACAGGTTCAAGCCTTTGCATTTGAGAACCTCACAATTGAATTACAAAAACACAATCATACACATAAATACATCTTGTGTTATTTTAAGCCTGTTTCCAAACTTGTGAGCTGTATTCACATCTGCTCTGCACAGCATACAGCCTGAGGGACAGCAAGTTAGACACATTTGAACCTTGAAAAAACACTGCACGTACACCAGGGCTTGCTCCTTTCCTGAAGAGATGCTTTACAAGCCAGTTCACAGAGTCCCAGATATATGTGCTTTTGTGTGTGCGTATTTGAGATTGTATGAAGCCTGGGTAAGAAGTATGTTTGGAGGGTCTCCAATTTGTCACAAATAACACTTATAAGTAAGTAAAGTTTTTAAAAGTACAGAAACAATTCAGAAAAGTGAACTCAGAAACATAAGCCACAGTTCAACTGGATTTTATAAAGTATGTACATATGTATTGCATCAAAATTTAAAACTTCTACATTCTCGTTCTTTTGTAAAAATTATAGAGAGAAACATCCAGGTCCCTGAACTCAGTGTTCTTAGTGATTATGAAACTAAATATTTATAATACAAATATTTATAATACAAATCTCCATAGGAGTAATTGGAAGACATTCAACTCTTTCCTAGGCTAAAGAACCCACTGAGGGACAAGTTTATCCCACTAAACCAGGCCCTGCTGTTCAAGGGGATGGAAAGTTTTCCTGATATAAAAAATGTTAATACTAATAACTCTCAACTAAGAAATGTGTTCTCAAAGTTTCTCTCTGGGCCCCAGTCCCAGTGGTTTAACTACCTGTTGGTATTTTAAGCCTATTGCAATTTGAACTTCAGCCTTCCATTGCTTTGCCAATGACAGGAAAGATGCCTTTCAATTATATTTCTCCCTCTGGGTTTTAGCACATCCAGGCTCTCTAGAGATTTGTGCTTATCCTTACAGAGGGTGGCATGCAGATTTCCTCAGTAACAGACACTAAGAGATGAACTTATTTATTTAAATTATAACCTGCTGCAAAAAACACTGCAATTAATAATTCACTAGTTGCTTTAACAACTAGTTCACAAAGCACCAGAAATTAAAGCCATCCAAGTCAGATTTCAGCTCGAGGCTCCAAGGTACCAAGAGCTACTATCACTGGCTCCAAATCACTAACACATTATTGAGAACAAAAGTAAAATAGATGACCCTCTTAGAGAATGCAAACCTCAAGCAACCAGTTCAAATTATGCCAGTGAAATAAAACTTAAAATATCAAAAGGTAATGTTAATATAAGGTAACTCTCTCTGTGTCTGAAGAGCTTGCTTTTTGCTTCTTATACTTCTACTTTACAGCTTCTAAGATTCTATTTAATTCTATGATTTCCCACTTAATCCATTGGTGGAATCCTTGCATCCTACCATGCCCTGGCCTTTTTGCTAGCTGCTGTTACCTTTTGTGATAATAAATCTTCATTTCAGCTTATCTGGTTTTAGAATCACCTAGAAGACAGAGGCACAGTTCTTAGTGACATTATTATATTCAAGATATTATTCAACTTTATTTCTGATTTCCCCCAACTTACAAATTAGCTTTAAAGTGCAGTTAGAAGCATTACCATATTTTGGTATAATTTCCGATTTTACCTGAGTAATCATACTAAGTGGTATGAATACTTTGGGCCAAGCAATGCTTGATGCTCTATTTGCATAATTTTATATGACCTTCTAACTTAAGCTTTGAAATGGTTGTGACTTAAAACTTCATTATCCATTTATCTTTCCTCCAGAATTAAAACTAGGGACTGGGTCTTCAGAAACATAAAGTACTGATCCAGTTCACAAGGCAAGCAAGTGGCAGGGCTGAGATTAAAACTCAGCTATTTTGGGTTGAGAGCTGGATTCTTGACCTTGTTGCAGGATGAGTGTGTCTGTGGCCCTGATTCATCAGTGACAGTGCTGGCTGAACCCCTGATTGGAGAGACTCAGCCTTGTGCCTTCACTGAGCATCTGTGCAATGTCTTTCAGAAGTAAGTCACATTCCCAAGCCAGTAGCAGAAAGGCTGCACTTTGAGTCATTTCCCCAAATGATTTTCTACTTAGATGCATTCATCACCATGCGCCTGTGATTACCATGCTACCAGAGTTGTGAGTGGCCAGTGACTGTTTTAGAAAGCCTCATCACCTGTGTTTAGGTACACTGGTACAGTCCCTGTGATAGAACTCAACTGGCACAAAGTACATATGTAGCAAGCACCATCATCTGCAGTGGTTCCCAAACTTGGTCGCATATCTGAATCACCCAAGGAACTCTGAAAAATAACCTCAACCTCCAGATCTATTCCAGACTTATTCAATTAGAAATCTTTAGATTTCAAGACAATACTGTTGAGAAAAAAAGTATTTTCATTTTGTTTTAAGTGAAATAGACATGGACATATTTGAAGGTAGTGAAGGAAAAAGGTCCTTAGAAGAAAAATGGGAATAGAGTCTAGCAAAATGAAGCATTGACTTAAAGGAGAGGAAATAAACCAATTTTTTTTGTAACATGAAAAATTAGACAAGTATGGATGAAGGTTTCATAATAGGATATACTAGATTTCTTTTCTGTAAATACCATTTTTTTTAAAATATCAAAGGGTAACTATAGTAATTATGGGTTGCTGTTGTTGTTGTTGTGTATGTTAGTAAAAGGCTTAGAGAATTAAAGAGAACAGTTGAGATTTGCAGGAGTTAGTAGGGAGTATAGGACATTGAAGTTTCCATATACATCAATGTATTGTCTAGGTATTCTTAAGGCCCAGTGAACTAAGTGACCTGTAAGTTACAATTCTAAATATACTTGTGTCATTTGTTTATTTATTCCATAAATATTTCTTGAATGTTATCATTAATCTGGGTTTGAGATACAGAAGTAGATTAAAAAAAAAGTCGTGTGTCATCATGAATTTTAGATCTACTGGAAAATAGGCACAGGTTATGTGTTAACATATATGTCTTGTATTATTATTTTAGGTGGTGATAAATGCTATTAGAAAATATAACACTGAGCCCCATCGATAGGTATCTGTTATATAGGAGAGCCAAGGATGGAGAGAGTTAGGCAGAATGAAGTCAGAGACTAAACCAAGCAACAAAGGGAGAGTTGCTGGCATCTGGAAGATGAACATTCCAGCTAAAGAAAGCAGTAAGTGCAAGAATCCGGAAGCAGGAAGAGGCTTGACTTTTTGAAGGAGAAGCAATGAGATCAGAGTTGGTAGAGCAACATGTAGGGGAGATAAGCTCAGACTGGAAGTAAGGAGCAAACAGCAATTTTGGACATAGAAAAGAATCTTCACAGGAGAAGCTGTTAAAGGGTTTTGAGTACAGGTTGACATGATGGTTTTCCACACTGGGATTTTTCTCAAGTAAAAGTTGAATGCAAGCTGGGGGAAGAGCTGGAAGAATTAGACATAAACATAAGACATAGAGTAAAACATAGAGTAGTTATGTAAAAACATAGAGTAGTTAAATTTGTTGACTCTGCAATCTAATTTGGGCAAAAAACAAAGATAGGTTAAAAGAATGAATGCTGATGGGATAGAAAAAAATATCAGCCAACTTCACACGATGATGAGTGATCCATGAACGTATTGAGAAGGACAGGAGAATATACCACAATAGGTATATACACAAAATGTATTATCTTAAAGGCAGAGAAGTATCACAGTGCTAAGGTCTGTGGTGATCTCCAGGGAGAGTGGTGAAGTAGAAAGGGAAGGCAAAGCAGGGGAAAGTGTTTGTTGGGTTGGACATATTGTATCTTAATATATAGCTAGGCTGAAATTTTCCATTAATCATAGACTTGAAAAATGAATTCTAAGGAACACTGGTAACGTTGGCAAACACATTGCTGTAAGTAGAGCAGAACTCAGAGTCCTTGTTAGAGCTTTTTAAAGAGAAGCTTCTCTTGAGTGTCCCCCTGCTGAAACAACATCAAGGGAGGAGGCATGCCTTGTGCAGGTGAAGTGTGAGTGGGCACAGTATGTGGGCTCTAGGGTTCCTGGTATTAAGTGGTTCACAGCTGGAAAAGATGGAGAACTGCTAAATTATTTTATCACACTTGTTTAATAAATGAATTCACTGACACGACTAGGCGGTCTAGGCCTGAGAGAATCATCTAAAGAGCATTTGCAGAGCTCAAATCTCCAGTTCGTAGTCTTGATCTGATCTTTCAGAATTTTAAAGGGAAAAAAAAACCCATGATTTTGTTTATAAATTTAGATGTTTATAGAAAGTTTCTGGGATCATGTATAACTGTATTTAAGAACTTTTGAAGTAGTGTTTAATAGTTACAGTGTTTACCCTTCCCATAGCCTTTAAATACTTTTATTTACATGTATGTGTGTGTGTGTGGTCATGATGACCCATCCCTGGTATAGCAACTGGTGATTTCAGTAGAACTGATATTACACTTGACTCCTAAAATGCCCAGTTATTGTCTAAATTGATCTCCCTATGGAGATCAATTTAGTGATAGTATAGGATCTATATCAAACTATATATTTTTTTATTGCAAATCAATCTTAGGGCTTTTCCCCCATGAGATTGCATCAATCTTGCTTTTCTCTGGGCTTTGCAATCAAGCCTGGAAAGAAACAGCAAAGAGGGGAGGGAGCACGGGCAATAGAGGTGGATCACTGTCCTGTGTCTACACTTGTTCAAACGGATTCAGATATCCTTAACTGTAGATCATGTGACTCATATTCCCTATTTGCTTAAGTAATTGAATTGGGCTTTCTGTCACTTGCAACTGGAGAGTTGCAACCAGCAGTTTTATCTACAGTGGGGCTCTTCCTGCTCCTTCTCTCCTGCCAGTTCACGTCCTCCATCCTCTAGGAAGCTATTTCACCCGCGCAGTGACAGGAAATTTACATTGTCAGAGTCCGGCTTCCTTTGCAGGGACATAAGAAAATACAATCAGATAGAGCTGAGATGAGAATTGGTCCTCTATGAGATTATGTTGTCTGACAATTTCTCAAGGCATTTGTAAGGAGCGGAAGTGTGAGGCTCACATTCTATCTATGACTGATTAATATCCAAGGAATCAAGGAGCAAATGGCTTCGATCAAAAATAGCTATCTGGAATCCAAGGAACTGGAAGTGACTATACTATTATATCCAAACTAAGGTTCAAAATACATCAAAAACCAGATGTATTAATGTACACATTTTTCTGTTGTGCTCTTAGGTGGCCCATCTTAATGCCTTTCCCTAATGGATATCCAATTTCTAAAGACCATTAATGTTTCTGAATCAAGGTGCTGCAAGCCCCACACAGACATAAGATGAGGAATAATTTCTTAGAGTAATTGTGAAGAGGTCAGGCTTTGCTTTCCTAGATATCAAAATCTGTTAGAGTATCAGCTGCCATAGTGAGCTCCCAATGATAGTGTTTTTCTGAATGTTTAGAAGGGTCTTATAAGGAGGCAGTTTTGATGTTTAAGATTGTTTCTTATGGTGTGTGCCAAGGGTAAGGAAGGTGATTTGGTAGAAAGTGGGGTTAGATGTTCTAGTCACCTATTGTTTTGCAATTCGTCAGGCAAATAGCTTTTCATTTCCTTGGAATGTCAACTGCTCCCATTTTAGTGTCTGTAGAAGAAATAGCTCTAATAACATCTACAATGTTTCATAGCACCAAATCCAACTATCCCATAAATTGAAATGTAGTCAGTGGGTACAGCTTGAAAATACAGCCCAAAAGGTTTTGATATAATTAATGTCCTTTTATTTCTTTTAAAAATTGTGGAGGTCATGCTTAATTACTTTTCTCAAATGTCACAATCATTTTAGAATGCCGAATAAATGCCATTTTGGGAGGATTTTTGTTCATGAAACAATTATCCATAGTAACCTGAAACTCCCTCTGAGCCAATGTGTCTACTTTTCTTTAATTTTAACATTAGACACAAATTTCAAAGAAAGAAATAACAAGGAGGGTTGGCACTTGCATCCAGAAAACACAAGCTAAGTTATGTGCTCTTTTTCTCCCCTTCTTTGTTACCATTTGGGGGCTTAGAGTAAATACGACACAACAAAGACACTAAAAATTGCTAATTGACCCTTATTCTATTATTTGTTGTTAAGGTGCCCCAGTTATGATAGTTAGATGATCCACTGTTTGTGGGGACCCTTTTAGTTTGTCACTCTTAATAGTCACACAGAACTGAAGGGGATTCTACACGTTTCTCTCAGCATGATGAGAACTATTCCTATTTATCCTTTGGGAGTCATGATTTATTCTCAACTGTTATTTCTTTCATTTAAACTCTGCTCGGGGAAAAGAATGAAGCAAATTCAACACGAAGGACACAACAGTTCTTCTGTGTAATATTTAAATGTCAGTCCCTCTTAGTTCTTAGTGTGTCAACCTTTTCCTTGCACTGAAATGTAGCTGGGAAAACTCAAACAAGGACAGTTATGTTTTGGCGTATGGGTTAAGAGGTTTGGGTACATGGTCATGTGAGTCTATTGTTTATAGAACTGAGATGAGATGTGGCATCATGACAAAGGGTTCTGGTGGGGTACTGATGATGGCCAAAAAGTAGAAATGAGAAAGTAAGTGTAAGATAAATTCATCTAGGGCATGCCCAGGTGACCTGACTCCTTCATATAGACCTCACCTCCTATTTTCACCAATATTCAAATAAAGCCATCAGGTTACGGATCAATCCATGAGAGATTAATACATGTATTATACCAGAGCCTCGTCTGGAAGTCAAAGGTAGAATAGGCTCTTCATGTATTCATCTGTGTAAAGGATACCAGGACCCCTTAGGATATCTTAACAAAAGGACTAGAGAGCAAATGATTATATATAGATAACAGCAAGATCTCAGTGGAAAAAGTTATTTGAATACACCATAGCATCTTGCATCAAAATTGTCTTCTCAGCTGCACTCTGGTAGTGCACAACTTTGACTCCAGCACTCAGGAGGCAAATGCAGAGAGAGCTCTGCGAGTTCAAGGCCAGTCTGGGCTACAGAGCGAGTGCAAATTCCAGGACAGGCTCCAAAGCTACATACAGAGATACAAAGAAACTGTCTTAGAAAACCAAAAGAAGGTCCTCTTCTCACCTCCAAAGTTTGGTCTTCAATCTAAAATGTAGGGGATTTTGAGCTGAAAATAATAAGACAAATACTTTATAGCCATTTTTATGAGCTATCAAAACATAATAAACCCATGGCAGTATTACTTGATAGCTTATGCTAAGAATTTAGCCCAGGGTGGGAAGGAGATTTTGCTTAGGGTACTGCTGTTAGTTGCTCAGTGGTAGCATAGAAATCATAGAAGTAGAAATTGAAGCAGAACCATATTAAAGGAAGAAATAGAGCACAATCTTTTCTTTTTTTAAGATTTATTTATTTATCATGTAAACAACATTCATTCCATGTGTGCCTGCAGCCAGAAGAGGGCACCAGATCTCATTATAGATGGCTGTGAACCACCATGTGGTTGCTGGGAATTGAACTCAGGACCTCTGGAAGAGCAGCCAGTGCTCTTAACCACTGAGCCATCTCTCCAGCCCCCCACAATCTTTTCTTTAGGACATCCATGTTATAATCATGAGACGGAGGAGAAAAATGGTAGGCTGATTTCCGTGATTTGAGGGAATATTAAGGTTCTTCTTTCTAGAAGGTCTTAAGTACTTCAGGACTAGCCTTGCCGAGGCTGGAGAGGTGGCTCAGCAGTGTATAGGATTTGCTGCTCTTGTGGAGCCCCCAGGCTCAGGTCCACTCACCCACACAACGGCTTCAGTTTCAGGGATCCTTCTTGTAGCCACTGTGGGCACTAGGCACTCAGGCTGCATATGCCTATGTGCAGGTAAAACACTCATACACTGGTCTCTAAAAGCACAAGTCTTATCCTTCTTCAGGTTATCTGGCCAGTCTGAAGAAGTATTCTGGGTCAGGGAATATAGCTGATGATGTCTCCGTAGTACTTAACAGATTAAACAAAAAAGAATGTCTGATTTGGAGCTTTTGCTGGTTTTCGCAGCATAAATGCTCCCACAGTGGGCAATTTTGAGCTTCTGACATTTTGTTGAATTCCAACCTGGGGAGAGGAATGCATAATGAGTTCCCCAACAATGGCTTGGGCAGACTTCGTCAACCACTTCTCTCTACACATTCCTGCAGGCAGTCATCCACTGGATCAAATCCCTTGCTAGAAATGGCAGGCAGTAGGAGTTCATTGTTCATAGTTTCTGGTAATCCAGACTTCCAACACTATCCCACAGGGTCAGTTATATTTTAGCAGCTTACATTTTAGCTGCTTTTTTTTGGGGTTTCTGTATGTTGTCAGTTCTCCCCTCACCCCTGGGATGAGCGCAGTTTCTGGGCTATAGCCTGGTAAGGCACTCTTTCTTCTTTGGGGTTTTCTCCATTTGGCAATCTCTGCATCCGTTTTATGTTGTTACTATAAAATAAACTCTATAGTTTATTCAATGTGTTATCAGTTAGATTTTATATTTTTAAAATATGATTTTTTAATGATTATAAACAATATAGTTGACAGGAGCCTTCAGAAATATTGATCTGATTTTTAATTGTTAATTGACTTTAAAGGAGAATTTTATGTTCTATGCAAAATGAGTATTTCCATTTTCATTTACTGATATATCATTTTCCTATATATTCAATAAATCTCTAAATATATGTCATATATTCATATTAAATGAATATATAATACATATTATTAAGAAATGTATAGAATTCAAAGTTATGAACTCTGTTTCATACCTAAGTTTAAAATATATCCTACAATGAAACAAAATAAAACAAACAAAATTGAATGAGAGGTAGCGTAGACTTATTATAAACAGGCCCATTTCCTTAAAAACAGCTAAATTTTTACTATATATGCATATACATATATATGTGTATATAACAATTTGTGTACATACATTGCTATGGGACAATGGTTTTACCTGTAAAGATTTGTTTCTTGTACTTGCTTAATAAAATGCTGATTGGTCAATAGCCAGGCAGGATGTATCGGTGGGGAACCAGGCAGGAAATAGAGGTGTGGCAATGAGAACAGGAGAATTCTGGAAGGAGGAAAAAGTCCATCTGCAATTGTCACCCAGATGCAGAGGATGCAAGATGTGACTGCTTCGCCAAAAAGGTACCAAGCCACGTGGCTAACACAGACAAGAATAATGGGTTAATGTAAGAATTAATTAATAAGAAGCCTGAGTTACTAGGCCAACCAGTTTATGATTAATGTATTTCTGTGTGTGTCTTTGGGACTGAACAGCTGAGGGGCTGGTCTGGACAGAAACTTCAGTCAACAATACATAGTTGAGATGTGAAAATGGAAACTTTACCATAAAGGACTTATACAAAAATAGATCATTACTAACTTCCTATTTGTGGTCACAGTACCACACACTGATCTGAGTTTGTCTGGATGGGTGCCTCCACAAGCTTCAGACTGCTTTATGCTAAGTAAGCACTGAACTGCAAGACCTTTACTGTACATGCAAAGCTTTTGGCTTTTATAGAAATGGTTAATTTTGGTTAATAATGGTTAACTATAAAAAACAAAGACTCTTAATATTTTTCTATCTGCATTCCTTAGCATATGTTTTGGTTATATTAGGTTATAAAGAGTTTAAAAGCTACTGTTTGTGTTGTTGATTTGAGTTTATAAATATGTTAAATAAAATTTGGCTTAGGCTCAGGGCAGTACTCAAAACTATTTCTGAAATATCCTTAAACACACTCAAGCCACTTTGTACTAAATATTTATGCAAAATGGCAATCTCAAAATTCTCTGCACATTGTAACATCAAATATTCAGAAGATTTAAATTATTATACAAGAGTAAACTAATAAACCCACTTCATTATTGTGGGAATTTGATCTTGTCTTTATTATATGGAAAAATTATATGTACTGAAGTAACTGTTCCTGGTTCCACTCCATGCCTACGGGGCAGGGGGCAACCCTAGTGTCCAGGTTTGACCTGTTTAGCTACCACACAAGCCCACATCCATGGTCTTATGTTGACTTACCCTAACTCTTACCCCATCTTTGACCTACTAGAACATGTGAAGGAACTGGTCCTGAGAAATGATACCCACAATATCTCCATGTCTCTGGCCAGCCGTGAGATATCTGAGAGGAGTTTTTCAAGAGGGTCCAGCAATGATGGTGTACCAGAAACCAGACCAATGACTCATTGCAATAAACATTTACAAATAAAACTAATAGTAGGAAAAGGTACACTGCATGACACACCGCGGTTCCCACAAAAAGCTGTTGGAGAGACAAGAAAGATAGAGGAGCAATGTGGGATTCTGTTTGCTTGGTTTGGTTTTAATTTTCTAGTTGTTTTTGTTGTTGTTGTTGTTGTTTTTGTTTTTTGGGGTGGCAGGGAGGATGGATGCTACAAGCATGAAGGACAGATATAGAGGGACCAGAAGGTGAGCAGAAGTGGGGTGCATGCTGTGAAATCCCCAAAGAATCAATAATGAAATTATGTAAAAATAAAAAAGTAGTTGTTCTAAATAAATTTCTTTATGCTCTCAGTCCACATGTGGTTTATATGCCCCCTTACATAGAATAGCATAAAAATGTCTTGGACAAAAGGATATTGTGAATATAAAAAGTTTAAGAAGTTCTGATTTGCCTATTTTAGTCATGTTTCCCTGACACCGTGACACAATCGCTAAAGAAGCAACTAAACAGAGGAAGAATTTACTCAAGTTCGTAGTTCAAGAGGATAAACCCATTCCGGTGGAGTATGCCTGCTTTTCAGAGAAGGTATGGGCTATGGCTGGGCTGTAGGAGATGGCTTCCTTAACTTAGGTTCAAACCACTAGAGTCATGTCTGCGTCCAGTACTTCTCTCTGATCACTGTAAAGGGGTCATAATAACTGGTGGATGAGGTAAAGGGAAATAGAAGATGTGCGTAGACAGAGGAGAAGCCATTCTCACTGCAAATGTCACAGGGAGCCTTAGAATGTTCTGTTCAGAGGAGACATTTGGAACGGAAGCTCCCTCTCTCCCTGTGCTTTTAGAGGAGAACTCCCGAAATTCTGGATGCCTGCTGCTCTTGCTATAGCTGTGATAGGGAGAGAAATGCTGCCTGAAAGGTACATTCTAAAATGAAGCTTCCATCAGGAGAGGTCGCACTAGCTGGGTTTAATGACACTGAGAACCAAGCTTTTGAAGACGGTTCCACCTGCAATTTGAAAAACTCATGATGGTTAAGCACACTGTTCATGGTACACAGTGGTATGTTAACATTTTATGAAGTAAAAAGAACAAACTATCCCTTCTTAGTTCAATTTCAGGATTGAAATTCAACATCTTTAACGTTGTACAGAGAAAGTAGAACCGAAAGCGAACACCCAGTCAATTGAGATGAGCAAACGATGCCTGCAATTCTCACTGAATATTTCCTTTTCAATTCCCCCCTCTTCTTTGCCTTTTGTATAGATACAGTACATTTTGAAAGCTGGTATTTAACCTGCTATACTCACTCATTGTTTGAGGCATAAAACGATTATTCATTCCCCCTCTGCTGCCAGCGTTCTTCTGTAGGCATACTATAATCAATAGAACAAAATTGAGGTTTTCATTTACCCTAAGAGTTAGAATTTAGGAATATGAGATGTTCCAGAGTTTCCTTCAGTCTGAATATAAATATGCCTATGGGCAAATATCAAGCAGAGGAAGCCAGCACACAAGGTGGCATGACATTATATTAAAAAGACTAAGAACTTTGTGTACTGTTTCATCATAGTTGGTGTGTGACCAAGTCAGAATTTGAATCCAAGTCTTTTCATTGTATTTAGCTCTTAATTATTACTTCCCATTTCAGATGAAGGAAAGAGTAAAATCAAGAAGTTTCACAATGAACCACAAAGAAGGCAGTTTCTTTCCCTTTCAGAGGGACTGGTGGACATCTAGGGTTAGAGCAGATAGATAGAAATGGGCTGAGGTGACAGAATGCTAATATACTCCTGACCTCTACTTAAATGTTTTAAAGGCTTGAGCTATAGCCTTGATTAAAATGATGAAGAGGAAGCAGTAAGTAAGAGCTTTTTTAAAGAAAACCATGCCTACAATACTGCCCAGGAGAAAGAATTTTTTTTTCTTATGGTCTTCATAAACAAGGCTGTTTAGTCTCTACCATGCCAATGGATCAGTCATTAGGACTTCAGGAAGTCAAGTCATGACAAGAATCAGAGAGTGTAAAGGTCATGAATTTGTAGCAGAGAGGATATGCATTATGAGGTCCAGCTACTCTTGCAGTAGTCTCAATATTCTATGTGGAATCCATTTTTGTCCTGTAGAAGTTGAGGATCTGACTTTAGTTATTAACTCAGTTTTCTGAAGTTTGGTTAGACTGAAAAGGAAGAACATTACCAAAGTTTTGCCATTAATTAACACAACAAAGTACTTTGGGGACCTGTTTCTCTGTTTCTTAAGGTCAAAATTTATTTTGCCTTATTATTTCCCAAAGAATCTATTTGGTAAGGGAGAATAACAAAGCTAACATCGTAATTGTGATTCTCTAATAATTCATTAAAAATGAAGTATAAGTAAATGGAAAGTATAAAATGTGTCTCTTTATCTATGTGAATAATACAATTGTATTGTCTCTGAGCACTCTGAATAAAGAACTAGATAAACACGTTTTCAGTATTAAAACTTACGGAATTATGTAAGAACCTGGTGTCAAGCTGTAAAAGCTTGGGCCAAAAGGCCTACGCTTAAATTTCAGAATGATTAGGAATCATTCATCCAGAACCAGGAGATGGGTAGGCATTAATATTAGTTTCACTGCCTTTTCTCTGGAAACAAAAAATTGTTTTTTTTTAAGAGGCTTATTCCTAAAGACAGTGCTAAAGCCACGCACATAAAAGTAAGAAATAAATAATTTAATGAATTTTTTAAAATGAAGATTGTATAAGCTTTCTAGGACTGTCCTTATTATATTACCATAAGCTTGGTGGCTTAAAACAACAAATTTATTCTCTCTTAGCTTTGAAGACTAAAGGTCTGAAATCAAAATGTTGGCAGAGTTGGGTTCTCTATAGAGATTATAAAGGAGGGCGGTCATTGCCCATGTCTTATTTTCTAGTGGTTGCTACAACCATCCTTGATGTTTTTTGCCTTTTAAGTGTAATACCCACATAATTTGCCTTGGTTGCCACATGCTCATCTCTTCTTTCTGTATCTCTGTCTTTATTTTGAAGTATTTTTTTCACATGATGATATTGGTCATTACATCAGAGCCTGCTCTAACCCAATATGAACAGCAAATACCCTACTTCTAAATAATTTAATGTTCACAGGTATGAAGAGTTTGGGTCAGAACACATTGCGGGGGGATGCACAATTCAATGTATAATAGAAATTAGTCAGAAATGTTATACAATTACTGATATGAGAAATACTGTGGTCTAGGTCTCAAACTATGGGCCTGTTTCGTTCTGTATTTCCTTCTTTTCAGTTGCCCTGAGGGACCCTGACAGTATTACTCACTCAGTTTTTACAAAGAAAAACAAAGAAAGAATCAAAAACAAGTACAAACAAACAAAGGTACATCAGCATTCAGAGCCTGGCATCTACTCAGGGAAACAGAAACATCACAAGTTATCTTATGAGAAACTGGAAACTGAAAAGGCAAACGAAGAACCAAGGTGGCACAGATATAGCCATTGCAAGAGTAACAAGGTCAAGTGGTTAGTTGTACATCTACTTTATATTATAAGCAGTCATTCTGGGCACTGAGGAGAACAAAAGTATGAACACATGCCTGATGAGCTGATGCAGCAACCAAAGAATGCATTAGTGACCAGAGCATAAATAAGAAATAGATGACATTTTTTACTAAAGTGTTTGTTTAATCACTTTCTTCCTTTGGAAAGACATTTTCCTCTGTTTATTTCTTCTGCCAATAATAAAGCAACAGCATAGGAATACTGTCCATGTTTGTATACTGCAACCTTATGAGAGACACAAACGGTATAATGGCTAAGATTTTCCCTCCCATGGCTTTCAGAACCACTTTGTTAAGCTTAAGAAACCAATGAGTTTACTAGAGGTGCAAGAACACAAGAGAGAGAAGAATACTTACCGGAACATGGGTGACTCAAAGGCAGCTGTATAACCGACAATTCCATTTTAGCAAGGGTGACAACTCTCAAAAACTATATTCCTGAGGCTTCTTACGAGCAAATGTTTGCACTTGTTCACAGCTCATCCTTTAGTCTTGCCTCTGTGGCCTCATCATTATTTGTGATACAATTGTAGTTGCTCTTAGAATTTCCCAAGATAAATCTTGGGAAGATGACCACAGGTTTGAAGAATCTACCCATAAATGAGGTTTTATTCCATGATTTCCAACAAAGCCAGTGGCTGATGGACAAGTACAAAAGTACTGACAGCAAAGAACAAAAGGCTAATCATCAAACCCTCTCAAGGGGCACCAACTTTATAAGGGAATTCATACTAGCCCCCCAGACAATAGAAACACTAATCTCTAGCCTAGATTATGTCTTTACTTACTTTTCCTTTCTGCTTCCCCCAACTCCTCTTATTTAGAGATCACATCCTCAACAGATATTTTAGAGGATATTTATTGGTGTAGGGTGGTGGTGTTTAAACAAGACTAATGATATATAAAAAGGCATAAGGGAATCTGGTCACTGGTTAATAAAAATGAAATCATATTAAATTAAAAGAGTTTGAACCAGAGGTACCCTGAAAAGAAGAATAAAACTCATTTAATAAACCATAGATTATTAAATAAAAATTCTAGTGTCAGGAGTGGGTAGGGAAAAGGGATTAGCTGATGTGAGAGATGGATAAGAGGGTAATGGGGAATTGAAATGGCTGAAACCCATTAGGTATATGTATGAAAAGGTCAGTGTTATTCTCCAGGCACACCTTGGCCCTGTGCTTTGGAATCCTGGCACAGTCACTCCTTTGCTTATGGCAAGAAGTTCTGACTGTGCGCTGGTGCAAAGGTCCCTTTAAGAGACAAGCTCTGCCCACTCCTGCTCTCTCTTCCCTGCCATTCTTCTAAAGAGGCAGGACTCTGCCACGCTCTCTTTTCCCCACTATCTCCCCTCTTCTCCTTGTCCATCCCTTTCTCTGTCTTTCTGTTTCTATGTCTTTCTCTCATTCTCTATTTCCTCCATTTTAATAAAACTCCATACTCAAGGTCTCTCTGCATGGCATATTTTGTCACCTGCCATGGTCCTCACCCTGACCTGCCAAGGTCCAACTCATGCCGTATCTTAATGGTCATATTGAAGCCCATTATTATATATAGTTAATGCTTACTAATAAAAAAACATTTTAAAGGGGGTTCTCCATCTTAGGTCTTCATTTGGAAATGAGACTACCCTAGACAATCTCCTCATGGCTTGTTGATGAGGTTTATGAAGAAGTTCCATGTTAGAGGAGGGACAGAAACAGGAGGAACAAAGGATGTGTGTTTATAGCTATCACACTGGGAGTGTTGGAGAAAGTGAAAATGTTGGCTTGGCTAGATCAGAAGGTTCAAGATAAGAAGTGAGTTTCCAACAGGTTAGAGTACGTGTAGGGCTATTCTGGAGGATGGCTATCCTGCCCACTATAGAAAAAGCTGGGTAATTGGGAATTTTCTGAAGAAAACAGAAGAATTAAATTTAATTATATAGAATAACTTACTATGTGCCTTTCTGTTCACTTCAGGATGGTAAATACAAGTAGGCACATATACCCTTAGTCCAAGGGTGATTTAGGCTAGTGTAACAAATCTGAAGATTGTATACAGTTCACCTACACTTGCTCTGGGACTGTAGTAAATGGGATGCTTGATGTAGCTGGTGGCCTTCACGTAGATCCCACACGATGAAACAGCCGAACTAGTGTGACAAGTCAGAAGATTTGGAATTTATCCTTTCACAATTATAAATAGCCATGCTCCATTAAGGCTGTCACACTGTCATGGATTACAGGCAGCTGAGGAGACAGTTTCAGAGGCTAACTTTTTCAACACTTCTTTAGGGAAATGACATCTTCAGATGAACAAGCCCAAGTTGGTCAGGTGCCTCACTTTGGGGCAAAGGAGCTTCCTGCTGAGTTTCACTGTCTTTTTTTTTGGCAGAAAAATCGATCTGTAGCCTGCAGATTCAGAAAGGCTTCAGCAGACTCCTCACTAAGGATTCCCGTGGATAATGGCCTTAAGCACTTGATGCATCCATTGAAGCAGAAATAAGAATGACCAAAGAACCGTGAATCAAATACAATGAACTGTTGGAATGTTGAAGGGACAAGATGAAGGGAATACACTGTTAAAGAGGCAGAAAATGACACATGGTTAAGTATTTTAAATTATGCCTAGATGCATATTTAGCCATTGTTGCTGGCTCCATTTTTTTGTTTCTGTTTTATTTTTGTAACTGATTCTAACAGTTACTCTCATCAAATCAAACTCGCTTCCACACCGGTCCCCCAGCTGGGATCAGAATCATGGATCATCTGGAATACAGTAACTCTCTCCAAATGCCTTTCAGATTCATGCCTCACTGTCCTAACACTGCCCCAATTCATTTTCCATTCCATTGCCAGTGAATTTTCTAAAATAGTCACCCACTCATTATACAGATATTTACAACACCTCCCTTGTGAAGGAGACTCTGTAGCAGTTACTGGGCAAATAATAGCATGGTCTCTATCTTTTGAGAGCTCAGAATGTATAAATGGGCAGCTACCATGGAAGTAAGGAGAGTTAGGAAAGTGTGATGTCATTGCCCTGAGGAGGGAGGTATAAGAAGTCTAATGGAGTAAGGGAAGGGTATGGCTTTCCCCTAGTCCCTGATCTCTTCTCTATCCTCTTAGTTTCTCTGAAGTCTATAAGTCTCCTCTAAGAGCCTCCCATGGGTCCTTTAAATTCTGGAACACTCCATAGCATAACCTCAGCCTAGTATCTTGAGAGACATTTTGGCACAGACTCTGTATGTCCTCATGGAAAGAAGAATAAAGAGACCTTCTTAGTTGAATCAAACATAGGTAGATATTGGTAGTTACACCATTATTTTTATATAGTGTACTTGGGAATTTGAAATTCTACAAAACTAAACACCAGAGAATTAAATTGTCAGGTTAACTGATCTGTGCTAATAAGGCCAGTGCCACATCTCCAATCCCTTTATGGCTCAGATAACTTTGCAATGCTCGAGGAGCAGTGTGTGAGACTAAGAAAAGCATTGGACCCAGAGGGCATAAATTAAAATACTGGCTATGTCACTTGCTACTTTTATGATTCCAGGGAAGTTGTTACTTCGTATTTTGTATATTTTATATTTTATATAAATACTTTATATTTCTCCATCTACAAAATGGAATGTTAGCAATGGAACAATATTTCTAAAGGGTTCAAAGGGCTTAGGATGATGCCTGACATACATTAAAGAATTGACTTCTTTGCTGACTCAGATGCCACAGCTTTCATCTTTAGAGGACATAAAGTAACCTAATTAAAGTGTAATCCAACTTGTGTCAAATATTTCTAAAGAGTAGAGTTATCGTTAGCACAGGGCTGCTTCAAAGCCATCACACAACTTGAATCTGCATGTAGTTAAACTTATTTTTAAACTTTAAAAAATGGCAATGAAGTTTGTGCTTTCGACTTGAATTTACTTTTTAAGATACTCAAAACACTATGTGGCTCTACAAATTTTAGTTTGATTATCACTAACTTAACATCTAATATGCCTATAAAAGTGAATACACACAATTTTTATCTGAGTCTGAGTTACCTCACCCAGGATGATATTTTTCCAGTTCCATCCATTTATCTGCAAATTTCATTTTTTAAAAAGCTGATTTTATAAATGCCCCACATTTCCTTTACCTATTCTTCTGTTGAGAGGCATCTAAGCAGTTTCTAATTTCTAGCTATTATGACTAGAGCAGCAATGCACATGGTAGAGCAAGTGTCTCAAGTGAAGCACCCTTTGGGTATGTGCCCAAGAATGCTCCATCTGGACCTTGAGGTAGATCGATCCATTGCTTGGGGGACTGCAAACTTGTACATCCACTATGGAAATAAATGTTGTGTTCTTCAGGAAGATGACAATTGATTTATCTCAAGGCAAGTTTAAAATACATCGTTGGATACATCAGAAAAGTAGTTTAAGCAAGATGCACGAAGCTTTTCTATAGACCCCGGAAGCTATCTGATGACATTTTTAGCTTTTGGGTTGCTGGAAGTTACTTGTGTGCTAAGGTAATAGGTTTCACAATGGTTAGTTCAGACACAGAGGTGGGTAGGAATGACTGTTACAGAGGGCCAAAACTAGTCCAAGATAAAGTAATTAGCCTCTGGACTGGCAACATTCTATTTGCTTCACAGGACTGAAATTCTAATCAGCCAATTGGCCTCTGCAGACAGCTTCTTTTCAGGAGTTTTTATCCACATGTTAATATTTAAAAAATTAAAAACAAATTCAGATTTCTTTCATTATCCTCAGTTGGTGATTTTATATTCATCACTGGAATGAAGAGGAAAATAACCAATGACATACGTCAGTATTTAAGTTATCCGTGCCTTCGGGGGCCCATTCAGAATGAAGTAGGATATGGAGTTGGAGAGATTGTTCAGTGGGTAAGGGAACTTGCTTTATGAGTATGAAGACTTTAGTTCAGATCCTAGCTCAAGTAAAAATGCCACACGCAGTTGTACACAGTGCAACCCAAGCACTGTGTGGGCCAGAAACAGGTTACTAGGGCTTATTGGCTACTAGCTTAGAATACACAATGATATTTCGAACTTCACCTACTATGTTTTGTTGTTGTTGTTGTTTCTTTGTTTATTTTCTAGTATTTATTTGGTTGGCTTCTGAACTAGAAGAGAATGCCTGAAGTTTTCTTGAAGTGAAGAGGGGAAGGTAGACGTTTAGAATTACATTGTAAGAGAATATTAGAAAATAGAGGAAATTATATCCCTTAGGTCAGGGATCAGCAAACTGGTCCAAAAAAGACAAAACCAAGAACCAAACAAAACCAAACCACTTGAGGCTTTGAGGAAATCACGTTCTAAATGTCGATATGCTTCGTCCTCCAGTTCGTATCTTGAGTGCTAAGTCCCCAGTCACGGTGCTAAGGGTTGAAACATCTGAAAGACAATTAGATCATGAACCTTCTAATAACTCTGGGATTAGCAATTTTACGGGAGATTTCTGAAAGAGCTTGGTCGACTGCTTGCCTCATGACAGCACACAGACTGACTGAAAGGAACGTCTATTGGGGCAGCTCATTACCATACTCAGAATCGTCTGCTTTTCTGACCGTGGACTTCATCCCTATGAATAAACACAACCTCACTGTTTATGAATCAACAAGTTTATAGTATTTTTGTAAAAATATGCCAGGTCACAAAGCTTGTGGGCCAGCCAGTCTTAGTCATAATTCTTCAGCTCTGCCATTGTAGTATTTATCACTTATAGACAATATGAACAAATGAAAGTGGTTCTCTTTCAATAAGACTATGTACAAATGAGACAGTAGATAGGATTGTTCCATGGCTTTAATTTGCTGAGAGATGCCAGATCACAGTTCTCACTTCACAGAAAATAGAGACAGTCTATCCTGGAACCAAATATGAGTTATCATGACCTGGAAGTACAAATTTGGGTGGCCGCAAATTCTATTTCCCAATGTGGCAACAGTTTCATGAAATATTCATAGTGATACAGCCAAGAAAACTATAAATGAAGATGTGCTTCAAATACATTGTTGGAAACATTGGATAGATAGGTTCCCAAAAAGCAGGGGAGTCCATTATAAGCCTCAGATGTTACCCAATGACATTCTTGGTTTTGGGTTTGTTAGTTGGTGTGTGTGTGTCTGGGGGTGGGGGTAATAATTTGTTAGTTAATACAATGCAAAAGTTTCCATCTAATTGTCACAATTATTTTAGAACAGATGCAGAGGTCGGCAAGGGATACTATTAAGGGGGCTAAAGACAGTCCATGAGGCAGGAGAGGTGGCTCAGATTAAGAGCACTTTCAGAGGACCTGGGTTTAGTGCTCAGAACCCACACTGCAGCTCACAATGGTCTGTAACCCCAGTTCCAGGTGTTTCAACAACATTTTCTATCATCTGGGGACACTAGGCATGCACACAGTACACAACTAGTCATGCAGGGAAAACACTTAAATATACATACATAATAATATAATAAATATGTATATATAATAATATATGTATGTATATTTAATTTTATATATACATAATATAATAAATATGTATATATAATAATATATTATATGTATGTATATAAAATTAAAATACATAAACATGTTAATATATATAATATCATGTAAATTTAAATGCGGCTACAGCCTAAGGTAAATTATAATTAGGCTATGGACATGCAACCTTCCAATTTCTCCACAATCATTGACAATCTAACCAGTTAATCATCCAGAAATTTTTCATTCAGATGCCAACTATATACAAGGGATTAAATAAATTGTGCTTAATAGATGAATGAAACAGGAGTGGATTTGGAGAGTTTACACAGTCCCTTTTGGATGGTCTCTATTTTCTTTTACCAGTGTGAGGGTTGGGACTGATTTGAGGCAGTAACTGAGACTGTTGATGATGGTTTGATGACCCTGCTGATTAGTGATAATATCTGAATTAAAGACACAATCCCTAAACTTCTTAAGGAATAGCTTACTGGGAAGAGAAATGGAAATCATTAAGAGGAGTTAAAGATTTTTTTAAGCACGTTAACATTTAAGAACCACTGGCTTGTCAACTTGAGGAAGTTATATGAAGTACATAAAACAGGTATCGATCCCATTTTACTGATGAACATGTTAGATCTTGAAGAGGTATAAATAATTATCCAAAGTCAGTTAGTAATTAAAATCACAAGACTTCACAGTCATTTTTCCACAGAGGCAAGAAACAACTGGTGCAAAATAAATAAACATTTTAAATGTTATTATGTTAATAATTGACACTGCCTGCAGAAAGCTAGAGCACCACTGACATTCAATGCGAAAATGGCAGGTTTGAGGATGGGCAGTTTTGGACCAAGACTCAAGGAATAATATGAAAGTTAAGAGAAGCAAGTAGAACTGTATCTCTAAGCCTGTGAGTCATGGCTCATTTAAGGGATCGAATGACTCTTTTACAGGGGTCTCATATCAAATATCCTGCATATTAGTCTTTTACACTGCAATTTATATTGGTAGCAAAATTGCAGTTATGAAATAACAACCAAGTAACTTTATGGCTGGGATCATCACAACGGGAGGAACTGTATTAAAGGGTTGCAGCCTTAGAAAAGTTGAGAAACGCTGAGTTAGATGCCATTGAAGGTCACAACATTGGCAGACAGTTTGGCATAAGGATGAGCTTCTTCAAAATATAGTTTTCTTCTTGGTGGAATACAAAGAAAATATAGCAGCAATACTTTGGGGAGGTCTTTACTCAATTGTATTTCATGCAATTTCATTTTGATTTAGTAATTCAAAATTTTAAGTTCACTTGTATGATGAATGTGATCCTGCTTGGTTTTTCATTTGTTTGTTTTGCAGTTGTATTTTATTTTACTGTACTTAACATATTTAGCTCCATGTTCATATGAAGTTCTATTACTCGTTATTTCACAACATCAAGTGTACTCTATGGTAGACCATGTTCTAGGCCTAATGAAGGTCATTTGATTCTCTCTTTTATTCCAGCTCAGTACCATCATTAATTTGCACAGGATGGCTGAAGCCACACCAACAAAGCCAGGAAGGATAACATCTCCATTTTAAATACAAGTCTTGAGTGTGTTAAAGAATGACTGTGAACTTCTGAAAACAATTTTAGGGGTTCCTCATCATCTCCTATTGGATCACGAACTTGCTGGTAGACTGGGAACTATTCATGTTCAACACCCAGAAACATAGGCAGCTGTAAGACTCAGGAGCTGGGGAACATGGGGAGCATTAGCAGAGTAGTGACCTAGATTAGCTTTTCAATACAGTGACTATTTTGAGCTTCTTAAAATGTGAATTCAAGTCAAAAGCGCAAACTTCACTGCCATCTTTTAAGGTTTTATTGTTTAGTCTGACTACATGCAGATTCAAGGTTATGTGATGCCTTTGAAGCAGCCCTGCACTATGCTGTAACTCCACTCTTTAGAAATATTTGACTTTAATTACACTTTAATTAGATTATTTTATGTGTTCCTGTAGCCAAAGCACAATCAGTACTTTAGAAGCTATATGTGATTTCTTTACCACTCAGTTTAAAAATCATACCCTGGTGTTCTTGCTAGTTTTTATGTCAGCTTCACCCAGGCTAAAGTAATTTTGAAGGCGAGAACCTTAATTAAGAAAATGTCTCTGCCAGATTGGTTTGTGGGCTAGCCTCTGGTAGAGGTTTTTAAGCTGATGATTTCTGTGGGAGGTTCCAGTTCACTGTGAGTTTTACCACACCCATGCAGATGGTCCTCAGTTTTCTAAGAAAGCAGACGGAGGAAGCCATCAGGAGCAAGCCAGTAAGCGGCACTCCATGGCCTCTGCATCAGCTCCTGCCTCCAGGGCCCTCCCTTGAGTTCCTGTTCTGACTTCTCTGCGTGATGCATTACAACTAGTAAGAGCAAATAAACTCTTTGCTCACAAATTGATTTTGGTCATGATGTTTTAGCACAGCAACAGAAACCCAACCAAGACACCTGGATTTTGCCCATTGCTTCCTTGTTCTCCATAAAATGGCTTGCAGTGCCTGGGTGTTCATTTAATACTAGTCAGGAAAACACAGCTGGAGAAATAAACTCAGGTATTTAAAATTTGCCTATCGTGATATGCTCCCAAATGGTCTTGCAAATAGTATATCAGGCACGATATACACCGAGGTTCATTTCCCTTTTGCATGGAAAATTGAGAATGGACCAGAAACCAGAATTACAGTGTTTATAAGAGACAACTTTGTGGACCAGAATGATAATGCCCTCTTTCCTGCCAAGTACAAGAAAGAACGTCTTCCTCTCTAGTCATAAGGTTCCATCTGGAGCCTTACGGTCTGCTCTGCTTCCACTCTACAGGGAATTTAATGTCTGGGATGGAACAGGAGGAAAAGCTGAGAGCTCACCTCCTGAACAAGCCCTACCTGTCCAAACACACTGCTTGCCAATGCACCAGCTGTTAAGTAAGGGTAAACACTCTTCTGCAAGAAGCAAAGAGTCTAAAAGCACCTTAAGGGAACATGTGAACATACCAGTGTTAGGAGGAAGAGAAGAAAACTAAAAACTCTCAAGGTCTTTCTTGGACTCTGAAGCTGAAGAATACAGATCCTCCTGCCCTATGAACATCCAACTTAGCACCAGTTTACCTACAAGGACAGGTGACTCCATGCTAATGGAGCTGGGAAATAGAGAGTTTGTATATTCAGTTAGAAGCAAAATGAGCCAGTTCATAAAAGGGGCTTGAAAAGAACAGCTCCCATGCAGGCAGAGAAAGGACTGGAGAAGATTCTATCTATGAGAATTGAGCACGCATTGCTGGTGTTTGGTGTGGGGCTGCTCTCTAGGATGGCTGCTTCTGGGGCATCGTGCCAAGACTCCTGATCGCTGGCATGTGCTTCTCTTAATCTCTTTTGCTATAAACTGGAGAGGAAACACAGTAGCACAGGCGAAGGCTAGCCTGTTTTATGTGCTCTGATGGAAGCAATTACTGTAGCATAAACGGTACACCATGTTGAAGACTGCCCCAGCCTCAACTCTGGGTCAGGCCTGTAACTGTCTATGACTATGTCTACTCCCAAGGAGGCTGTACATGAACAAGGCCTGAGATGAGCACAGGATGACCACCTGCCTGTTTTACACCTGTAGTTTTGTCTGCTATCTGTGTCAAATGGGCGGAACCATCAGGAAGTGTTATGAGGAAGTAGCAATGCTAGGAGACGAAACAGTGATAGATGGAGCACCATAGAAGGGCCGCATGCCTCTGAGCAGGTGCCTGAGCCCAGCACAGATAAAGCCAGGGTGAAGAGCAGTGTGGACTCTGCTCAAACAGGCCGAAGTCCTACCCACGGCTGCCTTTTGAATGTTTGTCTCCCCTAAATTCATCCATTGAAACTCTCACCCCGAAAATAATGGTGTTAGGAAGTAGGAACTTTGGGGAGTGATTAGGCTCCAACCTTAATCCTTCACATGGGAAGACCTAAGGAGCTTGCATCTATCTCTCTTGCACTGTGAAGTCTAGTGAGATGATGAAATGGTCTATGGATGAAACAGAGGGCCTTCCCCAGACATGAGCTCTCAGAATCATGACCTCTGACTTCTTGGCCATAAAAACTATGAGAGCACAATTCTTTGGTTTATAAGGCAAATAGTCTGTGGCGTTTTGTAATACCAACTCAAACAAATGAACTAAAATACTCCTGTATCAATTAATAGAGCAGTTTTATTGAGACAGAAATGTAAAAATTAAGCATTGAAAATTGGAGTGTGCCGCTGAGCTGCTGCAACTGGTATTACCACTGTGTCCTGCAAGTGACTCTATGAATCTGAACCACAATTGTTTACTGATAATGTATCCCAGAGGTAAAAGTTATACTTTGTCTGAGCTGCTTGTGGACTCTGAAAGGAGGTACCTGTTTTGAAATAAAGTTTACGTACATAGAGCTGAATGAAAATTTTCCTACAAAAAGTAACTGAATAGGTGAGAAAGTGTTTATGTTATTGTTTTCTTTTGTTTCAGTTTTTTAAATTTGTGACATGACGAAGAAATACAAGTTGAAATTTCTCCTCCTCTTGGAAGAAGTCAATGAAATATTTTGAATGTTCTAATTACTTAATTTAAAATATTTTTATACTCATAAAATAAAATGAACACATTTGCTTTAATTAGGAGCTGACAAGTTTTAAAATATAGTCATAATAAATAATAGGAAAGATGCTGACATTTTTAGCAACTTATAAAGCTATATATTTTACTAGATAATTTGCATCACTAAATTAATTATCCTGTGTGTCCTAGGCTCTCTATTGATTAAAATGTAAGAGTCTTCAATAATTAGATAATTGGTTTTAGGAATCAGTCATTAAACTTCAGACTTTATTAGAATGAACTTCAATTTGCAGTAAATATTTTTAACTGGTTCACCTTATCTGTTCTTTTTCTTGATTTTGATTATAAATTATACAAATGGTTGAGATTTGAAATTAGAATAATATTATTTTTGTGGAAGCACTTTTTAAAATCTTAATAGAAATCAGAAGTCCCACTGTTAGAGCTGCTCACAAGAATATGTCCTAGTGTTGACTGAGGATTCCCATATTTATAAAAATTGCATTTTCAAAGAAGTTTTGTTCCCTTGAGTGTGCTAGATTAGGCCATATGTCTGGGCTTAATGTTCAGAAAACATAGGCATTACACTGATAGCAGAGGCTGTATAGATTTTTTTTTTTTAACTAATTTTCCAATTTTCACTTGGAAAGCTTAGGGCAAATTGGCTGAGATGAGAAAACTGTCACACAGAGAAAAGTAACTTAAAGAACACGAGGCACATGTTTAAAATAAACACACAGTGAGTTCCTGAACCACATTTAGAATTCAGCTTAATAGGATGCAGGTTAAACTAAAGAAAAATCATTGCAAAAGGCAATTTTCAGTTAGTGTTGGGAGCTCACCAATCAGTAACCCTGAAGGAGACACAGGTAATTTAAGATATCTCTGAGTGTGCTAGATATGCATAACTCTAAAGATGGACTTGGTAATGGCTGTTCAAAGACACCAAGGAGGTCATTGGTTTGACCCACTCTGAGAGGACCCACTCTGCTGGGGAATGACAAAGGACAGCAGCGGGTACCATCTACCTGCTGTGGAGCAGAGCTCTCAAGGGATCAGCAGACAGGGGAACCAGACCAACCCTTCAGCAAAGCACAAATCCTCCATGGACACCCTCATCCCTTGGTTTCACTTTTTTTTTTTAAGAGTTTTACTTCTTTTTTTTTTATTGTTAAAAGAAAAATTTACATTTACTCCCCTTGTTCGCGGCCCTCCCGCTCCCCCACTACCCCACCACCCTCCCCCTGCTTCCTTAAGATGGGA
Organism: Dicrostonyx torquatus; assembly: GCA_028555095.1. Taxonomy (NCBI): domain Eukaryota; kingdom Metazoa; phylum Chordata; class Mammalia; order Rodentia; family Cricetidae; genus Dicrostonyx; species Dicrostonyx torquatus. The sequence continues at coordinate 16,230,280 of JAQHUG010000005.1, forward strand.
CAGGATACCCTGCCCTATGGGAAGCCCAAGGCCCTCCCCCCTCCATCTCGGTCTAAGAAGATGTGCATCCATATAGAATAAGTTCCCAAATAGCCAATACATGCAGAAGAAATAGGTCCCAGTGCCATTATCATTGGCTTCTCAGTCAGTCCCCACTGGCAGCCACATTCCTAGAGTCCAGTTTGGTCATATGCTCGTTCAGTCCTGGTCCAACTGGATTTGATGAGCTCCCAATAGATCAAGCGCACTGTCTATGTTGGTGGGCCAGTCCCTCAAGGTCCTGACTTCCTTGCTCATCTTCTCCCTCCTTCTGCTCTTCCACTGGACCTTGGTAGCTCAGTCCCTTGTTCTGATGTGAATGTGGGTCTCTGGCTCTATCTCCATCCATCATGCGCAATTTCTATGGTGACGATTAAGATATTCAACAAAGTAAATATGGGACAAGTTCAGTTCAGACACCCACTCCTCTGCTGCCCAAGTACCTAGCTGGGACATCCCTGTGAATACCTGGGATCCCCTCAAGAGACAAGTCTCTTGCCAATCAGAAAATGACTCCCTTAATGTAGATATCTTATTCCCTTCTCCAATATCCACCCTTCCTCCATCTCCACCCTCCCACAACCCCAGGCTCTCCCCGGTTCTTCCTTTCTCCCTTCTACCCCCTCCCTTTCACCTACACCCTCCCCCAATCTCAACCTCCACCCCCATCCCCACACCCGTGCTTCCAACTTTTGTCTGACGATCTTGTTTGCTTCCGACTTCCAGAAAAATCTATATATGTTTTTCTTTGGGTTCACCTTGCTATTTGGCTTCTGCAGGCATTTTTTAAAGGCCACAAGAATAGTGTCTCCCATCACCAGGTTTCATGCCCAACCAAAATCTCAGAATGTCATTTTACTTAGAGATAACATTTTGACAGATGTAATCAAAGACTTTGAAACAAACAAATATCCTAAATTAACAGTGGGTTCCAAATAAAATCCCTATCATTCTTATTAACAGAATAGTAACACATCGATACAGGAAGGATGCAGATATGAAATCAGAGGCATGGATTGAAGTTAGACTGCTGGCAGAAGTCCTAGGAGTCACTAGAAGAGGCAAGGACACATTTTCAATAGTTCAAGTTCCCCAGTGTGGTCAGGTCTCTGGGTATGGCAGCATTTCCTTTTGTACTATTTTCTCAAGAAACAAGAGGACTCTTTCCTAGATTCTTCAAAGCACCTGTGGGTCTTTTGATACCTTGGGTTTAGACTTCTTGCCTCCAGATTGGAAGATAATGAATTTATGTACTGTTAAACCATTACAGATTTTAGTAATCTGCTGTTGCAGATCTAAAAAACTGAAACCATTTATGAGCAACTCCGTGAAAATGCCTGTGATAATGACAAGTTCCTACTAGCCAGAGTGTTGGACTGTGTGTAGAAAGACTTCCTCAGATTCGTTGACAATACATCTTTTGTCAGTAGAGCAAGACCCAAAGCAGAAAGTCAGTGATAAGAGGCAGGAACTTAATCAGGTAAAAAAACTCATTGTTCACTGTCTCATTTTTAAAAATTGTGTAGTTGTGGAGAACAGCAGGTGGGAAAACACTCAAACATATATTGAATGTCAATTCACCAGGCGATAACTGGATCCCAAAGGGATCTGACATATATTTTAAGAATAAATGCAAGTTATATCTGATTGTTCAAGTACTAAATGAGAGGGAAGATGTAATAATAGGTGTGTTGCTTTTGCAGCCTAAAGTGGTATGTCAGAAAGAATTCAGACTAGAGACTCTCAAGAAATGGCCTTTTGAAAGTCAGGTGCAAAAATCCCAACTGGGTTTTTGTAATCGCGTATGTCAGACAAATGGTTCAAATATTCTACACATGATGGATGTTTAATAGTGTGAATTCACAAGCTGGTTCTGTTCCCATATTTCTATGGATGAGTTGAGCCTGCAGATTTATATGTTTTATATATTAAATACTTTTGGAGCAGTGCCTTATCTAAAGAAGTCAAGTTCAGTACAAATTCTGATCTTTACTTTTCTTTATCCACATACAGAAGATTCATGTATATGTATATATATATACATATATAAACACACATATATATATATTTATTTATTTCATGGCAACCCTTTGAAAATCTCCCAATCTTATTCCTCTGCTTTTCAAGTTGAGAGTCTGTCACTCACCCACTTCAAGGAACTTTGCCATGCATGCGATCTAGTTACCGCTGCCTTAGTTCTAAGACCAACTCTTCCATCACAGCTCCAGCTTCAGAACACATTTTCAATAGTTCAAATTCCCCAGTGTGGTCAGGTCCATGGGTATGGCAACATTTCCTTTTGTACTATTTTCTCAAGAAACAAGAGGACTGTCATCTTTTTTAATACCTTAGAAAGAGGAAATAAGACAGAAAAACTCAGGTAAAAAGGATAAGAGAAAGGTACAGGTACAAATGTTTCCACAGTAAATATTTTTGCTCTACTGCATGTCATCTGATAAATCCATATATCATTTTAAAAAAGTGAAACTTCATGCATAATCAATTAGCGCCATTTCTTAAGAGTAAATAGTAGCTGTAATATGCTGTGGGTGGGGAAATAAAACTAAAAGAAAAACATTCTGGAAAATATACAGAGAAAAAATGGAAATATTACTACATTTTCCCCATGCCCAGAAAGTGTGATATTCTAGATATTTCTAGCCAAGGCCATTAATTCTTCAAACCCTTTCCTTCATTATATGCTTTTTTTCTACCTTCTTTGTGGAACAACACTACCATTGTATCACCAGATCTCTTACTTCATAGCTAATTCTTTACTGGTACTGCACAAGTTGTATGTGTCTGTGTGTTGGTCCAATGTGATGGAGGACTTCTATCACTGCGATCAAGAACATATCTAGAAATTATTCTCTAAATGTTGAGTGCAACTTGACTACTTGTACATTTTAATGACAGCAAATAATCCACATTTTTCCATGCATTTCCAGCTAGTTATAACAAAACAATCAGGCTGATGTGTTTCCAAGAAGGGTACTTATTTAAGCCAATGATGCATAAATTTTGACTTTTATGAACTTAGACATGGGCCCTTTGAGTAAATAATATGATTGAGGGGATGCAGTTTGTGTGACTATTGACAGTCCTTATTTACTAGGATGTCCTACTAATTAAGTGGCTTCTTGTAAACAAGTGGCTGCTTTTTAGAAGGTGGGCTCAGAGAAGAGCAGAATAGAAACAATACATTTAGGTAGACCAGAAGAATAAACCCGAATGTGGCTTTTAGAGAAAGACAGTCACCCCTGTTCCCTATCTAGCAAGCCTTTACCTTGCTGTTTTCTTAAGGATTGTGCTTGTCTCGACTTAAAACTGTCTTCTGTGCACCAAGAATTTCTTTTGTTTGGCTTCCAGAGGTTTTTTTCATACATATGTCTTCCTTTTGTGCAGACTGTGACAAAATTGGCTGAGATTTTTTTCCCACTAGAAAATGAGGCACAGGGAAGCTCTGAAATAGAGAGGTGATGGGAAGCTTCTTTTTGTGAATGTGACAAATGGAACATTAAGAAAACTTTGAGACTGGAAAATAACCTTTGGGATGCGTTGGAAACTAAAAATTTAAACACAAGTAGAAGAAAGTTCTGTCTGACGCTGGCTAAAGGGATCACTAACATTTACACTATGGGTGTGACTTAATGTCTTATTGGAAACTTGTAAGTTTGATCCAAATTTGACTGTATTCTTTAGCAATGCTTCCTAGGCACCTGCCACTCTCTTATTGACTTAAATGGTAGCTACCCATCTAGTAGGTCAAAGGACTGCATCAGAAGCACAGCTGACTCTCCAATTGTATCTTTTCACCTGAAAAGATACTAATGGGTTGCAAAAGTTTAGTGTTCTCTGGAATAAAGATACAGCTGACACCTAACAGTCATCATGATAAAGGAATTAATGTTTCTGTCTATAGCAACTACAAAAACGTAAGAGACTGAGGCTGATTTTACTTTAAAAATGATAAGTAGTGAGAGCTAACATTGTTGGAAGAAAAATTAAGCATGTTACCATTTATTTCCTTTTTAGAAGCAAAGGAACAGAAACTTCAGGGAAAACTTTTATCAGGACCTGTCGAATGACTTCCCTGATATTTCTATGAGCCAGAAACCAGGGTGAAGCTGTTTTGGATATTTTATCCTTTCAAAGAAGCAGCCACTCTATTGCCCACTAAGAACCTTCAGACTCCACAGCTTTGCAGAAAGGATTAGCTAAAGAGAAAACACTATTATCTAGCCTTGCAGAGACTTCCTGCTTTGCTTCAAGTCATGTGGTTTCCTTTTTCTGCCCCAAAAGTAAACACAAAAGGCATAAAGACAGATAGCTAGAAGGTCAAATGAATTATTAAAAGTAGGATAGCTCAACCTTCTCCATTAGTTTGTGCTATATAGTTAGGTGATTAGATATTAAATGGGAGCTCCAACAGAGAGGAGTACCAGGAGTATGGGAGGCAATGGGACATGTTATGGAGGAAGCTATTCTAGTTCAGACAAAACTTCTCTGATAAGACAGAATGAGGGAAGAAAAGAAGGAAGATGTGGAGGACGGGTGCTGGAGAGATGACTCAGTAGTTAAGAGCACTGGCTGCTCTTCCAGAGGACCAGGGTTCAACTCCCAGTACCCACATGACAGATCACAGCTGTCTGTAACTCCTGTTCTGGGAATGACTTGCAGGCACACCAACAATGTATATAAAATCTAGATAAATTATTATAAAAAAGATGGAAGGAGGAGGAGAAATACACAATGAGCATGAACATAAGCGAGAGAGAAATGTCTTGTGTATACAGGCAGACAAACTAATAAAGAAAGCCTACTTAGAGAGTAATGGTGAGAGAAATGGCAAAAATATTGAGAGGTATGTTGACTTTGAAGGGACCTTGAAAACACTCTAAGCATCTTAAACCTTGCTTCCTTGTAATGAAAAATGGCTAAGGGATTTTGCATGTGAAAAGTTTGATCAAATTTGACTACTGGAAAGATCATTCTAATCTAATAATTGATGCCATCTATGATAAAAAGTGGATGCTATGGTGGTTTTATTTTTCAACTCAGCTAGAGTGTGGTCAAACATGACTATGGAAATTGAAACAAATAAGAGATATAACACTTGAAATAGTATAGCTTACAAGTCCAGGTTGCTTTTTGTGTTTGCTAGTGCTTTATCAACTTAATACAAGCCAGGGGCCTCTGGAACGAAGAAACCTTGGCTGAGAAAATGGCTCTATTCTGCAGACTGGCCTATAGGCAAGTATGTGAGGCATTGTCTTGATTGATGATGGATGTAGAGCCATCCCACTGTGGGTGGTACCACCTCTGGGCAGGTGTTTTTGAATTCTACAAGAAAGCAGGCTGAGCAAGTCACAGGAAACAAGACAATAAACAGTGTTTCTCCATGGCTTTTGTTTCAGTTCCTGGCCTGGTTGAGTTCCTGTCTTCGTTTCCTTCATGATGAACTGTAAGTTGGAAAATGAAATAAATGTTTTCTTCTACTTCTCCTAGCAAGTAAATAGTATAGTTCAGGTTAATAATCTTCCACAATATTAATGGATTACATTCAGTACATTAAAGAGTTTAGGAGCAAAGACTGATGTCTTTTAAATAGGGAATTTCAAGATTGCAGTAGGAAAAAAATGTTTTCATTCTCAGCATATTGCCTTTCAGAAGCTGGAGTCAACACCACAGTATCACCTACATTTAAGACTGCTGGATAGCCCTACAGCTTTCAAACTTGCCATTGTCCATGGACATGTAAACTATTTCCTTAAAAATTTCCACCAACCCTTGTCATTCCTTTCAGATATCCAAAGCTGTAGAAGCTCAAGTCCCTTATATAAAATAGTTCCCTATTTACATGTATACCACACACATTCTCCTGTATTTTCAAAATTGCCTCTAGATAATTACTTGTAAGTGCTATGTAAATAGTTGCTATGTTGCTTAAAGAACAAGAAAAGACCTAGATGTATTCAATGCAGATTCAACTTCTCTAAACACTTTTAACCTAAGATTAGTTGAATACGTATTCATGATCCAGAGATAAAGACTGTCTGTATGCAATTTACTTTCAAATAGAACAAGTAGAAATATGAGAGTATAGAGTGTGCAAACATATATAGTAAAGCAAATGCCATATTTGTAGAATCTGAGTACAAAGTAAATGCATATGTAAGTTGTAAAACCATTTTGAAGATTTTCATAATAAAAGTAATAGGGAAGATGAATACTGTGGAATAAAGAGGAATTATAAAGGCAAAAGTGAAAGTGGATAAATCAATGGTGTATTATTGCATTTGACTGGGTAAGACCTAATGATGTACAAACTCTGGGTGTATAATTAATTGGTTATACATTGAACAGGAGTTCTGGGGGGTACTCAGTTGTCTTGAGGAATAAGAATGTGAGTGAATAACCCAAGATTAAAGAAGAAAGAAGAGCAGAGATGCCGTCAAGATTCTAACTTTAGCAGCTAGAATTGTGATAAGACCATTAATTAAGGCAAAGTAGAATGATCATAAGATTGAAGAAAACTTGTATGAAGAGGCTGAGGTGGAAGCGTCTTAGGAATCTTCAGGTTAGAAGCATCAGGTTGGCAGTTACGTAGAGAACTCAGGTAGAAATGATTTCAGAGTTGGCCAATAAAGTAATTAAAGTTCTCAGAGTATAAAAATGTCAAGAAAGAGTTTAATAAGGATAAAGCCTTGCAACACTAATCCTTTTCGTGCATGGGCAGAACAGGGGAGTTATGTAAGAAGACTCAGCAGCAAATTGGAGAAAATAGGAGAGAATAGCAATATGCAACTAGAAGGGAGGGCATTTTTAAAAAAGAGACAGTGATGAAGGGTTTCACATGTGATTGAAATAGCAAACATGTTAGAAGCAGAAAAATAGGAGGGGGAAATAAAGACCCATAGCAACTTCCTTTGGGTATATTGTGAGAACATCTCATATGACTGGGTGATAAGGTTCTGGTGTAATGAGTGGATTAATCCCACAATGGAATCAGTATCATGGCAGTATTAGGAGGTGGGCTGAACTGGAGAATGGAGTTACTGGGAATTAGTTTCTAGGGACCATATCTTGCCCTTGCCTCTTCCTTTAGTCTTCTCTGCTTTGTGTTCACTAAGAAGTGAATATGCTTCTCTGCCACAGGTTCGTCCCACCGTGATGCTCTATTGAAGCTCATGGGGAACACATGACCATGGATGGACCCTCTGAAACCACCATTCAAGATAAACCTTTTCTTCCTAAATTGTTCCTACCAGGAATGTGAAAACAGCAATATAAAAGTAACCATGTGTGTTTGAAAGACTAAGAGCCTATGTATAGATACAGGAGGCTCAGAGAGAGTAAGGAAGTGGGAAAAATGAATCTAACTCTTTCAAGAGAGTACTGTGAGAAAATAGACACAGATTGGGACTGGGAAGAAATTATAGACAGGAAGAGATTAATTTTTATTTTAGACATTTGTTATACATGTACAAATTATAAGGAGGCACAGTTTCAGAGGAGGAAAGTGTAAGATTTTTGGGCACACTGGAGAACTTGAGATGTGATCCGGAGGCATGAGAAAGAGACCTGTGTCACAAGAGAAGTGGGAAGCAGTTACAGAGTCATGTTTGCCATGTGAGTCCTAGAGCAGGGAAAGCGGTGGCTTTTGTTTGATAACGTGCTACTCATTTTGCTTGTTGTCATGATGGAATACCTGACAGAGTAACTTGGGGAAGGAAAAAATAATTGAGGCTCACACTTCAGGGTACAGCCTACAAGAAAGAGGAGCATGGTGAAAAGTGAATCCAGCTTTGGTGCTGCATCTGCAGTCAGGGTTGAGAGACAAGAAAGGGAGAGATTGGTGTTCAGTTCTCTTTCTTCCTTTTATTCAGTTCAGGAACCTGGCCCATGGGATTATGCTGTTTACAGTCATGGTGGGTCATTCCACCTCAGACAAACCTCTTTGGAAATGCCCTCACAGACACTCTCAGGTGTATGTCTCCTCAGTGACTCTAAATCCCACCTACTTGCCAATCAACCATCACAAGTGGCTTACTGTCTCTAGCCCACTGTAAAAGGCAAGGGCACTTACTAAAAAAAAGAAGGGACAGCAGAAAGTCAGGGTTTATGCTGAGTATGAAAAGTTGGAGATAGTCAGTGAGTACAGAAGGGAGACTGGGCCATTAGAAGACTAGAAGAATCTTTGAGCCATGATAAAAATCTAATGAGATGGGAGACCACAAGTCCCATCACCATTTGCTGTTGAATGGCTTTATTCCATTTTGTGGGTGAGGTACAGAGACAGCAGATGGTAGAATTCAATCTAGCTTGAGGTTTTTCACAGTAGGATACGTGGTCTAGAAGTTGAGGGCCTTGGAAAGGGTGGGGTGGTCTAGAATTCTAAACTCGAAAGGCAAGGGTTTGATGACAGAAGAAGGCCATTAAATAGTGAGAAAATCGAAGCAGATGGTAAAGTGAGATGCTAAATAATTGTAAAAAGAGAAAATTGGAGCTAAAGAGAGTGACTATGGATAATTAACTATGTATGCTTCATGGTTTTGGTGGTGAAATAGGGTTATGTATGCACTGAAGGATTTCCAAAATTCTTTCTAATTCTAGACATTTCTAATTTTAGTGCCCAGAGGGAGGTAATAGGGCTGGAAGAAGGACCTTGTGAGGTGCCAAAAGTGCACAGGGGCCACAGAGAATAACAAAACACTACAAGGCCAGGATGATGTCCTGAGCTAACATTACTTCTGGGTCATCACCTACACAGGAATGAAATGAATGACAGGACCCCAGCAAAAGCTAGTGTAAGCCCTGAGTTGCTGGTTGGTACCAGTTGTATCTGAGCAAGACAAGAAAATATAAAAATCTCACTTTCTCACGTTTTTTTTTTATATTTTACCTATGGCTAGCCTTTTCAACTGTCATAGATTTAGTCACTTGGTAGGGTTTTTTTTTTCTGCTATTGGTTAAATTTAAAACACTTTTCTTTTAGAATTGTACTTATGTGAAATGTTAATCTAAGGTTTTGACACTCTTAGATTTTCATTTTTTATTTCCATGTTGACTTTGCCTAACATAAAAATATTAGAAAGAATGCATGTGTACCAAAACAGTGAAAAGAGATACTATGACCTAAGACATGAAAGTAAGCCAATGCAGAGAAAAGGATAAAGTGTCTGGGAGAAGATGATCATTACACACACACACACACACACACACACACACACACACACACACACACATCTTGCAATTTTAAGTAACATAAAATACATTGTTATGATAATTTATATAAACTTGACACTATCTAGAGTCTCACAGAGGGATTTGTATTGATCCTGTTGATCTGTTAACACACTTGGGATGAATTGTTTTGATTATTAATTGATACAGGGAGACCCAGCCCATTTGGACAGTGCCATTCCTTAGGCAGAAGATCCTGAATAGTATAAAAGAGGAGAAAGCTAGCTGGGAGCAATTAAACAGGTAATCAGTAATGTGTTTATTATGAATTTGATGAGATTGTTGGCTTGAGATAACCACCTTTACCTCCCCCAAATGAAGCACTGTAACTCTGAATTTTAGTCCAAATAAACTCTTTTCTCTCCTGTTGCTTTATGTAAGGATATTTATTGTAATCATGAATGTAAAGTTAGAGAATATATTAACATCACGGTGCACACATCACCATTGTCTCTATAGGACATTTTCATCTTCTTGAACTGAAACTTCACCTACTAAGCAATGACTCCTTCTGTCTCTAAAGATAAAGTTGGTAAGGTTTAAAGAAAGCAAAAACATATTTTCCAAGGACACATGGAAATGTCTAGAGACGTTTAACTTGAACTCAATATGGATATTCAGGCAGGAATTGCACTCTATGCCTTAAGTTACTGGACCCACTGAGGAGTCTGTGATCTGGGATACCAGTCTCCCTTCTAGAAAGTTAACATATTCCTCTTGCAGACATGACTGGTGAGTTCTCTACTCTACAGTCTTCCTCACACTGGGCATTTGTGAGTTCTCTTTCAGTTCTTAAAGTGTAATCAGTGACATTTAAAAACCATAGGAAACATTGATGAATCATCTTTGGCCTAGAACTTCTACAGGACAGTCTAATAAGGTGTATTGATTAACCCTAATTATAACCATTCCTATTAATTATTACATGACTTCATCTTCATCATCATCATCTTCAGGAGCTTGACTCTCATTTTATTTCAGATTGAACAGAGAAAACGTTTGTGGAAAATTGTCCTTTTCTCCTTGTAATTTTATTTTGCTTTTGCCTTTTTAGACTTTCCATGTCCCTTCTCTAACTGCCGTTCTGTAAAGTCAAACTTACCTGCAGACTAAACATGCATCACTTGACAGCGTACTTTCATATGTTGCTTGGATACAGATGTTAGGAAATATAGCAGCACAATTTATACTTCATTCTGTTGCTAGGGAAACTGGGAAAACTTTAGGATTTTTCCTTTGGGAATCAGAACCAAAAACTGGAAAAACATGTATTCAGAGCTTGAGAAGAAGAGAAGTTACATGACATGGACTAATTAGATTTCTGCAGTGAGATGCTAATATTCATAAGCATCTGTAGTCTCCTGCTCGTGGGATAAATATTGCTTGATGCGTCTTTTTCAGTAAATCGATCACATTACACGGCATGTGGGGGTGGCCAGCATATTGAAATACAAACACGAGCTACACTTGTAAAGCATTTCTTATGGCACACTATAAATAAATTTTTTGGTGCTTTAGGGATAAGGCGTAATCTTACAAACCTCCCTTCCTTTCAGAAACGGAGCACGGGACTTGCAGGGGAGAGGAACCTTGCACATGCGAACTCTGCCGGAAAATCATCTCCAGAAAAATACAGGAAGTGAGCTAATCTACACCTTGACAAGCATACTTAACATTATGGAGGCTGACAGAGTGAGTGGTCAGTTTAATTCAGCAAGAAACATCGCCTGCCTAGCTTAGCTGATAGAACTTTGCAACAGGAATATTTGCAATATGAGTGGCTGTGTGCTGAAACATAGCCACTCATAAGAGTGCGAACGTACTCTTCAGAAGGTGTCTTTAACAAAGCTCAGGGATCTTGCTGTAACTCATCATTGTCTAAAACCTGCTGCAGCCTAGCTGTAGGAAGTACCTTGTCTCTTGCTTCTGTACACAGAGCCCAAACAGTGCTAAAAAGGGAAATGGAACATACGGTAATAGATTCTCTGAAGTTTTGATGCCGGGTGTAATCGGCAACCAGAGTGAGAGAGGCAATGGCAACCATGAACTCTCCCCCAAGGGCCTCATTAACTTGGCCAAGTTGTGCTACAGTAGAGGAAAAACAGTACCGCCTACTTGAGAGAGGAAATCAGGGTGAACCCAAGGTTTTCTTCAGCTGGAAGAAGTTTAAACTGAAAGGGGATTAAAAAACAAAACTTTACTCCAAAAAATTATAAAAATAAAGCATTGATCAGGAGCTTTAAAGAATCTTTTATAAAAATGTATTTATTTACTTTCATTTTATTTGTGGATTTTTTTTTGCCTGCATCCTGCATGCATGTCTGTGCACCCTGCACATGCAGTATCCTTGGAGGCCCTAAGAAGATGTCAGATCCTCTGGAATTGGAGTTACAGAAGTTTGACACACTGTGGATGCTGGGAACCAAACCCTTGTTTACTGCAAGAGCAGTAAGTGCTAAGAAAAGCCAAGCCATCTCTCTAGGGCACACAAAACATTTCTGTTTGTTTGGAAATAATATTTGAGAGCTTTTGAATGTCCACTTAGGTTGAATGTTTCAAGGAGCTCATTGGCCGTATGGGCCCTGAAGATACTTTGTCTACTCCTCCTCACTGAGAATGAGGTGGTGGGAGGTCATTCTTTGCTCAGGTTTTCCATGATGGGAATGAGAAGTACACTTGAATTTTGGGGAGATTGTGTGACTTCCATGTTCTGAAGGATCTCTTACAGTCCTCCTACTTCTTTCATGAAAAGGTTATGGTTTACAAATATTTTTAAAATTTTATTTTATTTTTTGAGATTATAATATAATTATATCATTTCCCCTCCCATTTTCTCATTCCCCTTTCTCCAAAATATCCCTTCTTGTTTTTTTCAAATTCATAGCCTCTTTTTTCATTGATTATTGTTTTATACACACACGCACACTATAATCAGCTCAGTTTATATAACGTTAATTGTATCTATGTTTTTAGTGATGGCTATTTGCTATTGGATAACCAATTGGTGTGCTCCCTGAGAAAGCATAGTTCTCTTACTCTCGGTATTCCTCAGTGGTCTTTAGTTCTTTGTGGTGAAGGATTGAAGCCTTTTGGGCTCCTCCTCTGACATCACATCAACATTATAACATCTATTATTCTTTTCAGTTCAAGTTTAGGTAGTCATGCTGGTGGTGTTGGTGAGACTTTATGGGTGTAGTTTCTGAAAAACTAGGAGATGCAGTTTTATAGCAAACACCTTGTTTTGGTTCTTACAGTCTTTTTGCCTATGACAAAGCAGCCTGCTTCCATCTTATAATAAAGACAAATAGGTTCATTCTGTTTCTTAAGGATTGGGCTATCCTCCACTTGTGAACTTAACTTCAAATGGTTTTGTACTGCCTTTACCAAGAAACAGCAACCATGTCTTTGCTTCAAAAAGTTGTTTATAACTATCTTGCAACCCTGCCTTTGCTTCAAAGGGTTGTTACGACTGCCTGTTGTTATAACTGACTTGTTATGACCCCCTTGAAATCACGTCTTTGTTTCAGGAGGTTGTTATGACTAACATGCTATGAGTATGTTCTGCTTCTATTATAACCCCTCCTATTTTGCCTGCCAAATGCTCCACTTGGAAACCCACCAACCCTGACTTATAAAAATATTGTCTTCCTCATATTCAATGCTGACCTCTTGAACTCTGCTTTAGAGGGAGGCACTCGGTGTACATGAATTAAAAAGCCTGCTTTAATTAATTGCTTGTTCTAATTAATTTGGCTATGATGAGTTGGATTGGTGGTTTTCTCAAATCTTTGGGACTAATAACCCCTCTTCCTCAATGATCCCTGAACTTTAGGTATAAGAGGTAGATTGTAAATGTATCCTTTGGGACTAGGCTCCACAACTTAACATTTTTATTGGTTATGGTAAAGACCTTTCTTTTTTCAAATCCAGGAGTGACTTTATGAACACTACCCCTTTATGATATTCCAACTGAAAGAGGAAAATATTTAATGTTGTATATCCTTAGTTTTGCCAATTATTTTATATACAGTAGCTTCTATCTACTTGCATTCATTATTATTTGTTTATTTGTATTTTCAGTTTAAAAAATCATTTTGTAACTATATCTAACCTCTGTCAGTTTGAAACTTGCTTCATTTTACAGTTTTCCTTTGATAATAATATCAGTTACTATTAATAGGCAGTTACTATTTATTTAGAGCTTATTATACTCTTTAAATATTTTATTACAATTAGTCACCCAAAGTTTATGATTTGTTCTGACCTGTCACTTTCCATTGATCAGTATGCTTGTCTTAATTCATTGCTTTCATTGAAATGTCTTTATGATTGTTTTTGCTAAATGTACTTGGGGGAATTTGTAGTTCTGTGTCAATTAAAGGGTTGTGCTTTCAATTTCCATAAGATGACATTGAAATATACTAAAATCTGCAGATTGCTTTGGTAATTTTCACAAGATTATATCTTCTAATCCATGAACATCAGATATCTATTTGTGTTTTGACATTTCTATAAATTTTAAAAAATCATTTTTATAGTATGACTTTTTTATCTCTTTGTGTAATTTAATTTTGCTTTTATTGTAGTTTGGCTGATTTCTTAATTTTTCTTTGTGGATATTTCATTATTCGTACAAAGAAATGCTATTGAACTTTGTTGATAATAGTATCTTGTGGCTTTACTGAGTCAACTTATTCATTTTAACATGTTTGCAGTGCCATGTTTAAGGCTTTTCTGTATATAAGATAATTAATGGTTAATTAATTTTGACCAAGATGTTAAGAGCATGTAACAGGGCAAAGAAAGTCTCTTCAGCAAATGATGTAGATAAACTAGGGTATCAACATGCAACAGAATAAAGTTATATTATTATCTCATACCACAGATAAAAATGAACTAAAAGTAGATTAAAGATTTACATATAAGCCCTGAAGCTGCAACCAAAATAAGAGAAGAAAATATGTTTATGCAAATTATTGCTTTGTGCAATGATTTTTAAAAATATAATCCTCCAAAACAAAAGTAGCAAAGATAGGCACAAAAGATTTCATCAAAAAACAAAACAAAACAAAACAACAACAATAAGTAAACAAAAACCAAAAATCGAGAAACAAAAGAAAAGAAGCAACTGACAGAGTGAAAAGTCAATCTAAAGGATATAAGGAAATGATTGCAGTATACAAACTATGGTAGTTTAAGTTTAAGTATGAAATGTCATCCATCCATCAGCTCCTATATTTCAACACTGAGTCCCCAACTGCTTGCACTGTTTGGGGAGGCTATAAAACCTTTAGGAGGTGGAGCCTGGCAGGAGGAAGTACATCACTGGAGGTGGACCCTGAGGCTTTTTAGTCCAGCCCCATGTCTTATTCCTGCTCTCATTGCTGTGTCTTCACTACCACAATGGACTGTATTCTCCCTTGGAATTATAACCCAAATAAATGTTTTCTCCCTTAAGTCACCTTTGTTGGGCATTTTATCATACCATCAGAAAAGCAATTAAGGTACATCTATACATTTCATAAGGGGTTAGTAATCTGAATATGTGACGAAAACAAGCAACTTGATGACAAAACAAATAAAAATCAAGTAACTTAAGAGTGAGAAAAGGAATTGAACAGATATTTTCAAATGAAAACATTGTCAACAATTATTTGAAAATGGTACATGAAGACAATGCCAAGATTCCTTAGTCTTTGAGGAAATGAAGATTAAATCCATAATTAGACACTATGTCACACCTATTAGAACAGCTTTTGTTAGAAAGGCAAAAGATAAAAGAATATTTGCTGACAAATATTCAGAAGGAAAGAAATGCTTTTTTTCTGTTGATGACACTGTAAATCAACACAACCATTGTGAAAACATAATAGTGAGTCATCAAAAATTATATAGCATATTTTATATATTACTACTTTATATACTTTATACTCTAATAATTATACTTCATATATATATAAAGTTAAGATCAATATGTTGAGGGTATGTCTGTGACATCTATATTCATTCTAATATTGTTATAATAGTAAATCAGCATAAGTATACAATACTGCAAAAATATATAAACAGAATGTAACAATATCAACAAAGTTTTGAATATATACAAACAAGGAAATTCTGATATCTACTTGAACCAGAGGATGCTGTATTATATAAAATAATCTAGGCACAGAAATATACATACCTTATGTCCTTATTTATATGTGGATTCTAAGAACATTTGAATTCGTAGAACTAGATAGTAACACCCACTGTTGACAGCAGTTTGGAGTCGAAGTCGAGTACAGTTGTACTCATGTCTGATTGTCTAATTGTAGTATTGTGGAAGTTGAAGTAGGAAGATGGGAGTTCCAGGACACCTTGATTATTACTCAGTTATATTTTCTCAAAAAGATAGTGATAGGAGAAAAATATAAGAAAGAAGAGGAAGAGGAAGAAGAACACATACGTCAGCAGCATCACCATCAGCACCACCGTCCCCAATACCACCTGGGAGCGTAAAGCTGGGAGTATAAAGTTCAGAGTGTAAAGTTTTACGTTGTTTTGTGTGACTCTAAGGCAACTATGCTTGCCATTAAAGCTAGCCATCCAATTCGAGCACACTCTGGCCTACCACTGTGGCCTTTGACTTCCTATTGGCCATGTCTGGTTGAAAGAGTCCTAGACTGGATGAACAGTCTCCACCTACAGTATATTTTCATTTAGAATAAAAGTGCACAGATCCTGAGACTCCAACTGTCTGAGGATGCAGTAATTTTTAACTGCTCTACTTCATCATTTCTGTCCTCTGTGAATTATGACTCAAGCTTCCATGTCTTCCAGAAAAGCATGAGCGCAGCATTTGGATTTCTTTCACCCCCATAGGAACTTAAGTTTAGCATAAATCTTGTCTCATTTGCCATTGAATGAGTCCAGATGGACTCCTTCCTCTGTCTTTCCCTATCCCCTTTACTTTTAGTCACCCATGCTGGGTTCAGTCATTCAGAGCAGCCTCTTATACTTCATAAAAATCTCATCCTTACATGGGCTCAGCAAAGACAATAGAAGCCCCATGCCAGTCCAAAGGTCCCTGCCGAATCATCCTTTAAAAAGTTTTCTATAAATACATCCCAATGTGGACAAGTGCAGTGGGTATGAAACATCAGCACTCATGCCCAGTTCCTCACTTACACAGTCAGGTTCCTTCCTCTTTCGTCTTGCAGTTTCTGATATTTATAAGAAGCTCAGTAAGTGATGACCAAGGGTCACTAGTGACTCATATGAGCCGGTCCATCAGAGACTGATTTCCCTCACATTGCCTATGTGGCTTTTGTTTCAAGGAGAGCTAGGTAACCACTTAGCTTGATCTGTTTCTAGAGCATTCAGACTGTATTGACAACCGTGTTCCTCAATCTCTTGAGCCAGGATCTTCATTCCTTGTATGAAATTCTGTCTTAATCTTAGCAGTTATGATGCATTCCATTCTCTGGTTATCATGGTTTCTTTTACTGGGCCATTTTTGAGGCTCCTGTTAACACGTTGAATTGTGAATTGTCCCTTGTTTTGTATCAAAGGTTAGACCCAAGGAGCATCTTCCTTCACTTCTACCATGTTTTCTTCCTTCTCACTCTATCTTAGTCTTCCCATGTGGAGCTCTTGGATCTTAGCCAGAACTGTCTGCAGAGTCCTCACTTGCATTCTCCTTCCTTGCTCCCTACTCCCATCATCCTCCTGTTTCTCAATTGTTTTCATCAAGATCAGAGGCTAATGTGAGGACAAAGTTCACATCTCTTTTATCCATTGCAATTCCTCACTTGCACAGACAATTTTCTTTCTAGACAGCTGCATCTCCATTGTGTGTCTTACTTCTAACATCAAAGTCCTCACTGCAGCTTCTGAGTCTATGTATGATCCCATCCATGTAAGTGACTGTCAGTATATTCTCTAGTCCATCATCTGTTTGGAGAACATGCAAATACTTAATCGGTGGACCCCACTCACAAAGAAGGCATGCCACTCCACACCTTATGGAAGAAGGTCATCCCTGAATTCTCCTATGTGTGTTCCATTCTCAGATAGGTTGGCCTTGGCTGCGTTCCTTTTTTTTTTCTTTTAAGCCAATTTTAAAAGAAACTTCAATTAACCCCCGACCTTGTTGATGGATTCTGGCCAGGTCCCTCTCTAGGTTTCTAGATGCAACAATTGGTTGCATTTCTTGTCATTTGCTGTAAGGAGAATGAAACTCTTCTACAGAAAGGAGCCACATTATCTTGCATCAAATGAAGAAAGGCAGCCATATTTGGATTTCCCTAGTAGGTGCTTTACCCCCAGACATAATTAGTCTCAGTTCCATGTTTTATCGCTTATTGATGACCACTCATTCTCAACCAATTTTTGGCTCTTTTTCTCCCTGTATAGATGTCAATTGTGTTGTGTGATTTATTCCGAGGGAGTCAGGAACTATTTGTTTATCACTGCCAGGTCGCTGGCAACAAACCAAAGAAACCACTCAACCCAAGTCTCACTTAGTGAACAATTAAGTTTATTGGAGCTATTTACAAGAGTGTAGGTGAAAGGTTACTTACAGGAGCATGGGTGACTCAAATGTAGCTACACTTCTAAATAAGACCCCCCTCCCCAGAATAAGCAGCTACTAATGAAACTTTCATCAAAGAATATCCTTGCATAACAAGCATGCAACTCAGCAGATGGGCGCATTACTTCTCTCAGTATTTATCTTTTTATATGAAGCTTACTGGAGGGACCCTGTGAGTCTGTTAGGTTTCAGGAGCTCCCTGAGCTTTGTAAGATTTATTTACTTTCTGAGTTTTATAACATTCCTCCGACCTTCAGGAGAAAATGTGCATGTTTCAGTTTGTAAAACATAACCTCACAGCAAATAGGAATAACCTGTTTTTAAATCTTTTGTATAGCAACTATATTTAAGAGCAATGTATTGTATATACCCAAATGCATAAGAATAATAGTGTAGCTTTACATATGTTCATGTAAAAGTTGGAGGTATGCAAGTTGCTGATGCATTAACTAGTTAATTCAATCAGTCTATATTATATATGTGCACATTAAACACAACATTGTTTCTTTGTAAAATTGTTTTTATTGAGCTATATAATTTTCTCCACTCCCATCTCTTTCTTCCTCTTACCCTTCTACCCTCTCCCATGGTCCCCATGATCCCAATTTACTCAGGAGATCTTGTCTTTTACTACTTCCTGTGTAGAATAGATCCATGTATGTCTCTCTTAGGGTCCTCTTTGTGTGAAATATTATTTCTTATAATTATTTTGAACTTCTTGCCAACTTAAAATGACATGAATTAAAATCCAAGTCTTTGGTGCATTACTATTTTCATTTTATAAATGAGGAGACTGGGACTGCTAGAAGCTCCAAGTCACAGAATATCTCAGACTACAGGTATTTCCTTGACTTTGAAATTTGTGGTCCTTATATCATATCATAATGATCTGTCTTTGCACAGCTATTGAGATCTTAGATAGCTGAATTGTAAACCATTCAGTGATGGTTCTTTCTAAGCTATAAAGTGATACCAAACGTGTGGCAAATACTGAAAATACTGGCAAACATAATATTGGCAGCTAATTGGTTAGAGCGCAAAGAGCAGAGGTTGATAAGCCAGGGGATGTGCCTTCTACCCTTATATCAGTGATTGAAAAGTGTAACATTTTGAGAGAATCATGAAACAATTTGTCCTCCTAACCCCTGCAAAAAATCCATAGAACTTTTTTACAAATTTTCTGAATACTTAAAGGAGAAGTAAATTATATATTTAATTTTCTCATTGAAAAGCTGCGATTTGCATAAGATTTTTGACTTGACTTTGTACTATCATGTGAAACTTTAAGCACCCGCTAACAGCTCAAGTGTGTGTAGTTCAGATGGATACCTACACTAAATGACTATACTGTTCTTCTCACAGACTGCAGGTTGAGTAGAGAGAAGGCCACAGGAATCAATGATGGAAACAGATTCTGGACTTTAACCAGGACTTTCTATGGCAGTATCATAGAATTAATAGATTAGGTGAGTCCGTAAAGCATATGGAGAGAAATCTGTAAAATAATTAAACCTTTTTTTTCTGCAGTTAAAGCTTGAATTCAACTCTACAGCAGAGTTCCATACATACTCTGTTCCATTCTTTCCTTAGGAGGTGATCAATGCTGTTGATGATAGGAACACCATGCTTGCTGTAGAGCACTGGTAAGCACAATCCTTGTTGATGGCTGCTGTTTCTTGAGCCCTGGCCAAACTTAACATAGTACACTTTATCCCAAACTGGTTGCCTATCCCACATCAGAACTGCCGTGTTCTATAAAATTCTAAGCTTTGCAATAAATACCCACTTAATAAATAAGTGAACCATGAAATTGCATCAGGAGCAAGCATTGTAATGCTGACACTTTTTCTCTGGGATATTTCCCCAAATCAACCACTTAGCCTATTATGCAGGGTTCTGGCGATGGTATAACATAAGCCAGAATTGCAGCAGCACCTGCCAAAGTGAGATGCAGAGCAAAGCTGTATTTTCTTGTTCAGGCATCTCAAGTAGATGTCTCGACACAAACCACCTAGAGCTTTCACACCTAATGATGGCCGTACCTTCTGTCCAGCACACCTATTTCCATATTCTGCACATCCTGGCCTTTGGATATTTGTTTTCACTTGCTCTCATCCAAACCTTCTCTCATCCTTGACAGTTCCTGTTGCTTTCGCATCTTATAACCAACTTGTCAACAAATCACGGATCTCTACCTTCAAAAACTAACTAGAAACGGCCTGTTATCTTTGTTTTCTCTCACCTGGATGATTGCAAAAGTTTTTAAAGCTGGACCTCTCCTTCCCTGGTACTCTATCCAGTCTGTTTACAGCAGTTTGCAGAAAGGTCTTGTTAAAATACCAGGCAGGTTATGACATCCTCTGGGCAGCACTTCCACAAGCTTCCCATTTCATATGAAATAGACCACGAAGTCTGCACAAGCGCATCTTTTTACCTCTTGGATTTGTCCCCTGATGCTTCGCTCTTTGTTTTCTCCACCTCAGTCATGGGAATAGCCTTAAAGTTCTCTAAATATGTATGTTATGTCCCACAGAGCCTTTTCACTCATTCTTGTCCTACATGCTTTCACAAGTGGTTCCCTGGTCTTCAGATCCTAATGTGTGCCTCCTTTTCAGTCACAATTACATGGTACTTTCATGGCAAATGTGACCTCTCCACTTTCTGTTTGTATCCATTCTCTGTTTTGTTTTCTTGTGGAGTCTGCTATGGGTTGGTTTGCTTCCTCATAAAATGTATCTTGACATCTTAAGCTTGCAGTGCCTATAAATGTGATGTTATTTGAAAATAGGAGATTTTTTTTAGATGTAATCAAGTTGAGTTGAGATTATTATGGTGGGCTCTAATCCAATATGACTTGTATTTTGAAATAAAAGAAAAATATCAGGCAGAGACAAAACATACAAAACTAACATTATATGACAGCAAAAGTCAAAACTGGAGTAATTTGGTTGCAAAACTAGGGCCCCTGTGGCCTCATAAACCACTAGAAGCTTTGGGAACAAGAGATGGATTCTCATTAAGAGTTCTCAAAGACAGGATCCTCTGAAGCTTTATCTTGGACTTCCAGCCTACACACAAATAAAGAATAACCCTTTGTGATTTCACCTACTGAGTGTATAGTGTCTTGTTATGGATATTTACAAGAACAATACAGTTTGTACCTTGCTACCTGCTATACCACTGTCTTGGGTTTTTTTTTCCCTTGTTGTTTATTACCTGTGTCTATTGTTTGTCTCCCCAACATTGTAAGGAAAACTCAAGAGGGTGCTCAATAGTTCTGGCTCTTCATGCCACACTGTTTTAAACTCTGCTGTGTTCTATATACTCTGCCTTATGTCTACAGGTTAATTGGTTTTAAGTCCTGGATGTTAGTCTCTAGAATATCAGAACCAAACAAAACAAGATGTGTAAATTTTGCTCTCTTTTTAAATTCATTTTTTTATCCTTCTCTTATGCAATACATGCCCACTGCAGTTCCTCCCTCCACTTCTTTTAGCATCCCACCTCACTTTTCTCCCAAATCCATTCTTCTTCTGCTTCACTTCAGACAAGTGTAGCTCTTCTGGGGGTATCAACTAAGAATGGGATACCAAACTGCAATAAGATCAAGCACAAAACCTCATATCAGGGCTGGGTGAGGCAACCTAATTTGCTCTTTTTCAAAGATATTTGAAGAGTACATTGGGATTAGGGCAATCCACAATTCCTGGGAACTGTATGGGCTGTAGTATTATTGAACAAGTAATGGTCATTTGGGCTCCTTGTAATTCTTATGACACCAAGACTATGTGGTGAAAATATTAAGAAAATACCTGTACATTATATGGAGAAAATACAGATGGATCCTGGAAAAAGAAGAAATATATTCAGTATAGAGAAATTAGGACCATTATGATTACATTTTTGTCATAATTTACTTACTTTTATGCCAAATATGACCTCTCCACTTTCCATCTGTATCCATTCTCTGCTTCATTTTCTTGTGGAGCTTGTTATGGGTTGGTTCACTTTCTCATAAAGGGTATCTTGACATTTTATTTTATTTCTTTTTCCCATACTGTCAATTTAAATAGCTTTTAATTACTTCTCAGCTCTCAAAATGTCTCAATAACACTCTGCCCCAAAGATAAAAATGTATTATATTTGAAACACAATATTCTATGTATTATTGAATTCTGAAGCTAACCATGTTAGAAAAAGCAATGCACATTGTACAAAATGTTCCCTAGAATGCTTTAGAGCATCTGAAATTGCACAGAAGGAAATGTCCATTACGCCGAAGATGCTTTCTATCTTGTTTCTAGCCTATAAATAAATGTAAATGTAAAAAGTTAAAGGGATAAAAATGTAGGGAAACAAAAAAGCAAGAAAAAGTGACGGATGGGGGAACGGGCACAGTTCCAAGACTCCGCAAGTGTGAATGGTCACTGACCAGAAATCTTAAAGTTTCTAACAACAGTGAAACCTCCAAGTGTTGTTACTGATATAAATGAGACACACTTGAAAAACAGGGCATTGATCAGCAAATGATTGCCATTATTGACGTGTCCCCAGAAGCAACTGTTACCTGTAAGAAAGATTTACTTTGACCTAGTGCTAAGAATATCCAGTTAAGAGAAAGACTAAGCTCACGGCTGCTAAGCTTCTCAGTCTCTTTCAGAAAAACATGTGAGTGAGCCTGTTGACAGTAACAACTACTGTGGGAAAGGATTCATTCACTGTCTTCCTGATTGACATCTGTATCACTTTTCATCATTATCCCATTCATCTTACACAACTATATATAATCTAGTGATCCTTTCACTGAAATAACATCTTTGATGATGGAATTTTCAAAGTGCTTCTTGGTCATTCAATAATTGGGCAGATTCATCCATTTTTTTCTAGAGCCTATCAATGATAATCTTTTTAAATTGTTTTTATTGAGCTGTGTACTTTTCTCTGCTCCCCTCCCTTCCTCTCCCCTCCACTTCTATCCTCTCCCATGGTCCCCATGCTCCCAATTTACTCTATCACTGGAATCTTGAAGAGTTGGGGGAAATAAAAAGCTCTTCTTCTGAAACATGATTTGCTAGAGGAGACAGAGGGGGAGTCTAAAAATTTTGATGGATCTTATAGGGGATGGAAAATATTTTTCTTTTTTATTGATGTCTTTGAGCTCTACATTTCTCTCTGCTCCCCTCCCTGCATTTCCCCCTCCCTTTTAGCCCTCCCCCAATGTCCCCATGTTCCCAATTTACTCAGGAGATATTGTATTTTTCTACTTCCCATGTATATTAGATCTATGTATGTCTTTCTTAGGGTCTTCATTGTTTTTTTTTCTTTATGTTTAAAAACCACTTATGAGTGAGTACATGTGATACAGACCTAAACAGAAAACTCTCAACAGAGGAATCTGAAATGGCTGAAAGACATTTAAGGAAATGTTCAACATCCTTAACCATCAGAGAAATGCAAATCAACACAACTCTGAGATTCCATGTTATACTTAAGAATGGCCAAGATCAAAAACATAGATGACAACTTATGCTGGAGAGTTTGTGGGAAAAGGGAACACTTCTGCATTGCTGATGGGAGTGCAAGCTGGTACAGCCTCTTTGGATGTCAGTGTGGTGATTTCTCAGAAAATTAGGAAACAACCTTTCTCAAGACCCAGTAATACCACTTTTGGATATATATCCAAAGGATGCTCAATTGTGTCACAAAGACATGTGCTCAGCTATGTTCATAGCAGCATTGTTTGTCATAGGCAGAACCTGGAAACAACATAAGTGCCCCTCAACTGAAGAATGGATAAGAAAAATGTGGTACATTTACACAATGGAGTACTACACAGCAAAAACAAACAAACAAACAAACAAAAAAACCAAACCAGTGATATCTTGAACTTTATAGGCAAATGGATGGAGCTAGGAAACATCATTTTGAGTGAGGAAACCCAGACCCAGAAAGACAATTGCCACATGTACTCACTCATAAGTGGAACTTATTTTTCTTGTACTTAAACGTAGTACCATTGCTTTGCTTATTCGGTTTCCTTGAAAGTTCCCTCTAAAAAACTTTTAAGAAATGCTTGAATGGTCAAGTTTCTGACATGGCAATTGAACCCTCTTGGAAGGTTAATTATTTTCCTCTCTAAATTATCATAAAGTCTTATTCCCCAGAACTGCTTTTATTTTACAATAAAATGGTGAAGCTATCCAGCTGAGTATTCGGTTTTCTTTTTAATTAGGTAGGACTGGCTACTGGAAAACTCAATTTAAAACTACCCGTTTAAAAGTAAACACCAACTTGTCAGTGAAACAGGAACTTGATTAGATCTGAGATTCAGTCTAAGTCTGGACAGGGAGATTGGCTGTTAATAGACACTGAAGAACTTTTGTGAAGGCATGATAGAGTGTATGGCACTATAGCTCTGGAGACTGTACTGGTAGATCCTGGTGTGAGGCTCAATCCGGATCTTCTTTTGTTGTTATTGAAAATGATGAGAAAGAAAATGTGCTACTTTGACACATATAGTAGTTAACAAAGTGAATTCTTTAAAAATGAAAAAAAAGTTGTGTGTGTGTTTTCCTCAGAATGTCTATTTACCTCTGCATGAAATCTGCACCTTATGACATTGTAATATGTCACAAATACAAATGCCACTTTAAATGACCCTCCTTTGTGGTGCTCACCATAACCTTCTTTTTTTTTTTTTTTGAGACAGGGTTTCTCTGTGGCTTTGGAGCCTGTCCTGGAACTAGCTCTTGTAGACCAGGCTGGTCTCGAACTCACAGAGATCCGCCTGCCTCTGCCTCCCGAGTGCTGGGATTAAAGGCGTGCGCCACCACCGCCCAGCCTACCATAACCTTCTTATTGCATTCCATATAATTTTGGAGTAATTGTTGTTTGTGTATTCTACTAGGACATGAATTCGATGAGAGGAGACCAAGTGTGACCAATAGTGACTGCACTATCCCTAGTCCATGATGGTTGAATGAAAGTTGAATAACTTTGAAGGAGAAACTAAGAAGGTAGGATAAATAACAGGGTAAAATAATAAGAGTCATCATGTCTACTGAGTCTTGGAGTGACTGATCCTAGTTTCAAAGGACTTTGAAAAAAATTTGATTCTTGAGAATTCAGTTTCTTCCACTGTGGTAATGCAAAACAGGAATAATTGGTTCAGAGGTCTTGAACTTAGTCAAAAATGTAATACCTCTCCCACAGCAGAGATAAATCCTATTCTCTGCACTGTTTTTGTCTCACAAAGGCGTGATAGAGAAGATCAGAGACAGGTGAGCATGAGGGAGGAGAGGAATGATGGAGACTAAATATGTTGGGATGCAGGGGGCTTGTGATGAATGGTAAGGGCAGAGCCTTTTTTCTCCTTTGGCTACAGCTGAGGCCAGCTGCCTGATACACTGGCAAGTGGCTTTTTCTCCTGAGTTTTACAGTATCTACCCTTTATTCTCACCCCTAAACCTTAATGGAACATTCTTCTTTCACTGCCCATTTTTCTACACTGCATTCATTCAATGAGTCAACAGATAACTCACACTCCTTCTGGCAGAAGTAATGGCATAGGATTAGAAGCCAAGGGGCAAGGAAGCAAAGATACTATGTTCTTACAGCTATTGACTGAGACAACCAAGTTTATCCATTAAGAGTTTGGAATTTTTGTTCGGTTTTGGGAGTAATAGTTAAAGACAGGAGATTTAAATGCATTCTAGAGGTGTATTTTTCTCTTTATGCCTGCTTTCAATCATAATTATTTACTATTAGTTCCAGCTCAAAAGTATTACCCTATTCTGATATTGATGGTAGCTGCCAGTTTTGAGTCTGAATGCTCAAGGCCAAACTGTAAGTGCTACTTTATCTAATATTATCAACACTGAAGGTAAATATTGGTATGAGATCCATTTTACAGGTAAGAAAACTGAAATTAAATGTAATAGCATTGTCTAACATGGAATTACCATCATAATACCTACTTTTAATGGAATAAAGAATAGAAGTATTTGATTATCTCAGTTGATGCAGAAAAGCATTTGAAAAAATCAGTGCTATCCTATGGTAAAAATAGAAGTCAGCAATCTGGAAATAGGAGGAAACTGCCTTGAAGTAATAATGTTATTTGTGAAAACACCCAATTATATCACACTCAATAGGAAAGTATTCAAAGTTTTTCATCCTTTAAGACAAAGAATAAAGTGATGGCCACAGCAGCGAGACAATTAAAATACAGCAAACGAAAGTGAAATGACAGGCCAGCCACATCAGAAGAGAATACATAAAGCAACTCTGTTCACAGTTTATGTGATCACCTATGTCAAAAACTCTAAAACATACACACAGAAACATGCATGTTCACATGATGTTCTCTCTCTCCCTCTCTCCTTCCCTCTCTCTCTTTCTCATATCTCCCCCCTCATACCATGTTATGACCAGTGAAGTAAAAACTCGTTAAAGTTTTGGATGAAAGAACTCTTCCAAGTGAAATTTTTAGAAGAACAAAATAGGATTAGATTTTACCAAAAGACAAAGACTTACATACTGAAAATTATGAAACATTTCTGAAATGTAATTATATTGACTGTAAATAGAGAAAACTCTATATTTTTATATTAGGTTCAATATTATGAGAATGTCCATGCAACCCAAAGTGATACACAGATCCAGTTCAGACCATCTCAAAATCACAGTGGAATGTTAGAACTAGAAAAATCAACTAAAAATTTGTATGAAAATTTGAAACTCTAAATAATCTAAAAAAATCTTTTTTTAAAATTGATTTTTGTTGAGATCTACATTTTTCTCTGCTCCCATCCCTTTCAACCCTCTCCCATGGTACCCATGCTCCCAATTCACTCAGGAGATCTTGTGAAGAACCCTTTTTAAAGGAGTGTGAATCTTGCAGTATTCCTTCTGGCATCATCTGGGACAACAAAAGCAAACACATGGGCACACAGAAAAGCTAGGGTAGGGTGAACTGGGCTCTGATGGAGATATTTATATCTAAAAGAATGAACTTGGACCTTTATTCCAAACTACATATGAAAAATAATGTTGGGTCTAAGATCTAAGCAAAGAGGTAAATGCTGAAACTCTTACAGGAAATAAAAGTATTGGGCTAAGCAATGCTTTCTTGGTGTCTTAGTGGTGTAAGAGGTCCTTCAGCCTATGTGTTGCTTTTATTGGTTAATGAATAAGAACTGCTTTGAGCCTACTGCAGGGAAGAACAGAACTATGTGGGGAAAGCTAGACTGAATGCTGGGAGGAGGAAGGCAGAGTTAGGTAGAAGCCATGGAGCCACTAGAGACAGATGCTATAAATTTTACCCAGTAAGCCACAGCCTTGTGGCTATACACAGATGAATAGAAATGGATTAAATTAATATGTAAGAGTTAGTCAATAAGAAGCTAGAGCTAATAGGCCAAGCAGTGAATTAATTAATACAGTTTCTGTGTAATTATTTCTGGTCTAAGCTAGCCAGGTGGCCAGGAAGAACAAGCGGCCCCTCCTCCAACAGTCTTAGTCAGCGACCTATGCCGTGAAGAGACACCATGATTATTTGGGGTTACTAGTGCTGTGGTGAAACATCATGACCAAATACAAGTTGGGAAGAAAAGGGTTTATTCAGTTTACATTTCTATATCACTGTTCATTATTGTAGGAAGTCAGGTCAGTAATTCAAGCAGGGCAGGAATCTAGAGTCAAGAGCTGATGCAAAGTCCATAGAGGAATACTGCTTTCTGGTTTGCCCAAATTGGCTTACTCACCCTACTTTCTTATGTAACCCAGGGCCACCATCCCAGGGATGGCACACCCAGAACAGGCACTTCTGAACCCTCCCCCATTGATCATTAATTAAGAAGATGCCCTATAACTGGATCTTATGAAGACATTTTTCTCAGTTGAAGTTCCCTTCTTTCAAATAATTCTATCTTGTGCCAAGCTCAGGCACTTGGATATGAAATAAAAAGCAGAAGGTTGGGTCTCCATTCTCTGAAAGCAAAAGTCAAAGTCCATAAAGTGGCCTCTATGATCTGCTGTTCCCTCTTAATCACTCTTTCTTAGTATTCCCACTTCCTTCCCATGGGCAGCACTGCTTTCAGTGTGCCAGGAATCCTCTCCCTGGGACCATCTTTACCACAGATCTGCAGAGCTCATCCTTTACCAAAACTTTACGTCAAAACTTCAAAATCTTATATGCTTTCTAGTGAGGCTTGCTCTAAATTCCCTAAAAGAAATAGAACATGACCTTCTCAGTGCTTAGCATAGTTATTAGTAAATAACAACTTCTTGTGAGTCAGTAGCAATGCATATTTAAAGATAGTTAAAGAACTAAAGTGATAAAAACGGTAATGTGCTAGCACCAAACCAAACGTGAGTGCATGTAGCTGTAGCCATCTCACATTGGACAAACACTGGAGAGAAAATAGCATCTTCAACAACTAGTCCTCGGAAAACATGATGTCCATATGTAAAAGAATGAAATCAAGCTCACATCTGTCACTTTGCACAAAAATTAACTCCAAATGGATCAAGGACTTCAATATAAATCTGAAACATCAAAACTTCTAGGGAAAAACATAGGCATTTCTCCCAAAGAGATAGGTGTGGGAAAGGCCATTCTGAACAGGAGTTCAGTGTCCCAAGAATTATGGCCAATAATTGACAAGTAGGACATCATAAAACTAAGAATATTCTGTACAAGCAAGGAAGTTGGAAAACAGCAGAGAAATGGAGGGAATCTTTGCTAGCTGTACCAGTGACAGAGTATTAATACCCAGAATATATAAAGACTCAAACAGAGTCAAGAAAACAAATGACCCAGTTTAAAAATGGGTTA
>JAQHUG010000005.1:16279109-16289936 GCA_028555095.1 Dicrostonyx torquatus
CTGAAAGACACTTAAGGAAATGTTCAACATCCTTAGCCATCAGAGAAATGCAAATCAAAACAACTCTGAGATTCCATCTTACACCTATAAGAATGACCAAGAATTAAAACACTGATGATAACTTATGCTGGAGAGGGTGTGGTTTAAAGGGAACACTTCTGCATTGCTGGTGGGAGTGCAAACTGGTAGAGTCGCTTAGGATATCAGTATGGTGATTTCTCAGAAAATTAGAAAACAACCTTCCTCAAGACCCAGTAATACCACTTTTGGGTATATATCCAAAGGATGCACAATCATACTGTGAGGACATGTGCTCACCTATGTTCATAGCAGCATTGTTTGTCATAACCAGAACCTGGAAACAACATAAGTGCACCTCGACTGAAGAATGGATAAGGAAAATGTGGTACATTTACACAATGGAGTACTACACAGCAGAAAAAAATGATATCTGCTAAAAGGCTTTTGTGTGTAAATGCTGCTGAATTAACCCAAGAAAGGTATTTTGAAAATACCTTGGCTTCAAAATTGAAGTCAAAAGGTATGTTACTTTGGAGAAGAGATTTTGCTTTTGTTTCCACAGGATATGAGAGGTTGTGGATTCATTCTGAGTTAAGAAAACTCAGTTTTCATCAAGGAAGACCACCTGAGAAATCTCCGGTAAGAACAGATGGCCCAGATGTCTGAGTTCTACAATTAAGGCTGTGATGGAAAACACAAAAGTTAAAGAAATTGTCAGTAGAGTACATGTGTCTTTAAGAGAAGTGAGTGCATACTGCAAGTCTAACACGCTTGTTACCTCATATCACATTAATTCTTAGGATAATGTGTAAGGAGACTCTTCTAGTAATTTAAAACTAGTTCCTTAACCAAAAGTAAGTTTCCTAGCTTAGGATTTAATAAAATCTGAGTGAACTTTCTCAACATCATTTTTTTCTATAAATATAGAATAATGTAATCCTGTTTCTTGAGAAAGAAATTTTGGAAAATGAGCGTATGGGATACCACTGGATAAGAGACCCAATTGTAGTTAATGAAGAATTTTGAAACAATCAATTCAAATTTAATTATCCAGGTAAAAAATGAGTTCCAAAGTAGTTAAAATCAACGATGGAGATTGAGTTTAGTAACTAGATTAATTGGTCAATGTCTGCTACCCTGAAGTGTATCACACTTTTTTATGTTTTTTTTTGCCATGTTATTTCATTGACACTGTGATATTGGAAGTCCAAGGGTAAGCTGCTATAAATAATACTAGTACGACAAGTTCCTTTGGAATGATAGCTGGCAAATATCTCATATACTAAGTATTTGGAATAAGTAGTAAGTCTAGGCTATAATATCAAACTAAATGTAACCTTTTTATCCTAAATTTGATTTAAGCTTGTAATTTATATAATTAGAAGTTTGTGGCTAACAAAGAACCAACAAAACAAACGACCCATTTAAAAAATGGTTGTAGGACCTGAGCAGAGAGTCCTTCTCCCAAATACACATGGCTAAGAAATATCTCCAAAGATGTTTGTTTTCCCTAGAAATGCAAATAAAAACAACTCTGAAATTTCATCTTATCCCAGTTAGTATGGCAAAGATCAACAATACAACCAGTAGCAAGTTCTAGAGGAAGAAAGACAGCCTTCATCCACTGTTGGTGGGCTAGCAAATATACGGCCATTATGGAAATCAGTGTGGATAACTCTTAAAACACTAAAAAGAAATCTACCATTGACCCAGCTCTACTGCTCCTACACATATGCCCAAAGGACTTGCCACTCTATTCCTCTTCATTGCTACTGTATTCACAATAGCTGGGAAATAGAAACAGCCTAAATGACAAGAAGATAACAAAAATGTGGTACATGTACAGTATGGGATACTCTTCAGTGAAGAAAACTAAAATCATGAACTTTGTGGGTAAGATGGAACCAAATAAGATCACACTCAGTGGGATAACCTAGACTCAGAAAGACATTGGATGTTCTCTGTCGTCTAAGGTTCCAAATCTTCAAATATGAATGTATATCCTGGAGTTATCTGCAGACAACAGCAAAGTAATAAGGGACAATTGCCAGAGTAGTGGACAGGGGTGGGGAGTGATAGCATGAGGGGATACCAGTGATCTGATGGGAGAAGTGGGAAAGCATGGGTGATCTAAGTAGTGAGGGGAAGGGAAGTAAATACAGAAGAAGTAGGGAAGATAGTAAAATAATGGTAAGGATGACTGAAAAAAGCCTAAGGAGTCATACTATTAACCATCTACCCAAAGGTACCTACAATACATCTCTGTGTGTGGCTACATATATAATTTATGCAAACTTTTCCATCCAGGCTGACAATGCTCCCTGAAAGAGCCATAAGCTACCTATCTAACAAGACTCCCAGTACTTAGAACGACTAGCTCACTCTTGAGCTGTTCATCAGATCATTCAAGAAACTCCCCAAACGATGTCGACGGTTCCTAACACCCTTGGTGACATCACAGAGGTAGAAGGAAAGTCTTCATTGCTGAAGACACCAGGGATTTTGGGCACAGCCCCAAAAGACCATACTTGGATCTGACCTGAAGTCTCCTCTTGGATGAGTAGCTTTCATGATACCAGAAGGTACCATGTAAGTTTCACATAAGGAGGAAAGCAAACAATAGTTCTCTCCAGCTATGACAGACATAAACCACATCTCAGACCAGCATGGCCTGATGACACATGACCTAAGTAAGGGTCCAATAGTGGCACAACAACCAACAACTCACCAATTGGAGCTAAGATCTCCTCAATAAGAGGAAAATTATGCCTGGGAGTGGAAACCTTGCCAACTACATAGAGGTAGTAAATTATGGATCTTGAAAGGAAGCTTAAAACCATTACTTTTCTAGACCAACATAATCCCCAATAATTTTGTTAACATTTATCCTTACACCACAGATCTGTGTAGTTCTCATCTCTCATCAAGGAAACTTCTCTTTGCAACAGATAGAGACAATAACAGAAAATACTTGGTCAAAACACACAACTGTGGGGCCCAGTCCCATATGGTACATATCTAACTTGACTCCTGAACCTACTGCTCAGGGATAATCGTAGAAGAGATGGCAGAAAGACTTTTAAGAGCCAGACAAACAGAAAGTTTGCTGTGAGATTGTGTCTCTTAGAAATGTCAGAGCAGTTACATCCAGGAAGTCTCACCAGCATGCCTAGCTAAACATAAGTTGGAGAATAATGATATCAACAGACAACCAAAGTGGATGGGGGAAAACTCACAGGCCTCAGCGCCCCCTCAACACACAATCTTACAGGCATCTAAAGAATACTGTGATCAGGAGAAACAGTCTTTAGAGAAGAACACATAACACTGATTGGTTTTCCAATATCAAATTGTAAATCCTGAAAACTTACACATACATGTACATTATAAAGACTGAACAGTTTGTGTTTATACATTTAGAAATATGTATGTACTTTATACATATATATGCATCAATTAAAGAAAAGGAGACCATGAATTTAAATTCAAGCAAGGGGATGTACATGGGAAGGTTGCAGGAAAGAAAAGGAAGGGTAGAAATGATGTAATTATAACCTAGTGCACTTGATTTTCTGAGATTTTGGGGCTGTAATTAGTTATTCAACTTCCCCATTATGTGTGCACAAAATTAAAGAAGCAGTAGCTTAAGAAGAGATGGTTGTAAATAGGTTGAAAGAAATCATCTCAAACTTGATTGGTAACGGTTCTTCTTCAGGAACCACCATGAGCAGTCTATCTAGTATTCATTGCCAGCTTGACAGGCCTTGAAATCACGTGCCGTTATTCCCAGATATAGCTGTTAGAGTCTGAGAATGGCTGTGAGGCATTGTCTTGATTAGGGTTGAGATGGTAATACCAACACAAAAATTGGATGGTACCATTCCCAAAGTTTGGGTTCTGGGGTGAATAAAAAGAAGAAATCTTGCTGAGTAGAAACCTTTGCTGCTGTCTATTTCCTGGCTCTGAATGCGATGCCATGAGATGCTTCAAGCTCTTGCTGCCTTTGGCTCTCTGTCATGGCAGACTATATCCTTGAACTGTGAGCAGCAATAAACCCTTTTTCCCTGTGAGTGAGTTTTGTCAGAGTGCCTTATCAGAGTTACAGGGAAAGATATTAAAACAGTGGGATAGAAAGAGACCTACTTTCTCAATCAAATGATCTGAAAATATTATAAGGCTACTCTTCCCTATTATATAGCATTCAAAATATGAAAATCACTCATATTGGTTATGCTACTCTTTTGAAGCAGAAAAACCATAGAAATTACTACATTGATTTTAGAAAATTCAGATCACCTAAATTCTATACTGAAAGCCAACTTCGCTGATCAAATTTACTGTTTGGTCTCTTTTAAATATTTTTAGCTCATCTCAATGGTGAGCTTAATAAAATTTTATAATTGTTTATACATGGAAGGAGAAGAAATACAAGAAAGAAATATTTATTAATTTTCTCTTCTTGCTGTCAAATCTTTAAATTTAGTGTCAAAAGAAACTATCCATTCAGATGTCCTAGATGTTTCCTATAGAGAAACAACATTCAACCTATGCTAAATTGTTTTGTTTTGATAGCTCTTGCTAGGGACCAGTGCACTTGATATAAAACAATTATGCTTCAAACATGGAAGCATAAAGTCAATTGTATTCACTTCTGCTTTCTATACATTCGCATTGATTTGGAGGTCAGAGTCTGTACAAAGGTATTCATCAGACAGGAACGACGCTTGTCTAGAGTCATGCTCCTTCTCTTGACAGACTCAGTGATATTATTTTAAAGTTGGTCTTCATCCTTTACTCTCCCACAATCCATAAAATTTCAATGCTGAATAAAGTTCCTTAAAATAATTGGATTTTGGAAATGAAGGGATGGTGCATTTAGAGACGGGAAACCATAAAGGTTGAGTGAGAAGTGAGGGCAGAGCCATATTGAATTTTTTCCGTGGGTCTACAGATGAGAAAATGAAAGGTGGTGACTTAAAGGGAAATACAATTCTCAATAAAAAGAAGAGTAATGTTGACTACCTTTTATGAACATGTGTGCTCGTATAAAGGGTCACGGATGGTATAATGGTGTTAGTAGTGACAGAGAATGATGTCAGTTCAGTTATATTGAAAGATCTGGAATGCAACCACACTTTTTCCTACCTGCTGCTTCTCTGTGCCCTGCTGTGCTCATCTTCTTTGCCTATATCAAAAAAGAGATACAAGGACTTTTCACAGAACTTTCTCTACTGTGGGAGAGGCTTCTTTGCAGAGAATACAATAGGACTTATGACGAAGTTAATTATGTTTTTGTTTAATAAGTTAGCCTATCATAGAAATGGCCTTAACAACCTGCATTTACATAGTTCAGGAGATTCACAATGGTTGACAGAAAGCAGTCTCTGGGGGAAAACAAGGCTTATTTGAAAATATAAAGATGAAGCTTATATACCCAGGTTATATGCAAGGAATTTAATTTCTATAGAAAAATTATATCTGAAAAGATATCAAAATTGGAAGGAAGAATTAGATTTAGTGAAGAGTATATTTTACTGCAAGTTAATTTCAGATTTTTTTTTCATAATTGGGGATTGAACCTAGGGTGCTCTGCAGTAAACCCATGCTGTAAAACTCTGCTGAAATGTCTAAGTGGCATATTAGTGCTATTTCCAGATTCCTATGTATCCCTTCTCCTAACATCAGGAGTAGAGACCCTAGCAAAAGTGAAATTATTAGAAAACTATGCTTTAGTGGACACTAAAGGGCTCTAATCATATAAGGAAGGGATAGGGAGATGTAGTCCAATAGAAGAATTCCTTAAAACACAGCTATTGTCAACTAAATGCTAAGTGAATTTGTGTGGGTCTATATTTAATAACTGACCCTTGCATTTCTCTCTTAATTGAACTATACATTTAAGTTTGGCACAGGCTCCCCCCTCAATTGGTTAGTATATCTTAATTCCCATGTGAAACTGTAGGACAATCAATTACTCAATATGTTACATATGTTAGTGCCCACAGTGTATATTGTGGACCCAGTAACTGTCATACAATGATATTTGTGGACCATCAGTCTACTTCTGAGTAAAATGTGAGTGTTAATTTCTACTTTAATTATTATGTCAGTGAAGGTGAATTTTCTTATGCTATTTTTCAAGTATTTAATTTTCTCAAGAATATTTTAATTTTTACTAAGCATTCTTTCCAGGGTCATTATTTTCTCCATACCTCACTATGACACAGAATGACGTTAGACATAAAAAAGAGAAGGATAAGGAAACAAAATAAGTGTATGAAAAAGGAAATGATTGCAAAGAACTTTATAGGTTTAGTTAAATTCACAGATTGTAGTTTGAAAAATACACATCTCTCAGCAAACTGAATTTGTTTAATTATTTTTTGTTTGCTTATTAATTTTTGCTTTGGTTTCATTTTTGAGACAAGGTTTCTCTGTGTAACATCTCTGGCTATCCTGGAATTCACTACATAAACCAAGCTTCTATCATATATATTCCTAGCATTTTTTGGAGAAGGAATTTTTTTTTCTGATAACATGAAATGTTTTGTGTGTTCTTTGTTTTGTAAACTGTGGTATTCAATTCTACATAGAATTGAAGAGATTTGTAAGGAGAAAAAATTAATATCATGAAGTGTATGATGCTAATAACTTACCATTTCTTTGTTAATTTTCCCAGGCAAATCCCTTAAGTTGAATCTTTAGGAAAATGATCCTTAATGTACTTTCTAAGCATAATGAGAGCATTAGCTCGCACGGGTTTTAGATTTCACCGTTCATTATGAAACCCAAAGTGCTTCAAAACCACAACTGCCATTGCATCTTTCTAATGCACAGTAGCAAGCAATTTGGAAAGCAGTGGCGCTCCATTGGGCCCTATTCACCCGGAGTTTACAGGAAGCAGGGTTGGGTCCCACCATTTAAGACAAATCGAGCATAATTTGTCAGCATGTAGGTTCATTCCAAGTACCAACAGTGATATATGTGGTATATGCCCACATTCCTCATCTTTCTAAAAATTCCTTGTTTGTTTTGAGCCAAGGTCTTTCTATGTAGTCCAGTCTGGCTTCGGGCTTCAGTCCTTCTACCTCAGCTTCCTGAGCCCTGAGGCTTCAGGCTGGGCCTCGCCCCTGGCTCTTCGTACGTATCTCATTTCCATCTTCAAAGGTCAGTCGCTGTCCTGAAACTCAAGTTTTAACAACTTTTTAGCCAGATCCATGTCACCAGGGATTTCAGTTTGCTTTGAAAGCTGCCTGATAGAGGACTCATTTTCCCAGTCACGGCAGACAGTCTGCACAGGCTCGCCATCAGGTTTGCTCTGTCATGCTTTTCATCTGAATTAGCAAGTGCCAAGATCTCACATTCCCCATCCAGGTGGCTTCTTTTCCCTCAGGGTCATCTGTCACCTTGAAGAACAAAACATCCCGGATTTTCTTCACAAACTGTTTGCCTTATTCTTGAAGAGGTCACCTGCAGACCTGATTGGGAATCCACACTGGAGGATGTCCTAAAACCAGCAGACATTTTCGGGGGAACTCATTCATCTAGTACGACAGCCACGGCTCCTGAGAGGCCCAAGAGATGCTGCTAAGTTTGCTCCTGGAACCTGCCTCCTTCTGACTTCCTTTTTTAGCTTCTAGCCAAAATTGACTTTTAATACATTACTTTCCACCCTCTTGTAGCCTGCCATATATACAAGGCGATACAAAAATTTGTAACTTGGATTTGATTTGAAATGTTACATATGCTCAAAATATCTGAATGAAGGAAGAAAGACCCAGGCCTTACTAACGTGCATAGAAACATCTGTATAATGGAATGAATGAGTCTGTTGAACTTGAGTGTTTTGTCAGTGAGTGGATTTGAGTAGTTTCCAAAAGACAAAACATGAAATGAAGAGGAACAGGCTCTCAGTTGCACCAAATAAAAAGTCTGGAAAATACCAAACTTAGTCTCTCACTGATCAATTTTAAATAGTATTGAGTTAACTGAAGAATCTCCAAATTTCTATTTTTTGTTATAGTGATTGCTCAAAAAGAAATTGATAATTTATTTCATAGTTATCTTTTTCATATTTCTAACTTTTTTATTTTTTAAAGATGATGCAATTATACTACAATTTTAAAAAATAAAAAAGTAACATTAAGAAATTGTTTGGGAGCCGGGTGGTGGTGGCGCACACCTTTAATCCCAGCACTCGGGAGGCAGAGGTAGGCGGATCTCTGTGAGTTCGAGACCAGCCTGGTCTACAAGAGCTAGTTCCAGGACTGACTCCAAAGCTGCAGAGAAACCCTGTCTTGAAAAACAAAACAACAACAACAAAAAAATTATTTGGGAATTTCATACATGCATATAATACATTTTGAAAACTCCATCCCCCTTTCCCTCTGCTCCACTTCCTCCCATGTGCACCCCACCCCACCACTTTCGTCTCCTACCTTCTGGTACTCTCCCTGTTTTTAAACCCACAGAGTTTGCATGGTGCTGTTTGTGTGTGCATGGGTGTAGAACCATCTACCGGAACATGGCAGCCTCTCGGGCAGCAATCCATCAGCAGTCATCAATATGTAATGCCCTTCTGGTGGGGTGGGACTACAGGAAATTCTACTCCATCCAGGCTGGTATTTTGACTGGCTTGGTTTTGTGTCAGTCTTGTGTGTTCGGTCACAGATGCTGTGAGTCAGTTGTGCAAGGGTCTTGATGTATCTGACAAATACTGTTTTATATTAGCTGCTCACTACCCTGACTATTCCACAACAATGCCTGAACTGCGGGCAGAAGGAATCTAATACCAGTGTTCCACTGAGAGCTGAACACTCTGCCATCTCCTTTTTTATACATGCCGGCTAGTTTTGTATTAATCACTATCTATTAAATATAGAGTCCTTCGGTGAAGAGACTGGGTGAAGTACAGGTAGATAATATGTCACATCTATTTCTAGCTTTTTAAAGAAATTCCACACTGATTTCCATAATGGTTGTATAATTTTTCACTCTTTGCAGCAGTGAATAAGTTCCCACTTTTCCACATCCATGCCAATATTTTTCACATGATTTTTATATTAGCTATTCTTATCAGAGTATGATGAACTCTAAATAAATTTTAATTGGGTTTTCCTGATAGATAAGGATGCTGAACATTCAAAGAATTTCTTAGCCATTTGTGTTTCTTCTTTTAGGAACTGTTTTATTTTATGTTCCCAGTTATAACTGGGTTTCTGTCTTGATACTTAGCTTTGGTTTTGTTTTGTTGTTTTTTTATTCTTTGTCTATTCTAGACACTAACCCTCTGTCTGCTGTATAGCTGGTATCTTAGTTACTTTTCCATTGCTGTAATGCTACATCATGACCAGGCAACTCATAGAAGAGTTAATTTGGGTCTTACAGTTTTCAATGATTACAGTCTATTACCATCATGTGTTGGAGAGCTATAGGCCCAAAGCAGTTCCTGTATTAACCAATGAAAGCAACAAATAGACAGAGAGACCTCTTACACCAATCATGGAAAGAACCAGTAGCTAAGAGCTTAATCTTGATTTATAAACATAAGGCAAAGAGAGGCATATCCAGAGAAAGCTAAATGGGGGTGAGCGATGTAGTAGTATTTTCTTGTTGGGACCATCAGTCCACAAAAACATTATTACACAAAACATTATTAATTATAAAACCTTGGCCTTAGCTTAGGCTTTCCCTTAACTTCAATTAACCTGTCTCTATTTATCTGTATTCTGTCATTTAGCTCAGTTACCTCTGCTCTGTATCATACATCGAATCTCTTCAGTCTCCTGGTCTCTCTTTTTCTTCAGAGCTCTCTCTCTCTCTCTGACTCCACAGAAGTACCATCTATACCTCCTGCATAGCTATTGGCTGTTTAGTGTTTTATTTCACCAATACATCTTCACAAAGTGTGCAAATATCCTACAAAAGAGAAACATGCCTCCTCCATCACAGCTATACCTCCTAATCCTTCCAAAATAGTTCTACCAGCTGATACCAAGTATTTAAACACATGAGCATGTGGGGGATATTCTCATTCATTTCGTCATAGGCAGTATTTTTTTTTTTAACCATTCTGTATATTGCTCCTAAAGCAATATACATCAAATAATAATGTGGTTTTTTGGTATAAAAAAGATTTTGTTTGTTCATTGATTCATTGTTGACCTTAATGCCTTTTTTCTGGGGATCCTTTTTAGAAAGTCTTTTGTTGGGCCTATTATTTGAGCATATTCATTACTCTCTCTCAACTGTCAAATTCAGAAAATCAGATCTTACATTGAGGTCATCAGTGTATTTGGAGTTGAGTTTTAGTTAGGGTGAGAGACATAGAACGGCTCTTACTTGTACTAACTATGCCAATTGACTAGCACCATTTACTAAAGATACTGCCTTTTATCTAACACGTTTTTGGCTTCTTTGTGGAAAATCAGGAGGCTGCAGTGAGTTTATGTGTGAATCCTCAACTATCCCATAGATAATTGGTTCTGTTTTTATGCCAATATCATACTGTTTACATTGCTATTGTTTTTGTAATATCTCTTTCCTTTTCTAGTTCTTAGTACAGATTTTAGGACATTGACTCCAAGCTAATTGAAAACTTTAACACTGCTTTTTGCTGTTTGTTAAATCTACCTAAGAGAGATTTCCTGATTCAGCAAAGCAACACTGTGGCAGTTTTAAAACAGTGTCTGTGCTGCCAGGGCAAGCTTTGGCTCCGGGAGGAGACAGAGCATTTCAATGGGGTTTTCTGAGTAAAATGTTACAATTGATGTCAATTTGGACTCACTGTGTGCCTGGAACACTGCA
>JAQHUG010000005.1:16292105-16314574 GCA_028555095.1 Dicrostonyx torquatus
GTCTGGTAAGTCACCCACCTCGTGGTGACATACAGATTTTTATAATGGGTTAGTTTAGATGTGAGAGCTAGCCAAGAAAAGGCTAGAGATAATGGGCCAGGCAGAGTTTAAATGAATACTGTTCTCATGTGGTTATTTCGGGCATAAGCAAGCAACCAGCGGCTGAGCGGGCCAGCAGCTGGGAGCCAGGTGCTGGGAACATAACTCATACCTCTCCACCTAAATACAACAAAAGTAACCAAGTGTTTTCCTAAATCAATCTTTTCTTCAAGATATATTTTCAACAATAAGGTCTAAACCTTTGATGATTTTCCTGTTTGGTGAAGCACTAAAAATAGAGATATTAAAGGATGTTTTCCCTGAAATGTGAGCGACACATCTACATATTTATTCTTCTATCAAAGTATCATTTGACACGTTTCCCCTGAAACATGTATCAAAAACTTCAAAGACTTCAGCGACTTCATACTTTATTTTCTTCCTCTAGGACAGAGCACATATGAAATAGCCAATACATATTTATGAAATAAGTGAGTAAAATTAATTGTTAGAATGAACTCTTACATCTTAGTCATTGGGACAGGCAATATAGAATACTAAATCACACCGTGTCTGCCCTAACCATGCTTAAGACCAACGAGGGAATCAGAAACATGATACGTCTCAGTCATATAAACACACACCAATGGCCATGGTGAGGAAGGAGAAATTATTTCTGCTTATTCATGGCAAGGACATTTGCAGAGAGGAGTTGGTTTTGTAGGGAAAATCTTGGCAGGTGAAATCCTGAAGGACACGAGCAGGAAGAAACACACAGAGGTTGAGAACCATAACAAGGAACTCCAGGATTCTGAGTTCTCACTTTGTTCCATAAGCTTTAAATTTCCTTTCTTCATTTCAACTTCATAGAATTCATATTCTTCCATTTCTAGGGACAAATCTTTCTTTATGCTTCAGTAAAGGAAACCAAGTAGCATGCAGCAACTAAGTAAGAAAGCCTAACTAAGAATCTAGGCCTCCAGATCTCACAGTGTATCATTCCAGTCACTAGATTATGAGATTTAGTTAGCTTGATAACATATGAACGGTGGATACCGAAAGAAAGACAGACCTCATGGTATTAAAACGGTGGGGCTGAAAATGTAAGTTGCTACCTCAATTAAACATTTTCCTTCATGAAGAATGCCATGGTGTCTCCTCACAGCAATAAAAGCCCTAAGACACAAAATAAGCCCTTTCGTCCACCCCCCAGTAAAATAAAATAAAGTAGTGAGGCAAAGAGAGGATTGAACTGTCTTTTAGCTTAAAATATAAACGATTTTTTTTTTGTATTTCAGATACTGTAGATTTCTTTGGATCAAATATTTAGGTAGACATTATAGAGAATAATAAGAAAGTCATGCTCATTATTAATTTTACAAAGATTATTACTTTTCGTGTATGTATTTTAAAACTTTTTCTAAAATTACTAATTTTCAAGCCCTGTCTTAAAACCAGTTTGATTGAAGCAGATGTTCTCTCCTGAGGCACGACCTGACCAAAATGGATTGGAGTGTCTCCTGACTGCTGAGAATGCTCACTCTGCCTAACTCAATTCAAAATCGGTTTAGCTTAAAAAGAAAATTTATTTAACAATGAACTGAGATTGTGAACTGAATGGACATATAAGGCAAACAGCTACTGTATTTTTATGGGTAAAAATGAACAGGAAGTAAGAAGGCGGTTGAGAGGAGTAGCGATTTTCAGGTCCTTTGCCTGGTGTGAGTTTGATGGACAGCAGATAGCTTGAAGAAGTTTAAGGGGTTATAGGACTTTAATTCACACTACTTATTTCACCCATGCTTAAAAGACTTTGATTTTTAAAGATGGGTGTCCTACGTAGCTTTAACTGTCTGTGTCATGTAGCCTAGCATCACCTGAGAGGAAAAACCTTGGTTGAGGAATTAGCTAGCTCATACATGCTTGTGGGCATGAAGATGATGATTTTTTAAATTAATTGATGCAATTATTAATTGCACCGTGAGTGGGACCATCCACAGGCAGGTGGTCCTGGTTGTAGAAGAAACCTGCCTAACCATGAGTCTATCTGAGAAGCAAGCCAGTTAACAAGCAGAATTCCTCATAGCTGTTGCTGTGCTCCCCTGGCACATTCCTTGTGCATTCCCTGATCTGAGCTCACACTACATAGAATAGCAAGCAGTGTGACCTTCAGGTTTCTGCCTCAATTCACTCGTTGACTTCCCTCAAAGATAAATGTGACCTGGGAGTGTAAGATGAAATAAACCCTCTTTACCTCAAGTTGCATTTGTCAACATGTTCTATCACAAAAACAGGATGAAATTAGAAAAATAGATCACTGTGAAACCCCACAGTAAAGCCTGAATGGCATTCCCCATGTTGTGCGTAGAAGAAAGCAGACCCATTGCATGATTTAAAAATCCAAGAAAATATCTTTGTTTTTCTCTTTTTATTTCTAACTACCATGCATGTGACACTCTGATTTTTAACCACAACAGAATCCGAGAATAAGAGAGTCCCAAAGAGATCTGTGGATTGATAGCAAACTCTGTATTAATTTTCAAGTGAGTGTGATGGATTTTTTTTGTACATTACAACTTGACTGGGTTATGATGACTAGCTGTTCAAATACTAATTTGAATTAGATTGCCAGTGAGTATGGTGATTTCTTCCATGTCACGAATTGCCTGAGTTATGATGACTAGCTGTTTGTTCAAAGTAGATGTTGGCT
The DNA here is from genome assembly GCA_028555095.1 of Dicrostonyx torquatus. Lineage (NCBI taxonomy): Eukaryota > Metazoa > Chordata > Mammalia > Rodentia > Cricetidae > Dicrostonyx > Dicrostonyx torquatus. Next base: position 16,294,855 of record JAQHUG010000005.1, read on the forward strand.
ATATAGATGTTTGTAGATGAGGGAATGTTTACAGTCATTTGAATGGAGCATGTCACCTGTTATCATATGTATTGACCTCATCCAACCAGTTGAAGTAGTTAGGAGCAAACATTTAAGTTTCCCAAGGAAGAGGCAATTCTACTTTAGGAGAATCATTTTTTAAAACTGTTTCTTAAAGTTTCCTGGACACATCCTCACAATGCATTTGGACAGAGCGTATTTCTCAAGTACATCTTACAAAACAATATTTCCCAGGATGCATAATTAATCTACTACCCTAGAAAGAATACTTTAAAATGCTAGGACAGTTTCAAAAAGATGAAAAAGTGAATCTAGAGATCCTGCTACTTCAGCAAACATCTACAATCTTTCCTGGAAGTATCACCACAAATCTTTCGGTTATCATGACTGTACAACGGAGGAAACTGGACTCACAGGGACTGATGGACTTTGCTCAAAGACAGTGCAGCTAAGTCTGTAATCTGAATCTCACCTGCTGCCCCAACAGGCTGCCTTGAGAATACTGGCATTAGTCAGAAAACTGATGCTTATAGATCTCCTGGGCAACAAACTCAAAGTGAGCGGTTCTTTTTCTAACTGAAAGGATATGAGGATCTGTTCTGCTAGTGAGAACATTAGGAGTTCCTTGAGCAGAAGTTCCAGTACATCTCATTCTCATCCCTAAAGATAGACCTACGGTCTCCTCACGACACTGTGAACTGTTTCCAGGGAGAGAAAGAGGAGCACCATCTTTCCTCTCTCTATCTTCCCCACAGTGAGTTCGAATAGATGGGAATTTTCTTTGGTTGTGGCATCCTTGCACAAAATAAGAAGGCTCTCTGGCTTTTAACAATGCTAAATGGGTTTTCTGAACTTAAATGATCACTCTTGTGTTTCACAGTGCTATCTCTCCTACCTTGATTTTTATTTATTCAGCTTAATAGTATTTCCTCTGGGGGAAAGCATTTACACACTCCTCCACAGGAAAACAGGCCCTCTTTTCCCATCCTTGGTCTGAGCAGCAAAGGCCCTGCACAGGTTTAGTCCAACTCATGCAGTCCTATTCAGACTAATGCCAGGCTCATCACATTAGTAAGATGTGTTCTCCCCTCTTTCTCACTGGGGAGCAGGTGGACCGAGGCAGTTCTTTGGAGCCACACAAGCAGTTTCTCTCTGGAGAGACACATCTCTCTAGTCTGCCAAGAAATGAAAATCCAAACAATCACATAGATCACTTCAAATGGTGCCAAATACATTCCACCAAATGCTACCAGCAGTAATTACAGCATGTCATTGGGAGATGCGATTTTCTTTCAGCGTCAGACTTTCATCTTATCCTGAATGCCATGAAACCAAGAAACGAAGAACGTCTCTCTGCAGAAATAGTGGGTCCTTCAAACCTGCAGCCCTGCTTCTTGACCGTGAAATGTCTGGAACCAGGAATTAAGAACCATATTGTAGAATATATTGCCCTTCCCACTCACCGAGTGTATTAGCTCCTCCAAAAATTAAGCAAAGTGATAAATAAAGACCACCATTTTGTACTAATAGGGCTGAGGGAAGGCAGAACCTGTTGTGCCTCAGGAAAGGAAACACTCTTTAGAAAGAATGGGAAGTCCTGAGAGCCAAAGAGATGAGCTGCTCTTCAGGAGGCAAGAGCATCCCAAAGTCTACCAGGATTTTTAGACTCCACTGCAAGACTGCCTTTCATGCAAACAAGACCAGGAAGTCACACCAAGGGACAGAGAAAGACCAGGGACAAAGCAGCGTGGAAAACCAAGTTTTTAAAAAGATAAAAGACTAATAATAAGAAGCGATGGGGAGCTGCAGAATGGCGAGGAAAGGCAGAGCCACCTAGGAGGGCTGAGAAGGGAGGAGGGAGTCTGCAGGGAGGGGGAGAGAGCAGAGAGCGGAGCACGGACGTCAGGAACAAAAGCCCCGGCAGCAGAGTCTGGCGAAGGAAAGGAGAGAGCATGGGGTGTTTTTGAATAATTATTAAAATGAGCATGTGTCTGCGCCATCCTGTGGGTGTGGCGCAGAGCGGAGTGTAAACTCTAGTGGGGCCGAAGCAAACATTGGCTTAGCGGCAGCAGCTGCCAGTCTGTGCCTAGGAGTGTGAGGACCAGCGCGGCGGCGGCAAGCAGACCTGCACCATGGCCTCCTCTCAGGGGAAAAATGAGCTGAAATTCGCCGACTGGATGGCAACTCTGCCTGAGAGCATCCACAGCATCCCCCTCACCAATTTAGCCATCCCAGGTAGGTACCCGCTGCACCTGCCCCGCCCTGCTTCAGCCTACACTCAGTGCTAACTTGCCTCGTGCCCGCGGGAGGGAAGCTCGTCCACGGGGTGGGTACCCAGGTTTTCCAAACCTTGGAGGACCCTGGCACTGGGAGTCAAGGTGACTGGTTCCCCTGGTCTTCAGAAGCAGGTTGTGTTTGCAGGGCTGGGGCAGGGGAGAAGGTGGTTCCAGGATCGCACCCTGGTCCCCATTCCATGGTTTTCCCTGAAGATTCAAGGGTTCTAGGGGCAAGGCTGGTCAGGTTTCTTAATCAGTGGCTCCATGGTGCGCTATGGAAGGAAGCTGGCTGTCTTAGGAGTTTGGCTCCGGAACATCACTGAGTCCATCCTTGTTGTGGACTTAGGAGGATTTGGTAGTTTCACTGTTAGAATCTAGCCCAATCATTAGTATTCGTCCCCAGTCTCCTTTAAAGAGACAAAGCGCTTTCTGAAGAGTGATGAAAGTTCAGGGGCCGGTGGCCGCTGGCGGTTGCGGCCGCAGCATAATCATTGTCCTTGACACGGAGCTGAAGGGGGCAAGAAGCAGAAAGCAAGCATCTCCTAATTGTCTGGATGCGGAGGGAGTCTAGTCAAGGAGCTGCTTCAGGTAGAGCTCCTAACTCTTGCAGATCACACATTTGCTGCTCCAGACAGAAGCCAGGCAGTGAAATCCGCCCCGCGTGAGCAGCAGTGTAGAGGTGGGAATGAGCAGACTGCCCTGGAAAAGGTGACTGAGCTGATGGCCTAGAGGAAAGGAAGCTTAGTACCAGCCAGGTATAGTTGTGTGGCATCAAGAGGCTTTAGCACAGTGTGCACGGTTTCGCCCAGAGCACTGGCCAGCTTTCTGGGTCGGAGCACTCCATAATCCCTAATTCAGGTATCTAAGAGGGGTGATTGATTGTTTCCGGACAGTTTAAAAGTGTGGCAATTGGAAGATGCCTCTATTTCTTTAGCAATATGGTTATGCGCATGGATTGACGGTATGCACATGTGATTCTTACAAGACTAGGCTGGAGGGCAAATTAGTCATGGATAATCAACCCCCTGCCCAGAGTAGATCTGAGTTATTAAGTTCAACCTTCTGATCTGCTTCCTCCAATCTGCCCTCTCCACCTCAAAACCTCACGAAAACATGAGCTTGGAGGACTGGAGTGGACATGAAACCTAAGAAATAAGAAGAGAAGGAAGAAGAAATAAACAGGTTTCTGGGCAAAACCCGAGTGTCTATGGACAAGAGCTAGAACTCACCAGCAACTTTCCTCAGTTGCAGTGGCTACTTTGTGGCAAGGGCAGGCACAGGCTGAGCAGCTCACAGCTCACTGTCCTCAGAGAAAGGTCTATCCCTTTGTCCTTCCTCAACAAATGACTTCCCAGGGGCCTAGGTGTCTCTCTGATAAAGCACAACCCAGCTTCCCTTCTGCATCAGTTCCATTCCTTTGGTGAGTCTGTGGGCTGCTCTTTTGAAGGACTAGAAAGCACACAACTTCGTTAGTGAATTGCCACACTCACTTCCCCGGCATCCTCTTCTTCCTTTGCTTTCTGTTTGCTTTCTTAGACGGTTATTTTCACTTGGGCCCACCTGCTTCTGTCACGGAGCTAGTAATAATGGCAAGGACCGAGGTGCTAGCTCTCTGTAAAGAGAGTCTCTAGAGACGCAAGGAGGTTAAATGCCTGGAGTAGCATACCAGCTCTGAGGAATCGTGTAACGCCACATTTGTGTCTCACCATAAATGTTTGTAGCACTTCACTTTCCAAGGCCAGTTTATGTGTGCTGGCGCACATCCTTCCCCAAACCCTGTAAAGTAGTCAGTGCTGGGATTACCATTTCCATTTCATAGACTGAAATCAAGCAGCATCCCACTCAGGAAAAAAAAAAAAAAAGAAAAGAAACTCAGTGCGGGCAAATGACCTAAAATTTGATTAGTGCTCTAATCCCTGAGGGAGATTTTATGGAGTATTCGTTAGCAATGCAGGAGTAAGGGCGTCATGATAGACAGTGAGTATAACTGAAAAGCAACAAGTTCTCACAGAGATGAGAAGCGAGGCATCTGGAGACACAGAGTAATTTTACTTTTCTCTTTCATGGGACTAAGTGGAACTTTGGGGTCAGAGACTTCAGTTTTCTGCTGGTTTCTGGTAGAGACATAAACATGATGATGTTTGGAAGATGTGAACTTTACATAGTATTCCTAAGTCCTTTTAGTATAAGACTTGAAGTAGATGGCACATAAACCTTGCACTTACACCCCAATACTTCCAAGGAACACACACACGCATTTCACCAAATATACATTTCGCAAATACACATATAGTTGTACAAAATAGGTTTGGCAAAAAATTCTTAACTGTAAAACTGGGATTAAAATGAGCCTGATACCTTCCTGCATTATTCAACACAGAATTTTTGGAGAAAAAGAAGTCATTCAAATTTTGATAGAGCAGACTAATTGGAGACTATTAAACACTAATGGAATAATTGCCTTAAAATCATGCTAATAGCTTCCTGGCTGCTACATGTTTACTTGGCCAGTTGCTCTAGCTTGAATTAAACAATTATCTCCACCATTTAAACCACGTCTGGTGCACAACGCAAGTGTTTCTGCGGGGAGGAGCTGCTGCTCAATCGTCCTCACAGCTTCAGGTTTTCTTAGGTGAAACATATGGGGGGTGAAGAGCCAACTAATTATGAGGCCACCTACTTGGGGCAGCTGTCTTAGATTGCCTAAGACCTTAGCAAAGAACAGTGTGTGTGTGTGTGTGTGTGTGTGTGTGTCTGTGTGTCTGTGTGTGTGTGTGTGCGTGCGCGCGTGTGCTCTAGTCTCCACTAGTGTGCAGTTCTGGTGTCCTTGAATGTTTTTCAAATGATTGTGTCTTGAATGCTTTCAGAACTGAGTGTCTCAGTGACGTTCTGCCTTTAAAGACTTTGTGTTTTGGTATGGATTGGGCTAAACGATCGTTAGTAGCTGGTATTAGTGAATTATTTTTAATTAATATATTATTCAAAGACAGAATACTGAAAGAACACACAATTGTTCAAATTTCAGCCTTATCATTTCCTTTTCTCTGACGAAACCAAAGTTAATGGCATTTGGAATACGAATGATGCTGGCTCTCACTGCAAGCAGGTCAGAAAGGATAAAAAAAAAATCAAGGAAGCAGAAAGACAAAGTATGAAGTCCAAGTGAAGGTGAATTTGATGAATGTTTGGCATCTTTAAAGAGTTATAAGTCGAACCACGTGTCTCTAGAGCCATTAAAAAGAGATTTGTGATGGCAGTTTGTAGTGTGTTGATGATCCGGATCTTGGCTTATGGGAGGGATCTGCTATACATTGTTTGATATATGATGAAAATCATTCATGCATAGTCTGACTGATCACCCAATACAGAAGAATTATCAAAATGTAGGACTGGAGTGTCAGGAAGAATGTGTGTACTCCTGAACAGCGAGTAGTTAACAGTGTTTAGATAAGAGATGAATGTCTTATAAAACAGTGATTATGAGGGGAGATTTTATTTCCTTTAGAAAAATGCCAACACCAGCCCAATAGAACGGTTTCATGGAAACTAAGCACTTTTCCAACTGATTTCTCATCCAAGTGCTTTAGCTTGTATTCATGTTGTCGTTGGCTTTGTTAGTTTTTGTATTTGTGGGATGCTGTATACTGAACCTGGTGCCTCATTTGTGATGGCATGTGACCTACCTCTTAAGGCCTTTACACAGTTTTAACTGTTTGCCTCATGGTAATCCTTTTATATTGCCCACACTCTTAGAGTTAATTTACCTCTTCATTTTTATTTTTTTCAGATTTTTTGGCACTTTTAATCATGTGCATGAGTTTTTCTGGGGGTATGTGTGTGTAAGTACAAGTGCCCTTGAAAGCCAGAGTGATTAATGCTCTGGAGTTGCAGGCAGTTGTGTGTCTCCTGACATAGATGCTGGGAATTGAACTTGGACCTTCTGCAAGAGCAATATGCACTCTTAACAACAGAGCCATTTCTCCAGCCCCCTTCCTCCTCTTTGCAACCTTCTATTTCTACTTTAATTGAAATGAAGCAGCCCATAAAGTCAATCAGACATAGGACTCTACTTGACCACATTTCTAAAACTGCGTATACATTTGGTCAGAATGCCCATAAGAAGCAAACCTTTCATCAATTAAAATACAACAAGACTCTTCAGAATGAGTATCTCTCTGTGTTATCTTGCCAATTAACCATTTGACTTGATTTTTCTAAATAAGAAAAACTGAAGGATATCTGGAAGGTTGGGCATTTCAAAAGTTATTTTTTGAAATTCATGCGTAAAAGCTAAACTAATTTGTTCTACTAAAACTTTTCATGATGATTTGAATTGAATTCTCAAATATTGTTAACTGACACTATATATATAATATATACATGTTGTTGCTTACAGTGTTCCCATACACACATATGATTTTAATGTGTTCTATTAATGATCTTCTAGGATCTTGTCGCTCAAGGCTGTCCAGGTAGGACCACCAGCATCATCATACAGCATCATACAGCATCTATATTCCACTTTTCCAACTTATTTGATAATATTCTACAATTTAACAAACTAGCCAGAAGATTCATATACACATTTGCAGTCTAAAAACACTTTAGAACATTGCTAAGGGGGAGCTTTATTATGTGAGTGGCAGAGCCAAACTTAAATATACTTCTTTGTTGACCTAACCATGAGCGTTCAAGTTTCCAATCAAGCATAAAGTCAGAGTTCCATATTTGATTAATATGATTCAAGGCTAATTTCCCAGGCTGGGATCATGTCTGATAACTGACTTTATAGCTCATTATGAACCTTAAATGCTATTTCATTGCTATTTAAGTGCTCAGATTAGGTCACTATGATAAATGTAAAACCTTCTCCTTCATTTCTTTAAGTCCTGCTGCTCATTGATATTGGCTATCAACAGCGCTTAAGATCAGCCCCTCCGGTGATGCAGGTGGATACTAGTGCCGGCTTAAGGAAAGAAAGACCTCTACACTAGTTCTGCATCAATTTGTTCTCATTCCTTATTGTGAACAGAAACAAAAACTTATGCAATATTTATAAGGTGAAGGTTTATTTACTTTATGGGGTAGAATTTTCAATATTTCTATTGAGTAAAATTTACTTTATAAACATAAAATTTACTTAGCAGTCACCATTAGAAAGCTATGAAAAGCACAGGTAAACAGTAAAACAATAAATTGATTTATGATGGAAAGAAAATAGTCCATCTTGTTTGTATTTTGCAAGGCATACTTATGTACTTAAAACGGAGTTTTCAGGGGATAAAAATATGTATGAATGTGTATATAATTCACTTGTTTTAATATCAGTTCTTAAGCAATACAAATGTTTTAAAGTGGATATCATATATAAACCACAGAAACACACACACATACCTCAAATGCTAAAGCCAACATCATAATGATCAAATGCACATGAAAACTGCATGAAAAACCATCATTTTCAAGGAAGCACAAACAAATGAATACCGACTGACACAAAAGAGTGGGCTCTAGGTATTACTAGCTCCAAAGTAAAACCAGAGATGTGCTAATTCACTTCCATCCATCCTAAGTGGATTTCTGATTGGTTGTAAACATCCTAGGACTGATTCTAAACATGCTCCACAGGAATCACAAAAGTTTAGCTACCATAAAATTGAGGCTTTTTGTTTTCCTCTCTTGATGAGTATTTAGGGAGTGATCATTTTTGTTGTGCCTTTAGAGGCTGAAATTTGAGAACATTAATGTCTAACAAGGATCAAAAGTTCTGAGAGCTGAGCTCATCACTGTGGAAGCTGCTGATGCTGGCATCTACCACTGTTCACTCTGCATCACTGCTGACGCCATGGGGGCCAGCACTGACCAAACCTGTCCTTCCTTTGGGCTAGCTCATATTTATTCATTTGTGGTTATTACCATTTGGTCCTGTGACTTAGATATGAGTTTAGTGGAATGATAGAGGTCAACATGTAGTATAGAATTATTTCCTCTTCTTCAGCCTTTTTATTAGTTCAGTTTCTCTGTGTGCACTCACTCACACACACACACACACACACACACACATATATATATATATATATATGTGTAGGCACATTTGTATGAGTGTATACATGTATGACTGTGTATCACTTGCTTTTTTAGGAAAGCTACTTGATATTCTCTGTAGAGACACCTCTGGATGGTGCTATGTAACCATTCTTATATAGAGATCTAGAGTAAAAATAAAAGTGGGATCTGAATTTTTCACACCAATTAGTCGGAGTGAATATAAATAGAAGTAAATAATCTGATAGAGCTGAAATAATCCCTAAATACACCATCTTTTTGAAACGGAGAATAATAATGTACACTGGCCCTTCTAGAGAAGAGGGACACAGAAATTACTCTCTCTCTCTCTTTCTCTCTCATTATTGGTACTTACAGGAGGGAACTGTTTCTTGTAATGAATTTACCTGCTACCACTAGAGAGAATGCTTCTAACCAATAAGCATTAGGGCTATTTTTTGAAATCCAAGAGCTATCTACCGTGTTAGAAATACCACAAAGTCCTTGATATAATTACGCAGGATTTAATATATTAAAATGCTATATCGTGTTATCTTTTCTGGTGTACGTAGGGTTATGATTAGCCTCAGAAGGCTAATGACCAGCAAAGCATCTAAAGCACGTGCTCCATAAGAAGGGAAAAATAGTGAAAAAAATAAAACCTAGTACATTTCAGACAGAATTCTACTGCTAAATGTTTTCTATGGTACAATATACTTTTATTTTTGCTCTATTAAGAGATAGACCAGGCAGAGAGGTGGGGGAGGGTGGTTAAACATTCTCAAGAAGTTCCAAGATTAGTCACCTCCAAAGGTCAGGTTCTGAAACAGAAGGCCCATAGTTTTTGTTGGATGTGCTCTTGCTATCTTCTTGCATCCTTACAGATTCTGGGAGTGGACAGACCTAACAATGCTTCATATAAAATACTACCTATTATTGTGTTTTACACAGAAAAATTCTTCCCGTGAATTAACATTTAAAAAGCAATTATGTTTATCCTTGGCCAATATAATGATAGTTCAGTTTCTCAATTCAATAGAAGAATTTTTTATTTGGAGAAGGAAAGTGAGCTATGAGGACTAGTTGTCTACTCAGTGTTCTTGGAGGCCTCTAGGCTTGCTGGTGATGAAAAGATGCCCATGATCATTGGTGGGTGAATAGGAGCTTACCTCACTGCATGGCTCAAGCCACAGTGAGTTGTGTTGCCATATGGAGTGAGAAGATGGCCAGGACAACCTCTGTGCAAAGTTAACCTTCCCAATAAAAAGATAATCAAGGCGATTTCAAGATCCTGTTAGATGGGAAGGCGGCAGTTATTCTTTTTTTTAATATTTTTTTTTTAAAAAATCCAGTTAAAAAGCTGCTTGGAGGCACTGGGAAATTGCAGAGTGGCAGGCTGAGTTCTGTTCACAGGGAAGTTGAAGACCATGGAAGATGAGGCATGGCATAGGACTGAGGGGGACTGAATTGAGTCACTACCAGGGGATAGTTGAACAATCTCTGCCTGCCATTCCTTTGTTGTACACACTGGATGACCAGATTGTGAGTCAGTAGGGCCACTGCCGTGGCAATGTCATAGCAATTTCTCCTATTTATGGGGTCAACATGAAGGTTATGTATCTTTTGTTGGTCTAGTGTATGTACTACATTCTCAGACTAGTGTTTATGTTATAGCTTTCATAGGCCCATCTGCTCAGTTGGTAAGTAGTGCATTTTATGTTCTTGTGGTAGGTTATTTACTGGTCTGTGTCTCATGGATGGTACCAGATAAGTAGTGATGCCTATAGTGCAATTATCCCTCCTCTGCATTTTCTGTATCTCACCGATGGTATTGAATAAGTAGTGATGTCTATAGTATGATTATCTTTCCTCTTCATTTTCACTCGAAAGGTAGTCAAATGCTGCTTTTCCAAATGGAGTCACTCAGGACCAAGCACAGCCTAAAAAATGCTTTTTTACAGTGTGGAGAAGCCGAGAGCAGAAGGTAGTCTGATCCTCATCACCACTCTAGCTAGCACACAGTGTCACATTGTTAATAATACACCTTCTATAAAGTCTACTTAACATCATACCTGCCTTCCTGTCTACTGAACTCCGTCTCTGGTACTCATAGACATGACCTCTGTATGTTTAGGCTGCTATTCTTCCTCTAGGCATGCTAATCTCACTGTCTCTCACCACCACACTAAAATTGGTCCTATTATGACTGTTTAAAACCTACGTTTCCCCTTTCTAGTTGTTCAGTCTTCATAATCTCATTTGATCTTCTGGCAGCATTTGCTGTGGCCCATAGCACCCCACTTCTTGAAACATATTTCTAGATGCTTAACTCACCATTTTTTTTAATATTGCTTTATTTTGTAACACAAGACTTTCTTTGCATCCCTTGAACAGTATTTCCTAGTCGTCCTTCTCTTCCACCTTGGGAAACACCATTCAGCGATCTGAGTTTGGGGGTCTGGTTATCCTATAAGTGGGTTCATGTCATTTCTTTCTTTGTAACTGGTCAATTTTACTTATCATAATGTACTCAAGATCCACCCATTAAAAATGCACACCAGAATTTCTTTATTATTGAGAATTCAATAAATAGGACACTTGTATCAGTGTACCAATTTTTCTTATGCATTTATCAACTGACAGGATTTTAGAGTGTAAGCAATGCTCCACTGAACACGCATATGTACATTCAGTTTCAAGATTCGGATTTCAATTACTTCATAGAAAATATCCGAAGGTGCGTCTTCTAGATTATATGGTGGGATTTTTTCCCTTTTTAGCTGCTTTCTTTTTCTTAGAAAACTGTGTATTCTATCTCCTGGGCTGACTTTTAATTGACTGCTTCTTTGCTTTTGCTGCAGAACATCACTGCATATTTTAGAAATTAAGAACTAATCAGATGTGATACTTATAAGTATTTTCTTATTCATTCTGTAGGCTTTTTATTACTTTTTTGGTCATTACTTTTGTCACACTGAAGCTTTTGTATAGTCCCATTTGCGTATTTTTATTTATTACTTGATAATTCCATACACTCTATGTTAGCATATTCTTTCCCATCCCCCAGTTTCTCCCAGATCCTCCCCCTCCATCCCTAGCTTTATGTTCTTTTTCTATCGAAACAAAAATTGTGAAAGAAAAGAAAAAAATCCACTGAAATATGAAGTCTGATTTATGCTCATCACAAATTTTTGCTACTTCTGAGCCTAATCCATGCCCTGGAGTGTGGATGATAAACCCGGTGCCACTTAATTGAAGAAAATTGATTTCCTTGCTCCCAGCAGTTGCCATTTGTGACCAGCTTTCTGGTGCAATGGTGAGACTTTGCGCTCACTTCCCTTCCGTCATGCTGGTGTTCCTGTTTGTCTTGAGCTTGAATAGGTCTTGTCTGTTCTGTCACAGCCTCTACAGGTGTAGATGTGCACCTATTCTGTTGTGTATGGAGAACGCTGTTTCCTTAAAATCTTCTTCCCACTCTGGAACTTACAATCTTTTTCTATCACGTCTGCATAGATCCCAGAGCCTTGAAGGGAAAGGTGTAATAAACTTTCCGCATTCAGAGCTGGATACTCCAAAGTCTCTCACTCTCTACATCCTATCCAGTTGTGCGTCTCTGTGTCAATTACCATCTACTGAAAGAAGAAGCTTCTCTGATGAGGGCATATACCACTGGGAGTTATTTTACTGCTGTGTTCAGTTAGTAGAATAATAGTAGGTTTTTACCTGGAATCTGAAGTTAAATATGGCTTTGACTAATACGCATATTTTTCATTTTTATGCTAATAGATTTTGGGGTTGTATCCAAAGGTTTACCACCAAACCCAATAACATAAAAGTTCCTTTTAGTTTTCATAGTGTTAGCTTTTATCTTCACTTTTTATAGTGTTAGCTCTTATATTACATCTTTAATCCATTTTGAGTTCATCTTTGTGTTTATGGTAAAACAAATATCTAATGTCACTTTTCTTCATGAATATCTGACTTTCCAAATATAATTTTTGAAGAAGTGGTCATTTCATATTATTACAGAATAGTCAAGTTTTATATTACTTCATTACTCCATCTTGGCAGATAATACATTACAGTTTCTATTTATCTTTTTTGTATTTGTTGGTGAACACATTTTGATATGAAATATGAAACCACTTATAAAAAGAGCATTCTTATTCTGGGACTCTGAAATCAGAAATACTACAAAATATTTGAAACATTTTGGATGCCAACATGATGTTCAAAAGGCTGTAATATTTTGAATTTCAGATTATTGGTATTCAGCCAATAAAACCTATGCAAATATTTACAAAAATATTTAAAACCATATAGCTGGTATAATCATAGTTTCTAGTATTTTAGATTGGAGATATTTAATCTGTTCTGTTAATATGTATCATATATTATTGTTTTAGTTAGGGTTTCTTTTCTGAGTAGTGACACCATGACCATGGCAACTCTTATAAAGGGAAAATATTTAACTGGGGTGGCTTATATTTTCAGAACTTTAGTCCATTACATGCTGGCATGCAAGCTACATGGTGTTGGAGAAATAGTCAAGTGTCCTACATCATGGAGTGCAGGCAACAGGAAGTGGTCTGTCTCACTGAGCATGGCTTGAACATATATAAGACCTCAAAGTCCGCCTCCACAGTGACATACTTTTCCCAACAATCCATACCTACTTCAACAAGACCAAATCTCCTAATAGTGCCACTTTTTTGTCACTCATATAAATATTTATTTATAGTACAATATAGTCACTTCATGTTCTAAATAGAGAATTGCTAATTATGGCTTTATAAATGGAATAATGCAAATAATGTTCTCTCTTATTTAGCAAGTACATTCAAGACTGATCCACTCTTTCCAAATCCTTCTCAAACCTACAAGTTTTGTTTTGTTTTTCCTGTTCCAAATGTCATATCCTAGTCCATATCACTGTCATCTTGTAGATCTTTTGCAAGGGCTTTCTAAGTCATCCTGATTCCACCTCAGGCCTTTCATAGAAGGACTCCCATGCTCTGACCAGGGAACTCTTGCTGATGACACACAAAGCTAATCCTGTTCCTTCATTCCTACCAAAGCCACTTCAGTCAGCCCCAACAATGCTAAAGCAAATTCCTAAATAGGGCATGAAAGAGCCTCGGTGATATGCCTCAGATGCTTGACCCAGACTTGAAGAATTTAATGATTGACATGAGGGACAGAAGTCTTGCTTGGTTTGGTCCAGTATGCTCTTGCTATATCCCATTTCTCCATTTTAGAATGCGATTGTTTACTCTCTGCAGTAGAATGCTGGAAGTACATAATTTTTCTGTTTGATTTTAGAATGCTTATAGCTAATAGTATGTTTTGAATCTCAGAAAAGACATTAGACTTTGTATGTTTTTGATTCAACATTGGGAACTGTAGGATTATATAGACTCTTGAGAGTTGAACTAAATGCACTTTGCATTCTGAGATGGTAGCTCTTCCTTCTCCACCACAATGAGCAGAAAACTCTCTAAAATCATGAGCCCACACAAACCTGAAGTGTTTTTGTTAGGTTATTTTTGTTGCAGCACTGGGAAAAGTAACCAGCACAGATCAATAAAGCCTAATATATACCATGGGAAGGGGAAGGAGGAGAAAGAAATAATGTTTGAAGAAATAAACAAACCAATAGTGCCACTCCCTTTGCGGGACATTTTACTTTAAACCTCCACAATTATTTATTTATAACTTTGATCCCAAATCTGTCCTTTTTTCTCTTCACGTGGACCTTCTCTAGTTACTTTACTTGTTGATATCATGAGTATTATGTGAAACATTTCATAGTTTTATTACTCTGTTTTAAGATGATAGTAACTTGCCAGCGGTGGTGCACACACCTTTAGTTCCAGCACTCAGGAGGCAAAAGCAGGTAGATCTCTGAGTTTGAGACCAGCCTGGTCTACAAAGCAAGTTCCAGGATAGCCAAGGCTATATAAAGAAACTTTATTTCAGAAAAAAATGTTAGTAACTTAATTTCAACTCCAAACAATATGGGATCACATATTATATATTCTTATATTTTGTATCCACTAATGTATTTGATAGTTATAATTCTTGCATTTTTCCTTTTAACTCTCATTACCAACAACACATTTTTATAATTGTCTGTATTTTCTATATTTACCACTGAGCAACATACTTGTATAGTTAATGTTTCTATGTGGTTTTTATGTGAATGTGAAGAATGTCATTCAATATTTCATTTTTCTATCTATCTAGATATCTTCATTCAACATTTTATTTTTCTATCTATCTATCTAGATCCTATCTATCTATTTATCTTGATATCTATCTATCTATTTATCTATCAGTTATGCTACAGTGCTCTGTCTGCATCTATGCCTGCAGGCCAGAAGAGGCCACCAGATCTCATTACAGGTGGTTGTGAGCTACCACATGGTTTCTGGGAACTGAACTTAGGACCTCTGGAAGAACAGACAGTGCTCTTAACTGCTGAGCCATCTCTCTAGTCCTCAAAATTTTTGTAAGATAGTGTTCTCAAAATTAGTTTCTAGAGGTTTATTTCAGTCTCTGATGTGACTGTTTTCTAGTTTCCTCAAATTCCTTGGGCATTGGAGCTGACATCAATGTTTTTGAAAACAAGTATTCCTCATCATCTTTGTAGAATGACTTCATATGAATAAAATTGTTCACCTTAAAAAGTTATGAATTCTGGAGCCTCTTAAGCCTTGTGTGTTTGTTCTTTGCTGGGCATTTATGTATAGATTTCTAACGAGAAGTTTGCTAGAATTTTTTTTACCTAGAAGCTTGCACCCTCTCTTACTCCCTCTGGTGTCTTGCTGATAAGCTACAGATTTTCTGAAGTAGGATCATGGAACCTCAGATTGGCCTCAATAGAAACTAATACTTTTTTGGGTGACCAGTCCGAAGACTGAAATATTAGATGTGTTCTCTTCTCTTTCTGCAAAGACACTTGACGTGTCCTGTGCTCTGCAGAAGATAATGTACAGCTGAAGCCTCAGGACTATGAAAGAGGGTTTTAAACCTAGAAGTCTAACTCTTAAGGTTCTAAATCCACAACAAATAAGGATGTGACCATCTCTTTTCAGATTCACAAAGTGTCAGGTTCATGCAGTTCTAAATTAAAGCATCTAAATGATAAAGCTTAAAGGAATGAAGGTTTTAATAAATCAAACTTAAGGAAAGGAACTTTTATTAATGTGATTCTTAACTAGAAAAGTCATCTTCTGCAGCAGAAGCAGCTTTGGAGAGCCTGAATGCTCATCTTTCAACTCTGGATTCCCATAGGATTTGAGTTAAATCCTCTGAGGCTGTTCCTTGGCTCACACATACTTGGCTCAAACTACTGTGTAGTTTATGACACGTTATTTAATCTTTTTGAACATCAGTTTCTTTATCCAAATTGAGGTAAGAATCTGTTTTCATGAGGTTATTCTGTGAATGACTCAGAGTAATCAGTGTGAAATATTTAGCCTAGTGTGTGGCACCTAATAATGCCCCAGTGGATGAGTTATATGAAGTAACACTGTTACTCGTGACAGACTGGATGCATCAGATTCACCCATCACTATTTATAACTTAGGTGTTTTAATTTTTTTCATAAGGCCTCACTAGTATTTAACTGCCTAGAATCATTTAACAGTTTCTTAGCCAGCAGAGGTGAACTAGAAATTAAAGACAGCAGGAAGACACTTCAGTCTAGGACCTGAATGTTATTTCCACAGCTGTTTGATTAAGAACAACATTATAGCATGTTAGTAGAAGGAATTTATTATTCTCTATGCCGATTAATTAATTAATGAGACTGATCTGTGAGAAGAGGAGGCTGCCATCATTCTATTACCCATTCCCAGGTTGGAGAGCCTTGGTCTGTTTCTGAAGTCAGTATGCTGGGCCATACTCTTAATGCAAATGCCTTGAGCAGAGTGCTTGAAGGAGAAACCTGACTTTTTGAAGGCGAATTTTAAATTACATGAATAGTGTTTCTCCCTCAAGTCAACTTACCTATCACACACTTTATGCCAATAAAAATTATAATAAAATATTTTTAAAAGTTGAGTTGCAGGGAATAATATTTGGCAACAGTATTTGCTTGTTATATACTGACAAAATAAAAGATGGGGGAAACACACTTAAAATTGTAAAAACAAATGTTTTTCAAAGAATTGCTCAAAAAGACAGGCATGTGACTCATGTAGACAGTCACTTAATGTGCTCCATTTATTTTTGTCTTATCTATTCTGTAAATATGAATGTGTGTATTTCAGAACATTGACTCTGTGTGTGCGTGTTTGCCTCTTACACTAAACGCTTTAAAAGTATCAAGTATTTGTAAGTCGACTAGATTAAGTACTGAAAATCATACACATAGTGTCACCCGGACCCTCCTCATGCATATGTTACAATAAGCACTATTTTGGGGGGAGGTCAAGGCTTACAGTCTTTTAACACCCAGGTGTTTCTTCTGTTTTTTCTTACTGCTACAGGATGATATCAGAAATTGTTTTCTTAAAAAGGAATCATACACTAATAACACTTGGAGATTTAAAATACCTGTATATTTAAGTATATAAAATATGTAATGTCAAAACTACTAAAATGTTTTTGTGTGGGTGCCTTAGTATAGCATTTTCTTTGCACAGGGGAGGTAAACTGTGTATTCAAAAATCTACATAATGATTTCTAACAAAAGGGGCTGGAGAGAGAGCTCAGTTAGCAGTGTGCTCAGCGCAATCATCGATAGCTGAGTCAGGGTCCACATTGTTCGTGGAAATTAGGGCACAATTGTGCCTGTCTTTGACTCTAGCTATAGGGGTTTGCGAGACCCTCAGAGCTCATCAGTCAGTCGGCCTAGTCAAATCAGTAAAACCAGAGACTGCTTCACACACTCTGGAGGAGAGTGGTCAAGGCAAGAAAGACTTCCAACATCAACCTATGGCATCTAGATGCACAAATTCATGTGTATACACTTATGTGAACACGTAGTCACACATGTAAATATAAATATGCACACAGTACTACTAATATGAAAGGGAAAGTAATGTAAGCTTGCACGTCTAAAATATATCCTCCAAGTCAGCAATCATTTTTCAAGACCTGAGTACAAGTGTGTGTATAATTGCAGCCCTTTATTTTAATAATTATGGCCAAGTACATGTAACCTAGTGTTCTCCATGTCAGTCCACTGATTCATGTAGCTCTATCACATTCCGTTCACTCACATGGCTGCATGCACCACTCCATCTATGCACAGAATGTTTTCCATCATGCAAGCCTGAAGCTCTGCAAATATTCAATAAGCCTCTGAGATTCACTTTAGAAATCATTTAAGAGCAGGTGTTTTACCTGTGGGCCAAAAAATTATTTTTAAGGAATTTAGAGGCTAAATGCTCAGCGATGCACAGTAAGTTGTTGGGTGGAGGAGGGAACCAGCACCCCAAAGCAGGTCAACTGGCTCCCCCTGTAGTGATCATGGTGCTTCATGCCTTTTCCCATCTGTAACGCGACACTAACACATTGTTCCTCTCATTGCTCTAAGTGACAGCTTGTTTGGCTGTATAATGAGCTACTTTAAGCTTGGCACTTGCTTCACAGGCATTCTCTTTTAACCTTAAGTATTTGAGCTCGGGTTGGTGGGGGGTTTTGTGAGTTCAGATTGTGTTCACTTTAATTGAGATCATTAGTGCTTTATACTATATATTTAGAAACTGACCTGAAAATGAACCTGCCCAATAAATGAACTTTGAGAACATTATGCTAAGTGACTTCACTAATCACAAAAATATGCACACTGTATGCTTCCATGGATTTGAGATACATGAAATAGTTAAATTTGTGAAAACAGAAAAATGCTTGCGAGGGTCTGGAAGGTAGGGGCTATGGAGAGTTATTTAATGAGTATAGTTTCAGGGTTTCTTTTTTGTAATGCTAACATTTTGCATATAGTTTATGGCATTGTGAATATGTTTGATACTTTAAATTTTGTATCCTGTTTTTAAAAATATTTGAACACATAAAAAAAAAGGAAAGAAAAGAAAAAAAAAAAGAAAAGGGGAAACATTAATGAAGGAAAGGCCCTGCCCCGTTAGATTAAGAGAAACTTTGCTGTGAGCACTTCCAGGTTTGTCCTGCAGGGTCTGTCCTGCTCCGGCTTTCACAGCTCTGTCCGCATCTAACACTAGAAAGGCTTTACCTTGGCTTCCAGCTGTAAGGTTAGCAACCTGTGTGGTCACCTTAGTTCACTCACAGTCCCACTGAATGGACATGGCTAGATCATATTACCTTCTTAGACGGGTCTCTTCAGTGTGATATTACACTTACATACATTGTCATTTTCAGTGTCCTGCTGGGAAGGGCTGAGGGGAAAATACAGGAAAAGTTTTGAACTCTGGTCTGAAACATCTCAAATTTCTGGTTCTGTGAGGATTCCTGCTGCATAGACTTCTGTGGGCGATTTCTCTTCCTGGATAGAGATGGAAACACAATAATAACACTCAGAGTCAGGATTCATGCATACATAACTTATACATTAATAATTAAATATATCTCAGCTGGAGATAAAGGCTGAAAACAGAAGTGAACTAGATAGATTAGACAATTCTTTTCTACTGACCAGAGGACATAGTTTTTAAAAATCTAACCCGCTGGAAGAATTAAACCAAGACAGTATGTTAATTTTCATAGGAATAGCTGAATTATCAGTACAATCAAAAGCCCTCTTTTAGAGTTCTCCTTCTCAGTCACATATGGAAATATAGAACATGGTCATAACGGTTGGGCTCTCCCACCCACAGGGCCTCTGCCTCTCAGACGTTCACTGTCCCTGTCAGGTGAGCTCTGTTATCCAATTAAACATTAGAGAAGTTCAGGACTTTTTTCACAGCTCCAAACATCCAGAAAAAGCATGACCATTTTAACTTCGACAAAATAGGCTCATTTTCTATTCGCTGTCCCAGAAAGACAGGGGAAAGGAATGAACCTGTGCCTGTGGTTTCACCTGAACCATTGTTTTGCCCAGGAGCCTCCCTCGCTGCCTTTCACCTGCCTACACACAACCTGGTTTCCTTCCAGGCCTGATGACCGTGGCTTAGAATTTTATTGGTTTTTTTTTTATGTACCTGTACCTTTAATTTTAGATTCCCAAGAGGGCAGTAGTGGAGTAAAGCATCTCCTCTTTGTTCTGGAGCTTTCCGAGGCTATTGGTGGAGGTGGGAGAACTCACTAAGGCTTGGTGTCACTCTGCAGGAGCTGAAGGAAGTTGTCAAGGAGTGGTCTCAAGTTGTCAGTAGGTTGTTCCTCAGCCACAGGTTCCTCACAGAGAGACCAGGAGATGACAAGAAAGCACAAAAGGTTTCGGATCAGGAGGTCTT
>JAQHUG010000005.1:16328107-16366541 GCA_028555095.1 Dicrostonyx torquatus
TTTCATAATTAAAATAATTCAGTATTAAATATTAAAATAATGCAGTTACTTTTGCAGATAAGGAACTTAGGTTTGTGAAAAGGAAGTGACTACCAACAATTTCATGTGGGAAATACATACTATGGACTCTGGCTTTTGATACTGGAAGAACAGTGAAGAAGTTATTAATACCATGATTCTGCAAAATAATTTTGATTCTTGGAGAAAGTCTTGATGAGAATTTTTGTGTGTCCTTAACCTTTCAGTGATTCAGTTTTCTCCTGTGTAAAACATGAAGAATAAGAACTTGTGGATTCCAAGAACCACATCGTTGATGTTCTAGGAGGGACCAGAGGGCTCAACATTCAGTCACACGGCTTTGGTTTCCTGTTGAAGGGACACACAGCAAATTAGTGGATGAAAAAGACAGGGAAAGTCTGGGGTACCAGATGCAAACATTTAATGGACTATTCCCAGTGGGATCACACAGGATGTGTTTAATTCTCTCAGCAACAAGTTATGGCAAAACAAGTAAGATGTTCCACCGCAGGAAATCCCTTTAGACTCTCAGCACTTAGGGAATTTTATTCATATGTGTGTAGTTGAACTTTGTATATATAAAGTTCCCGGCATCTAGAAGGTAAGTAGATATTCAACATAAGCCATACAAATAATTGGAGCAAAGCAAGAATCATTCTAACAAGAACTGGTGACATCCTGTTGGTGGACCTTTCTCAGGATAATGTCCTAAGACACTAAGCAGACTTCTTCCTGCACATTTTTTTTCTGAAGTCGTAAGAAGTAAATATGATAATGCATTTACCTCAGTAATGCTTGCCAGAGAATAACAACCCCTGCATCTCAATGAAAAGAAAAACTAAACACTTCAATATCAGTAAATGAACCAGGAGGAAAGACAAATATAAATAAATATCCCACAACATCTTAAATATGGCATGCTCCTTTGCGAATATGTTGTATGCTATAAATCATTATTCATCATGTGTCACTATATAGGTAAATGCCATTAATTTTGCTTGTCAAGCTATAGATAGATAGATAGACAGAGAGATAGATACATACAAGGCCTACCTGATTATCTGTTGAATACTATGTCTTATTGTCACATATAGAGAAGACCATGCCCAAGTGACAATGTCATCCTGGGTTTCACAATTCCCATAAAAGAGGAGGATATTTCTTATCAGGGTCTCCTGAAGCCGTACACATTTGTTTAAAATTAACAAGAGAAAAATAGCTCTTCAGTTATCCGTTTTAAGCACAGGAGAAAGAGGCAACCAAATTCCTGTAATAGGAACTGACTAGGTTATTTTTTGTGAATTAGTCTTTAGTATCTACTACATACCTACTCTTCATTAGGTAAATTTAAATGCAGAATGTTTCTATCAGTTCAGGCATCATATTGCCATGTTTGTCACCAAGAAAGGATGGTAAATGTGCTATCAGTTTGCATGAGGGAGCTAGTTGTTATTTTATGTTGTGATTTAAAAATCCCAGCAGTTGTAATTGATTCATTAAATCCTGAGAAGTCAAAGTTCCTTCTTTATTCTCTTTGAGACACTGCTAATCCTCAATTATCTGCCAATGGATTTTCCACTTTGTGGATAATTTCCATGCTAATTTTTTAATGCCATACAGGATCTCCCTAGCAATTCAGAATATCTTGGGTCATGTGTAGCTTTCTCTAGGCAAAAAAAAAATGCATTAGAAATGAAAGTAGCTACATACACTATCATATGAAATGTTAAGGGGCTAGGTAGGAGAAGCTCATCACCTCAATAATTATTTCATATTTACTAACTTGATGTGAATATTTGAGTAAATCCTAAAGGTTTTCTTTTTTCTTTTAAAAACTTATTTTAGAAATACTCTTCTCACTGGGCAGTGGTGGCACACACCTTGAATCCCAGTGATCAGGAGGTGGAGGCAGGCAGATCTCTGTGAGTTCAAGGCCAGCCTAGTCTACAAGAGCTAGTTCCAGTATAGGCTCCAAAGCTACAGTGAAACCCTGTCTCAAAAGAAAAGAAAAGGAAAGAAAGAAAAAAGAAATTCATTGTAATGGAAGGAAACAATCATCCTTTTATAGTGGGTCTCTAAGTAAGATTTATATTAGCTGCTGCAATGGTGAGTTTTCCTTTGCTGACCAGCTAATGAGTCACCTGAATATTGGCACATTGAGACCAAGCTCGAGACAATCAACTTTCTGACACTGGAGCACATTGTCTTAGTTAGGGTTTCTGTTGCTGTGAAGAGACACCCTGACCACTGCAATTCTGACAAAGAAAACATTTAATTGGGTGCCTTACAGTATCAGAGGTTAAGTCCATTACCATCATGGCAGGACATGGTGGCATGCAGACAGACATGGTGTTGAAGAAGAAGCTGAGAGTTCTACATCTTGATCCAAGGGCAACAGGAAGTGAATTGTGTCACTGGGTGTAGCTTGAGCATAGGAGATCTCAAAGTCCACGACCACAGTGACACACTTCCTCCAACAAGACCACACCTACTCCAACAAAGTCACACCTCCTAATACTGCTACTCCCTATGGGGTCATTTTCTTTCAAACGACCACACATATCTCTGGCAAATACTATAACTTTTGGAATTATCATAAACTCTTTCAAAGAACATCCTTAAACCTCTCACTGTCTCCTCTGAAACAGAATATGGCTATCTTAGAGTGAAATTTCAGGTTATTTTCTTAAATAGAAAATATACTAAGCAGTTTATTTTTAAAGGGTCTTCTTTACTTACTTGTTCAAGGCCTTCAAAGAAAGTTAGTTGAAATAACAACTGCCTCCAAGTCCATCACATACAATTTAATGTATATGACTCGTTATTATCTTAAGTTTCCTGAAAAAAAGCTTATTTTCAGGAAAACAAGTCATTAAAAAACTATAATTACAGAATGAACAATGCAATTGCTTACCAGTTTACAAGCCATGCTTTATGGACTTCCTTGTGATATTTTATAATACATATTTATATTATCTAGTCACCTGGTTAGGAAGAGCAAATTGATTTGTTATCTGTTCAGATTTCCATGCATTATTCATGCTTCTGTGGTGACAGTTATCAAACTCTATATAGTTAGGAGTTTTCCATTTACTTATCTCTTTGTTTTGCAAATTTGTTCTGTGCAGGACTATGTTTGTATTTTAACACATTTAGGATTTAACATGTTTGGCATATGATAATGATTCAGTAATGAGTGCATTTTTATGTATCACGACTCCCTTCAATAATTGTGGATTTTCGTTTTTACTTTATTCATTATAATTAATTCATAAAAACCATAGCCAAACATTTTATTGTTCAAACAGATGTTCCCTGTTTCCATTTCTTCTTGTAGGAAAACTCTCTGGACATTCCTTTTAGAAGATTCTCCTGATACGGATTTTCATATATCTTAGTAATAATCTCATGTTGGTGCTTCCTGGCTTGTCAGATTTAGGATGTGCCTACTGACTTCTTGCAGACAACTTGAAATCTTAGCTCTCATGCTAATTCCTGTCTCCTATACATCACATTCTCCATCATTCCCTTATTATATTAACAACTAAGTTAAATTACATTCCTATAATGAAGCCATCATTTTCCACCATTGCACTGACCGATACACTATGATTACATTTATTCCGTTGTGTCTAAAGTTCTAAATCTTAAGAATTAACTCTAAAACAATTAAAATTTTTATGCATTTGGTAATGATGTTCCAAATATTCACAAGAATTTGTCACTCACATGTTATAATTTATCTAAATGTCCATGGCTTCAAACAGAGCAGAGGCCCATTCTCTCTGTATGCTTCACTCCCAAGCCCTGCGATGTACTCTCTGGTACAGGTTGCTCTCTAGGTCTGAGGCTGTTATCTAGGCTATTTTTTTCAGATGATGTGTAGAATTTCCTCCATGCTAGAAAATAAATCTGCAGCTTCTATGACATAGCAAAGAAAATGGTGGCCCTAATGGACATATTTTGTCAGCCATTATTAATATACATGCATTCAGTGAGCCAAATGTCCCCGTGATTGGTACTACTAGGATTCCACAGAGCAAATGAGGAAGGCAGGTTCCACAAGTGAAGAGTACTTGAAGCAGCATGCAGCCAGACTGACGAGGAATCTGGACTCAAAGCCAGGATCCCTATTCTAATATTTGGACTGTCCATTGTAATATACTTCTTCCCAAGATAAGTCCTTAGTAGAGATGAAAATGCATTGGGGATATAAAGTTTTGAAGGCTTGCATATCAGAAAATACTATCTCATGCTCGTGATAGTTTGCTTTATTAGCTAGAGAAAGATTTCTAAGCTGTACGTGAGACATTATGTTTTATCACAAGTGTTTACTCTTAAGAAATGGAATGTCATTTTCCTCCTGCTCCCAGCATCTGCTTCTTTGTGAATGATTTCTGTGAAATCTCAAGTTCTCCTCATTATAGCTAGTGTTTTGATCTCTGACAATCATTTCATTTTCTCACTTTGATGAATAATTGGTGGTTATTTTAATTTATGAATTTATACTTTTTGCAATCAATTATTTTATTTTGCTTCCTGGCTAATTTCCTCTGATCTTTTTGTTTCTTAAAAAAAATTTATCCATCTGTGTTCTTAGAGATTCTTTTTCTTACATTCTATGGTCCCTGTCTTTCATGTTGGAGGCTTCATTCGTGTGTCCTGTGATTGTGGGATGATGACATATTTATTGGCAGCTTGATTTTAATCATGTATCCATTTTCTTGGAATGACCAAAAGCCCTCTGTCTTTATGAACTCATTTCTGATCAAGTAACTGTGAGGTCACTAAACTTTAACCTTTAGTGTCCATCCTTGTCATGCCTTCGTAGCGCAACTTTAGTAAGAAAGCTCTTAAGTCAATTTAGAAAAGATTTTTGCCCTAATAATAATAAAACTCTTCTCCCTCTGCTGCACCCACAAAGTGATTCCCTTTTCCTTGATTCTTAATTTTTATCTGCCCACATTGGGGTTGAGTCCAGCTCTGTAGTAAAACTCTGCTCCTCAGTTGTAGTAGTTATTTACTAAAATCTGTTTTTGCTGTTTTTAACTATCACCATCTCTGCTTTACCTAAGTAAAGATTCTTTATAGATGTTATTATTAGCTCTTGGGATCAGGTGGCAGGTTCGTCTGTGTGTACTGAGGCATATATCTCTCCTGGTAAGTAAAATAATACTCTAGTCTTTTGGTTGCTCGAGTTTTAAAACATGACCAAGAGATAATAAGGCATCTTTATCATTAAGTGACATTTGTCACGTCCAATTTTCAGCTTATAAGTGTGCTCCTGGATCAAGTTTCCAGAAAAAATTTTGGTTCTCTATTTTTGGAGCAGCGACTCCTTTCTTGTTATGTGGGATGGGCGGGAGAGACCAGTGAGTCTGGGTGCTCCCTGTCAGGCTCAGGATCCCTGTTCTAGATCATAGTACTAACTCCCTGTTCACCTCATTGTATCTTCATGATGCTTCTAAAGCTGATCTTCACGGTGGTTCCGAGTCTGAGGCTTTTCCAGGATCCGTGGACTGATTATCTTTCCTTCCCCCTATATATTCAACTGCAGGATTTTAGTTTCTAATAATCATCAATCTCTTGTCATCCACTTCCTATTTTCCAGGTATCTCAGCCCCTTGGTCCCATTGCATACCTTTTTGAATTTTTAACATTTCTCTCTCTCTCTCTTCTTGGGAAGGAGATAGAGAAGACCATGCATATATACTATGTCATATTCCTTAAACTGCAGTATATGTTGCTACATGATAACTGAACTGGCAAAAGTGTCAGGACGAAGTTGTTGGTTGTGTCACATGTGAAACAAATAGACATGGCCCCACTGACTTCTCTACATTCTTTGTCTACTAATTTTTTCTTTGACAGTTTTATACATGTGTATGGAACATGCATTCTGATTACTTTGCCTATCTTATAGTTCCCTCCCATACCAGTCAGTCCCCTACCCATCCCTACCAGTTTCTTTTCCCCAGATTTATGACTTTTAGTTTTGTTTTGTGACCCATTTTTAGAAAAGAAAGACCCTCCTTGTTTCTTTTGTTTTGTTTCTGTTTCTCTGTGTTGTGGCTCTGGCTGTCCTAGAATTCACTGCGTAGACTAAGCTGACCTCACACTCACAGAGATCCACCTCCTCTGTCTCCTGAGTGCTGGGTGTAAAGGCATGTGCCACCACTATCTTGCTCCTTGGTGCTTTCTAAAGTAATTTTTAATTGGCCCACTCTTACTTTTTGTTCTGCTACTCTCAGCCTCCACCTCATCCCAAAGAAACAAGACATTTAAGAAGGATGAGACTGGGGATAAGCTCTGAAGAGCCTAGAACAACTCAGTTGAATAAAACGATACAGTAGGCAAATTTGCGACTCATGTTACTAAGACGACTAATGAGAGTATCATCAACATAAATAACTATGACATGGATGAAGGCGTACACTAGTATTTTTTCTAACCAATTATTCCATAGATGTAATTTTAAAATCACTGTTTTATGAAACTGTAATTACAATACATTTTTGTGTTACATGTGCTTTACTTCCAATACTACTAGAGTCATTTGTTAATTTTCTGGACAATTTAAGTATTTTGCCCTCACTTTTAACACATTGAGGCATATTTTTATGAAATCTTCCAGAAATAATTTCCCATTTTTATCATGTCTTATTAGACATTTGCAAAGAATGTTAAGGCCAAAATTTTGTAAGATTTTAATCTATTTGCTGATGACAACCCTTCAGGAAGTTGAAAAGGAGTATGGGGAAGATAGCAATGCTTTCTTTAGTGCGGTTAATGAGATCTAGAGAAAGATGAAAGAAATGGGTTTCCTTTTGTGCTTGCACAAGGATAAGGTGAGAAATGGGGGGAAAAACATAATTGGCCAATTCTTTTATTTAAGAGCCTATTTTATAGGTTCAGAATACTTAGGGCTTACGATCTTCTGGCCAATTTCATAGCAGAAGTGTATTTCCAAATTGACTTGAAGGGAAAGATTAGTGAGGAGCATCAATAAGGGAGAAGAGATGGCAGCTTTTTCCTCAGGCAATTTCAAAAGTCAGAACAGAGCTAAAAATAGATGTTGGCGATGGTCAGTGCAGGGCTTTTCCCACAGGCACATGCTCCCTGTCCCCATGCCTGCTTGGAACATCAGCTTAGAAAAGCAGTGACTGGCTATCTCTGTCACTTCCTTAATCAACCATATTAAAAAAGATTCCTCTGGTTCATACTTAGATTGAAAACAAGGCGGAGAGAAAGGCCAGTGAACAGTTTTTCATTCAAGAGAATGGATTGAAAATATAACATGTGCCGAGCCTCTGTTCTAAAATCATGAAAACACCATGTAATTATTTAAATGGAATCTGAAAATGATTGCCAATAGAGATGCTAAAAACGAGGGAGAAATCTGGAAAGTGGGAGCTGAACTGTCTTCTCAAGCTGAGTTTCCTTCACAGCTGAGCACTGCACAGCTGGTGCTGAGCCTGTGTGGATTGCTTCAGGTTGGCACAGGAGATGACGCCATGATTAAGAAAAGTTAAAATGGTGAAAAACATGCTCCAGATATACCAAGCTGTGCTCCCAATGTCCCACAAGGATATGAATAAATGAATAACCAGGAACACTTTTAAAATTGTTTTGGAGACAAAAATGAAATGTAGAAACACTAAAATAAATATAGTGTTTATATATATGAACAAATAATAATGAGTCAAGAAGAAGATTTAGAAAATTATCATTATAACATATGGGATTTAGTGACATGGTTATGATATTAAATAGGAAACAAAAGTGACACATTGAATAGAAGGAAAAACCAGCTAGGAAGGAATGATGAATCACAATAAGATAGCATAAGATTGAAACTATGAAGGAAGGATTGGGAGACATGAAGAGATGGATCCAGAAAGTCCAACATTCATGTATCTGACTCACAAAGAAGAATGCAAGAGAAATAATATTTAAAGTGTAATGTTAGTGATTTCCTCCGAACATAAGATGAAAACCTTTAGGTTTAGAATACCTTCAGACCACTGAGTAAGAAACACAATTACCAGCAAAAGCTGAAGCTTTTGAAACTAAACTAGAAATTAATGCATTTTTAAATACTTTTATTAATTGTCTGGGAATTTCATATGCTGAATTTTGATCATATTCATTCAGCTCCTCCCTAATTCATATGCCCATTCCATATCACACCAATTTTATGTTGTCATTATTTAAAACCCTCTGAGTCCAATTTATGCTGCTTGTATACTCTTAGGTATATGGCCATCCATGGGAGCATGGTCCACATTTCAATAGCAACAACATCAGAGAGAACCAACTCTCCCTCTCAGATCAGTTACCAACAGCTCCTCAGAAGGGGTGGAATTTCAGGCTCCCCTCTCCCATCCAGGCTTGGATTTTGTCTGACTTAATCTTGTACAAATCTTTATGCTGTCACCATTGCTGGTGATTAATGCCCATGCACAGCACAAGAAAACATAGAGAAATATTCGCAGGAGAATCCAATATCTGCTGGTCAGGATGCAAGCCTTTGCCTTGTAGTCTTTTAGCACCAAGGGAAATGTACAGCCTTAGCACTCACCTACTTGGGAATGTGTGAGCAGATTCTTAAGAACACACAAAATGGATTAGAAATGGAAAGTACAGAAACACTTGAAACTCAAACTATTTCCAATAGACACAGTAGAAAACAACAAATTCTTCTGAGATAGTATTAGGGATAGCATATTTATATCACACCCCATTTATATGCTGAAATATTAATCCTTGATGTGATGACATCAAGGGAAAAGACCTTTGGGAGATCCTCAGATCATGAGAGTGAAATCCTTACATGAGATTTGTGTCCCTTTTTAATAAAAGATCCCAAGAGTTCGCTTGCCTCCTTTAGGCCACATGAGCAGGTACTTGTGGTATGCAAGCAGAAGGATGTCCTAGGAACCTGACCTTGTTGGTACTCTAATCTCAGACATTTAGCCTCTAGACTAGCAGAAATAACATGTTTGTTGTTTTATGTTACTGTGTGGCATTGGGTTATAGCAACCATAACTGACCAAGATAGGCGAGATGAATGGCTGAGTGCATGGATGGTCCTTTACAGCTGGTTATAAAAGTATTTCATGTAAGTGTTTCCCAAAGATAATTTTGTTCAGAGTTTTAATGCGTGGTTTCCAATTTAGTTTCCATTCATTTTTCTACTGAAATAAATGTTGTTAGTTCCTTCTCATTTTATTAAAAATATTCTTTCAAAGTTGCAATAACTCTAGCTTGGCCAAACCAGCTGTTCAAATACTGCTTCATTGCATTGTTCCCAGGTACCACAAGTCCATTTAAACTGTCCCTCTGACCCTTACCTGTCTCCCTACCACCTTACTATCTGATCTTTGATTTTTTTACACTATTCCTGTACCTCTGGTAACTGGAAAGATATGAAATGTCAAAGACATCTTTATATAGGATGGATTATAAAAATGCGATTCTGGGCTTCTTATTTGAACCAGACTGCAAGCAACTCTATATTGTTGATGTGAACATATTATTCTGGACTTTCTTGATTTGATGACTCTCGTAGCTGTTGTCTTAATGGTATGTGACAATCACAGCCTGAATTGTATATCCCGTGGTAAACTTAGCCTGAATGCCTATGTGTTCCTGAGACTCTCTGGTTATGGAAACAGATGAATGGCATTCATCCTTTAAGATTTTGGATAGAAAAAAGCTATTAGTGGCAACACACCTGTTTCTTGAGTAGATTTAATGCCTAAATTAAAATTGACTTTGTTACTAGAAAGCAGAGATATCTAAAACAGAATTACAACAGCTCAATTTCTAATGAGTTCCTCCTGTGAGAGGAACTGAAATGGCTGTAGAATGTGGCAGATTTCTGCTTCAGCACTGGACTGATACACCACTATGATGGGGAATGGGATAAGCTGCTGCTTCTGCCAAAGTTCAAATCATCCTGCTGGCTCTTCTGCAGGTAAACTCTTCCCCATTTCTCTGTATCGCTCTCGATTCTCTTCTCACTGAACCATTTGAAAGTGACCACATCACTATCAGATCAGACAGCCCTGAAACATTGCAAAAAAAAAAAGGGAAACTTAGGAATCAGTGTTGGTTACCAAGTGAAGGAGTGATGGCAATGCTTCTACAGCCTTGGCTCTTGGAAAGAAGGGAAATCCTGTGGTGTTTGGCCCACTTAAGGGAGGAGGGAAAGCAAACAATGTCTCTCATTGTGCATGGAAGAACACAGAGACTCAGTGAAGAATTACTCCCTCACAAGGTGCTGGTCTTCCTTTCTTTTTGCATGTTGAGTAATTTCCTGACTTTTAATAGGATGTAAGAGGGAGAGAGGTGAAGAAGAATTATTTCAATTATGTCTTACACTCTTTTAGGGTCTACGTTTTTCATTAACAGATAATAATAGTACAAACTATGAAATTTGTTATGACATTTTCACATATGCAATAATTTGTAGTTCAAGATTCTCCTTCCTTTTTCCCCACTGATACTATATTAACATTCAGTTTAAATCTTATCTGCTAAGTCAGTATACAAAGTCTTCCCCAATATCTAGGGAAAATATTCTAAGCTAACACAATAGCATATTCTATAATTTTGTTTTTTATTTCATTCTTGGGAGTGGGCCAGATAAACTTTAGTCCTTTTGGAAAATAACATATATTCATTTACTTTAATATGTATAGGAGTTTTACCTGCATGCATGTCTGTGTATCACATGTATGTCTACTGCCCAGATAAGCCAGAAGATGGTGTCAAATTCCCTGAGACTAGAGTTACAGACAGCTGGTGAGCTGCCATGTGGGTGCCAAGAATTGATCCCAGGTCTTTTGGAATAAAAACCTGTGCTCCTAACCTCTGGTCCATCTTTCCAGCCCCAAAACCCTATTTTTTTTAGGACCAACATTCAACACTACTGACAATACTAGCATTGCTGATGAAATATGTGTGTGTGTGTGTGTGTGTGTGTGTGTTTAAAAACTTACCTTATATTGCTTTGGAAGGCAGAGCATGCTATAAACTCTTTGATCTGAGACATGAAATATTTACCAACAACAGAAAAAAGTAATCCCTGAAGAATCAAAGCTTTCCACATTAACAAGAATCAAAAACAAGACACTTAACAAAGGACAAATTGTGACCCATTTTATAACAATACATGAAAAAAGCTCACTAGCTGTCTGTAACTCTAGACATTACTATTTCCGATAAAACTGTATGTTATAAACATAGAACAGCTCTGTCACAATATGGCAAAGAGTTCCTCCACTATTTGAGAACTGATGACTTACTAGATACAACTAGTTTGTGGAATGACACTGTTTTCTGCTCACAGTGATACCAGTGCAGAAGAGATATATGGGCTACTTGGTTTTTGCCAGTGTCAGCACTCTTCTCTAAGCTCTAGTGATGGCAATGAAATCTGGGATTACCATGTCAGCATTTATTTTTCTCACACTCAAGTTTCCTTAGCTTTAAAAGCAGCAGATCTAACGATGCTCACACGTTTACAGGCTAGGGGCACATTGGCAGTGCTGCTCGTCAAAACCAACTGAACATCTGAGCACCTGTTCACTTCTGCTTTGCATGGCTTATATACAGTTAAAGCAAAGAAGATAGTCTGGGCACAGCAAAACTCAGACAACGTTATAGAAAATTAGCAGTATGGACACCACAGTGGTGAGCTTCAGAAAGTTTTTGTCTGCAAAATGTTTACAACTCAGAGCACAAACAGCATACTTAGAAGAGCATCTTAGTGGAGAATGGCAACCATTATCTTATGTTCTGTATTGCATTATCTTTTGTTGAAAGTAAAATAAGTTTATTTTCCATTTGTAATGCACAGGTAAGTGTTTTTGTTGCCTGTGACCTTCATCTGAAGCCGTTCCTTGTGCAATTGGCTCCTTGCTGGCTTGGTGTTTGAGATGGAGAATTTCCCTTCTTCTCATTCATGACACTTGAGATCAGTGGCAGGCACAGACTGCATGTTCAGTGAATAAATACCATTTGCTTGGGGCAAAAGAAATTGGTGAGAAGAGGTGTGACTTCAGTACGTACCTCAACAGTGTTGACTAATGATGTTGACAGAATCAACTGAGATAAACTGAGAAATTATCACACAGAAGCACCTCTGTTTGGAATGGAGTATAACGTTCTAGAGCTGTTAGAAATAAGGTTAGTTGGCAATCTTAAAGCCAGGTCTGTGAAATCTCATCAGCAGATTTTAGGAACATTAATGTGATGTTTGTTATACAAACAGGACTTGAGCAGTCTGACACCAGTTGACAAGACCCACACATTTTTTTCATATGAATTTAGCATTCTTCCAAAGTTAGCAAGATTAGATGGGACTTATAATGTGATCTTGACTTACTGTGCCATTATTTGTGGTTCTAAGTTCTGTCTCTGATCTGCCATCTCTGTGTACAGCAATGGAATCTAACTCTAACTGTACTGTGACTCTGTCATTCTCCTGTGGATGACATTTTGATAGCATTTCTATAATTCTAGAGACTGTTTTGTTTTCCCTTTTGTCCAGTCTGTTGCCACTTACATTGGGAAGAATCAGGACATGACTACTTCTGACCTATTCAAACACTACTGTTACTGGACATCCATTGGCTGTCATTTGCCTCTCTCTGCCAGATGCTCTGTGCAGCATTAGACCTGGGTGGAGAGCCCCCTAACCCTTCAAAAGTATAAGGGAAATTTAAATGTATAGCTTTTTAAAATGATTTATTTAACATTATTTTATGTGCATTGGTGTCAGATCTCATGGAACTGCATTTTCAGACAGTTGTGAGCTGCCACGTGGGTGCTGGGAATTGAACCCAGGTCCTCTGGAAGAGCAGTCAGTGCTCTTAACCACTGAGCCATCTCTCCAGCCCCAAATGTATAGCTTTTTATTATTCTCCTATTTACTCTAAATATTAACACAAACTCTAAAATAATATATCTATAACTTAGAAATATACAGCTAAGTTGTCATATGTATTACATGACTGTACCAAACTTTGTCCAATATTTCTATATAAAGTATTTGTCTAATAGGGTCAGTTTGTTTTTAAATGTGTTTGTAGCTCCTAAAAATAAATGTATTCATTTAAAGCAAATGCCTTTAGGTTTTCCTTCTGAAATCTTCTCTCCACTTAAAAAAGTTTAGTCTGTTCTTTCTGTTTTGGCTTTCCTTCATAGTGTTAACAGAAGATTTCCGGGGGGGTTTACCGTTAGCGTGAAATGATATAGCCCTCTCCCTGGCTACCCACTATAAATCACTGTTTTATCCTGCTGATGATTTCAGCACATGATATAATGCCTAGTATAGGATTGACATTCAATTAGCATTTATGGAATGAAAATCATTAAGCTTCTTTATTTCTTAATCCACCTTCTTTGTTACTGACAAATGCCTGATCATCACTGTAAAAGATACGTCGTGTCTTTTATTTATTCTGGTGCCATTTATTCTTGCTATTGCACTGCAATTGTATCTTCATTAATTCTGACTTTATTTTTTACTTTCAACTTTTCTGTTTCTATCTTCTTGTTTATTTCTCAAGCTGTTTTTTTGTGTCTTTTATTCCTTCTCTATTTAGTTCTTAAATTATTGAGTTGTTAAATCTTTGGCAGTTTGAGTCACCTTGATTCGTTTTATTGGCATTATACTGGTCACCTCCTAATTCTCTCTAACTAATCTTCATATTACTGACATTGTCAAGAGGAAGAGGGAAAATGATCTATGCGTGGCAGTTAAACATTATACCAGTGACAACTCCCATTTAGTTCTTTTAAATTGCTGTTGTGTCTCAAACACATTTTGGACAATGATGGTAGATTTCTCTGATGCTGAACATGCTGTTTTTGTTTTAATTGTTGTTGTTGTTTGCTTTTTCCCACATGTCTATACAGTTCTCCCTTTGCATCATCAGCAGCGTTGTGTTGTTATGGTTTATAACTATTTTCCCACAACTACAGAATTTATTTTGGTGGTAGAGGTGAGGATGAGCTGGAACACCTTAGTGTTGTGTATAAGATGAGAATGCCTAGTCTTGTGTATCTGCAGTGTCCTTCCTCCATCATCCTGTTCTGGTGTGTGATATGGTATATTGGGAGCTTTCCTGCACATTCCAGGCTAAAAGGCCTAGTTGTTATAGGAAATTTCCAAGACAGAGACAGGTGGGAAGGAATTCATGTGGAATAATTTAAAGGGCACAACTTTGGATATCACCTCACTTCTCAGAGAGTAGAGTTCTATTGTATACAAGCACCTTGAGTAGGAATGGCTTCCCAGTAATAGATATGAGGCACAGGTTCCCTGGAATGCATTCTCCCACAGGTTGGCCATGCCTGGGCTGATACATTTATGGGCTCTAAACGGACACCAGAAACTTCCTTGATCAAGACATATTATTTGTTTTTTTTTGAGTATCTTGCTATCTCCAAGGTACAAAAATATCACATTGCACTCCATACCTATTGCAATCTCTGAAAACCTTTCCCTCTAATGCTATTAGGTATTTTCTTGAACAGGGATGGATACCAGGTCATATAGATGTCAACAGTTTCCTAGCTTGATTACCTACTAAATTGAATTATAAATAGTGTTTACATTGACTTGAAGTTTTTGTTAGTTTTTAAAAATGGTTTAAAGTAATCCCAAATATATAATTTTTACAGAAAGCATGCATCTGTCATAAATTCATCTGGGCTAAATAATTATGTTTTCCCATAAGAGTTAATGTAGTATCAGGAACTAACATTTCTCTAAGAAAGGGAAGAATCGGAAAATAATCTTTCTTAACTACCTAAATCCATTCTGATATACAACCATTAACAGAATTTTTTTATAAATAATAGATTTTAATTTCCTACAGTTCTGGAGGCTCCCAAATCCAAGATCACAGCACTGGTAGATTTCATATTTGATGAGGATCTGCTTCTTAGCTCATGGCCATTGCTTCCTATTCCATGACCATCATTTCCAAGTACATGGCCATTGCTTCCTAGTTCCTGGGCATATTTTTGCCATGTCGTTCCATGGAAATGACAAACATATCTTTCCCAAGGATACAAGCAGTCTTCAAGAGAGATCTATCTCAAACATTAAGCACCCATCCCAATGACTTTCCTTCAAATATCCTCACTGTAAGGATTGGACTTCTGCATATTTTTGAGGGCACACAAACATTCAGTCCATAGGAATAAGTACAAAGTTGGAAAGTGTATGTGTTTAATTAGTGTGTATGCTTATTTCATTCTTAATTCATCTTTATAAATAGTTTTCTGTCCTGTTTTTATCTCTTTTAGAAAAATATTAGCCACTTCACATATGTATATCATAACATAGATTGTTTGGAGCGACAGGATTTAATGAAGTACAGTTGAGAGTTGTGTTTTCAATTGCTAAGTGATTATACAAAGATTTGAAACAGGGTTCCAATAGCTTCCACAGAAACAGACAATTTTTAAGAAGCTACATAGACAGTGGGCTTGATCTATTGGGAGCTCATCAAATCCAGCTGGACCAGGACTGAATGAGCATATGACCTAACCGGACTCTCTGAATGTGACTGCCAATGGGGACTGACTGAGAAGCCAATGATAATGGCACTGGGACCTATCTCTTCTGCATGTATTGGCTTTTTGGGAACTTATTCTATATGGATGCACATCTTCTTAGACCGAGATGGAGGGGGGAGGGCCTTGGGCTTCCCATAGGGCAGGGTATCCTGCCCCATATTAAGGAAGCAGGGGGAGGGCGGTGGGGTGGGGGGATTGGGAGGGCGGGGAACAAGGGGAGTAAATGTAAATTTTTCTTGTAATAAAAATAAATAAATAAATAAAACAAAAAATTCTATGATTCTTGAGTGTGATAAGCAACTGATCATTACCTATTTACACAGATATGTCATTATAGCCCTTCAGATCTTTACTTAGTATAACCTTAATTACCATGTCTACCTTGACTATCCAATTTAAAGTTGAGCTAGTCCCTCAGCATTTATGGCTACATTTATCCAACTCTACATAGCAACAAGCTGTCCTCTGACCACTACACATGTGCCACAGTACATGCATGATCTACACATGTGCCACAGTACATGCATGCTCCTCCCAAATATGTAAATACACGTTAAAAGAGATATGCTACAGTTTGGGTGTTTGTGAATCTCCTGTTCAGTTTATATGTGGAGTAATAATCACCAAGATGACAGTATTAGGTGAGCCTTTTGGGAGGTAATTGGGTCACTAGAACTCAGCCCATGCAAATGATAATTGTGCTCTAATAAAGAAAACTAGAGAGATATATTTCTTTCCATCTTGTGAAGACACAGCGGGAAGTGGAATTTATGACCAAAAATTAGGACTTTGCTCAGACCTGTGCTCACTCTTCCTTATTAATGGCTGTCGGAGTAAAGGAGAGTCTGTTAGGACTTAGAGGCAAACACAGGAAAACTTTGAAGATGATAACTATGTTCATTATCCTGACTTTCTCAATGGGTCCATAAGTACAAATATGTGAACATGTATATAAGTAAAATTTCACTAAATTCTATACTTTTTCAAATATATACACTAAGTTATATGTCAGTTATACTTTAATAAAACATTTTAAAAAATAAATGTGTTTTTAATTTATAACATTTTAAACTTAGATTAACTTATCAGTACATAATCCCCTTGTTGTTGTTTGTGGTGGTGGTGGTGGTGGTGGTGTGTGTGTATGTGCGATTTGTGCATGTGAATTTGTGCATGCATATACCATGGCACAAGTGTCATTATCACAGGATAACTTGCAGGAATTGATCATGTGCTGTGGCTGTGGGTTATTCTGTTCATGAGGGGATATAACATAGAGCTTTGGGCTTCACATGCAGTTTTACCTGCTGAGCCATCTCTCCAGAATTTGGTCCTTTAATTATAAATGCTTTTAAATTCCTGATAATAGCTGAGATTGCTAGCAATCTTCAAGAAAATCAGTCACCATTGTTCAAATAAATATGTCTCTGCTCACACTGATCTTGAAGTAGAATATAAAGAAATGTTCTTGGGGCTAGTGATCCCCACCACTAGCTTGGGTGTGCAACATTGCCTTTGTGTATACTTGTATAATTTTTAAATATAAGGTTAGAACTTGTAGTAATGAGGAAGGGAGGCGTGGAAGGCTGCATCTCGCTGTGGCTAGCTTAACCCCTGAAATGATTACACAGAAACTGTATTCATTTAAACTCTGCCTGGCCCATTAGTTTTAGCCTCTTACTGGCTAACTCTCACATCTTGCTTTAACCCATGTTAAAGATTCTAACCTACCTGGCCAGAGAATCATGGCATCTGCCACACTTCCCTTCCTCCCAACATTCCACCCTGTCTACTCCATCTACCTGATTTTTGCCCTATCAAAAGGTCAAGGCAGTTTCTTTATTCAACCGATAAAGCAACAGAAATACAGAATGGTCTCCTACACCAGGAACTGAATTTTCACTTTTTTTCTGGAGGCTATGGCACATCACGTTGACAGCAGGTCATAGGCCCTTCCCACTATTTCACATGCCTGTGTGTGTTGTGGGGGTCGTGTCATCATTTTGGTGTCACCAGTTTGGCTTGCCTGAAATGGAGCCTTAATATCTATAAAGTCTAGATGGACTGCAGTATGAATACAAACAAAAATTGGTATTTTTTCTTTTGAAGGTGTTGTATTGGGATATTTTATCATAGCAACAAGAAAAGAAATTAAGAATATGGTTCTTGGCTTTGTTTCAGTCAGAAAAGTGATTTCCCTGAGAAGCAGACTGGGCTGACAGCGTGGCAATCAAAATCTCATAGCTCTCAACATGGTCATGAAACTGGCCTCAACTGAGGGCTGGGTAAATACCATATTACAAGGGTCAGGAAAACCTTTGAGATATATAAGTACCAACAAGAAAAATGATATTTTTCTTACCATTCACTGAAACAGTTGATTACATTGCTTAAGGAAAATTGCTATGTGAAAGCTCTAGAATAAAGCACCAAAAGCTGAATGTAGTTAGAAGGCTGCTTGATTGTCTAGCAGCTCAGCCCCAAAATAATCACACAGAAACTATATCAATTAAGCCACTGTTTGGCCCATTAGCTCTAACTTCTTATTGGCTAACTCTTTCATCTTAGTTTAACCCATCTCCATTAATCTGCTCATCACCTCGAGGTCGTGGCCTACCAGCAAAGTTTCAGCATGTCTATCTCTTGCAGCAGATCCATTACTTCTCTCCTGACTCCGCCCTTCTTCCTCCCAGCATTCTGTCTGGTTTTCCCTGCCTACCTAAGTACTGCCCTAACAACAGACCAAGGCAGTTTTTTTATTCATTACCCAATAAAAGCAACACATAGACAGAAGGACCTCCCACATCAGTTGAAAGCCAAAGAACCCCAGGAACTTAAGGTGAATTTCCCCTTGATATGCCTACTTAGGTAAGCTATCAGGTCATCTGATGATCACCAAATTAGGGAAGATATTCCACATAAAATAAAAAAGACCTCAACTCTACTAGATGAAACAATCAGCTTACTTATTTTTAGAAATGTTCATCATATGTCTCCAACAATACATGATTTTTTTCTCTTTGCAAAAGCCTTTGAACAGTTTATCTTTGTTGCCACAGTTGTTTGTACCCATTCTTTATGATTTGAGTGACGTTGTGGACATCTGGGGCAATTTTGTATTTGTTTTGAAATATTAGGTACTTAATCACATGTCACCATGAATTATGACCTCCCTTCTCAAACAGATACCTTTTTTCCCACAGTGGTCAGTGATTACCGTGTGATATTTATTTTACAAATTTCT
This sequence comes from Dicrostonyx torquatus, assembly GCA_028555095.1. Classification (NCBI taxonomy): domain Eukaryota; kingdom Metazoa; phylum Chordata; class Mammalia; order Rodentia; family Cricetidae; genus Dicrostonyx; species Dicrostonyx torquatus. The sequence goes on from JAQHUG010000005.1 coordinate 16,346,970, forward strand.
TTTTAGAGATTTATTTTCTATTGAATTATAGTATGAATGTGCGTCTGGTTGCGGATGCAGGTGCTATGGAGGCCAGAAAAGGATATGGATCCCTTGGAGGTAGAGTAGCAAGTGGGTGAGAACTGCCTAATAAGGCTTCTGGGAATGGAACTTGGGTCCTTCCACAAGGGCAATACATGCTCTTAACCACTAAGGAATCTCTCCAGCCCCTGTTCTCCATGCATACAAATTTTCTTATCCATCTGTCTATCTATATGTCTGTCTGTCTGTGTATCTAACTAGGTAGCGAGCTATCTGTCATATCTCTGTTTGTCTATCTAGCTATCTCTTTATCTATCTATACTTTTAACTGAGATGTCACTTGGTAAATAGTAGTGTGTGAAAGCCTTGTCGTGGGGGGTGGGACTTTGGTATTTTATGATGAATGTACTCTTGGGTAAAAACATGCATTTGTTTTTACAAATGTACGAAAAGAACATTTTACTTCTAAACTCCATCTGATGTGAACACTGTAAGGTCATCTAAGAATAGAGTTGAAGATACTTTCATGCCATTGTGTCATCAATTCATACTAGAGAGAAGCAAGAGCACCCCCACTTTGCTAGATAGTCCCTTGTTCTTCAGATTCTTTTTCATCCTTCCATCTTTTTCAATGTCTCTGCCATGACCCAGATCCTCTTTGCTCTTCTCACATCTCAATTTGTTCATCTGTCTTTGTCCTTTGACTAGAGAGAGGAGAATGGCTGGGTATCTTTGCCTTCTGAGGGAGGATCTTCATGCAGTCATCAGAGGCCACCCAAGGACTAGGAAAGCCTGTATCCAGATGGGTCAAAATTTCTTACCAGAAGCATGCTCTGGGAAAGTGACAGAAAAATGGGGAAAATGGGAAATTGTTTCTCTTTTCCACTGAGATCTGAAGTTAAGGTGTGTCTTTATGAGAAACGTTTAGACTGCTTTTTTCATATCAGGCTTGCAAAACATATGCAAACTTTGAGCAGCTCCTCTAATAGACACTTTCCTCAGTTTCTACCCATTGGAACTTCATCCTTAAGCTATTGATGGATGTAAGGTTAGATTTTAATTCTCAGTTGATTGAAACTTGCTAATTAAAACTTCATGTTCTTTCTTTGGGAGACCTTTGAAATACAGAGTGTAGATGCTTGTGTGGAGATGATATAACAGCTGCCCAGCTCTAGTGTCTGAGATGCTATAAATGTTAATTTGTTACCCATTCTACCTTGTCAGAAACCCAGCGGGTTTCCTGCTTTTTATGTCAGTCTTTTAAAACAGCATCATTCTAGGCTTGACCTCCATCCTTATTTTCACCAGACTTCACAAGATCTTGTTTCTGGAAAGCTGAAGCTGAATGCATGAGGAAGTTTGAAGAATGAAAGATGTTATTTCATAGTTTCAGAGTTACGTATTTTCCTTGCCTTTTGCTTCAGCATCTGTGTGTGGAAGTATCTACATATTATTGCTCTCATTTGTATTTCTCCCAAGAAAATTATGGGCCACTTCTTCAAAAGTGGAATAATGAAAGAGGTCCATGTAAGCATCCTTTCTTCAGAGGAAGAAGGATAATTTAGTGTCTTCAACACTTATGTGTATGTTGCATGGCCCAGCAGACAGAGTTAATATTCTGCTTAGACTTCTAGTTACTCCAGGGACTTTTCAGTTTAAGACTCTATGATTGAATAGGGATAGGAGGTTAGCCTTGACCAAGGACAAAGTGAGACAGCTGTGGGAATGTTCTATTGCACATCCCGTGTGTCCTCAGTAGATTGCAGCCTCAGTCTCAAAACGTGCTTATTAGAGAACCTTGTGTTCCTTTCATTCCTCTCCCAGGCTTGCTTCTTTACCTCCTTCTTTGTGCTCGGGATCATATGTCAAATAATTTACTTGTCCAAAATTTCAGTTCCCTATGGGTCTGCAAGAGGACCATTGAAAATCAGCACTCAGTACGAATTAATTTTCACATGTGAACATGAAATTATTTAATACTACTGATAGTAGTAAAAGAATCTTTGAATGGTTTAAACACCTAGAAAGTTTCCTAAAACTTTATCAGCACCTGTCTCCCAAAGATTTCTTCTTCTTAATCTCAGCATCATCAGTCTTTAATCATTCTTTTCATTTTTTTCTGATATGTGATATAAAAAGCATAACTGAAGATTGTTATGAAGATGTCCATGAATGTAAGATTCTTCCTATTAATGAGAGCCAGATGATACTATTGATGGGAGTGAAGTTATTCATAAAGTGTTAAATGATAATAAATAATGTTATGCATAAGAATAATGAGGAGTAAATAATAAAATACAGCATGAAAATAGAGACAACACACACTACAGGAGTTCAGAGTGTAAGACATGGATATGAAAAAAATGCCCTGAAAATGTCCTGGGTAAGGAGCTAGTGATAGTTTTAATGAAAAGGAAACATTTCATTTACAGAAAGTAGGTATGAATTTGAGTCTAGCTGAAATGAAGAATTCTTTTAGGGGAGCACTGAATTGAAAACCATGGACAACTGTATCCCTAGCTTTAGCTATCTATCTATCTACAGCTTGTCTTCTGTCTTTCTGTGCTGGTTATTCTGTTGCCACCATGAAACAAGATTGGGTCACCTGGGAAAAGATAAACTCATTTTAGAAGATGTCTACATCACTTTGACCTGTAGGCAGGTCTGTAGGACATTTCTTATTTAATGATTGATGTGGGAGGGCCCAGTGTCATGATGGTCAGTACATCCTTATACAAATAACCATAGGTTGTGTAAGAAAGCAGGCTGAGCAAGCCATGGATAGCAAGCCAGTGAGCAGAATTACTTTATGGCCTCTGAATCATTACCTGCCTACATGTTCCTGTCATTAGTTCTTGGCTTTCCTCAATGAGGGACAGTTATAGGGAGAAATAAACCAAATAACACTTTCTTCCCATGTTGCTTTTGAAACAATAGAAAAGAGAGCAATAGAAAACAAGCTACTGTGTATTCTAACCTCTATCTGCTCATTTATTTATTTTTGCAGTGCTAGGGATCAAATCCATGACTTTGAACACACTGGGCAATACTCATAGATTTTGAAGACTTTCAAATTAAAGTGTTTGGAAGGTGGATGTTTTGCTTTTTCTTCTCTTACTCTCTCTTACTTAAAGGAGACAGTCATTCACTTTCTTATTCATCCATCCATTACCAACTAGCTCTTTTAAAGGTCACATGCTGGCTTTTGTTTCTTGGCAAAGGAGAAAAGCATGACTCCAGACTTGGAGCATTGAGAAGTTAAGATAAAGAAGGATGGGACTTCAATTTGGAGAGACATTACACTCGTCTGTTTGTTAACTTTTCCTGAGCAGTCTGCCCTGAGCCGATATACCAGATCTGTATAGTTTACATGAGAAGTTGTACAACTTAGTCTGAATCTCAAACCCTAACTATTCTCTCTATTTTGGAAGCCTATCATTACCGATTCTCAGGGAATTGTCTAAGAATAATAGTGTGTGTGTGTGTGTGTGTGTGTGTGTGTGTGTGTGTGTGTGTGTGTGTAGCTTGTTTGGAATATGGGGAGTCAGAAGGGTATACAAAATCAATATGCCCCGAGCTTGTCTATAGCCTCATCCTGTCCAAAGGCAGGTTTTCTCCATTTCAGCAGTTTTTCTGACTTGAGTATGTCAGGGAAAATGTGCCCATCAAGAACACCTTGCTAGATACATTGATCCCACAGACTCTGTGATGTCTGTTATGGGCCTGGAGCTATGGAAAAATGTGATCCATGGACAGCATGTAATACCCTTTATGGCCTTGGTTGCAGCTGCATCGGGGCCTTAGGACAAGCCTCTCTCTGTTTCCTTCTTTGTCCTCCAGAGCTTTGGAGTATGAATGATTGGTGGCATTATCACTGGCACAGTGCACGTCAACCTACAACAGAAAGAACGCTTCTGAGTCTGCACCTAATTTATTCATAGCACAGCATGCAGCCAGGTGATGGCAAGTTAATGGGCTTTGCCTTAATGAGATAACTGTTTGCCGCCCAGGTTTGGAGGTTGATGCTAGTTTTATTTGTCAGTCTTACCTAAGCAGATACAAGAAGAAATTACAGCTTTGTGCTGACATATTTTCAGGTCCATTTGCAGAGAAAAATGTTATGGCCTCTCCCTCATGCTCTGGTCTATGGACCATTTAGAACTCCTTCTCCCTTTAATGGTGGTTTGTAACACCCTCCCCCCAAGCAGAACCACCCGGGTGGATTAGAATAAGAGGCTATTCGAATCACATGCTATCTTTTAATTCCAATGTGCTGCTATTAAACAAGCTCTCTAAGTGTGCTGGCCCTGTTTCTGGTACCATGCCCATGCCTTTCCTTCCTCCCATCCCCTTCCTGAATCCGGCTGGTTTTAGGACCCTGAAAGTGATATAATGCAGGTAGCCAATACCTCCCAAAGAAAACATTGCCTGGATGCTTGCCCTTAGCTTTTAAAGATATTTTGACTTTGTCCCTTTTGACAAAATTATGTTTCCTCATTCACTTCAATAACACCGGCTAATGACCATCTTTCACAGCCTGCTTTTCTGGTAACTTGTTAATGCTTAGCAAAGAGAAGAAAAGGGCAACAGCTCTATTAACACAACCAAATTGATTCATAATCAGACATGAACCAGGAACCGGGTAAGAGTTTTACAAGTGCTAAAGGTTAATAGAACCATTCACCAGCCTAGTTTTCAAGCCAACCTGCATGAAGTTTTCTGACCTCCACCCCCAGACACACAACCATTGCATAAGAACTTTGGGCATGGGGGATGTGTAGGTGGAAGTCATTTCTGAACATTAATAGCTTTTTTCAAGTATTGAACAATTATTGCAGCACCCTGACAATGTAGCCCCAACTACATCCACAATAAAGAAATTATATAGTTAATTTAGCATTTTTACAGAAGATTAGCTTCCAAACGAAAAAGCTTATTCATTTGAAACTAGCACTTACTCTTTCCATGGGGATTTTTACACAGGCTCCATTTGTCAGTAGGAAACATCCATGCAGAGGTATTTTTATGGAGGTCAGTAGTTGAGTCACATAGCTACCCAATCCGTTTTTAAGTGAGCATCCAGCTGGATCAAAGCCATACCCTCCATTACCTGCTGAACTCTTTAGTATAAATATGATTGACAATCTGCTTTCCAAAGCCAAGGAGACTTTGCAATGGCCTCTAGACATCTGTGTCATGATGGGAAGGAACCAAGCAATGCCACTCCCTACTCACTCACCAAGGCGTTAATTCTGGGATAGGTCTGGATTTAATTTCACCTTCGAATTTTTCCTTTCTACCACATCTGCACGACATGTCACTTTTTAGTAATTTTCTGTCACTGATCTCTTTCTCAGAGAAGACTATGATAACCCATTTCAGACATTTCAGAATCTGATTCCAAGGGAGGAGGCTGGGTGGCAGATTGCTGTGTTCCCAAGTAAGTCTAGAAGGTGTGTAGACATTTTTACCACTGAATCTTTGTTTGCTGTCATACCTTTAAGGTGTTGGTTTCGTTTTCTTTGTCTTGCCATGTGTGACAGTGACATACACACATCCCCAGCAGTTTAACTCCTATTGTGGGAGCCGGGACGGTCTGACTTATGTGTCCTTCATAACAAGAGACCCTCAGAGCTGGATATCATAAATTGGGGTTTGAAAATAGCCTGCCATCAGGAATTACTCCCTGCAAAGCAATAAACAGAGTTTGTTATAAATTCAGTCGGCAGGATCCTCAAAGCCACAAACCAAAATCGACCTTCCCCCCTTGTTGATTCTGCTCAGTATTTTCATATAAAAAGCATATTCTGCTCAGGGCAGTGGATTTCGATTCTCATCAGTCAAGAATTTTTCTGGAGATGCTTCTAGGACCATATTTACATATTTACACATTGTTCCCAACAGTCTGTGTTAACAGTTCATCAAATTAGCTCTCTCTTTCACTTGAAGAGCACAAGACAATGATTATTCTTCCCCATTTTTTTCTTTAAAACAGAACAACATCCCAAAGCACTCTAATGTTTGCCAAAATAAAAATTCACACTAAGAGCTAATCCTTCTAAGGAGCTTACTGTATGCCACCATACTCTAAAAGCCCATAGATAACATTGGCACAACTTTCCAAGAAGTAATTTGCTCTTACACACAGTTAATGGACTTCAGCCTATGGTAGCTATTTAAAATGGAACTGGCCATTTGATAATTTGTACTATTATCTGTAGCTACAGAATTGCTGCTGAGATATGATTTCCTGTACTAGTCTGAGTAGTTTCATTGGTTTGCAACACATGGCATGGCTATACTGGTATTGAAGTGCCTTCAATAAGAATTGTGCTTTCTGTCAGTTGCTTTTCTGTGCCTGTGATTAAATGTGATGAGTGAGAGTAGATTATAGAAAAGAGAGTTTATTTAGGAATTACAGTTCTGGAGGGCTAAGAGTCTACCGTGGAAGGGATGCATGGGAACAAGTGGCAGGAGCAGGAAGAGCATATGACAGAAAGAGAGGTCACATCTTCAACCACAAATATGACGTAGAGAGAGTGAACTGGTAGTGGGGGTGAGGCTATGAACTCTCAAAGCCTGCCTCCAGTGACATACATCAAAGCTACATCATCTCTTTAAACAGTGGTAGCAACCAGAAACTAAGAATTTAAATACTTGTTCAGACTATCATAGGCTTGTAGTTCACCAAAATTTCATCTCAATTATAAATAAATAAATGGGCCTTTCTTAGTAGACAAAGTTGATGTTACTTCTAGGTAGAAAACATTGGCTGGTACTATATGAGATGTGCTAAATGAACCTCTCCAAGCTCAATTTAAAAAGTTGACATAGTTTCCTGATATTCCAAGTTAAGGTAAAATTAGAAATTCTTCCTTAGACCCTGCTCTTCCGGTCTGAGACACAATTGGCTATAATACCATTATTCCTAGCAAAGATTGAGGAGTTGGCAATATAGTTTAATGGGTAAAAGTGCTTGCAGCCAAGCCTGATCACAAGTTCTGGGGTTGGTCCACAGAGCCCACGGGGTGGGAGGAGAGAACCCATTGCTGCAAGTAGTCCTCTGCCATTGATATGAATTGCTGTTTCATGTGTGAGTGTCCTACATGCACACACACACACACACACATATATACACATACACACTATATGTAGAATATATATCATACATGTATATATATGATATATAATATACCATACATGTATATAAATGGTATATATAATATATATCCTACATATGTGTATATATATATACCACATATATATCATGTGGTATAAACCTATAAAACACATATATATATAGTGTTAAATTATAAGAAAGACATTTGGGGACATACGTAAATAAACTCTAATCTGAGGGTGCTCAGAAAGGAGCCACATTTAAAATAGCAAACAACTAACTTACTGAGTACTATGTAAGAGATACTATACAATTATTACCATTACTGTTCACCTCTGATTAAAGTCACCAGTTATTGGGTAAAACATGAGTGAAAACACTGACATAGGCACAACTGAAATAACTCAGGAAGAAACTATATCCCCAAACTGTTTTATTGATTTTACATTTTAAGAGTGTTCCAACTAACAGGATAAAAAAATAAAATGTACTTGTGAGATGTCAACAAGTTTGGGAAAAGTATCCAACCAGAACAGGGCTAAGAGTAAAGCTAAATGATGCCAAAGAATAACCATGGGTTCTCAGACAAATATTGGTTTCCATTTGAGCACAATTACAGACTGTCCTAACACCTCTATCTGGTTCTGTTCTGTCTGTACTTCACCTAACCTGATCTAATAAGCTTGTAAAACAAAACGGCAATAGTTTGGTTTTTATCAACATAATGCATACCTTACGGAGAAGCCTGAGTTCAGAAGTCTTCCTTCAGATTGTTCACCCATCCCAGTACACTAGTCAAGTGTCTGCTTTCCATTCTGTGCAGCGACTGTAAGTGATGCTGCTAACGTTCATGCTCTGGGGTAACAGATCGCATATGTCAAACTGTATGTGGAGCAACCCTAATTGGAAAATATGATGCCCAGTGCATTATAAAATCTGAAGTGTTTCAACCCCAAGAGGATATCACAACTGGAAAACTCCACACCATGAGACATTCCATGCACAAAGTCATTAAAAAATACATGAAACTACTTCCTAAGTGCCTATGAAGCGTAAGTGGTCATCTTTAAGAGATCTCACTGTAGTCCTGTATCACTAGTGATGAGATATTTATACAGTCAGAGAGGTGAGTCGTTAGTCACTATCGTCACTGTGCACATCATAGTGTGCTCACACACCTGCATGGATCTGTCACTTGATATGGCCTTTGATGCTTTCAAGACACTCAAAAAGCATATGATGTGTGGGGCTGCATAACACAACATACAGCATATTCTTTTCCAGTTTAATAAGTAAGAGCACTCTCTAGAGTAAAGGACTGAATACCTAATGCAGTAGCATGGTCAATATCATTATCAAATATTAGGTAGTATACATAGTGTGTATACCATTCTTTCTTGTGATTTTCACCATCATGTTTGTTTAAACTAACAAGACCACCACCATGATAGCAATATTTTGTGTTATGCTGATATTTCAGAAAGCTCTGCCATTGCTCAGGAAAAGGAGGTTTTCAGTTTCACTGTAAACTGACAAGATCACACACTGTGTATCAACTCAATTGTTGACAGAAATATTGTCACATAGATAATATTTGAAAAATGTGCAATTGGTGATACTTTGACCCCAAGCATTTCAGACAATTACTGAAATGATATTATGCACATTAATATAGTATGGGTAATATTTGTATCAAAAGACAAACATAATGCATGTACAGCAGTATATAATACATGTGGTATAAACAATATGCCTGTGTAACTTCAACAGAAGCAAGGCATTTTATTGTCACAGTTTCCAAGATGATAATTTATATAATTATTATATTATTAAGGCCCAATACATTCTCTGCACAGCATAAACACAATTATATTAAACATATGTTAGTATTATTTTACTGCAATGCACATTCAATTTTCAATGAAGTACCCAGGGTGTCAGGAACAACTATGGTTTGCTTCATTCATAAGACAGGGAAAGTTGTGTTCTTTGAAAACCATGCCCCCCTTGAAGCTCTCTCCTCTTCTGGATGTTCTTACATGGAACTGTTTTTGTCATCTTCATTTACTGGAGTTTAAATTCTTCATTATAAATTGATATAGATTTTGCCTAACTCATTATCGGGATTAATGTACTCATGCTTTAACATTTATATATTGGAAAATGTTTCAATATAAACAATTTTCAACATCTCTTTAGCACTATAATGTAAGGTATTTTATTGGTATTTTAAACTTTTCTTGTAGATATACGTGCATTGAGCTTGTCTCCTCAGACCTTCCTACCCTCTCTTTTCATGTTAGTCCACCTCTTAGTCCCTTTGTTCTCCTAGACATTTCTACTACTTTAATGCCTTATACACACAGGATTCTGTATGACTATTTAAAATCTAGAAACCACAAATGAAAGAAACTATGCTGTGTTTTACTTTCTGAGACTGGCTTAGTTAGCTTAATTTGACTGTCTCCAGCTGCATCCATTTCCAGGCAAACTGCATGATTTCATCCATCTTTATGGCTGAAAAATTGATTCATGGTTAAATAGACCATATTTTCTTAACCATTTTTCTGCTGTTGAACACCTGGGTTGGTTTCATATCTTAGCTATTGTAAAAGGTGTTGCAATAAACATTGACTGCAAGTGTCTGTTATGAGTTAACCTGGAATCCTTTGGTAATTAGTTAGGAGCAGTTGTATGTGTTGTGCATGTGCACATATGTGTGCATGTGTGTCTATGTGCATGAGTGCACACATTTGCCATGGAACATGTATGGAGGTCAGGGAACAACTTGCAGAATGTTGTCTTCTTCTGATATATGGGTCCCAAGGATCAAATTCAGGTCATCAGAATTAGTGGCAAATATTTCTACCCACTGGGCTCTCTTGCTATTTTAGCCTTCAGTTTTTCTTTCTCAGATTTGACTTCCCAGTTAGCTTGAGTAAATGTATGAAATGACCCAACAGGACGATCCCTGAAAAATCTAGTGTTTGAAATACCCAGTAAACAAACCAGTGAGATCTTGAGATATTGGTAACCTTAAAGTTTTAAATATGGAAGATTGCCATTTAGGATTAAGTTTCATTACATATTACTAGGGAAAAATCTAAATCATAACAGCTTCAATAATATATTTTCCCCTCACACCAAAAAAGATGTGCAAGGAGTAATATAGCCAAGATCTTGAATGTTATCTCTGTAGTATTTAGGTACTGAAATTCTTTCTTGATATCTTTGCTTTGTTAGTACATTGTTAGTACATCAAGACTACTTTCTTGGCCACTGTAGGTTCATTCCAAACAACAAGAAATGGAAGTATATCCTCTCATCAGATAACTTCCTGAAGGATACAGATTGATGTCCCCTAAAAGATTCAGACAACACATAACTTACATCTCATTGGATGGAACTTTTCACACAGAGGTCCCTACCTAAGAGTGTTGCTTAGACTTTTATCTGGTATATTCCACCTTAGAAACTGAGGTTCCTGTACTAATTTGAGGGGAAAAATTAACATAAGTAGTATCCTTTTCCATAGAGAAAAAGAAGAACAACCTTTGATCAATTTCTCTTTAACACCATTTAATTTCTTGTGAGCAAATCTTCCCTCACGATTCAAGGAGGAAATGGAAGTGTGCTTTGTATGGCTCACAGGAGATACAGAACACCTGTCACCCTTGAATAAAAATAGAACATCAGGAAAGTTCTCTGAGAACTGCTTAAAACCACCAACAGTGCTGCTTTCGCCTGCTGAGTTTCTTAAAGATGGGCCCTCTCCTGCAGTACAACATGAAAATTAATAACCTCAAAATTGGCCCTGATAAACATATTTTGATGGACAGAGGGATTCATGTCAAACTTTGTTTTGAAAGGCAAACATTTAGCTGTCCATACATTCTAATTTTAAATGGCATAGATAACCTGGGAAAATCTTGTCAGTACTAAATACTGCCTGTGGTGGTTTGAAAGAGAACAGCTCCCATAGGCTCATATATTTGAATGCTTCATCACCAATTAGTAGAACTGTTTGAGAAGGATTAGACGGTGTGGCCTTGTCAAAGGAACTGTGTCACTAAGAGTAAGCTTTGAGATTTCAGAAGTCCATGCCAACCCCAGTTTCTTTACTAACTTGCTCTCTAAATTCTGTGACTCAGGTTGTAGCTCTCAGCCCCATACCTTTACCCCATATGTGCCTACACCAAGCTTCCTGCCACGATGACAATGGACCAACCTTCTAAAACTGGAAGAGAGGTCCAAATTAAATGCCTTATTTCAGAAGAGTCGTCTTGGTCATGGTGTCCCTTCACAGCAGTAGAATAGTGACTAAGACAGTGTCTATGTTAACAACTTTGGGCTAGTCCAGTAGAAATGCTGTCTTAATGTGCTCCTCTCATTGCATTTTCATAATTAAGATAAACTGATTACACTGCTGCAATACAGAGAGTCAGTCATTCATAAAAGTGAGCAATTTGATTTCTCTCTAACATAAAAGTGTTAGATGAATATTCTAAACTGGTAGCAGCTGTCTTCCACACACACAGGGTTTTGGTAACAATTTCTGTAGTGACTACCTTTCTAGCCAATTTCAGGAAAAAAAAATAATCATGGATCTGGGTGAGGTATTTCTTTCCAAAATGAAGAAGAAAATGCACACATTACTTTCTTCGCATTGTAATGATAGGCATCAAACACAGCTATGAGGGAAATCACACAGTAGACTGGACAACCTGTGTGCAGGTGGAGGAGGACAAAATTGCATCTCTGCCAAATCTCTATTCAACACAAAGCAAAAGTTAGTCTTTCATCCATTATCTGCTTTCCATAATATACCTTCTACCAGAGGATTTTTGAAAAGACAAATTAGATTATGTCATTCTTTTGATCCAAGATCTCTGGTAGTTGCCTCTAATTCCATGTTTTTGTTGCCTAACTCTTAAATAACATCCCCTTGTTTTAAAAACCATACAGAACTTTTATCTGGCCTACGATGACTTCTACAATGTTGATTTGGCCACATTGGCTTCTTTGTAGTTCTTGGACTTGCAAAACTTCTTCCTATTCCAACGCCCATGATTTTGCTATGTGTGGGTCAAAAATGGAGCTCCCTGAGAGAATCCCATTCATGGTTTCCAGTTGATGCTTGAGCATCACCTCTGCATGGATGTCGTCTTCAAATGATCCCACATTACCAGTGAGACTCTATCATATTGCTATTCTCAAACACTTAATAATTTATAGCTGAAGTCATATCTACAGTGGATTTATTTATTTATAATATTTACTTGCTACACCCCAATCACAACTTACTGGAGAGATTATTGTAACCATAGCCTCTCTCTGGCTGACCCACTGATTTATGCAAATCCACAACTGTTTCAGCAGGCCTAGGTCTCAGTCTCCCATTCTCTATTACTTTCAAATATCGTATTATTACATGGTGTTCATACCATAAGATCTCTCACCAAAGGGTGATGCTTCCCAATTTAATTGTTTTTTAAATTTTCCACTAGTAAAAATTCATGAAGTACAAGATAAATGAGGAAACAGAATTTTGAAAATTGGAAGAATTGAGGCCCAATGTTTAAGACAGGAGTTCAGATTTTCATTATTCCCCAGGATCCTGTGAATAGGTTAATCCATATTATGCATAAGTAAATGGAATTTTGTAGGTAGTTAAGGGCGGTATTTCTTGTTGAATCAACACTTTCTTTAGGCTATATGAAGTATTTGAAAATATAGAATACATGAAATGCAAGCAAAGCAATAGACCTTTACCTGGAATTTAACACATGGACTATCCTTTTCTTTTTCAAAACTACAGTCAGGGGACAGCTTTCAGGAGTCCCTTGTTGTTCTCTACCTTCATGAGTCAGAATTGTGTTTGTTGTTTATGCTGCCCTGCATACTCGAGGTTAGCTGATCTTCGTTCACCTTCCATCTTGCTGGTGGGGCTCTAGGATTGCAAACATGCAACCCAGCTCTTTCAAGTGAGTTCTGCTGGCTGAAATCCAGTCGTCAGGCTTGGGGAACCATCTACCTGCTGGATTCTTGAAAACTCAATGCTGAAGGAGGCTTCTATATTTTGTCCATCAACCCACAGACACAAATATCTATTCTAGGGTATTATTTTCCTTCAAGCTCTGTATTTGGTGCACTGTGCTCTTCTGCGTTGCACATGCCCAGTGCTTAGTGAGTAGTGATTGTGTGTGGTTGGGTTTTTGCATCCTGGTGGGTCCTATTGGCAGGTGTCACTGTGGGGTTTGCTCTAAAGGGATACCTGCTGATGCCATTACACAGAAGAACTAACTAAGGACTTCTCAGATGCTGTAAGGATATCAGTAGCATTTGTAGCGTGCATTAAGGAGTAAACTGTGCACTAACCTGGTAGGTGTGCTTTATGAGATGAGTCCACCCAGGCACAGACATTAAGGACCTTAGACATTAAGATCACATAGTAAGAGGCACAGGCAGGTTCTGAACTTAACTAAATTTTATGAAAAGTATCCACTGCTCTAAACAGAAGTACATGGTTTGGCATTAACGAGTGTTTACAGGGGTGACACTCACTGACACATATCACAGGAACTGCGATGTTAATTGCCTAGGTATTTTTCAGGGTTGACATTTATGAATCTAAACAAGTGTAGAATTCAAAATATGTGTATGTCATCCATTTAGAATGGATGCTGCCCATGCAGAACAGATGTGACATGTACCTCTCCCCTGTATTCACAGGCAGGACAGGTTGTCAGGTGCAGAGACACCATCCAGCAGGGGGCACACGCATTTTAGACAAAAGCCCCATGCTTAGTATGATGTTGAGTATTGGGTCCTGCTTTTTCAGGGGACAGTTTCCTTTTTCTACCTATATCTCATCAGAATCTCAGTATCTTTAATCTTCATGAATCTTATTTTACAAACTGTCCCTAGCATTCTAAGGATTTTCACAACAGAGCTCATTTTTGCCGATTATGACTCTCCACTTTCCAAGAATTAGCGCTTTTAGAAGTTGGAACTAATCTAAAATGTCTTCCCCTCTTGCCCCTCACAAATCAGAGTTAAAGAAATAGGAGAAGACTTTTAAAGATTGGTCAAGTCAGTAACAGAGATTTGAACCCAAATCTTGATCCTCAGGCCCAGCAACATTTTCAACACCTGTATTTCTACGTGCCCCTCACCACTGGCCACGAGACAGGCATGTAATGAATGACAATGGTCAGCTAGCAAAACCAGGAGCTTGTCTTAGGCTTCAAACAATTGTTTACTGTATTTTCTTCATACTCTGAATTCCCTTTAGAATGTTTAGCATAAGATTTCATGCAATCACCCAAACTTGAGAAATACCATTCACCAATACATCACTTGCAGAAGAACTACACAGGTGCATCTATCACCTTCATGGAATGATTGAAGTTTTGTACATGAATTTGGCAAAATTCCAATGGCATATGCAAATTAACAAATGCAGACTATAAGTATGAACCACATGCTCACCGTGATACCATTTAAAATCATTTGCACATTATGTCTCATGATGCAAGTAGATGAGTTCTTTGAAAAGTGACACTGCATATAATTTCCATCCTTATTTTTTTGAAGTTTTTACCTGCCTGCTGATGCACATGTGTAGCATCAAGAGGCAATAGTCATGAGATTTCTTTTACCTCATATGCTGAAACATCAGATGCTTTTCCTCACCTGTGACTCCCAGTCCCACCTTGTTTATACTGCTCTTCCCCTGTTCATGCTAACAGCAGCTCCAGGCAACAGCCCCATGGAGCCATTCCTTACTGCCCAAATTTTCACAAGCTTTGCTTCTACCCAAGTGATTATTAACCTACACCCTGCTTTCCAGCACAATGCCTGGCCCTTACTCTCCATCATACTATTACCAACTATCCACATTCTAAGTCCTATTCAAAGCTTTCCCTGGATAACCTCAGATTCTTGAGAGTCTGGAAATCACCGTACCAGCCATGGTCTTATTCTAAAGTTTTCATATAGCAGCATTGGCTGTTTGACCTCTGCGTTTATCGTGTTCTGGGCAAAGAAATGCAAGAAAGGGAAGAAATGAGGGAAGAAAATGGGGAGAATCCAGGCTGTTGTCTGTCACAAGTCCAGATCCCTGCCCCTTCTCTCAAGTCTAGATTAAAACCTTCTGCTATGAGCAGTTATCCATAATCAATGCTCATTTCATTTTCCACCAAGAAGGATCACGTCTTCCTTTGATATACATCTTACCATCAGCACTTAGTACAGTGACTGACACAGATGATTTCAATCAACATGTGATGAGTAAAGTAATAAATAAATGAACTGTAAACAGAATTTCTCAACATCTTATGCAGAACTCAAACCCAGGTTTGAAATACATCGCCACGAGTAAAAGCCAGGTAGGGCACTAGAAATAAACAAGAAAACATCAAGAATCATAAAGTTTCACAGCTTTGATCATGCAACCTCCAGGGTCCTTGTCATCTGCTACCTGTGTGTTTCCCAGCTCCCCTGTGCATCCCACTGGTAGGCAGCGGCTGTGGCTCTGCCACTGAGAATCCCGACGGAAATCAGCTCCTGCCCCATCAGAGCTGCACAACTACCCCATCCTTCTTCAGCCTCCCCTCCCTGAAGCATTTGAGAGATGGAGATTAAAAGATGAGGGAAAATCTCATTAGCTCAGGGGAGAAGAGTCCTTTCATGGTTTTGTTTCTGTGCATTTGGAGAACTGATTCATGCGGTTTTAATGTATAACTGGGTAGGCAACACAACCACTTTCCCCTGCCAGCTCTGCCGGTGCTGATGAGGTCAGCCGAGACGAGTGAGCTGTATTCACGCCCCGTTATTTGTTCTTGGGATTCGCATTTTATGTCCTGATTTCTAATGTCATCTTTGTGAGTCAGTAACAAAAGAAAAACCAAGAGAGCTCAGGCCCTTTTTTTTTTTCCTCCCTTGCCAGTTTGAGCATGAAAAAAAAAAAACTATAAAGCTCTCAGAGGTTAATGAGAAATTAATCTGGACACTCTCTTATCAGAGACTGGGTTCAGGGATATTTTGACAATGAACAAGTGGGACACTGAGGGTGTTGGTAAGATATTGTCAATCTTCTTCTTACCTGTCTGTCCTTCAGTAGTTTTTGGGTGCCCAATGATTAGAAGAATGAAGATCTTTAAATGTACACTTAACATATGCAGGCATGACTGTCAGGAATCTGCAGTCAAATAACCCTTGTATAAGGGATGAGGTTAGTGTGATCATTTTCACTTCAGATAGAGGCTTTGAGGTTATTAGGAATAAGATTTGTTCAAGGTTATCTGGATGATAAGTAGCAGAGTCCAGCATGCATCCTGGTCTGATTCCAGTAGAGAAACGGCCATAAAGGCAAAAAAGACACACCATACAAGCCACCTAATACTGAAGAAAACAATGGATTCTCTGAAGGTTAGCTGAAAAGAGCTCCCAGTTGCCACACTCTGATCCCCACCAACACACACACACATATACACACACATACAAACACACACACTCACACACTCAGCACCACCCAGTATCTTGAAAATAATGTCAAGCTCCCTGAGACACTCCTGAATGATCTGAGCTGAAAAAGCAAGGTGAGCCAGAGTCACAGAGCAGGCAGCCTTCTGTGTCCTCACAGGAAGAGAAAGAACGTAGTGTCACTTCGACCTGCAAACAGGCCGGCTCAGTGAATTATTAAAAGCAGTAGAGCCTGGATTTTTGTTGAGGCAAAACAATTCATTCACTATGTTTTTATTTCCATCTCTTGGTTGCACTATGTGAAAAACATCTAGCTTCTTCCTGTTCCATTCCATTTATTTGATAAATATCTATTATACACTGAGGGACTTTACTGGGTACCTAGGCATGACAGACTTAGAGTCTTCACTCTTGGGACATGAAGCATTCCCTCTTAGGACAGAACTCCTTCCCTTTGGGGACATGGCTTCTTCATTTTGGGGGCATGGGATTCCATTTTGAGATGTGGCACCTTCTTTCTTGGGTTATTGGGCTTTCCCTCTTGGGATATTGTCTTAGTCTAGGGTATGAAGTGACCATGGCCACAGCAACTATTATAAAGAAAACATTTTAATTGGGATGACTTGATTACAGTTTCAGATGTTCAGTTCATCAGCATCATGACAGGAAGCACAGCGATGTGCAGGCAGATGTGGTACTGGAGCTGAGAGTCCTACCTTTTGTGGGTAATAGGAAGTTGATTGACAGTAACACTAAGGAAAGCCTGAGCAAAAGAGACCTCAAAGCCCACCCCCACAGTGACTTACTTCCTCCAAAAAGGCCACACCTACTTCATGCCACATTCTAATAGTGCCACTCCCTTTGTGGGGGCATTTTCTTTCAAACCACCACAGACATGACTCTCTTACTTGCTCTTTGTGGGGAGATTTAACTTTGGAAAGGCAGAGTTTCAGTGCCAGTCCTTGAGGACCAGTCTATAACAGAATTTTAGGACCCTATCAAATAAAGAAAAAAACAATCAACCTCTACTTGATGTGTCTTTTTTCTCCATTTTCTCCCTTGCCCTCCTCTGAGTTTATTCCCATCTTGCATTTTTTAAAAAAATGTTTTAGAGCCGGGCGGTGGTGGCGCACGCCTTTAATCCCAGCACTCGGGAGGCAGAGGCAGGCGGATCTCTGTGAGTTCGAGGCCAGCCTGGTCTACAAGAGCTAGTTCCAGGACAGGCTCCAAAGCCACAGAGAAACCCTGTCTCGAAAAACCAAAAAAAAAATGTTTTAGAGCAAGTCCATGCTAGACATCAGAACAGCCTCATCCAAAGAAGTCTCAGATCTGCACACTTACTAGAATTTCATGATTGTCTCATATGGAAAATAGTCCTTTACTTTTAGCATAAGTATAAGAATGATGATTTATGTATTAAAATGTATTTATTTGGAATTACTCAGTACAAAGAAGAGGCCTATACTATTATTTAGACTGAAGGACTCCTAAAATTCTTAATCTGCTTTGTACTATAAGTGTAAATAATTTGTCTCAACTAAAGGCAGAGAACCACACAAATCTGATCTCCTGATCAGTGGACACAATAGTTTCAAAAGACAATGTATACAAGACATGAAAGTGCCCACTTCTGCTTGTCTTCTCTTCCTCTTTTCCCTTGCCTGGCTTCTGCCATCCATCGTGGACCAGTTGTGAGAGTGTAAGATGAACCTGGATGTAATCACAACTACTGCCTTCCTACATGTATAAACGCCACGCCATCTGAATTCTAAAGTTAAAGGCTTTTTTATTCAAGTGTCTCCATTAGAGATTCTTGGGGAACAGTATGGCAAGACAGTCAAAGAGACTTCCCTCTGTAGGTTTTAATATAGCCCATATTTGTTTTGGAAAAATGAAAAAAAAACCAAAACAACAAAACAAAATGGTTTTGTTCTGCTATTTTTCTGTTTGGGTGAAGAACAGAGAGGTATAATATACAGGCAGACAGGAAGCCATTTACTGTAGCATCTAGGGAATATGTTCCCTCACAATGAATGTTGTGTAAATTCTAGAACTCTATAAAGTGATCCACTGTGCCATGAAATTTAAGATAAATTCATCGTGACATTAACCGTTCAGTTTGAATAAACTTGTAAGTTAATGTCAAAGTCACAACTAAGTACGATATGAGAATCTCAAAGTCTTGTATCAAGAATTCTTTTGTATGAAGTTTGCTGTTTATCTCTACGCCCTCTCAGCACTGTCTAGCACAGAATTAGAGGGCAAAAAAAAAAAATCAGTTCTCTTCATTCACTTTCAAACCAGAGATCAGGCCAATATGTCTATCCATAACCAATTCATTTTCAATTAAATACAAATTTTAACAAGAAAATCAAACCTGATACAAAGCATCACCATTAAGACATAACATTTCTTTTTTAATTTATTTTTTTATTGTTAAAAAAGAAATTTACATTTACTCTCCTTGTCCCAGGCCCTCACGCTCCCCCACTACCCCACTGCCCTCCCCGATTCCTTAAGAGGGGGCAGGGTACCCTACCCTGTGGGAAGCCCAAGGCCCTCCCCACTCCATCCCGGCCTAAGAAAGTGTGCATCTATATAGACTAAGTTCCCAAAAAGCCAATACATGCAGAAGAGATAGGTTCCCGTGCCATTATCATTGGTTTCTCAGTCAGTTCCTGGTGCCAGCCACATTCAGAAATTCCGGTTTGATCATATGCTCATTCAGTCCTCGTCCAGCTGGATTTGATGAGCTCCCAAAGGATCAGGCACACTGTCTCAGTTGATGGGCCAGTCCCTCACAGTGCTGACTTCCTTGCTCATCTTCTCCCACCTTCTGCTCTTCAACTGCATCTTGGGAGCTCAGTCCTTTGTTCTGAAGTGAATATGTGTCTCTGACTCTGTCTCCATCTGTCTGTCTCAGAAATTTGACGAACATGGATATT
>JAQHUG010000005.1:16380845-16398596 GCA_028555095.1 Dicrostonyx torquatus
AGGGCCTTGGGCTTTCCACAGGGCAGGGTATCCTGCCCCATATCAGGGAAGTAGGGGGAGGGCGGTGGGGTAGTGGGGGAGCGGGAGGGCCCGGGACAAGGGGAGTAAATGTAAATTTTTCTTTTAACAATAAAAAAAAGAGAGAAATTACTGAAAATGACTCAATTAGAAATAGAAAATCCAAGAAACCTAATGATTAACCACAAAACCCAAGTCTTTGAAAATCAGTAACAGCTGAAAACTCCATTTAAACACGACCACTTCTAATCATAATTCTCCAAACCATCAAGGAACACATAACCCATGCTTAATATAAATGTTCAGTGAGAAGGGAGAAATTAATGTAATAAATCAGAATCAGATAGGGCTCATGGTAAGAATGTGAGAATAATTTAAAATTAGAAACTGTGTCAGTGCGATTCACCACTCTAAGATATACAACAGTAAAAGATGAATTCCATCATCTCTCAGATTCAAAACAGCAACTAATGAAATTCAGTGCTCATGCTGGGAGGTAGTGGAGCATGCCTTCAATCCCAGGACTTGGGGAGCAGAGGTGGGCAGAACTCTGTGAGTTTGAGGCCAGCCTGGTCTACAAGAGCTAGTTCCGGGACAGGCCCCAAAGCTACAGATGAACGCTTTCTTGAAAAACAAAGCAAAACAAAACAAAATTCAACTCTCATTTATAGTTAAAGAAATATCACATCTTTTAGCAAACTAAGGAAAGCAGGTGGAATCCATGATAAGATAAGATATATCTATAGCATGCCAGAACCCTGGATTGTATTTAGGATTCAAAAAAAATCTTCTTTCTAAGCTCCAGCAGGTGAAACAGGACCAACTAGCACAGGAGGAAAAAGTAGCACACAGATTAGAGAGACAGAAATAAAACTGCCATATTCCATGGCAAACAAGGGTAGAAAATGTCTGGAAGTATATCCATGAAAAGACCTTTATGAATAAAAGTAAAAACAGGCATAAAAGGGGTCTGAATGAATGTTGACAACTCAAGTATCGGGTTGGGGGGGCAGAAATATCAATACACAGAAGAGAAATTTCCCCCAAATGATTGTATCGATTAATAAGATCTTAAGAACAACCTCAATAAATCTTCAGTAGATCTGAAAAATATATTCCAAGATAAACCCTATGGAAGAGAGAAACTTCAAAATTCACCAACTACTTTTTAGCAAAAAAGAAAAGGGAAGAAAAATGAACCCATCTTATAGACCTATAGAGGAATGTAAATGAAATTCCCAAGGCCAAAGAGTGTGGTACATAGGGAAGCTAGGATTCAACTCGTTCCTATGGCTACCAAGTGTACCCTCGTCACTTTACCTCCATGTTCATCGTGGAGATGTCAGTCACACTTTAGAGGTGTTTCTAGGACTGAGAAAAAGGAGAAGGTACTTGGGTGTGAATGGATGGGGAAAGGACATTGTGATAAAGGTTGAAGTCCTAGATGCAAGAAAAAAATGTTTTTTCTGCTAACTCTAGCAGATCAAAAACTACAATACTATAATATGTCTGTTTTGGCAAGCACATTTAGAAGCAACAACAGAATCAAGACTGAAATAGCACCCTTCTATGTATTAAAAATATACCTCTACCTAGGATAATCTAGACTGTTTTCTTAATCTTTTGTAATTGATATTGGAAATGATAGCAAAAACTTGAAGGAAAACAATGCTAATATATCAAAGTTATTTTATTAATGAGTAATTAGAACATGTGACCTCAATGTTTAACCTTCTAAAAACATTTTTAAGGCACCTGATACATTTGAACTTGGATATCTTATTGCAATCAGCTGAAACCAGCTTGTGAATACATTTAAACTTTCTACTCATTGGTTTTCTACCAAGTAATGTTTTTAAACATATACTAAACACTATAATAGTCTACAGATTACTCAGATTACTGTAAGAAACATAATCAATCAGTCTTATCTATCCTCAAATTTCATACCTTTTAATTATTCAGATATGGTCCAGAACATAATGTTTAAAAAATAATTAAGAATTGAATAAGATGGGACTGAGAATAAATTGTATAAAAAGAATAAACAAATAATAGTGTAAGTGGGAAAGAATTTGACACATTCTGCATAACATTTGGAGGCCTTCTAGTAAGCGTATTTTTCCATTTGTGTGTGACCAGAAAAAAAATCTTAGAAATTCAGAGATCAGATAATGTTGCTGGCTGTGTGTTCTGCTCATAGTGAGAGAGCAGACGGGTACCAGAGATCTTCTGGTGAACTAGATTTGATGGAAAGGACAGAGGGATCACAGTGGGGAAGAGTCTCAATCTGCCAGCATCACAAACTGTAGGATTCTGTCACTTTGAGCTTTGTACAATAAAGTGTTCTGACCATATCTGGCTACAAAGATAAACCTCCTGAAAGACATTCTCATGAGTACAAGGTAGAAACACTTGAAAGAAAGTAAGGAGTGGGAAAAGACTATAAATGAAAAAAAAAACTTGTCATTTTATACCTGGGTCCCATGTCTCTGCTTATTGTTCGTTAATATTATGCTGTCCTGATGAAAATCCCTTCCAAGAATTTGAATTGTGTGGCCAGTTGCAGGTACGTAGAGTGATTAGATTGCTAATAATGGCAGGTTAGCAGAAGTCCAGCATAGAAGTGTATAGCTTGGCTTCTTACTGCCAGGACAAGAAGCAGGGGAGGGAATTTGAAACTCCTTTTTACCCTATGGTTTCCAGAAGAAAAATGCGTGTGTTATAATCTTGCTTCCTGTGGCATCTGTTGGTGGTGGCTTCAGAAGAGTGAGGAACACTGGATTTTCACTGAGGGATCACTTGAATCATTGTCTACGTCACACTGGGATTTTATAGTGACCAAACTACTCTAAAAGCAAGAGTTAACTAAACCTAATAGATCCAACTCATAGAAGTTAAATTTTGGGGACATGGGTAGATTCTCTATTCCTTCAGTTCTAGGTCTTCTAATCAATATACATGCAGAAATTAATTCTTGTATAATGGCTATAGAAATAATCCACTTAAAACTCATATTGGAGCCAGGGATATGGCTTAGTCAATAAAGAGATCAGCCATCAAACCTGACTGAGTAAATTTCTCAGTACCCATATGCAAGAAGGAGAAAGCTGACTCTCATATGTTGTCCTCTCTCTCTCTCTCTCTCTCTCTCTCTCTCTCTCTCTCACACACACACACACACACACATAAATAAATGAATAAACAAATGTACATTTTTAAAACTCTCATGTAACTCAAGTATAGTTGCAGTCTTTTAAAAATTTATACCTCATATATTTTTAAAGAATAGAACCACATTGTGGCAATAAAACATATATGACAGGGTAAATTAAAAAATGAAAGTTTATCATGGAAAAGAAAAAATTTAGCTATCACATAACTGTGACACTACGTTTATTTGGAAAGCTTGGTATAAAAACACAGAGGAAAAAACCCATCCAAGCACTCATGAACATGGTAGTTAATTATTTGGTACTTAAGTACTGTGCTGTGTAACTTCCATGTATTACTTCATATGATCCTCTTTTCAACTTACTGAGTAGGGTAGACCACTTATTCCTAAAGAAATTAAGACACAGGGATTAATCAATTTATCTTGTCACCCACCTTAATAGTAATAGGAGGAGATAATTAGATTCTAAATCCCATGCTATTTTCCCATATGGTTGTTCATGCAGAACTATTGATGGATAATAAGATTATGCTATTCCAGGAAACAAGTGGATTTTCACTGCTCTATTTGATAGTTTTGGTATTTCCTAAAAATTATTTCCTGATAGGGCTGGGAAGATGACAAATCTTTGGGTGATGTGGTTGTTGCCAAGTTGACTGATATCCAGGTTAAATCTGGACATAGAAGCACATTGCTACAACTCCAGCATTGGTGGGTAGGGGAGTACAAAGGTACACACTAGGACTTGATGGCTAGTTGACCTAATTGAAACAGTAATATAATGAGCTCCGGGTTCAGGGAGTGACTGTTTCAAAAAGTAAGGTGGAAAATAACATAAAAGAAAGATATCTCAACTCAACCTGTAGCCTTTATCTATGCACGCACAGATATGCACACACACAAGTAAAGAAATAAATGAATTTTAAAACTTTTAATTGAATTTGTGATGAGCATGGATCAAAAATTTCTATCTTCTGTTTTCCAAAATCACCAACTCTCCTGAAATCATGGAGATTTGTCTGAGAGCATGGCTTGGCCTGTTATTCCACAGGAAAAACAAAAACAAAACAAAACACTATGATCTACAAAACTCCTCATATCATTTATTCAGTTTATGATTCTAGTATTTCAAATATTTATTATTTTAAATCAAAATTTATTGCATACTATTTTCTTTTGAGGTAAAGTCTCACTATGTAGACCCCAGCTGACCAGGAATTTTATATGTAGATTGGGTTGACCTAGAACTGGGAGAGATACACCTGTCTCTACCTCCTGAGTACTAGAATGAAAGGTGTGTATTAATCTACCTCACTCTATTGGATAACATGTTTGAGGTCCTTTTTATTATCATGAATACATAGACTGTTGACCAGTGGATTTTATTTTATTAATTCCCTATTTTCATTCTGTGTAGATTAGACATATGAAATTTGAGATATTTTGTGGCCTGTAGATAGAAAGAAGTAACCACTTTAAAGAAGAGAACCTTTCAAATGATGGGGTTTCCTGAAAGGAAATAGAAGTATGTGCTCCACTCTTTCCAGTTCTGTTCAGTGTCTCATATCTGCAAATACCCTAAGTCAAACAAAAATCTACACTGATCTCCAGTCAATAGCTAGGTCCTCCATCACTAACTCTTTATTGATTATTGTATAGCCATATCCTTTCTTTGGCCTCCTACTTTTCACTATACACAAAGTGACTTCAATGATACATAGTGCCACTTTTGGGATATAATTGATCACAATTTGGTTGTGATAAATAAAAAATGACAAAATATTTTGGATTGTGTGTTTCCAAACCATGATAAACACCTCAGTGGGCTGTAAACGATTGAGATAATTCACATACAAGCTCAGTAATGAACCAGGATGTGGTGTGGGGTGTAGCGTGGAAATAAAGCAGATAAATCATAGGCAAGATTTGATTTCTACTTTAGCAACCTGTAACCTAGTTTACTGAGTGATCAGAGAACTTGCAGTGAGATAGGATGCTATTCAGTTGTACATTTATTATGTTGTTGGTACTCAATAAATATTAAGTAAAGTCTGTTCCCCAAATTAATGTGAGTCTTCTATGTTTTCACTTATTTTTGTGTGTGATTTCTAAGTTTTTAAAGACTTTTTTTTTTTGGTTTTTCGAGACAGGATTTCTCTGTGGCTTTTGGAGTCTGCACTGGAACTAGCTCTTGTAGACCAGGCTGGTCTCGAACTCACAAAGATCCGCCTGTCTCTGCCTCCCCAGTGCTGGGATTAAAGGGGTGCGCCACCACCGCCCGGCGTTTTTAAAAGACTTTAGAGGCTCATTCTACTAACTTTCTTTCTGCTATTATTTAAGGTTTATTTCATCACAATTCCTTAGATTTCTCAATTCAAGTAATTCTAGTGGCTAGACATGAAAATCATCAGAGCTCAGCAGGTCTGTATGTCATCCATAGCATCTTGTTACAGGTGAAAATGTCTGAAAATTTGTTTTATATTACAAACAAAAGAAAAAATTGTGCTGGTTTCCTTAATGTTACTGTGTTTGTGTATGAAAGCATAGTTTTATTTATTTATTTAGACCAAAATGTTGGGTTTTGCTAAATTGTTTTATTACCAACAATACCTTGAGTGTCACATATTGGGCTGAAAACTTTATAGATTTCAGAGACAGAAGAAGAACAACCTTTTCTTTCTGACCAGAGACCCAGCCAGTGTCTCTTCTCTCTACATGTCCTAGTTCAAAGAGAGGGTACCAATTCCAAGTCCCTCTATTCTTCTTTCTGTCCATCTTCCCTAGCCATATTTCAGGCTTCTCTATGGCTAATTCCAGTCAGATAGGATCTGACTTCACCCCCTGATGCAAAGTTAACTTTATTAACACTGTCTAGGAGTGTCATAATACGATCAAATATCTTGCAATAGGAAGGAAGGGTTTTAGATAAAAAATAGATTTCCTTCTTTCAAATACCCAATAAAATTAGAATACCCTAGGGGTATATGCCATGCAACTTGCATTCAATTCCAGAACAGAGCACTGCTAATTTTGATATTGCGGTTTGAAACTAATTCATTACCTTGAACAATTTTTCTCCCTGCTAATAAAATTACATTTTGTGGAATTAGTTACTGGATTTTGATTTCAAATGCTTTAATATGCCACCTGAATTATCAGACCAAATACATAGTTAATTCTATTCTGTGGGTAGTGAGTAAAATAATACCTGATATTTTCTTGTCTCTAGTCCGTGTTTCAATGCCTCAGAAATCAAAATTATGTACCAAGTCAATCCTAAACATATACCATACTTGGCCCCAGTGTTGTTAATCTCCATGGTTGCCTTTTTCATGTGTGATGGTTTGAATGGGAATGCCTCCTGTATGCTCAGGTGTTGGAATGCTTGGTCCCATATTGATAGTCCTGTTTGGAAGGTTTAGGAGTGACCTTGGAGGAATGAGAGTTTAAAGACGGGCAGCATTTCCAGTTCACTCTCTCTACTTGTTGCTTGTGGTTCAAGATGTAAACTCTTAGCTCCTAGCTCCAGCCATTGTACTTATGCACTGCCATCATCAATACAACCCTCTGGAAGCATCAGCCAGGATAAACTTTCCTCTATCAGATGCCTAGGTCATGGCATTTGTCACAGCAATAGAAGAATTGCCAATACATCTTGTATTTCGATTTTGTTGGACAATTTGCATCATCACAAGTTTGTGCAGGACAGGCCTGTGCCCTGGCTGATCTTTGGGACAGTAAAGCTCTCTTTTCCCTGTTTGTCATGGAAAAGGTCCACAGACTTATTTGCAACAAGTATCTGCTAATCAAAGAGCAGTTGATATGAAGGTGTTGTACTATTCCAGGAATTCGTTTCCCTCCTTTGGAAGTTCTCCCGTGACTTCTCAGAGAAATGGTTACCCAAGTCTTCTTCAGTAGCTGATCCTCTCTTCCTGCTCAGCCAAGGGGAACAAAAGTCAAGAAATTTCTTTCCCATAGTCTGATCAAATAGAATCCTATCCTGCTCTGGTTGATGTAAGCCAAGTGTTCTTTTCTAGTTCCTGAGTTGGGAAAGAGAAAGCTGATCCAGGAACTATGCAGAGACCCCCTTTGAAGTCACAGTTCTTTATTATCCACCAAGCCACAGTGGAGAAATCTTGTAATGCTGATTTCAGTAGTAGAATCTGGGAGAATTATTTTTCTAAGGGCAGACATAGGTATTCTCTTCTGGATAAAACATTAGTTGATCCATGCAGAAGTCATACATTTTTTAAAGGTTGAGTGCTTTCTATTAATTAAATTTACTCATTTTATACCCATACCACAGTTTCCCCTCCATCCTCTTCTCCCATTCTGTCTCTCAACTTACCCCTTCTCCCACTCCCCAGCCAATCTACTCCTGTTTCTGTTCAGAAAAATGCATGCCTCCCATGGATGTCAACAAAGCAGGGTGTATCAAGTTGAGGTAGGACTAACCTCCTCCCTTTGTATTAAAACTGAGCAGAGTAACCCAGTATGAGGAATAGATTCCTGGAAGCGAGTCAAAGCATTAAAGACAGGCCCTGCTCCCACTATTAGGAGTTCCATAAGTTGATCAAGCTACCTAAATGTCACACATATGCAGAGGGCCTAGGCTGGTTCCATGCAGGCTCCCTAGCTGTCAGTTCAGAGTCTGTGAGCTCCTATGAGTCCAGGTTAGTTAGTTGTTTCTGTGGGATTCCTTGTGATGACTTTAACTTCCCAGGTTTGTACAATCCTTCCTTTCTCTCTTCACCAAGCTCCGCCCAGTGCTTAGCTGTAGATCTCTACATGTTTCCATTAGTCACTGGATGAAGGCTCTCTGGTGACAATTAAAGTAATTATGAATCTGACTACAGGAGACAGCCAGTTCATGCTACCTATCCACTACTGCTAGGAGTCTTAGCTGGGGTTATCCTTGTAGATTCGTGGGTGTTTCCCTTGCACCAGGTTTCTTCCTAATCCCAAAATGCACCCTTATCAACATGTCCCTTTCATCCCTTTCATTACTGTTTCCTCCTGCCCAACCACCCCAACCAAATCCCTTATGTGCCCCTAGTCTACCCAGGAGATCCTTTCTATTTCCCCTACCCAGGGAAATCCATTTGTCACTGTTCCCCTGTGAGTCTTCCTTGTTACCTAGCCTCTCTGAAGCTGTGGATTGTAGCTTGGTTATCCTTTACTTTACAGCTAGTATCTATTTATGAGTGAGTTTTTCTGGGCCTCAGTTGCCTCCCTAGGGATGATTTTTTTCTGGTTCCACCCATTTGCCTTTAAATTTCCTGATGGCATTGTTTTTAAGAGTTGAGTAATATTCTATTGTGAAAATGTACCACATATTCTTTATCCATTCTTCAGTTGAGAGGCAACTAGGTTATTTACAGGTTCTTGTTATTGTGAATAATGCTGCTATGAACATAGTCAAGCAAGTGTTCTTCTGGAATGATTGAGCATCTTTTCAGTACAAGCCCATGAAACCTCCATATTGATTTCCAAAGTGGATGTACAGTCCCACCACAGTGCAGGGAGTTTTCCAGGAGTTATACATATTAAAGTGCTATTTTCATTTGATTATCAAAACCCCAATGAGATATGTTCACCAACGGAAAAATAATTACATTAGTGTTAACCACAAGTTGCGGTGTGTGTGTCAGATAATATCTATTAGGTTATGGTGGAACATCTCCCTCATTATTCTTGTCATGGGAATAAACTTCTTTGTTCATGATAGATTAATTGGGATGGTATCTCCTTCTTTGTGATGAGATTGCCATCCCCACAATAGGTAAACTCCTTACTATATACACATTGGGGGTCATGCAAGCAGAGATTTAGGGGATTTACCTCAAGCAAGCACAGACAGTGTTTGGATCTACCTCTGCCCTCCAGAACTCTATTGCATACCTGACTAGAACAGGTATCTTATCCACTGGGGAAAAGAAACCTATGGGCTCAGTAGCTCTTTCAACCTGCTGAATCTCTTACATGTAGAGATACTTCATAGCTCTACCTCCTGAATTCTTAAAACCAGCCCATGTCTTTTAAACCAGACCAAGTCTGTCTTTGGCTATGGTCCTGTACTTCACATGGTGTCCAGCATGCCATATGCTGAGTTGTGTCACTGTTTAGCAAGAGGATACTGAGTGGGTCTGGGTGTTTGGAACATTTTACTCCTCTGGCCCTGGGAACAGCACTGGTTTCCATCTGTTCCTGAGGACAGCTCTTGGACCTGATTCCAATTCTGCAAAGGGAAGGTGGTCTGAGTTCCACCCTCACTGGACTCTGACTCAACAATAGATGTCCAAACCTTTGCTCTTACTGGGAAGGTTTTTTATCCAGTTAAGTTTAATTCGTTGGGTATAGTTTTGGAGCAGTAGAGGGATTATGTTTGGGTTTAAACTAGTTGTTGAGTTAGGAAACCTTGCTTCCTGCACAAGCTCTTTGTTCTTGCTGTCTTCCGTTTTCTGCTCTCCAACTCTTTCTGCTTTCACTTCTCCATTGCTCCCATCAATATGTTATGGAATTTCTAAAGGGCTTCTATTGTTCTCAGGCCTGTCGGTGGGTTTTCAGCAGTGGAGGGTCCCCAGATGAGTACAGTAAAGAGAGGTTGGGGTATTACTTCTTTCCGACCACTCTATCTAACATCTGAGTCTCTCCACTGCCCTCTTAGTCCCCGCATTGTGATGTATTTTTTCTAGGTCCTGGCCATTTTCCTTACTTATCCTTATGGTTTGAAACTGGGGAGTGGCTAATGATTTCACTGTAAGTAGCTTTGAGGCACCCCACAATCTGTGTTACTTATATTTCATGCACATGGTTGCAATATAAATATCCTTATTTCATTACCCTGTCTGGGTTGAACAGCCTGCTTTCTGCTGATACTTTGGATGCACTTGATAGGACTGGATACTTAAAATTTGAGATGTGAGATTCCAAGCAGATAACAACATCCCTCCCAGTTCTACATTTGCTTGGCAATGACTGGAGATGAATTTCTTCTTTGGGGAATGTTGAATATCATTGAATAAGTAATTTATGTGACCATAAAATGGAAAATGAAATTAAGTATCTAACCAATTAAGATGCTTGATGAATGCTCTAAGTATTCAGAAGTGATCAAGGTCAGTGTGATTGGAAGGGTCGAATGATACTCACAAATAGGCTAGTAAGTCCCACTAACAGCTAGGAGCCATTTGTGAATTTTCTAATCTGAGCCTGTGATAGATGTTATATGAGAAGCTCTATGATGGTATTCTAAAGGGTTGTCATGGCATTGGTCAATCTCAGACAAGATCTTCTGGAAAT
Organism: Dicrostonyx torquatus; assembly: GCA_028555095.1. Taxonomy (NCBI): domain Eukaryota; kingdom Metazoa; phylum Chordata; class Mammalia; order Rodentia; family Cricetidae; genus Dicrostonyx; species Dicrostonyx torquatus. The sequence goes on from JAQHUG010000005.1 coordinate 16,391,341, forward strand.
GAATCACTCATGAACCCAGCACCTAAAATATCTGGTGTGAGGGACTGGACTCAACACATCTCCCCATGCAATAGAAAACTTCTTAGATTTCTTAAATTGAAATATCCTTTTTGAAAGTCATAGAACATGCATGGGTTTGGGGACTCCCATTTTAGTCATGTGTCATTTCTTAACAATATTCTAAATATTTTTAAATTTGAAAATAATGACTACTTTTAATTTTGCTTGTTATAGATTACCTCTTCCCTTTGACATGACAATATTAGAAACGTATATGATAACATAAGAATCATCGCTGTTCAGGTTAAGAAATAAAATCTTCCCAACACAATGAAAGGGCATAGCTTATCCTCCGGAGTCAGATAAATTTCCCTTTTTCTTTTTCACTCTCTTCTCAGCTCAAATGAATGCAAAGCTGTGACCAAAATAGACAAAGAGCTTTTAAAACTGCCTTTGTGATAGGCAAAGCACACTGTCACTGAGACGTAATAAAGCATGAGGATATTGTCTGGACCTCAGAAGGTCATGGCTCCGTGTGAATACTGTACTTTATCCAAGGCCTTGATTTTCTGTGTCTATAAAAACACAAAGCACATTGTTTTTAAATCAATAAATGTCCTTAGGAATTCAACTTCAAGAACAGCTTATAGTAAATTCTAGATTCGGTTTAACCAAACAAAACATAAGATTTTTCTTTAGTTCTTGTGTAACCCAGCTGTGTACTTTTAAAATAAACTCTTTTAAATGTTTTTATGTATTTCTCTTGAAGAGGGAAATTTTTTAAAAATAAATACAATTTTTCATGTTGTAAAGGCCAAAAATTTGATACTTTTCAGCCTGTTGTAAAGGCCAAAAATTTGATACTTTTCAGCCTGTTGAGAATTGAAAATTACACTACGAGTTTGAAAGCCCTTTTGACACATAGTCCTGACAACTATTGACTGAGTTAATTCTGGAAATGGAAAAGATTTACAGCAAGAAGCTAATGCAGTTAACTTACACCTTTAAGAGCTGAAATTCATTGACTGACTATTAGAAATGAATGGTAGAGAAGTGGAATAATTGTCTCCCACCAGAATTTATCAGAGCTACTTATTTCGAGTTCCTTATAAAGACATGAGTATCTCTTAAAAATATTCCAAAGTTTACTGGGCATGGTTACCCAGGGCCAGAAACTTCTTGTGTATTCTTATTCCTTCCATGTTAGCATTGTCTTTCATTGTCTTTAGCATTTCCCCTTAGCATATCTCTTCCAGAGTATCACTTTATCAGATCTTCTGTTTACAGTTCAGGTGTTAAATATATATTTATACACTTGATTTGAACTGATTTGTTGAAGTTCAGTATGAAAACAAAAAATAAAAGCAAACACTGGTGCTGTCATTTCCTGGGTCGGGCATGGTGAAGCAAAGCAGTAATCTGAGAAAGCAGTGGGCAAAGGCAGGAAGAACTCTGTGAGTTCAAGGTTTGGTCTACTTAGTGAGCTGCAGTCAGCCAGAGCCACATAGCAAGAACCTGTCTCAAGATAAACAAAACAAAACAAAACAAACTCCACAAATGTTTTCTGTTTCTTTTCTTGCCCTGTGCCTGAAGATGAGACCACACACAGCAATGCTTTCCTTATGTCCCACAGGATTTGTGACCTATTCTTGGGCACATTCACTTGCAGTCTGTGCTTTGTACGTATAAAAGTCAATAATCCATAACTAGGAAACAGACTTTAATTATTTGTGGTATTGTGAGGCTGAGTGCTAACTCCCAAATTAACCATAAACTCTGACCACATAAACTCTGACCAGTGTGGTCCAAAAGAATGGCATGGTTCTTTCTTATTATATTTTTATTTTGCTTTGTTTCCACTTGAACCTTGTATCATTAGAAAATACATTTCATGGGAGATTCAGTCAGCACTCATTGTTTTATTTTTCCTTTACTTTCAAAGTAAACAACAAAAGAATAAGAACATGATGCATATATTTGACCACGTTACTAATGCAGTCTGAAAAGATCCTACCTGAGGATAGTAGAGAATAGATACTCTAGTAAAAGAAAAAGACTTAGAGAGAGGGAAAATAGGAGCTGAAGAGACAGAAAGAGAGAGACAGATAGGCAAACAGATAGACAGACAGAGGCAGAAAGAGATAAAGAGAAAGGGAAGTAAAGGAATGAATGGAGAGGGAGACATAAGACCAGGGGGGTGCTCAGTGGGTAAGGTGGTTGTTGCCAAGCCTGAACACCAGAGTTTGAGTCCCAGAACCTGCATAGGACAAAAAGAAAACTGACTTTAGCAAATCGTTCTTTGACCTCCACATGTGCACAAACATGAATGAATGAACTTTGAAAGAAAGAGAAGTGGAGGGAGGGAGGGAAGGAAGTAGGAAGGGAGGCAGGGAGGGAGAGAGGAAGGAAGGAAGGAAGGAAGGAAGGAAGGAAGGAAGGAAGGAAGGAAGGAAGGAAGGAAGGAAGGAAGAAGGGAAGGAGGGAAGGAAGGAAGGAAGGAAGAAAAACCTTTCCTTTAGAAGAATATTTGATGAGATGTGTTTCTGTTACCAGTACAGATAGTGACAAGACTCTGAGATATGTTCTTGAATGACTAGCTGTAGTAACAAGGATCAATAGTAAAGACAAATAAATTCTTTGATATTAATGTGAGGTCAAAATAAGAAATGCCTCGGTTTTAGGGGAGGTTTCACTATAACGAGCATGTGAATGATATAGCAAGAACATTACTGAGAGCAAATGCCAGAGGAACCCATTGTCACTGTCATTTTGCAATTCAAAAGTCCATAGCCAGACTCTCCAGTCCTTTACCTAAAGTACTCTGAGGAGACAAGGAGTAATACAGCAGAAGAGGGAGAGTTTGTCAACTGCCAGCAAATGAGACCAGGGAGAAGTGACTAAGAAACAGGAAGGGATTCATTTCAATATCATGCATATGAGAGGAAATTCAGAGATGCAGTCTAATTAGGGGTTTGTTAAGGTATTTATCAATGTGTGTTACAGAATGCAGTCATTTAGATTGTTTGAAGATGATGCAACACATGAGAAAGCATTGAAGACCTCAAATGCATTTGATGTGCTCCTATCTGTTTACATCTATGATTAGTACTATATATAAGTAATCCCACTGCAATAATTACTCAACAATTTATAACATATATATTTAAGAGTGAGTATTTTGAGAATTTCTGCATGTATTTAAGATTAATGGGACAAAGTGTCTTCTACCATCAAGGCAGTGTTGCACAGAATCAACTTGTGATAGACCCAGCTGTGGTGCCCATGTTCTGGTATTTAGAAAGCAGTCTACATGTGTGCAGTCATTTGGCAGGTATTGGTTAGTATCATGCTGCAAGGTTGGAAAATGAGTAGGGTGTAGGAGAAAAGAAAGTGGAAGATAAGGCGTTTATGGCGTTCTTCACACAGCTACATTATCAAATCTCAAGGACCAGGGGAGAGAATGGAAGGCAGGAAGGAAAGCAAACGAAAAATCCCCAACCCTCATGCACTTCTTTGATAAGGGAAAAGCCAGCTGTTGGCAAGAAGTGGTACTTTGTGAGCTCATGATAGAATCAAAGGCTTGTATTTCAAGGAGATTTTTCTTCCTGTAGAAAACATGATTAAGGTAATGTGTGTTATTTTAGGTTTTCATTATTCATAAAAGAAAAACTAAATAGTGCTGGAAGCCCAAGGCAAAATTAAACAGTTGGACTTCAGAGGCCTTCTGTCTCTCGAATCTGAGAATTTAATAACTAGATTGTTTACATATTTCCAGATTTGGTTTCATCTTATGGGGGAAAAAACTTAATAGGATGCATTGTGTTGCTTCATTTCAGAACAGGTGATTTTAGTGATAGGGGTTTAGCTTTAGTGAACATTCTTCCCTCCCCTCTCTAGAGCATCCATGCCCAGGCAATCAGAGCTGCTTTTTTGGCTACAGCTACCCAAGGCTACCCCAAACTCTGTACTGCCTGCAATAGAAGGGTTTAAGAGAAAAAGACCATGAAAGACATGACACGTTTGTGTTTGTTTGTTTGTTAAATCAGCATCTTACAAAACTTAACTCCTAAAGAAGAGTGAGGGAGCCTGGACCAACTGCATAGCAAGTTCACAACCCTACATCTCTTTCTCTTAGCATGTGTGTTCACCAAACAGGAGGCTGAAGCTCCTCTGTTTCTCCTTCAGTGACTGCGGTATGATGAGCAGTGGGTGCTCCCTGTCACAAGAACACAGTGCTTAGGGGTGAGGGGTGGTCTGCACTAATCTGCCCTGTACTTGAGGAGCCCCCTCAGTCTGAAGTGGGCGACAAGCTGTTGTTGACACCTCTCGACCTCAGAGGAACCAGTGCTCACAGTAAGAATCTGGAGCCACCTAGGCACAAGGAGGGCCTTTCCCATCTAGAGACCTTTGGTCCTGTGACACCTAGAACAGAAAAAGCAGCTTGTGGTCTAAGGAATGGAAAAAGAGAAGGACTTGCAACAAATTATCTATCCATATTACCCTGGAACAAGTACCAATACTTTGTTTTGCATAATCCTAAAAATTTTATTGCAGCCACAGGCATTTACAGCCTTTTAATGAAATGCATATGCCTTCTTTTCTCCATTTAGCTAATATTTGGTTAAAACCACTTATGTACCAAGAACTCAAGCCTCCATAAGTTCTTGAAACACTGACCCAAAGTGATAGTAAAAGCTAACGCTTCTCAATTATTTTCTTAGTGAACCATCCTTTATATTTGCCAGTTAATTTATTTTATAACCATAATAAATAGTGTTTTATCAGTCCCATTGATGGATGAAGATACCAAGATTTACAGAGATGGAAGATACTCTTTCATATAATCACTAGTTATTCTGTGTCTTTTGCACACCAATCCCTGGGCCTTGCTGGTAAAGGCAATAGTAAATAACATAGATCCATTTTTATTATCATGGAATTCAGTATTTGTGGGGGTGATAGAAAACAAACAACCAAAATTAAGCTAAGGAGGAAACAAAAACTAAATGCTGAGAAGGAAACATAACTCAGTCATGTCTTGGAGACAAAGGGCAAAGGGTTGGATAAGCTAGACACTTTGGAGACAGTAGTTTATTTAAAAAGACAGTGTCGGGGGTTGGAGAGATGGCTCAGTAGTTAAGAATACTGACTGCTCTTCTAGAGGACCCGGGTTCAATTCCCAGCACCCACATGGCAGCTCACAACTGTCTGAAGATCCAGTTCCAGGGGATCTGACACTTCATACCTTCGCACCAATGAACATAAAAGTTAAATAAACCATAAAAAAATTAAAAAAAAGAGACAGAGACAGGTGGATCTCTGTGAGTTCAAGGCCAACATAGGCAGGGCTGTATAGAGAGCCCTCCAAAAATTAAAGAAAAAAGACAGTGTCTACGTTGAGACTTGAATATGAAGGTTAATAGCAATGGGTTTCCCGAGGGCATGACTAAGTGGAAACAAACTTAGTGTGTTCAAGAAGGAGAAAGACGTTAAATGTGGAGCTGCAGAGAGGTTCACATTGAGTGGCAACACAGACCCTGGATAATCACTACCAAAAATGTCAGGAAATATCCTTTTCTTTAATTTTATTGAACAATTCTGGGGCAAAACCAGTCACCTTGCCACAGATTTCATTGATTTTTTTTATCATAAATAGAGCATACATCTCGTTTAGGTCTGGATATTCAACCATTCTTATTAAGCCATACAGAACCTTGGAGGCAGAGGTAGAGCTGAATGTCACAGGGAACCAGGTAGTTCTCTTTTCTGGTTCTGTTCCAAATCGTTCCCTTGCAGTCAGGTCCTTTTTGAATTCCCCCATGAGCTATGCCAAAATTGTCAAGGCCAATTATTGATAAAATGTGCAATTTTCCTCTCTGTTTGTTACATTTTTTTCACAGACAAATCTTCACCCTGCACTTCCTTGTTATTTAGTCATCATTGATTCATCCCTCTCCCTGACTCACTGCATCTGGAAATAAAAACACTTGAACGATAACACAGTTTGGTGGTCTCAAGGCTAAATGGGATAAACACTGCACCTTGTTCTGAGGGCTATGGAATTGACTTTAGATGCTTCATTAGGAGACACAGAATCACTGCCAGAGTTCTTGTATCAAGAAATGATATCATAAAGTTTACCAACATAAAGGTTTATGATAGAAACATACAAATGCTTTATTAATAGAAAATAATCAGCCCAGTTCTCTTTTTTGATACAGTATTTAATAAATAGCCTAACTCATGCACAATATAAACCATTCAAACTTGAAAGTCTCTCATATAGACAACTCAGGTCACATATGCAAAAATCTATGCATCACTGTGTGCATGCTGGTATCTGTTCGTGTGTGTGTGTGTCTGTGTGTGTGTGTGTGTGTGTGTGCGCGCGCGCGCACATACAATTATCTGTGCTGATGTATGTCTATGTATGCTTGCATATATCTGCCCTTGAAAGGATAGATACTGAAAATGAGAAAACACAAGAGATAGGATTCAGAGGAGAAGACTATTTCACAGGCATCCAATTAGCATATATATATATATATATATATATATATATATTGATAACTCACTATTCCAAAATGGTGTTCACAAGACATGGGAGTTTTCAGAAGTGAAATATCTTATGCTTCACCCAAGACTAACTAGTCAGGTTTTAATAAGCTCCCAAGTGAATCATATGTGCTTTAACATGGGTGAAGAATTGTCTAAATGGCTGCCTGTGTTTTGGGTTTGTTCTCCTTTTTGGCATTTGCTAGTAATTTCCTATAGCAGATGACATTCTGCTAAGAACTGAACTTCTGTTTTCAGATAAAACAGACAAAAATCTGAAGGTGCCGTGTGTAGTTTATCATAGCATTCATCATATTTTGTGATAATGGTGATTTCCCTGTCTGCTTCTCCTCACTGTAATATGAACACCATAAGGAAAGATCCAGATAATGCTTGCATACTGCTTTATTTCCCAATGCTTGGCCTAATGCATGATATATAGCAGATGCTTGGTAATTACCTATCAAATGCTCAGTTCTTTGGAGGAGGAAGTGAGTGATTGGAAATACTTGACAGCATTAATACCCTTACCCCTCTTTAAACACGTCTGCTCTTTTTAACCTTTCTCACAATCCCTGCCTATCCATAGGCACATACACAGACACCCGCTACAGTGCCATGTGTCCCATAGGTCCTCAGTTAATTTACTGATTTTTGAAAAGAGCTAGAAAAACACTCTCCAGCAAAATTTGTGCTACATA
>JAQHUG010000005.1:16405636-16415731 GCA_028555095.1 Dicrostonyx torquatus
AGTACCCGGGCAGGGCCCTGTGCCCAAATCTCAATGATTTGATCTTAACCTGAAAGATTTAGTCATTTGGAAATCAGTCAGAACAATTAAAAGACATTCTGAAACAGCAAGAACAGCAACAGCAAACAAGTAGTTAGGTGAGCTAAGTCCCCAGACTATGCCTTCTCTTGATTTTTCAATTGTAGTCAGAAGTGATTCCTTGTATGTGAGAATCCTGTTGCTGTGTAGATGTGGAACAGCTTCAGTGTAGGATATCACAATAGAAAGCATGTGTGAGATGAACCGTGTGGAAGGAAAGGAGCTATTGCCGGCAGAGAGGACTAATTCAGAGTACTGGTGAACTCTGGAAATTACCTGCCTGGAAGATTTTTCACTAGAGCAAGATGTCTCTACTTGGTTACTATGGACGGCTTAAGTCACAAAATTCTTTATTCTAGAGGCTCCCCGGGGTATTATGTGATGTCTACAGGCATCCTCTCCTCATCTTATGCTAGCAACAGCCCCTTTGTGTTGTAACAACCAGAATGCCTCCTTAGGTGTTCAAGTACCACTGAATGAAAAGCACCCTTGGGTAAGTACAACTGCTGCAGATGGCTCAAGCACAGAAGTCTGTTGCTGCTCCTCACTATCTGGTTCACGGTGCTGTTAGATCTTTGTAATTCAACATAGATTTCTTTCCAGGTCCCCGTTTCCCCACCCCCAGTTTTGTGATTCTAGGTTAGAAGGTTGTGATATGTTATTATTGAGTTAGCAATGCCTTGCACAGCACCAAAGCTTCAGGGCATAAGTCCATTTGATGTGATGCTGAGAAGTGCCCAGAGTGAGTGTGCTGCCCTGGAAAGGAAAGACCACTATGGCTGTTTGGCAGGAAACTGGAAGTAATTTAGTAATGTTCTATTTCTTAGAGTCTTTCTATTCTTTTCTTATAGATTTGTTGATAATTTTGAAAGAGAAATTGAAATGCATGGGAGAGTTGATAGTTGGCAGCAAGGATAGCAATTTCCTGCCCCTTGTTGCTCTTAAATGATCTGCCATGAGTTCATCTATTGACTTAGTACGTGGATGCAGCAAATGTATATAGCCTTCTCGGTGAATATTGAGCATGCTTACCCCCGGGAGACATCAATCTAACAAGACTTCCAAATTTAGCATTTGGAACCCTGTCCCAAAATACCAAAGTAAGGTAATCCATGTCTTTAACTTATGGTCTCTGGGGTGAGCTAAAGAAGTAGGATTTAGACAATTGAACTTATAGACTTGCCCCCAAAAGACATTAAAATTAAAGCATGATAATGTTGTCTTTTCCACTGCAAAAAGATCACCTCAGTGTTTCACCAGATATGTTGAGTTTAATATTTTAAAATACATTTTCTATGTACCTATTATGTCAGATGAAGTGTGCACATTAATCTACAACTCTGTGCCATTTAATTGTTTTTGAACCTGGAAGTATTTGATGTGTGATACATGTTCATTTTCTTTGTTGACAAAAGAATATCTTTTTTGTTAATCAAAGACACAGTCATATAATAGAGGATTAAGTCAGGAACATGTGTCAGAAATGATATATAATCCTTCCTACTTAAGGTTTTAGTCACATTCTTCCAAAACACAAACAACTGATTGGTTTAATAAGTGTGATAAACAAAAATTAATGAGATTAATTATAGACTGTCAGGTGAGAAACCAGTGATTAAGTTTGAAGGCTTTTATTTTTTTCTGTGGAGTTGAACATCACTTAGTCACAAATAGATAGCCTCAATTGCCTTATGCACTGAATAAAAGTAATTTGAGTATGAATGTTATTTTGTAATATATTTAATTTTCCCCATTGTTACATTAATAAAATAAGTAGATTAGAAGATTTTATAGTATTTTCAGGGATGGTACCACCTGAAAGGGCAGTACAGAGTTCTCCGTGCTCCGTTGTGCTCCCGGTCACATGGGCAGCATCAGAAAGGGTGGTCTTTAGAGATTTGGGAGAAGGAATAGGGGACTGAGTGAGCTTCTTTGCACTCCAGAGACTTGTAATAAAGGAGCAGTGATGGACAGTAGCTTCAGCAGACCAGGTTCTAGTGACCAGTCTAGCCTTTAGTGATGGCATATCCGAATTCTCAGGGAGCAGCATTATCAAAGCAAACAGTATCATTAGGGGAGCTGGAGACAAGGTAAATTACTGGGTCACAAAGCCTATTAGTGAAAAGATGGGAAGCAGGGGAGCTTCTGATGAATAGAAGGCTGGAGCCATGTGCCTTTTCCTCTCAGATTAAATTCATTCTGGAGACTGAGCCAGACTAACCTTTGAGGAGCAAATTTGACAACAGGACTGATTGGGAGACCTGCTAATCTCACAGTGGTCCTTGAGAGCTTTTTTAGTGATCCACACAAGACACCAGGCTATTCACACTGGGATAAAAAGAAACATCTCTGAGATAGGATATTTATTTTAAAATAGTAATTACTTCAACACAGTGCAACATGAAGATTATGTGGCTTGAGGGACAAAGATAAAGTTGAAGAAAAACTCAAGGAAAAGACAGAAGCTGGCAAGATAGTTACATATGCTGGTGACCACAGGGAAGGACACATCAAGAAGCACACTGAGCTCTGTTTCGGACATTTCAATTCAGGATATAAATAAAGCTATGAAATTTACTTTTCTTAAAGGTAAGGATTCTGGAAGGCATACAAAAGTAGATGGTATTAATTTTTGACATTTACAGAAAGACAAAGAAACTCAAAATTGGATGGGTCACCAAAAGGAACTGAGAAACCTATGGTCATAGCTTGGATATGCTTTCAACTAGGAGTTAGAAGAACAAGAAAAAATGAGGGAGACTGAGAGCGAACAAAGGCAAGGAACGAAGAAACTAGGGAAAGATTAAATATTCTAAGAAGTATATCAGCACCAAGAGTCTCAGAATGACTGAGCAGAATTTTCTGATATTTTTTTAAAAATTTGTTTAGATGGCATTAGTCATGTAACTTGCCAGGTGGCAAGAAGTAGTAATGAAGTCTTAGATGTGACAGGCGGGTTCTCTTTCACAGCCATCTGCAATATTTCTAAGGTTTCCCACAGGCTGTGGTACTCATAGCCTTACCGCAGTAAGAGAAGGGACCAGAGTTGAAAAAGAGAGAGACAGACTAGCCTTCACCATATGATGATCTGAGATGGTCCATCCAAAGTCAGTAAGAGGAAGAGGGCTTGATGATGCTGTGTAAAGTGGCCTAGCCTGGCCTAACATGTAAAATGATTATTAATAGCAGTAGTTATATCACTTCTGTTGTGTTTTCTTGAGCAAACCAGAAGTAGTCACTTCATTCTGTAGTGTTTCCTCTGCAAACCATTTCGACCGATTAATACAGATAAAATATTTTTGTATTTATACAAGATGGATGCTGGAATGAGCCCAGAGATTTAAAAGGTTTCTTTTTAATATGCTTTGTCTTATTCTTTTTTTTTTAAAGCTTTCAGTCTGGTTTAAAATCAAGTGTGCATATGTGGAAGGCTTTAGGTGGAGAGTAAGACACAGTGATAGAGGAAGAAGTTGATAAACATGACCAAGTACCAGTAATGACATTCAACACCCACAACAGTGACAATTAGACATCATTGTAGACAGAGGAACTGTGAAAGTCCAACATGATTGTTAAAAGGATTCACTCTTCACTATGGCGGAAGAAATGAAGTTAGGATTTGTGTTTACATATTGGAAAGGCAAAAAGGAAAACTTCAGTCCAGATTCCATTTCTCATGAGGCATGGAAGCAATACTAACCATTTTTGTTCAGTCCCAGAAACAGTCACAAAAATAAGCCCGCCTTCTTATGTCTTCACCCAGGAGGAGTCATTTTTGGTTCAGAGTGGAAGATAACACCCATGCTTTCCTACCTCTGTAGTGCTACTTCTGGGATTATATGACAACCAGGTTATCATTTGCTTCCAGAAGCAGGATTCTTGGGGTGAAGAAGGAGTCTTATGCAAGCTCAGTGCTCTGCCAGGGGTAATGATGGGTGGGATTCCTCCTGTGACATAGTCAGAGTCTGGATTCACTGGTGAACTTGTGGCTATTGGAACTGAATACTTGCATACCTTTCTGACTTGCTGGGTCATTTAGTCTGAAATTGACTTGATACCTCTTCTTCAGTGCATATTGAATCAATAGTTTTATTTGAAATGAGACTATGATCAAACACAGATAGCAACCAAAAGTTTATCTAGAAGATTTTGCATAAATAATACTGTTTGGATTTTGAAGTAGGAGCACTAAAAATTATTCTCAATTATATGCCAACTTTATTAATATAATGGATGTGAGTCTTTAGATGTTGTTCAAAACAACAATAAGTGGAGTAATTATTCTTTTGTTTTAAACTTGTGAATCTTGGACACATGTTGTTGAGGACTCTAATTTTTAATAAACATTTCCAAACATGAATTCTGCAACTTAAGTATTTCAGTGTCTCCATCATCCCCATAATGAGCTGGTACAGCCACCCTATGTTCATTTGTGCAGATGATATTTGCTTAGTCTTAAGTGAATGAATGTTCCACTAATTATAACAATATACAAATGGACAGCAATTTAAACCTCAGTTATTATTATCTTTATGGTTCTATACAGAATGTATTTATAGTCTTATTATGGTAGTCATTCAAATTTTATAATAATCCCATGAACTAAAATATTTTAATTTAATAATATAGAAAATAAAAGTCATATCAATAGCTAGTGACCTGATAACCCTCCAGTGTTAAGCCTTGAGTCTTAGCCCTATTCTTCTAACACTTCCTTTAATGTTGCCTATAGTGTTTTACATTGTCTAGTGTATTTTAATCAAAGACTTATTTAAATGAATGATTTCCTTAGAGTATCCAGCTTAGAAACTAGTAATTTTGATGTCATATTTTACACATCACTTTTATTTGTCAAACAATCACGTAAGAACTTTGATAATCTTCAGGTAGTTAGGCTATAGAAAGTTATTTTAATTAGGCTTATAGAATAGTTTCTTAATTTTTTTCTTATAAGCTTTGTTTCAGGTGTCAAAAGAACCTAAGTGATATTTGTAATCATCATATGGATATTTTGCCTATCATACCCAGAAATTAAAAACTTTAATAAGATTTTAATAGTAAAGTTCAGTAGATGGAATATTAAGAAACTTAATTAATCCAAAGGAAGAAAGGAACAAATTAAAAACAGCAATGAGGAACAGATGGGTCAGTAATAAAAATGTAGCAGAATAGCTTACTTGTCTCACTGAGGCAATCCCTGGAATTCAAGGACAGACATTGAGTAGATATAGAACCAACTCCCAGGAAAGCGTTGTATGTAAGAAACTCCCTTACAACAAAGACACGAGGATGCTAAAAGGGAACAACAATAATGCTATGCTGACCTAACATCTAGTGCCAGGGAGGGGAGGGAAGAGGGAGAGAGGAGAAGGCATAATGGAAAGATTAATTCATTCAGAAAATATATTCACATTTATAAATGCATATGAAGCTATTAACAGAGCTTCAGAACTTAGCAAAGAAAAATGACTGTCTTAGTCAATGTTTTATTTATGTGAAGAGACACCATGACCACAGCAATTTTTAGGAAGGAAACCATTTAATTGGGGATGGCTTACAGTTTCAGAGGTTTAGTCCATTATCATCATGGTGGGAAGCATGGCACCATGCAGGCAGACATGGTGCTGGAACAGCTGAGAGTTGTATATCAGTAGTCAAAGGCAACAGGAAGAAGAGTCAGTCACTAGGACTAATTTGGGCTTCTGAAGCTGTAGAACCTATGCCCAGTGATATACTACCTCCAACAAAGCCTCAACTGCTCCAACAAAACCACATCTCCTAATCCTACTCAAGTATTGCCACTCCCTGTTGATTAACTATTCAAATATATGAGCCTATGGGGACCATTATTGATAATGTGATGATGACAATAATAATAATAAAACACTGTGGTTGATTTTGAAACTTCTAAGTAATTAACAAAATAACAAATAATAGGAATATGAAAAATTTGAACAAAATCGCCCACTAAATGAACCTAATAAACATTTAGAGCATACTCAGTAGCAAAAGAATAAACATTCTTCCCAACTGCACATGTAAAGTCACCAAATAAAATAAAATAAAGCTGACTACATATTAAAAGATAAATATTATAATCTGGGTATGAGGACATGATGGTGAACGCCCCAGAACTCAGAAAACTGAGTTCAGTGTCAGCAAGAGAGACATACATAGCTCCAGGCTATCCTTGGTTACATTAAAATATCCTGTCTCTAATAAATTAATTAAATATGGCATGGATGTTCTCTGATTTAAATTAAGATAAAATAAAAATAATGAACACCTATTTGATAATATATAAATATTAATTATTCAGAAAATAAAACATATAAATTATGTAGGTTATACCACAAAGCAAAATTTGAATGATATAGCTAAGGCAATGCTTTAAGAAAAATATAGAATATTAAATGGCTATATTCAAAGTTAACAAAGCTTAAAATTTAGCACCAAAGCTTTAAGGGCTAAGAAGTATTACAATCACACTACTTGAGTGAGAAAAGTAGTTTTCAAATGAAGGAAAAATCAAAGTGTCAATTTTGAAAGATGTAACAGAATAGCCTCTTAGAGTTAAATTATTAAGGGCCAGAGCAAACGCAGGTACGTGGACACACCTGCATTTGTAGAGGCGGAGCAGGCCTTTGCTGAGAAGACAGTACAAAGTCAGCGTGAAACAACGAGGGTTCATTTAGGTTCAGGTTGTTAGCTTGAGGTCGAGCATGAAAGCTGTCAAGAGTCCAGGAACACAAAGTCAGCACAGAGCAATACATTAGATCACAGACTGCAGCAGACTGACAGAGGAGAGCTTTCCAGTCTTAAAGAGACGAGGGTAGGAGAACATTTTCTATCTCTAAGTGGCCATGAAGTATGGCTTCTATTTTAAGGTCAATCCAATAGAAAAGAGCTCCGTGGAAAAAGTTGACATTAGGAAAGATCATTCCAAATAGAATTTAAAGCCATTAATCTACTTTCTTTGGAGAAAACGCACGTTAGGTTATTTACCCCCACACTAATGCATGGACTGTCCTTAGTATGAACTGATTTAACTCTTTTCCCAGACAATGCCTACAGAATGAAACAGTCCCAGTATGCTACCCCCAACAGCTGCTTCTTATATGCCATGGAGGCATCAAGCTTAAAAGAAATGTTAGCAGAAGGATCATTGTTTCTTTACATGTCATTTTAACTTTTTCATTAATTTCTGTTATTTTTAACTTCTTTTGAGCTCAAAGAAGTATTTTCCTTGAAGGCCAACAAATAACATAAACTTTTAAAACCATTTTTTTAAAATTTTCACATGATTTTCAAAGCTTATTTTTGTATTAAGATGTTTACTATGAAGTACATGATAGAAATGTGAAAGTAAAGCCATAATTGAGAGTCACAAAGAAAAATGAGATAATGGCCTACCTGTCCCTGAGGACAGAAATACAGTTAAGAGTGGTTGGGGGAAGTAGAGGCAGTGTTTTCATCTGATAGCCTCTAGCAATAGTCTTCATTTATGATGATAGGTGAATAGTCTTCATTTATGATGATATAAAGAGCTGTAGTTAAATTCAAGGGGACACACACCTATTAGAAGTATATAAGAGGAAAGAAGGAAGGAAGGAAAGAAGGAAAGTGAAGATATTGGAAGACAGGGAAGAAGGAAGTATGTGCAAGAGTAGGGGACAAAAGGGATAATGGATATGATCAAAATATGCTATATGTTCATATGAAATTGTCAAAATAAACTCATTTTATTTTATTTTATATGGCTAATAGACACTAATGAAAATTTAAAAATAGAAAAAACACCCAAAATCTTATTTATAGAATAAGAAATCTAACTATATTTGTTTTCCATTCTGCCTGATTCTAATTAATGTCTTTTATAAGCTTGAAGACATATCCAATATTTCCACTCTGTTTCCTGCATGAGGAACCTTTCCTTACTTGCTTAGGGTGCACGTGATTATTTAACTATTTTGATCTTACATCATTCAATTATGAAGGGGTGTGGTCCCTTGGCCTGTGACCACACCCTGCTGCCACCCCCAAGGGGGCCGGATCACCGAGTCCCAGGAGGTGTATAAATATTGGGAACCCAGGCAGAGAGCTCTCTCTGTGTGGATCGCCGACCTGTCTGGCTTGTCTGCATCTACAGAGGAGCCTTTTCCGGTACTGTACCTGTGCCCTTTCCCAAATAAATTTCCACACAATTATAATGCTTCTTAAGCTCATACATTAATCTGTGTATATTGATCTACAATACAGTTTGTTCAGCTTCCTTGCTCAGATTAGAAATCTAATAAACAATCCCAGCACTCAGGAGGCAGAGGCAGGCGGATCTCTGTGAGTTCAAGACCAGCCTGGTCTACAAGAGCTAGTTCCAGCGCAGGCTCCAAAAGCCACAGAGAAACCCTGTCTCGAAAAACCAAAAAAAAAAAAAAAAGAAATCTAATAAACAGGTACTAATAAATCAATATTCAGAAATTTAATACCTATTAAAATATGGTAGTGACAGATACAAACTTCCAACATTATTTACTCAGAAATGGCTGACATTTTCTTCCTATACCATCAACTAAAAATAATAGATCACACAGCTTAAGATTAAGTTCAACATGGTATTTCAGTTTGTTTGGATTACCTTTTGATGTTTAAAGAGTCTAAAATCTCTGAGATGTTCTCTGTTCTAAACCTTAAAGTTCACAATTTTCTGAATATTAAAGTATATTTGCAAATTATTTTATCACAGAACATTCCACAGTATCCAACGTTGATGCCCTCTGACTTCTGTCCATGGGCAGTTTCAGCTCTGCAATGATAAATGCTTATACACATGCACAGAGATGGAGTACATACAGGTATAGTTATAGAATGCAAGCAGGATTAGTACTGCATCGCTGGAAAAATCTGACAAGCAGATTATTTGACAAATGCCCTGACATGTTGCCTCCATAAATTTAGAGGAGTGTGTGTGTATGTGTATAAGATACTGGAGAATTCAAAGATCTATAAAAACAATCAGTTCTTTGTGGATCCTATGTCAGAATCAAGGTACCAAAAGGAACGTTAAAGCTAAGTGACAGATGGGAAACAATGGCTCAGGGACAAAGTCATGAAAATGGAAGAAAGCATGTCACAATTGGAAGCCCATCTGCCTTTTCTGGTGTGTGAAGCATCCAAGATTCACGAGTTCTATTTCAATGACTCAGTAATCATGACTAAGAACTCAAGAAAGACTGGAAAGATAAAACTCAACCTTGAGATAATTTTTAACAGGTCCTGATCACGTGTCAATGGCATTTCGTACTTACAAGCAAATGATAAACATGTCACTGCATTTATGATTACTTGACACTTATAACTTCCCCCGATAAATAACTAGATAAATACCTCTTGTTTTCTGATGGAAGGGATTCTTATAAATTTGAAAATCAATTCCATTGAGAAAAAATGTTGTTGAAGAATGGGTCTATTGGTTAATTTTTAAGCACAGTCGGTTGTGATAATTTACAAGCGATTCCCTTTTTTATTCAGTATGTAAAAAGCATCTGATCTTATCTTCGTCTACAACTAGTCAAGTCCAAGGTCAGGGATGAAGTTAGTTGTATTACCCTCCTACTTCTCCTTCCTCCATCACACAATCCCTCTTTTGCTTCCCAAATGTGTTGGGTGAGAATTTATACTCTGATTATCTACCTGTACACAGGACTATTTTGTTCATTGAGACAATCCTTATAAAGTTAGAGCAAAAGGAACTGCTGTATTGCTTTTCTTGCTGCTATGAAAAAAATGCCATATAAAATAACACCTTAAAGAAGAGAGAGCTTATTTTGACTCACAGTTCGAGGGTGAGGGACAGTGAAGGAGGAATAGCAGTGAGCTCTGCCTCAACTGTGACAGTGGGAGCATAAAGCATCTGGTCACAAGGCACACGTAGTCAGAAAGTACAAAGATGACTTCTTATATTCCTCTCTCTCTCTCTCTCTCTCTCTCTCTCTCTCTCTCTCTCTCTCTCTCTCTCTC
>JAQHUG010000005.1:16427632-16439067 GCA_028555095.1 Dicrostonyx torquatus
CAAACCCAAAAAGAAGAGTGTGGTATGTACTCACTCATTAGTGGACCTTAGCCATTAACAAAGGACATCAATAAGGTTCTTTTGGAATAAGTTTGCAGATAAAATGAATGTGTTAATTAGGCTTCACACATCAATAAAATTTATGGGAAAAATAAACCCACAGTAAGGTGGGAAACAAAGAACACAAAAGATAGTTATCAGGAAACTAAAGGGAAGATTTCATGACTAAGTTTAATCAGTGTTGTATTAAAAGGAAATTGAATGGTCAGATCAGAACTGAACCTTGGGGATAAAAATAACTCAGATATGTAGGTTGGCTGAGGAAGGGGGAAACTGAAGTTACACTCACCCACAGCAGTTCCAAGGTCGAAACAGTAAGTGCTAGAAAGAGAAATCTAGGTAAGACATGTTAACACAGTGACTTTAGTTCTACTGGCAATGCCCATTGGAATCTTGGGTAACCCTCATAGCATCGTTCTAGGTGAACAAGCACCCCAAAGAGATATAAAATGGGCTAGCTCTGACTACTAAACTACAGTAGACAGTCATCTCCCTGCCTGTGATGTAGAAAATCCATGTTGCTGTTGTATATATCCTATTAGCCAGTTGGGCAAACATGGGGAAGGCAATTGCAGTTACCCAGCTGTTGTAATGTGCCAGGGACTGTGTTGCATGCTCTGCATGAATCATGTCCATTTGCTCCTTACAGTCTCCCAACCCAGGTGTTAGTAGATGGATACTGTAATACTTATTTATAATTACAGCATTTAGGAGGCAGAGGAAGAATATCATTGATCTGTGGCCAGCCTGAGCTAAATATTGAGAACTCAATCTAAAAAGCAACAAGAAAAAGAACACAAAGAAAGCAAAAGTTAAAAGTAAATGTAAAAGAAGAAGGGAAATAAAGGAAATAGGAAGTAGGTAATACTGAATCTACTAGGGATAAAAATTTGAGACTAAGTTTCTAGCATGTAACTCAAAAGTGTTCATAATTCCCCAAAATATGGCATGAGAGATGACTTAGTTGTTTAAAAAAAACTGGCTGCCTTTTCAGAGAACTTGAATTTGATTCTTAGGGCTCACAGCAAGTCACAACTCGTCTCTAACTCCAGTTACTGGGGATCCTGGTATCGTTCCCTGATCTCTGTGGGCACTGCATGCACATGGTGCACATATACACATTCAGGCAAGCCAACCCAGAAATATAAACCATACAGGCAGGCCAACCTCATATATAGAAAGCAAAAATAATCAAGTCCTAAAAATGCTATAATTAATAAGTTAGGGTTATTATATGGGTCTTTTTTACCTTCATCTCCATCCTTATTCTCGAAAATTCCCACAGTTTTGCACTCAGTATCTGTTAATACATTGTGTATTTATTCAGGGAAACAAATGCTGGAGAAGGTGGAACATTCAAAAGACGGGTTGGCAAAGCTGGAGGAATGGGGGTCTGAAGTGGGTGAAACAGGATTCTGGCATGGGGCTACTGGAGATCACTGATAAAGAATAACCAAATGGGAAGGAAACCAGAGATGACTAAGTTCAATCCTTCTTGTCTTGTATCCATTTACCATTTGGCCCCTTCTGATTTAGTAAGAAAGTTGAGACCCACATAGATACTGAAGTGCAAGGTCATAGAAACAATAAGCAGCAATGGAAGTATACAAGGAAAGCCAGAGAGCATCATGGCACAGAAAGCACCAGGAATGCATAAGCTGGTTGTCAATCTGCACACAATATAATGCCCTGGATCACTGATGTCTGTGGTATCAGAATCATCATGGAACCTGATGACTGGAGTATCAGTGTTTGCTGAGCCTATCTTCTCTGAGCTCTCTGGTTCTATGCTATGAAGCTAGTCAACTCAGCTTGTCCAGTGGGAATACAGTCAAGCTTGTGAGCCTCCTGCTGTTCTATTTACAGTTTATTGTCTGGAAGCTATTCAGCTCCAAAAGCAGACATCGTAGCAACATTCGGGAGCCAAGAAAGCTTTACCAAGAGGCTGAGCATGAGAATATTTCCAAGTTAGCTACAAAGTGGCACGAGGCAATGCTAACTGCAGGAAGAGCCACCTGTTGTCACTACTCCCATCCAGGACTTGCCATCCGAAGGTCAGCAGACTAGGAGAGCAACTAGTAATAGATTTTCTATTCACCAGAAGGACAATGGTGTCTCCTTGGTTACCTCTGTCTGAGGAACAAGAACATTAGTGGCATTGTGGAAAGGCGTTGATGATTCATTTCGTATATGAAGTATTGTTAGTACCACATTATTAGCACCAAATATGGCTTAAGAAATTGAAGGTCAGAAAAACGAGATAATTTACTTTGGCACTGAAGGCCGAGTTGTGTTCAACTCAGATGCTAGTTTTTCTGAACCAGTGTGAAAGGATTCTAGGGGAGAAATCAAAAGGAAGTTCCAGAAAGCAATTCATCCCCAGCTCAGAGCTTGGCAACGTGGAACATGTTTATAGTGACATTGTTAAAATGCAGATTTCTGAATGCCTCCCTCAGAGACTGATTCAACAGTCTGTGACTCAAAGATTGTCACTTTTAAGACTCTTGTGAGCCTGCATAACATGTTCACTTTGAGTGGTGTTGCTCATGGGTGTACTTTAGCATACCAAGTCCAGGAAGAGCTAGTCTCTAGATCCTCCTCTGTAGACTCAGGTAGTTGCTCCCATAAGCTGCTCATGGTTCCTTTATTCAAAAGATCCAAATGTAAGTTCCTGGTTGTTCACTCAGAGCATACAAGTTATTTCCAAAATTTAGTCATTCCCATTGGTACTATTTCTCCTTTGCCACTCAAAAGTGGGACCTTATGCTTGATCCCAGGGTTATTATGAAGATATAAGCATAAAACAATGATTCCTCTGAGGAATCTTTGTTCCCCTCTGCTAGAAGTCCCATTTCCTTTCATTCCAGGAGCTTAGTAATTTTCAAGTTCAGTATTTCCACTCCATCAATTAATATTATAGCTCTTTGCATCCCACTTGTCCCCTAGGATGATTTCAACCAATATGACGAGGAGGAAGTGGGATGAGGAGGAGGAAAGGGGGAAAGAAATTGTTGTTGTTGTTATTGTTAATAAGCGTCTTCACCTTAAGACTGTGACACACGGTAACTTCAGCATGGAGCTTGCTGTGATATGGAAGGAAGGTTCTCTGCAAATCTCTTTGATTTGACAACTTTAACCTAAGAAATTTTTAAATCGGAGCATGCATAAAACCTCTCTCTCTTCCATTCAGCTGATGATATGCAAGCAAACATAGACACTTTTCATGGTCCATGTCAGCAGCATCAAAGAATGGAAGGGATTCCAAACCGTTGGGAAGTCAGATCCATTCCATTTATATTAAGGGCGTGTTTGTGGATATGCGAGAGGGTTATGGAGATGGAACGGGAGAATATGTCGTGTGATAGAGAGTTGCATGCTTCAGTAATTCTTGCCAGATTCCATTTTTCTTATGTGGAATTTCTGGGGCAAGTGAGCTTAACATGGAAAAGGAACTAGACTAGTATATAATCATAATTTTTCTATAAATAGATATAGATAGCTTAGCTCTAGAGATACATAGATATCACAAAACACTGAGAGGAAGTAGGTAGATGGGAGTACCGAAAGAATAAAAAGGTAAGTGTCCAGG
Organism: Dicrostonyx torquatus; assembly: GCA_028555095.1. NCBI lineage: Eukaryota > Metazoa > Chordata > Mammalia > Rodentia > Cricetidae > Dicrostonyx > Dicrostonyx torquatus. The sequence goes on from JAQHUG010000005.1 coordinate 16,431,282, forward strand.
GAGCACAGATATTTCATCAAGCAGATTGCAATACATCTGTTGGGTACTTCACTCTGCGAGCAAGGTGTTAGGGGGATTTATTTGGGCTTTATTTTATTTATTTTGGATTTATTACTGGTAGAAAGCAAGGTATATCTGATTCAAGAGAATCAGATCTCTGGCCCTCACAGGTCACATGCTGAGCCATGAAGACGAGGCCTTCAGGTTTTTAGGACAGCTCTTCCTTTCTACTTTATGTAGACCAGACTCCTAAAGTGGGTCACAGGCCCATTCGATTGAAAATTCATTCAAGGTGTGACAAGTACATTCTAGCAAGAACTAAAATGTAAGCTGTAGTGTGAAAGGGCAGAGAGTTCTGTAATTACCCTTTGGAGAAGATTTCTCAGTTTCAATGCATAGCTGGGCATACTGGGTTTGTCTACTTGTAGTGAGCGGGAACATGCCAGAAGAGGGACCACGAGACATCCACAAAGGGATGCTACAAAGGACTTACAGGATGGGGGACCTAGGGTGGGCAATGCTGGGGAAGGCTTGAGAAAATACAGGCTCTCTCTAGATCGGTGCTGTTAGAAAGCACAGAGAGTTCCATAACAGTTCTCAATAAGCTCGATCTGTAAGCCAGAAGAAAACGAAACTTACCAGTAATAAGATCATAGTCACTTATTTTGGGCAAGAGAGCTAGCTATTTAGTTATTTGTTTATGGCACACAGACCTTGGTTTTATTTTTAAATAAAATAGAGTAGAAAAGTCTTCTTTTTTCATGATCCCAGAGTATTCCGAGAGACTGTTTATGTACAAGAGGGTAACGCGACCTATGTGAGCCACTGCCCAGCTGCCAGGGGCTACTGTTTTGCTACTTCTGTCATTTTCATTTGGCCTGGAAGCTTTATTGTGAGGGAGGTTTCCTGTGAACTTTGTCTTTGCTGTAGTTTTTTTTTTTTCTTCTTGAAGCGACTGGGGCCATATCTATTCCCAAATCCTAGCCCACCCTGATAATGAGAATAATTGGAGATAATTATACCCTAGACGACTGAAAATGCACACTCTTCAACTTGAGCCACACTGAGATCCAATTTCACTCCTTCTGTGATCTAAAGTCTACTACTCATTGGACAACTGTGGGGGATTTATTTGGAAGATGCATAAGGATCCTCTGCCGGTGGAGACTGGAAGCTGAATTTGGGTGGAACTGTCAAAGCCAGAGACCTTTCTGACCTGTGGAACTCAGTAGTCCAACTTCAAGGTCTTTCAGGTCTTGCAGGCCACAAAAAAATCAGAAAGTGGAAAGAAACCATATGATGGGTTTATAAGACTGGTGTGATTCGTGCTGATGAGGCACCTACACACTGCCTTAATTTAACCCCTGGTTTTTTTTGCCACCCTTCATGCCAGATACAAGGAAGTGTTAGGAGGTGAATGGATGCCTTGCCATATGCAGATCCATTGTGTGTTCTTAGTACACACAACTCTGAGAGACTGATCTACTTTTGAAAGTGTAAGCGTTTAGTTGCTTGAGGCGAAATGAGCCAAGTCCTGTTGCCAAAAGATGAGACAATTAGGAGCTGCTCTCAGCATCCCCACATGGCAAAGTATCACAGAAGCTTGCAACTTGCTAATAGCACTCCAGGCAAGGACAGCTCAGCTTTTAGCTCCCCAATTCAGCTGAGACCATATTTACCTTCTACAATAGCTTCAATATAGCAACAGTAATCGAAAGCTGGGAATATGAGCAATTTTCCAAAATATCCAAGCTGGGAGGATTTTTAGAAAAAAACACCACACAAGTTGTCTATAGGCTCCAATATCCAGCTCCATTGATCAAAGCACAGGTTTTCTATAGGCTTCAATATCCAGCTCCATTGATCAAAGCACAGATTTTCTATAGGCTTCAATATCCAGCTCCATTGATCAAAGCACAGGTTTTCTGCTTTTGTTCTCTCTGTGGTTGTACGTGTGGTTGAGCAACTTATTTTAAAGTACGAAACATAATGAGACAAAAATAGCTGGGGAGTTACTTGTCACAATTGATTTTTAAAAAAATCAGAAGCAGAGCTTGAATTTTTGCGTTAAGGTATTTTTCCTCTCATCCCCTCACCACTCACCTCCCTGTGGTCTCAGCTGTTAAAAGCAGAACAGCTTACAGGTTGTTACCGAGGCTGTGACATCCTGTCTGAGAAGATCAGGGGGTGGTGGCAAGACCGTAATGTGTGATTTCATTAGCAAATGCTAAAAGCACAGGCTGCCCTTTGGAAAAGGAGTGTGAGATCCAGACAGTATGCCACTGGGTCCACTGTGTGGCCACTTGTTGTCTGGATGCTAAGGAAAGACGTTGCCTATATTATTTAGCTGAGACTTGAAAATATCGCAGGCAAGAAAATAAATTACATATAATACTATCAGGAGACATTTAGGAACACAGATCTTTCCATTGTTGCAGTTTGTTTTTGCAGAATTTTCCTCAGGTGGTTTTTAATTCACATAAAACACTTATAATATGTAGCTTATATTGAACAGAATCATAGCATCCTGGTGGGATTTCATAGTTGACTATAAATTCATTGTCTGCAAAAACCATATGGAAACTTAAGAGATATGATGGCAATGTTTCTCAGTGGCCTGATGAGTTCATTTTATTCTTGTCCCATGCTTACTGGTTGGCCATTGTAATGTTTCATTTCTATTATTAATAAATAAAGCTTGCCTGAAGTTCAGAGAGTAAAACAGCTGCCCTGGTCAGCCTTACATATGAGGCAGTGGTGACACACACCTTTAATCCCAGTAGCCACAATAGTTTACCATAGAAACCGGGCAGTAGTGGTGCACACCTTTCATCCCAGCCCTAGAGAGAAATATAAGATGGGAGGAGGCGGCTCTCATACACACAGTCTCATTCTGAGATTCCTGGAGGCAGGATCCCCATTTCGGACTGAGCTAGAGGTAAGAGCCAGTGGCTGGCTCTCTTGCTTCAGGTTGAACCCCAATTTTTGTCTCTGGGTTCTTTATTAGTCGTTTTACATTTGGTAAAAGGGTTGTATAAGGAATTTGACTCTGTTACCATTCAGGAACAGTAAGCTGCCACAGGCGTTTCTGTCTGGCCTTATTTGACAGGAGGCTTTTGCATGCCAGCGCACACACAATTTACTGTAGTTGCATGCTTACTCTTCAACACTTCACCCAGGTTCCCATAGGCAAGTAGCCCCCAAATAAGATAGAACTGAGAACTACTATTTCTTCAGGCTGAAGAAACTCTTTAAAGCTCTGAACGACGAGCAGTAACATTTTGATATTTCCAATGCACAAAGTGGGATGTGTGGAAAAAATAATTTTTTATTGATATGCCATTCTCTATTTCTACTCACACAGAGTAGTCTAAGTGTGTGTGTGTGTGTGTGTGTGTATGTGTGTGTGTGTGTGCAGTATATGAGGAGGGGTGAGACAAGTAATGAAAATAAGCATTAAATCTCCCTTTTTCAACACATATACAATTGCATTTTTTTCTGCTCATGAAGAGAAGACAAATTTCACAGGCAATGTGGCTGTGTCTCCCAGTTGAAGATAGAGGCAACCACCTCCTAAAAGTGTGCCTGCACCTTCTCTCCTACTGTATTCATGCCCTAGAAGATGCACTCATCTTCTTTTATCTTGCTCTGGATATTAGCTTTTCATTTAGTAAGTTTCCCAGAGGTGTTTCGTTGGGAATAGAAGGAAGTAATTATGAAAATTATATTTTGCTTTCAACACTGTATAGTTTACCTCTCTGTTATTTTCAGCATCTTCTCTGCCTATAAAATCTAGACAGAACTCAGCTACAGGGGATAAAGGGCTGGAGAAACTGATGCAGTCACTTGGTGACTAAGGTGATATTCATGTTATTACTTTGAGAATTATGATTCCTCGTTTTCAGAGTAGCCCAGAGTGGCTCTTGTGGATGCCTCATGATGTCTAAGGACAGAAAGAAGCATCTACACATTCATTAAGCTGACAACTCAGTAAACAGGACAATGTTAAGGATGTACTCTGCACTTGTAGGAGAGACAAGAGAGGGATGATGCATTATCCTTATACAGTTTTGCCTCAGAATCTTTGTCCTTGTTTTATAGGACAATGTCTTTGCTATGTGAGTTTATATAAAAGACACAATTATAGAACTGCACAAGACATAGTTTGCAGCTAAGTGCTAAAATTGTAACCTGTGGATGACAATTCTGTAGGGACCAAAAGGACAGATGACAGAAGTGAGTTCTCCACATCTCATAACAATTATATTTTGACCTTTCCTGCCATTTTTCTTTCTTTAAAACATCCTGATTTTTTGCTCTTAAATATTTCAACATTTAATATTAAGTATTTTTCTTCTTAAATGTTGTTATCCAATCATTGACCACCAGAAATGGTGTTTTAAAATATTCTTTTATGGGCTGGAGATACGGTTCATAGGACAGAGTTCTTGAATTCAAGTCCCTGGAACCCTCATAAAAACCCAAATGTGATGTGGTGGCACACAGTTATAGTCCCAGTGTTGTGGAGGCAGACATAGGAAGATCCTGGAAAGTTTGCTGGCCAGTCAGGCTGCAGGACTAAGCTCTATGAAAGATATTATCTAAAATATAATTTGGTGGGGCTGATAAAGAAAAGCAAGAAATGTGAACCTCTGGCCATCCACATTTGGATTCAGGTGTGTGCACACATGTGTATATACATTTGCACAGACATACAAACATGCACATGCATAACACACACACACACACACACACACACACTTTTTTCCCTGTTGTTAAAAGAACAACAAGAAAAATTTGAGTCTTGTTTTGAAAACATTTCCAGGTAAAATGTTTCAAACTATGCCAACAAGCAGGATGTCCATGAAAGTTGGAAAGCTCCATTCAGACATGCAATGCTTCTTGGGCTTATTGGTGACAGTCGACATAAGAGAGGCAAAAGCAAAGTCACGGTGTAAGAAGGTTTTCAATCACAAAGTTCAGTAAATTCCTTGAAAATTTGATAGCATTATGCCTTATATTTTGTTGTAGTAATCTGAGATAGGAAAAAATATGCATTTAGACCGGCCATTCTTTTTACGTAGTTTCTCTGCTAATATATATCTTGGTTGTTAACAACACAGAGCAAGTGGAATAGATGGTCCTATTGAATTAACTTGACAACCAGGAAGTCACTGCTGGGACCTCTGAAAACAGCTGAGAGGCAACTTTTGACGAGTGTGGTTGGCCTCTGCACCAGTGTTCTCCCCCATTTCCAGCTTTGCAGTGAGAAGGGACAATTTTACAAATACTTGGCAAAAAGCGAAGACTTGCTGGCAGTCCTTGCTCCTCTGGCCATGGTTCTGTGAGATCTAATAACATGGGATGGGGAAAGCACCTCTCCCTCAGAAGCACATACATATTTAGTTGCTTTGGCTTTCCTGCCAATTAGACATTTAAGATGTCAAGTACATCTCCAGGCAACCTCTCTGATGATTTAGTATTCTTTGGTAAAGGAGCCTCAGGCAAGGAGACATTCTAAGTTGCCAAAAATTACTGTGAGAAAAAAAGGCTGCTCCTTCAATGCCAGAGAAAAATCTGTGTACACACTTACTTACGTGTACACATTTATGAAAACACAAAGGCATTCTAACATTAGCATTGACCGTAGTTAGTGATATTATAAGATTAGGCAGCAGAATTCTAAGTCAGAGAAGGGTCTCTGAGCCTCTGCAGAATTATTTTGGACAATGTCATTTCTTGTGGGAAGTGTCTTGTGGATGGAAGGAACTTCTAAAACATCTGTGGCGTCAAAGCAGCAGATTCTAGAAGACCTCCTGCCCAGAGGAGAGCACACTGAGTTGCCTCTGAGCTAAAGACCGGTCAGTGTGTTGTAGGAGTCTACCTTCTTTGCAAGTGAAGATGGAACCAGCAGCTCAAGAGGTAGGGAAACGACAGAATTATCTGTATGGATTGTTTTCTGCTTAAACAAGCACGACAGAACTCACACACCGTTGGTCTCCTGACACCTTCCCGTTAGTCATCTTTGGAATTTACTCATCTAAGTGGTGCTGCAGCAATTTTGGAAGAATTTTAGCGGGGGTGGAGGACTGTGGAGGAAAGTGAATTGGTTTTTGGAACAACCTAAACTCATTCAGAGTCAAGTTCAGTAAACAAGGTGAGAGAGCACAGTGGATGAGGGAGAGAAAAGTCCAAAGGAAACAGTAATGAAATCATTTTTTTTCCTTGTAAAATCAACCTGGAGGCTGATTTTAGTAGAAGAGTCATGGAGAGCTTTTTGAGTCATCCTTCATGGAAAGGAGAAATGAACAATCATCTTCATGAGCAACAATCTGAATGATAGCTCACTTTCAGCTTGCAAATTTGTGGTTTAAACTATTCTTTAAAAAAACACTACTTTAGAGCAGTATATCATAGAATAAGAAGAGAAGAAAAATCTAGATTCTTAAAAAATGTCTCTTTTTGTTTATGCTAAGGATTATTTATATAACTTGAATCAATTTCTATATGCAGATTTCTACTATACAATGCAATTTTCCTTGCTTCCAAAGGACTAAGCCATAGCTGCTGGTCTTCTGAGAGCCTTCCCTTTAGTTAGAGTGCAGACTCCTGGCAGTTTCATCCAACCTAGTGCAGTGTACTATAGTAAATCACAACCAGGCATTTCCTGGTTTTTTTCAATGCAGTGTTGTCATATACCAGCTAACTATGCAGGTGGGGAGAAGCACCTCATTCTATGTATGCTCCCATTTTCTTCATTCATTCACTTACAGTCATTGGCAAAGAATTGCCATCTCTTCTAACAATACTCCAAGTCTGCGATAACAATGGTAGTTTTGTTTTAAATTTTACTCTTTATATAGAGCCTTGTGTTCTTGTTGGAATATGCATCTCTATAACATTGAATTTCTCATGCATGTAAAGTACTTGAACATACTCACTACCAACCCAGCTGTACCTACTCTCAATTCGCTGCTGGTCATTATGGTTCTTTCTAGTCATTTTCCTTTAAATCTAGATTCTATATCTGAGAAGAAAACAAACAGTATCTTTCTTTACAAAGACTGTCTTACTTCATCAACACAATGATTTCTAGTCCTATTCATTTTCCTGCAAATGACATAATTTCACTCTTCTTTGTGGCAGAATAATACATAATTGCATGTATTCAGAAAACTTTCTTCATCCATTCCTCCACTAGCAGGCCCCTAGGATGACTCCATACATGATTAGACAATAGTTGTTTATTTGAACATATGAATGACAGATTTTTTATCAGAATTCTCATCATGTTTCTAAACACTAATCATTACTTTTATTTGAATCTTTATCAAAACAAGAAGATATAGCAAATTAAACATTTATGAACACCAATGTTTTAATAGATATGATATGTTACTGGCATTTTATTACTAGTTAATAATAATAAACAAAAACAAGTTTTTCTTCTTTCTCTCCTTGAACTATAAGAGTTTAATGATTTACCTGTAGACTTGGTTAGCCAGAAACTTCAGTATCTAAGAAAATAGAGGCAGAAAGTGAAGTGAAATATCTCCACGTACAACCTAACTTAGAAATATTTTTTAATTTAAATTACCACATTGCTGTAAAAATAAGAATGGCATTCATAATCACAAGATAAAATTAGCACAACTTTTAGAAAATTGTCTTAAATATACAATGAAAAGATTGAGAATGAAAATAATACATTTTAGATTAATACAAATGATACTTTACATATGTCCCTGTCATACTCCACCAAATAACTAATGGTTCAAATACTCTC
>JAQHUG010000005.1:16440224-16460487 GCA_028555095.1 Dicrostonyx torquatus
TCTGTTTGTTTTGTTTTTGCTTTGCCTTGTTTATGACAAACTTGTGAAATTACATGATTCTTTTCTAAAGGAAACCAAATCAGGATTATTAAAGTCTCACATATTTGCTAAAAAATGAAAAATTAAAGAGAGGACCGTGTTTGCATTCACTTCCAAATTCGAGGGTTTTTAAATGAAAAACAAACAAAACTTAAAAGCCCTGGTGGGTGCATAGTATTCCACAATAGGTAAAACAACTCTGAGTCTATTCATTGACTTTTATCCAAAATTTCCAGTGTTTCAAGAATAAAGGAAAAGACTACTCAATTCTCAGATTCTCTTCCTCGGTCATCTTTGCTAACTGTTGTGGCATAAAAACACGCGTGATTTGGGTGGCTTGCTCAAAAAGCAGCCATCTTGATCTCTAGATTTCAGCTTTGAACTGTGAAAATTCTAGTGGTTTAAGAGTAGCTTATTAAATTTATAGCAGTTATTTCAATAGCAACACTATACATCAACTATAATGCTCATTTTGACAGTATCACTTTGATAACACAGAATTTTAAACTTTTGATGAACTACAGAGATATTTATGAATATAAATAGGTAGTTTCTGGAAGAAAGGGATAATTGTCCCTTTGTTCTTTCTAGAAGTGAATGAGGCCATTTGTCTTGTGTTCGTCCTGTCATAAGTTCATGTTCCAGTAAGATATAAACTAGCCCAGAGCATTCAGCTATCATAGAGTGGGGCTTAGCCTGACTCTTCCTCTTGCTTTTGTGTGACCTTAGGAAAATTTCTTAATCTCCCAAATCCTCAACTGTTCCCCTCTGACGTGGAGATAAAATGCACCCAATCTCATGACTGTTGTGAGGCATGAAGAAATGCTCACACAGGTGCTTCATTCTGTAACTGCACAGAGTCAAGACTTGGTAAATATTGATTATTATCACCATTAATAACACATTTCTGCTGGAATACCCAATGGTGCCTTTCCAATTAAAAGAGAAAATAACTGTTTTTAAAAACCTGCATTCCTGGGAAATAATTTTATTGTTGGACTTAATGAAGTTTACATAGAAAAGAACCCTATTTCAAACTAATCTAGCATATTTGACATTTTCAACAGATGTGGGCATACAGAACAATTATACTGTCAGATATTTTATGGCCATACTAACAGGTGTTGTAGGCATTTGTTTCTCTGTAACACTATTATTGCAGATTTTAACTATATTTGTTATTTTTATTTGATTATGATTATTCTTAGAGATATAAATAAGTCTATTGCAGCAATTCTGTGTATTTGAATTGCCAAGGAGACTTTACTACCTACGCACATTCAAACTGCCACTGTAGGGCTTCTACAGTTGATCTGGGGCCCAATATAACTTTTATGGCAAGTCCGATCTGAGAACTGTGGATGGATTATAGCCTGATACTGGACAAGAGTGGCACATCAGTTATTATCCTCTATAATGGCTCGAACAGTTACTAAGGTTTTTATTTTCTAGTGTGCAGATCATGTATTACAGACACTAATAAAAGGAATAGAGTTACAGACGCAAGGACTTAAAAGTCTTAAGAAGTGAGAATTAAAATTAGTATCTGACAAATTCATATTTGGCTAGTGATTCCCTAAATGATCATAATAATTTTAATTGAAAAATTTTTCTAAAATTCAATCTCTAGTGTTTTCCTGTTAACTGTATTGCAATATTTTAAGGCAAAAAGACTTCCATAATTTAAAAAAAATGATTTAGATACTTGTCCTTAAAGAAACTGTTAATAACTTGTGTTAACTGTATAATGTTGACAAATAATTTTTGTGAGAAATATGCTCTCTTTATTAGTCATATTTCTAGTGTCTAACTGCATCAACCATCACAGCATCTCAGGCTTTGGTCAAGCTTGTCTGAATAAGCATGGTTGTCATAGCAAAATGGAAAACATGTCATTTAGTCACTAGTAAGCCCCCTGTCATCATGGGCAACAATTTGGTGTGACTGCTGTAATTGTGGGGCTAATTGAAGCAGTTAATGGAGGGCTTTGGCATTTGTGACTTCTCCCCATCCCTCTGTGGACCCTCTGGGATCATGGTTTAGTGAGCTCTTACCACTTCAGCACATCAGCAGGGACAAAGACAGATCTGTCTCCTATCTATGAGTGTCTCTGCTAAGAAGACTTTGATGTGAAACATGGTGCTCTATAGGGCCACCTAGTCCAATTTTATAAAATAGATCCACACAGAATTTGAGAATGTTACTTTTGATGAGAAGAATCTTACCATTTGTATTAATTAAATAGCAAGCAAAAGAAATGCCCCAAAGAAATATACTGCACCTGGATACCAGCAGTATTTATACTCTTGCATATACACATGCAAAATATTTTTCCAAAATCACACTATAAATGTTTTCCATAGAACCAAATGTCCTCTGTTCACAACCATTTATTCCCCTACTGATGTAAAGACATCACCTGTTAGCAGCAACATCCATTATTGATGTAAATTAGTGAGGGAATCAAGTTTCTCAGGGTTTTTTAATCATTTATCATCATCATCATTGTGTATACATGCTGTGTGTGCATTTAGGGTATGTGTCTAAAGGTGGGCACATGTGTGCTAGAGTACTAGTATGCCACAGCATTTGTGTGCTGCTTCTTTCTTTCGAACATGGGTTCTAGGATTCAGTCTCAAGATATTAAGTATGTTTATCTGCTGAGATGCCCATATTCTTCTAGAGAAGTGATTGAATAGCAAAGATAAATAGTCTGGTTGTATAATAGTTTCATGTAAATTAAGAGTGAAGCCAGAGAAGGCATATGAAATGGAAATAAACAGTCTCTGATATTTGGTGGGGAAATGTTTTCTTCTTCTTATGATGTCACATGTACCAAATTTCAGCATAAGCAGCATTCTCCAGTGCCCACATACGTGGAACCAGAGTCCTGTTTTAGTGGAAGCCTCTGTAGAAACCAGATGAACTAAGCAACACTTCTTTCGTTTGAATATAGTTCAGTGAACTTACTTTCTCTAGTTCTATGCACCAGAGGAGAAAAAAAATCCTAGAATAGACTTTTAGTTCACACAACTGGTACTGAGATTCTCTTTCTGAAAGGGATTTGGGTAGAATATGAATGGCCATTGGCAACTCCAGACAGATAAGATTCAAATAAAGTTTGCAGTGTTGATTTAAAACAGAAAGCTTGGAGTAGATATGTACTGTATAATGTCACCATTTCAAAAAAAAAGTTTAAACTTGCAAAGGTAACCTAGCAAAGCTGATGTGTTCTAGAATCTGTCACACCCTTTCTGTTGAAAAGGCATCATTCCAGGTGGTACGTAATTCTTTGTGACTCTGTTTATTTTAAAATCAGACATATATGGCATGAAAATTATTTATATTACAGTCTGATTTTGGGTTAGGAGAAGAAATATATAAGACTACATGCATATTTTTTCCCTGTCATAGATCTGAGAGACTCTTGATTTTGTACTCTTAGTAAACTGAGGTCCAGTGTTACAAGAGGAAAGAAATTATGATATAGTGAAGTTTGTATAGAAATAATCATGGACATATTTGGGCTTTCAGAAGCCTGGTATATGCATATATATATATATATATATATATATATAGATAGATAGATAGATAGATAGATGATACGTCTTAATTTCCAGAGAAATTCAAGTGCCTGGAGAACTTTTACACATTTTAATTCAGAAAATTTTGTCTTTCTGCTACTGAAACACAACTTTTGAAATTAGAGCAAGAATTCATTCTAGAAACAAAAAGCAGGTGTATAACATAAAAACTCTTTTTTGTATTTCTCATTAAAAAGCAAGAGCTTTGTTGAGAAGAGTGGGAAATGAATGGAAGCTTAAATTTAAGGATACAATAAATCGGATTTGGATTTAGACACATCCTTCCATAGAAGGATGAATAATTTCAAATGAGATTATACCACATGCAAAGAGACAAGAGAAGATACTCCAGACCCAGATCTACAGTGAAACAAAAGCTTTCTATATCTTTGTCCCTAGGATGTAGATAGATAGCAGGTGGCTCATGCATGTTTGCCTATGAGAGACTGTTGTGCCACAGTCTCTCACAGTCTCAGGTGTGAGAAGCCACATGATGATGAATGAAACTGAGTGGTAGTAATAAGTATTTGAAGAGGTAACTATAAACTGTAAATATACGAGTGATGTAGACCCTACAAAAGTTTAATTTGTGTTTTTCCGAGATCAGGGAGAAAAGTTAAAAGAGGAAAAAGTAAATGTAGATTCCTACCTCAGTCACTTTGGTACTCTTCACTGAGATCATAAATATTTGGTGAAGGAGAGAATAATACATTAATGGAAGCATAGGGCTGCTGAGAAGTTAGTAGGACATTCAGGCCGTAGTGATCCTAAAACCTCCTGTGTCTACAGATCCTGTTCCTTACAGTGCAGAATGGAATAAACAGTGAAGATAACTTGAGACAGCAAAAATCCGAAGGAAGAATTTAGAATTAAAGAAGTGGATGGGATTGTGGCAACAGTTGTTTTAAGTCTGGGCAGAAGAAAAGTGATAAAAAAAAACAGAAGGTGCCAGATTTTGAAAGAAAATAGAAAAGTTGGAAGGAGGATGATTTTTCATAAGCCAACATAGGCTATTTAAAGAAGAAACATACATCACTGGCATTGAAGATATAAACATAAAAGAAATGCGGTCTGCCTCTAGAGAAACTCAGATTCTAGAGAAAGGGAAGACAATTCAGTAATAATTCAGATGTAGAGAGACATGAAGTAGTGCTTTGGACCAGCAGAAAGATTTCTCTATCAATCTTTCTACTCGTAAGTCTAAAGCTAGAACAAAGTTAGAAGTAGATGCATAGGCAGCAACTGCTGACCCAGAGTGCTTTTTATAACACAACTTTGTATTATCACCTGGCATTTTGTTTATTATTTGTTTTTCCTTAAATAAAACTCAAGCTCTACTGAAAAAAACAAAACAAAACAAAAAACCCACTGAAGTCAATGAATCCCTTTCTCTGTCTCGTGTTTTCCCAATGCCTAAAACAATTTCTGTCATGGAATCAGTATTCATTAACTATTTGTTGAATGAAAAAATACTAATAATAAAACTATTGTCCTTACACCAATCTTAGGAAAGCTTATTTGGAAAACCTGATAGAAATTTATTTTCAAATTGTCTTGTGTTTCTCCTAAAAGCTGAGTGCTCAAAATACTTATTTTGTCTGAGAGTTTTTTATTAACTGAAAGTTGGCTGTGTTGTGTGGATTATCCAAAACTTCTCTTAAATCTCCTCAGCTATAATGAGCATTGTCCTTGGATCATGCATTCTTGCACTCAAAAGTTTTTTACCTGGAGATAAATAAATCCAATTTTGGGAAACACTCTATGACTTGTAATGAGATGAAGGACTTTCCTCAAATTAACTTCATCTGTTTAGAACTCTTCTAAATAATTGCCTGAAATGTAAAAAAGAAATTCTTTACCTCAGTGAGAATGGTTTGTCCAATATTTTTCTCATTTGAATGTCTCTAAACAAGCATTTTCATCTGTCAAGAATAGTTCACATGCATGTTTACTTTTGATTTTGATAACACAGGGGCAATTGGGCCTTAAATATTCAGACTTTACTATGAAGAATTCTGGGTAGGAGAGAGTTGTTTGTGTAAGATGTTGCTATCTTTATTCCAACTACATAAAGAAAAATGCCCAATATGTAAGCCAGGGCCAATTCTCTCTCCCTCATTTCTCAGTGAGAGCATCTGCCCTGTCAGAGGCAGCCACATGTTGCTGAGTGAATTAAGAATAAGTAAGAAACTGTTCCTGTTCCTGTGAATTAGGACTTTCGGGAACATCTTACAGAGAAGCAGTTCTTAAATTGAGAATTAAATTGAGTAGGAAATTTCTAGTTGAACAAAAAGAAGCTTTGAGGTAGAAGAAATATTATCTGCAATTTATAGAATATGTTAAGTCGAAAAGGGTATGTACCCAGGTCCAAAGTGTTTAATGGATCTTAAACCAAGATTTATGCTGGTAATTTATCGACATCCATTACTATGAGGTTAGTAATTTTTGGATTGGACATGTTGTCCGGGTTTTCTATGATGTTCTGTTTCTTTGCTGGGATTTGTGCATATAATGTTTCTTGGCTGAGATTTTCTTTCTTTTTCTTTTTAAAATTAAGTCATCTTTCTTCTTTTGGTGAAGGTGTTTCCAATGTTCAGGAGAGGAATAATTTGTTGTAGGGAGAATTGTCTTTTGTTCTGTGGGATTTATATTCAAGGCTGCAGGTTTTATCATCACCCTCTGGTGAACCATCATCATCATCAGTAACATGCACCATCCAAGGCTCAGCACACCTCTGGCTTTCCCCTACCTCTATTACAGATGGTGTGGCTTCCATGTCCAAACACCGTTCTGTTTAGTTTAAACCCAATACTTGCTTTCTTAGTCTTCCTATCTTGTTCTGGGATTCTGTATGTCTGGACATCCTACCCTGGGTCAGCTCCAGCATCCCCACCCTAAGGACTTGCTGCTTCTGCCACATTTTGTCAAAACTGTCTGCCCAGGCACCTTGCCCTGCAGTAACACTGACACCTTCCTTGAGTCTACAGCTTCATCTGAGTGCTGTGGAACTCCTGGCTTCTAGATGCTTAAACCTGTATCAGTTCTGGCTGGTTCTGCAACTTCTACTTGGTCTATAGCTTCTGAAATCTGTGCTGTTCCACTTTACCCCAAGTCATCTTCAGACTCTTCCCTGTGTGTGCAACTTCCATCACACATCATGTGATTGCTCAAACGTGATTATTTTCTTAGGAAAAATTAAATAGCCGGGCGGTGGTAGCGCACGCCTTTAATCCCAGCACTCAGGAGGCAGAGGCAGGCGGATCTTTGTGAGTTTGAGACCAGCCTGGTCTACAAGAGCTAGTTCCAGCGCAGGCTCCAAAGCCACAGAGAAACCCTGTCTCGAAAAAAAAAAGAATTAAATAAATATGATGGTTAGAAAAATATTTATTCCAAAAAAATCTGTTCTAAGGATTTGGGAATTTTCTGATAGATATGAATCATACCATAAGCCCATTTAATGTTTTTCCAAATCCTTGATGTAAAAAATATGTTAAAATAGAGTTTACTGAATTTTGTCCACTGTAAAAAGAAATTTTCTTTTTAACAGAGCTTTTCACTGGTGATAAAGACATTGAGTTGTCAAAACTAGACAAGAAAACATGCTATAATATCATTCCCAAATTATACAAATAATCCAAATAGCAACAAAGCTCTAGAAAGGAATTCACAAAGTGAAAGATTTGGTAGCATGTTTATAATAGTGAAAGATATGAAGAACAGTGTTCTAGGAAGGAAAATATTCTGCTTCAAGAGCTCCTTGAGCCTTTGTTCACATTACCTGATCCAGGATGGATGATAACTCCAGGAAAATGTTCTTAACCCTACTTATGGATAGAAATAGCCTGAGTTTTCTAATTCATGTTATATGACTATATGCCACTCCATTTTATTCTCTGAACTGAGGTCTTAAAATATTTTTTTTGAATTGCCTAATTCCTCTATACCTTAGCACGTTTTCCTGTAACTTGGTATTTCCATATTTTCGCTGAAAGATATGACTTCTTCTCATCACTTTCAAGAGAAGCTCTCTTACTTGTCATTCACGGGTCAATTATAGATGTCTCTGTGCCCCTTTTTTATTCAGCTTACATGCATTTCAGACTGTCAATCATCTGCTCTGCACAACATTGTATCTGATTGAAATGGTGATACAATTTTTGGAAAATACATGTTGTTAACAGCAGAAAACTTTTTTGCTGTCATAGTTGCAGATAACATGCTATCTTGCAAATTAACTAGAGGACCACACACCGACACTGAAAAAAGCCGCAAGGATTTATTTTATGGTTTCCTACTTGAACACTTTCTTTCTCATTCCTGAATATTAAATGTGAAGACACCATGGAAGAAAAATGAAACAAAGAAGAGGAAAGAAGAAAGGAAGGGAGGGAGGGAGGAAAGGAGGGAAGAAGCCAAAAAAAAAGAAAAAAAGAAATAAAGACCGAAAAGAAGAAAGGAAAAGCCCTAAGAAAAAGAAATGGTTTTTAAAAAAAAAATTCTTCTATTTGTTTGTTTGTTTGTCTATTATTTTTGAGATAGGGTTTCTCTGTGTAACCCTGTCTATCCAGAAACTTGCTCTGTAGACCAAGTTGTCCTCAGACTCAGAGATCCGCATGCCTCTGCTTCCTGAATTCTGGTATTAAAGGTGTGTGCCATCACCACCCAGCTTTAGGTATTTACTTTTGTTTCCCAACTTTTCTATGTTTCCTAAGTCATCAATATTTTAAAATTAAGGGATGGCACAATGGGGTCCACAAATATTGGCAGGATTGTTTGCCAGGCCTTAAATACTAATATCTACAACACTGATTTGATGATTTCAGGACAGACAACATGAGGAGAAAGATTTAAAAAAACTGCTAGTCTGTCTTTCTCTCTTAATGGTTTAGTTTCCTGACTTATACCTATATTGTTTTTTCCTCTCTCAGTCTTTTCTCTCTTGATCCTGTGTGCTGATGGTTGGAGCTATTGAGCTTCACATGGCCTAGTGTCATTGACTACAGCTGAAAGCCAGGATGAGTTTATAGTATTCTCCCATGACCTCAACTAATTTGTCTCATCACCAGAAATTGCTCTAGTCTGATAGCCAAGATACATTCACATAGACAGACAGCCCCCAAGTGCAGTTTCCCCAGCTTTCTGTCTTTAGAAACTCACACTCCTAATAGGATGAGCCAGCACTGACAAGAAGTATTGTGATGTTGCGTGAAAGGCAAGTACTAGAGGAATACACAAGGAGATGGAACGATATGAGACTTTTGGTGCTGGAAAAGCCAGCCTTTGTCTTGAGTTAGGTTTCTTCATAACTATGAGCTGATTAGGCTATGCCCAGAGCAGGATAAATCTAGCAAACTGCAAGCATTTTTAGTGATGACCTAGAGATCACCTTACTAAACGAAAAGGTGTTTTTCTAAACCATTTTTGTTGTTCTAGCTCTTCAACATTTTAATTTAGAGAATTACAAATATTTATAAAAACAAGATACAATAGGTCAGAATGACTAGAACCCAAAACGTGGATGAAACTGAATATTCTACCAAACATGGAGCAATAAGAACGCTTATTCTCTTCTGCCAGAGATGTAAAATAGAACAACCATTTTTGTATTAAACTTAGCAGAAGCACTTTGAATACTTACCTAAGTAAGTGAAAGTGTAAATCTTTCCACACAAAATGTATGTGAATGAGTCTAACAGAAGGTTTATTCATAACTGCCAACGCATAAAAGCAAATGGATCAAAAGGGCATCATTCTGGGTTTTATGGGTAAACTATTATAATGCAGAGTGGAAACTTACTTAATGATAAAAATTAATGTGCTACACACAGGCTCAAAGAATTTTAAAAGCACATTGATAAGTTAAACAAGTCATGCTAAAGGGGTTCATAGTATATATTTCTAGTTGCATAGCATTCAAATTTGTTATTTACTGTTCTTATGTACGAGGGTGCAGCAAAATTATATACATAATTGCTTGCATGAGTGTGTGCTTTTCATGTATGATAACACATGTGTGTGGTAAACATGCACATATATGTGTATGTGTGTGAAAGTTGACAATAGGAGATGTCCTCGATCACTCTCCACCTTGCTTGTTTAGGCAGGGTCTCCTAGTTGAACCCAGAGCTCACTGATAGGGTTAGTCCAACCTCCAAGCTTGCTCATGAGACATGAGCTTGCTCATGTCTTCATCTTCCCAAGTGTTGGCATTAAATGTGTGCTACCACAGCCTCCCAGAATTTAGATCCAAACCCCAATCTTCATGCTGTATGGTAAGCACCTTAATCACTAAGCCTCAGTATGTGGTATTAAAAAATAACTATCAACTGTAGACAGTCAATTAGTCGTGCCAGGCACAGAACAATTTGGATATACTTAATGCCACTGAGATCTTCCCTTAAAAATAATTAATATGATAAATTTTATATTATGTGTATGTTACTGCATAACACACATATAAAATCTTTAGAGATAGTAAAAGACTGATGGTTGGCAGTGATTTAAGGAATGAGAAATGAACAGGTGAAGCACACGGCATTTTGAAGCACAAGACAATGAAATGATGATAAAATAATAGGAGATTCAGGGCACTATGCATTTGGCAAAACCCATAGAACTAACTATACAACACAGAATGAAATCTGATGTAAACTGTGGACTTCAATTAATGGTAATAAACAGTGATAGACTTATCAATGTATGAAATGTACCATACTAACGCAAGATGGTAGAAAAACCAATAAAGGAGCATATGGACATTCTCTGTATTATATTATTTTTCTATACACTTAAAATTACCTTAAAATAGCTTATTAAAATATTCATTTATTCATAGTGAATAAAATAAATACAAAGAAAAAGTAAATATGAGCATTAGTAGGATTTAAGTAAAAATCTTTAGGAGTTTGTAGCTTTACTAATTTGAAAACATTCTGTGCATATTTATATGTGTAAGTGTGTATTTTTGTGTAGCATTGTGGAAACTCATTTGGCCAAATACATAACGATGCCAATAGCTTGAGCCTAGTAAGTGATTATATTCAGAATGCAACTGGGACGGCATGAATATTCTGCAGGACTACCTATCATGTTGCCCTATCAGTTATTTCATTATTGCATTGGAGTAGCTAACATTAGGCAAAGTGGCCCCCATATGGCCAAGAAGAAAGCCTCTGGGCAGGATTGTAACTCTACTGCTGGTTGAAAACCACTCATGGGGAAGTTTCTAATCCAACCCCATGATCTGTTTCCGTATGTAAAAGTCTGGCAAGACGCTCTCTCAACAGCCTCACTTTCAAGTTCCACTATCATATCAATAAACAGATCTAGTCAACGATGCAAATTAGAGACTCTCGAAAGAAGCGTCCATGCATATAAATCATCTCATTTTGAGAAAAATCTAATGTTGACTTGCCTCTGCGCTTCAGATGGAGAAAGGAAAATATCCCAGATCAGTAGCCTGTTCCAACTACTGTGTTAAAAATCACCCTGACAGCTAGGCGGTGGTGGCGTACGCCTTTAATCCCAGCACTCGGGAGGCAGAGGCAGGCGGATCTTTGTGAATTCGAGACCAGCCTGGTCTACAAGAGCTAGTTTCAGGACAGGCTCTAAAGCTACAGAGAAACCCTGTCTCGAAACCCCCCCCAAAAAAAATCACCCTGATACACGATCTCACCAAGCTATTTAGCCCACTTCTGTGCTGTTTTGTAATGACTGCCTTAAGTTCCCCAATATTGTGCGAGTGCTGCTCACAGATGGAGGTACCAAATTGTGAGCTTTGTAAGGACAGACCACAGTCTGTTTTGATGCACCCTTACCTACCTAGAGTCAGCACCCAGAGCAGGTAGGCACTGTGCATTAGTACAGATACGGTAATTATCTGAAGTAAAGAGAAACCAAGATTTTTAAAAGCATGGCTTACTCTGTATATCTTAGGAGACTTTTTCTAAAAGGTAGAAGATTTGAATAAAGAAATTTCCAGATGGAATTTATAAATTTTATCTTTTTAGCTATTGTTGTTAAACTTTTTGTACATAAATGAAATGCTTGCTATCAGTGGATGAGTGTCATGGGAATGAGTTGCTTTTTCTTGTTCCATATCTAAAATAATTTCTAGGCATAGCAGTGAGTTAAAACTATATATATAAGTTAACAATTATTCTATATATAAAAGATTTGTTTCCTTAAGTGACAGATGGAAATGAATTTTTATTCTGGAATCTAATATTTCTTTAATTGATGACTTGGTCATTTGGAGTTTAAATTTCCACTTTGCTATAGGAAAAGTGACAGAAATCTTTGCACGTCTTCCTTTTAATTGAATAAGAGTTGACAAAATCAGGAGCTTTAATTATTGAGCGTGGCTTTTTTTTTTCTAGGAATACATTCTATTTCTTCTGGTTGACTTGGCACATAGCATTTTAATCAACTATGCCAATACAATATTGAGCAGGCCATCATTTTCCCTTTGTGTCTGTCTATGGAGAGGATTGGGAATGCTTAATGCTTACTCTTTATAGACGATTTATCATCCATCTTAGAAGTCCATCTGAAATCATTCCTTTAAAACATGTTCATTAATTCTGAAGATCAGTTTAGAGAGATTATTTCTTAAGTTTAAAATAATGCTTTGTGCCAAATGGAGAATCATTGATTGCATTTAAAACCTAAAGCAAATACAAGAAGGCAGACCATGTTACTTATTACTACCATGGCAATTTAGCTTTTCCTGCTTATCTAAGTGAAGTAGATGCCTGAGATAGAAAAAAAAAATCTTTTCAGACAAATGGATTGTTGATTTCAGCTTAAGTAAATCACACAATTCATAAAAACATTTGCCCTGAGTATAGCAAATATAGTGGTTGAGCTTTAGGGAGAAATGTTTTAATATGCCTGTGTCTTGACATCAAAATAGAACAACGTTTTCATTAGAAAAAGAAAAATGTCAGCATTCACTGTCAGCTGACACCATGTTTTATTTTCTGCAGGTTAAGGCATATTGAATTTTCATTGCAACTAAAAATGTTCTCAGTCTAGACACTATGCGAAAGCTCTAAATTATTTCAATCCAAAGCTTGGGATGTGGATTCAAACTGAGTTGAGTACTTTTTGTGGTGGTGCATCATGAAACCTCCTGTTGAGACTATAAACCTTGATTTGGGTTTAGAATTGAGTTGGCCATTTATTTTACCCCCAAAGAGAGATACTTACTTTGTATATAAACAACTGATTTTCCTTGGGCCACCATTTTCAAAATATTTGTTGGGTACATGGAGCTATTCGGTTTGTGCTTGGATTGATTTTTTTTCCTGTTTATGTAACAGACATTTTTGAAGCAAAACAACTAGATTTCAAATAATCATAAAATCTTCAAGCTGTCTGAAAAAGGACAGTGGATTCATTAAAAGAAAGAGTCATGATTTTAATATTTCTAATCCAACTTTTGGTTATCATTTTGATATACAGAATATTCTTTATGTCACTGTATATTTAGCAGCCTAGGAAATGAGCAAGATCCCAAAATGAGCAAGAATGAAGGTAGTTGGAGTGAGTTCTGAGAATATGGTAGTTTATGTGACATTGTAACAACATTGACAGTATAGGCACGGTGAGATAGTTATCACTACCATGTTCTTTTAATAAACAGAAAATGTGGTCACTCCATGCTTATATTCAGGTAAGTACTGAAATTTGAAATTGCTGGGTTTCAAGTTTTGAGAACATACACATTTCCAGAACACTCATTTATCACCTTTGCTTTTGTCTAAATATTATTCTTCATAAATTCTTTTAAAACTGAAGATAAAAGGAAATACTTTTGGTTAATGTTCTTATATAAGTAAAAATTTTCAGTTTATCAAAACAAATAAGTACGTTAAAAATTCGCACATGTTTGGGGTTTGGAATGAATCATCTTATTGACTTGCATTTATATTTAAGCTACATTTGGAGGTTTTGTTTCTATTTGGAGTTTTTTTTCCTTAATAGTTTGAATGATTGAACATAGTGAAATAATAAACTAAGATAAATAATGAGATCTTGAAGCTTGCAATAGACTATCCATATTAAAATTGCAAAGCATTCTAGACATCTCATTTTAGTTTGAAAACTATTTGGTGACGCAAATTATACACTAAAGAGGACATAGAAACATTTATCTTTCTGATCATGTACGTTTTAGCTCCAACAGCTTTGGAGCCCAAATTTTCCATACTATTTTAATAAGTTTAATGAATAGAGCTAATAAAAAGTAGTTTCTTTTCAGATACTGTAACCAACACTGTTTTCATGAGAAGCATCCAGTCTTTCAAATGTAAACTAGAAATGTTAGCATTTCATTCCATATTCTCTTCCAGTCTCAAACTTCAACACCTAGAGCAGAGTCTCTACTAACTAACACAGCCCGTTTGTCCCATGTGGATTGACGGAAACTGTGGCATTGGGGGCTAAAAGAATTCTAAAGTATGCTAATCTACCTGGGCTGTTGTGACTGTAGCTCAGTTGGTGAAAGGATATGTGGAATAATGCATGCTGTCAATGTACTCATTCAAGAAGGAAATCCTTATCTAACTTCCCCAGATTTGTGCTCACTAGACTTATTTCGGTAAAAGAAATGGTGTGTTGTTGTGGATGGTGGAAACTCCATGTTGAGAAGCATTCATGAACCCGTATCTTGAGCAAAAGTGGATGGTGGAGCCAGATTTAGTGCCACAACCCATACCTACAACCTAAGCACTGGGTACCTGGGCAAAAACATAGGAGGAATTCTATAACACTGTTTGCCTGGTCTACCTACAATGTGAAGTTCTAGGCCATTGAGGGCTACATAGTGAGATGCTGTGTCCACAAACAAAACAGCAACAATGAGAGAGAGAGAGAGACAGAGACAGAGACAGAGACAGAGACAGAGAGCACAAGACTACATGTAACAACAGCTTTGCTACCCAATATTTATTTGGCACCTTAGCACATACTGAACTGGTTTACAGCCTAAAGGTGAAATATGAACTAGATGTCCCTATCTTCATTTAGATTTCTAACATGAGGGAGAATCCACCAAATATAAAAAGAATAATGAAAAGATTTCAACTATGACCTTGACTATTTCCTCCACCATCTCTCATGGCCTCTGACTGCATAGTCAGACAGATTGAAATCAATAACAAAATTCAATTACAATCCAACCCCTATTGCAATCCAACCTATTTATAAGAGAAAGAGTTTCCAGGCAGTAGTATTTCCAGTTTTCAAAATCTCAAGTCATGGAATTAGATGTATTAAATTTATAGGCACTTTACAATTTTCAAGAGAGTAAACCAAAACAAGTCTTTGCTTTCTCCTAACACTAGGCTAGAGTGAAGAATTTCCACTCTGCATGTTGCACATGAACTGCAGTCCCAATTTAAGTAGACTCAGTCTTGATTTCACATCTGTCTTTGCCTAGTCAAGAACAACCATGTGCCATTCCAGGTATTGATGGTTCTGTATTACTTAAGTAGCCTGACGTGAACAGCCAGGTTTGAAGTCATGTACTAAGAATTCTTAAATCAATTTTGTATATCCTACTGATTATGGTTTTGATTTTTACCTAATTTAGCCAGATCCAACGGCATTAATGTGACTAAGAGAAGTAAATCAGCATTATGAAACACCATTTATCATCTGCAACATTAGGAACCAGATAGAGATTTTGTCAGCAACATAGTTTATATTTATTTAGAGCACTTTATTTTTGCATAGAATTAATAACGATTTCTTGTCTTCTTTCATTACTATTTCAAAACCTTTTATTCCCTAAAATGGAAAGGAATGCCAGGAATAAGACTAGTTATAAAATGCATTCTAAAATTAGTAGCTAAGAAAGCCACATACTTGATGATATTTTCAAGTAATTTCTACTTAATGATGTCCAGTGGGATAGGAATGCCTAATAAAATTAGCAACATAGATATTTAGGTTTCCATCATACTAGTTTCAACTTTTAGTTTGAAAGTTTTTATTAATTCCTTCCCTTGAAAATAGCAGAATCTCTCTAAAGCAGTTTCCTGTCAAAGAAGTCTAATGCCTTGAAAGAAGAGCCCCCACGGTCTGACCTTTCCCAAGGGCAGAGCTAACCAGGTGATGAGTAGCTGATCCTGAGAAGCCAACAAAGGCCATGGATATCACTAACCCACCTCCATTGCTGAGTGCTTTTCAAATCTGCACACTGGCTCTTGAAAGAAAAATGTTTAGTCTAAGCTGGAGCTTTAAGCATTGTTCTTCCACTCTAAAACAAAACAGGGAAAATAAAGTTATTTTTATAATTTATTTTAATTAATAAAACCAGTATATGTTGATTGTTTCTAAGGTAGTTTTGTTATTTCATCATAAGTTATTCAACTGGATCATTTTATGATGTTGTGTTACCTGATCTTAGAACGCTAAGTAAACTCATGTTTAAAATTTAAGTGCTCTAAGATATTGCCATTCTCCTCATCCCTTCAGTGAGAAAGCTCCTGGTTATCTCAGAGTGATATTGCTGAAAGGAGGGCCATGAAAATAGAACAAAAGATAAAAAAAATAAATGTAGTTGATGCAACTCAAGCTGTGACTCTCGGAACTTATACAGCACATCCATAATGTACATATTCATTGTACAAACACACAACCAGAAATACTTTTCTGCATCTTCAAAATAAAAGTTGAAAATGAGCAGGAAAAATACCTAAAAATTGTGTTGCTGGTCTTGTTAGGAATGCGAGCCCCATTGGAGCCTGGAATTTCTATGGATTCCTCATGACAGCCCTCTGGTTCAGTCCTAGCCAGTGTCCTTTCTCTTCTGTTCACAGTCAGTCCAACAATTCCTAAAGACTTTTCCACGAAAATCTTCTCTGAAATTACCAAGGATTTTGTAGGGTTTGTTTTGAAAGGTGATTTATTTTTACCTGTAGGGTCATTTATACCATTATCCATCAGTTTGGGAGAAAGATTTAATTTAGGAAGTAGAATTAAGTTGAATTAATTAATCAAAAGTTCTTTTAGGACCACAACGTCAAACACAATGTAAGACACACTAAACATTGCTCCAGTGCTTCCATTTCATAGCATAATCTATGCTCAAAGAATTGGAATCAATAGCTTCTTAATTAATGACTTCATTAAGACTGAAGTGAGCAGCAGCACAAGGGAAGACAACATTGTGTTCTTTAAACCACCTTGTAAACCCTCTTTCTGTATTTGATAAGTATAGACCCAACCAAGAACTGGATAGTTCTATAACCAAATATTCAAATAAATGTGATTCCATTTTTTGAAGAAAAATGATAATATACCAAATTCTCTTTATTCACTGGCATCATCACTCCAAAGCAGCCAGGGAATTCTTACCTGTGCAGCTGTTA
Organism: Dicrostonyx torquatus; assembly: GCA_028555095.1. Taxonomy (NCBI): domain Eukaryota; kingdom Metazoa; phylum Chordata; class Mammalia; order Rodentia; family Cricetidae; genus Dicrostonyx; species Dicrostonyx torquatus. Next base: position 16,457,227 of record JAQHUG010000005.1, read on the forward strand.
ACCTCTGACAAGGCATCACTACCTATAGCTGGAGCTGCTGCCAGGTCATGGGTTACAAAACTCTGTGTGTGTTCCTCATCGCTTAGTGTCCTCTAGCTTTTAACCACTAATATTCATAGGCCCCCAATAATGGCTTTTCTTACAGCTCTACTTGGATGAGCTAGAAGAGAGAAATTACAAGGTAGAAGACTTGCATTGACTCTCCTAAGAGTAGAGCTGCTTCTTCTTTATGCTTCCCTCTCATTACAGCCATGACCAGCCTTAATGCTCATGAGAAGTTAGACTGTCAGGAGACAAACAGCGATGGTATTAAAGCAAAATGTTAAGAGTTAAATGAAGGAAATCGTGAGCTTTAATCTTTATTTATAGGACAATTATTGAAAAATAAGAAACTCTTATAATCGTCATACAATATGTACAATAGGAAACTGTTCAAGTGTAACTTTAATGTTAAAAGAAAAAGTGCCACAAACCATGGGTCAAAAGAGTTTGAGTAGACAAACAGTAAGACTAATTTATACTGAACTGACTTTCTGCCTCAGATATGTATTTAAAAGTTAAATTTCCTACTGTGAATAATAAGAGGACCAGAATGATGATGGAGACACCATTTTATTTTCTCCATTCCTGAGAGACAGCTTCATCAACTTGTATATCATTTTAAGGAACTATAGATAAAGTCAAATAGAAGGATGACAGAGTGTGTTCTCAGTTTTACTTATGGAAAGAAAATATGGTGTTTAACCAATAAGAGGTAGGATAACCAATAAGAGGATAGAACTAATGAATACAGTTTTTGTGTATTTATTTCAGGTATAAGCTAGTGGGCAGGTGGGAGCCAGGAAGCGGGACTCAGCCCTCCATGCCACTTACTACAGCTACCAAGAGGAAATTATAAATAAACACCTAGTGGATATTATTTTCTTGCAGAAAAGATGACATCATTCTATTCTTTGCACCTGCAGGTGCTACTTATTATGAGAGAAAAGGCTAAAAAAATCACCCTTGAGAATCTTCCATGACTTCATGGGCCCACAGATACACTAGCTCATTAGCACCTGGGTTTTTGTGATCAAATTAAATTTGCTTTGTATTCATTTCTGCGTGCTAGCATTTTCTCTAGGGAATGTGACATTTTAGAATTTGATATTTTTTACTTTTGAGATAATATTATAATTACATCATTTTCCCTTCCTTTTCCTCCTTCCCAACCCTCCCACAAACCCCTCCTTGTTCTCTTTCAAATTCATGGCTTCGTTTTTCATTTTTTGTTATTGCATGAATATATGTATATACATGTAAATTCTTATGTATTACCTGTTCAGTTTATAGAATGTCACATAAGTGTGTTTTCAGGGCTGTTCATTTGGTATTGAACAACCAATTGGCACACACTTCCCTGAGGATTTTTTTTTCTTTATTTCTCCCACTCTCAGCATTCCTTTGTTACCTGAAGCTCTTTGTCTGGGCTTGAGACACCCTGGGCTTCCCTACATTAGCATGTCAGTTCCTATAAGCAATCAAGTTGATGAGACTTTATTAGTGTAGCTTATATGAGATTACTAGAACACAGAATCTCACAGCAAACTCCTCTGGTCCTCTGGATCTACATTTTTTTCCTGTGTTTTCTTCTGCAATGATCCCTGAGCCCTAGGTACAGGAGTTGTGTTGTAGATGTATCCATTGGGACTGGGCTCTACAACAGCTCATTCTGATTTGTTGTTGATTTCTGTAATGGTCTCTGTTGCAAAGAAGTTTCCTTGATGAGTGGGTGAGACTAAACTAACTTGTGGGTATAAGGACAAATATTTAGAGTGCATTTATGGATTATACTGACTTAGCAAAGTGGCAGTTAAAGATTCTCCTCCAAGATCCATGACTACTGAGCCCTAATAGCTAGCTAGGTTTTTGGAAATAGGCACAGTTAAGGAATATATGGATTTTTAAAATTTGAACACCTGATATGGATTTAGTAATCACGCTCATCTTTAAAAGGGTGTGTCAGGAACACTGAGATGCACTGAGTATGACACACAAAACACTGATAACATGATCAAATCCACTCATTACTTCTGGCAGTTTGTACTGGAGAGTTTAGAAGCAGACTTGGAGCTCCTGGGTCTTGTATACAGTATTCTTCACTTACTGGTATACAGAGGGAAATCTCAAGAAGACTGAGGGAAGACACTCTGGTTACTGACAAGAATAGCCTGCTTTTGCAAGCTTTGCTGCTTTGTCAGAAGAAATAGTGAGGCCCACACAAGTCTAGGCAGTCCATGGCACTGGATATAAATGCAGTTTCAAGCAACAATTCCCCCAAATCCTTCAGTTAACTGATTACCTTTCCTGTTTACATTTGGAAAATGGAAACATAGTCTTTGCTTCTGAAGCTCATCCCTTTCATCAGTCTATCTTAGTGACCACTATGTAGGAGACATTTCATGATCACAGAACAACTCCCCCCACCCCACAGCACCCAAATAATAAACTTGTAGGTTGATTTCTATAACAAAATCTAAGATTCTTGAACTTCAGAACTGAAGATTTACTCCAAAGTCAGCCGAGATCAAGTCTTAAGGCAGACTGATCAAAATAGAACTTTGAGGAAGAATCTAAACTGTAATGCCAATAGAATAAAGTCCTCAGGCAAGCTTTCTGGAAACTGGTGCTGGAATGGATATTCTCTGACGGCAGAGACCGCTCATTTGTTCCTGGCCACTCAGACCCAACTAATCAAACAGAAATTATATTAATTAGAACACTGTTTGGCCTATTATCTCAGGCTTCTTAATTAACTAAATCTTAATTTAATGCACTTTATTAATCTATGTATCACTACAAGGTTGTGATCTACGGGTAAGGTCTGGCATCTTTCTCCTTCACTAGCTACATGGCATCTCCCTGACTCTGCCTACTCTCTCTTTCTCTCTCTGTTCTGATTTCCCATGTGGCTTTACTCTGCTAAACTATTAGTCCAAAGAACTTTACTCATCAACTAATAAAAGCAGCACATATACAGAAGGACATCCCACATCATCTCCCCTTTTTTGTCTGAATAAAAAGGAAGATTTTAGCTTTAACATAATAAAATTACATATAACAAACAGGTATTAACAAAGAATTACAGTTACAATATTTCTTTGTGAGTCTAAAGTTTCATATCTAATTTATCTTTCACTATAACTAAGGAAAACTATCTGTCTTCAATTCCATCAAAGTGCCCAGAAGGATATAATATTACCTAAGTAAACAGAAAGTGCA
>JAQHUG010000005.1:16462203-16480197 GCA_028555095.1 Dicrostonyx torquatus
TTTTGTGGGTCCAGAACACCATTATTTTAAGATTTCTTAGATGTTATGTGGATCCATGCGCCAGAAGGTGGGTACCATTTTGTAAACAGAAGCTGCTGTATGGCATAGGTACAAGATACGTTTATTGTAAATAGCTTGACTCTGTGCATAAGCATAATGGCCCTCACCAAGAATTTGGTCTTGGGAAGCCTCAAATCTTTTGACTCTACCTTGCTGTTCTAGGGATTTAGCCTTCTCTCTCCAATAGCATTTCCACTGTAACTAAGATCCGTCTTCTAGCACTGCTGAAACTAATTGAAAACAATCATGCGGAGTAATCCTATTGCTTGAAGCCTATGTCTCAGTTGACATGCCTTGAACCCAGAGCACCTGTTCACCCCTTCAACATGCACCAACATTAGGTGCATGTTTTCTGCAGGAATGATGCATGATCTTCAGTAAAGTGGCTTTCTAGCTGCTGGCAGTTCTTACATAGAAATCCAGCTTAGAGCTGATAGCCAGCAATCCTCCTAGAAGTGGAGACAAAACCACCCACTATCTAGAAGGTAGAATCTGAGCTGCTGACCCAACTGACCTAACACGCTATCCACTTGACAGAGCAACTGTCCTCAGTCACCTGCTTGAAAGTTACTTCACTAGAAAAATAGAGCTAACTACATATACACATCATGTAGGCACTAACACTGATGGTGGAGCACCATTGCCTTCTGGTTCCATTTGACGTTATTGCATTTAATCTTCTCATGTCTTTCTTCACTTGAGAAGATAGCACACTTGTGTTCATTATAGCACTACTCACTACAGCAAAGTTGCATTAAAAAGCGAGTTGTCTGTAGAAATGTAACTAGGTGAGGAAAAGGCATATGTGTACACAACAGAATGTTATTTGGCTATAAAAAGAATATGCCCTGTCATTTTTGACAAAATAGAGAGAAACATAAGACATTGTGCTGAATGGAAAAATACTGCAGGATTTCCGTATTTGAAACAAAAAAAGTTGATCTCAAAACAAAAACATGGCTGCAAAGTCGAAGGAAACAGAGTGGTGTTAGATAAGATTTATCATCTATGACTTGAGCTATAGTTCATAATTGTCTATTCTCTATTTAAGAACTAGAAAAGAGAGTCTAGGGATTAGACTCTCAGTTAAATGTGCTTGCTTGCTTTCTGTTGCCTTGTCTATCCCTAGGACTCATATCATAGAATCAGAGAACTGACTCATTTATATTGTCTTCTGGCATCCACATATGTGCCATGGCATACATCCACAGGCTCCCTCTTCCTCTTCCCTGATAAATAAGTGTATGTGATATTTTAAAGAAAAAAAGAGCTGAAAGACTTCAAAACTAAGAAATAATAAAGGGCATGGTGGTGCTATGTGTATTAAATATAATTCTGTATTCCATATATATGTATAATTATTATATATTAATTCAAAAGAAAAATTAAACACTGAATTTATGTATTAAATATAATTGTGTATTTCATAAATGTGTGATTATTGCATCTTAATTCAAAAGAAAAATGAAACACTGAATTTATTTTTAAAAGTCTGGCTAACAGTAAATATTTGTAGCAGTTTAGTGGAGTCACAAGCTGAAGATGGTAGGCAGTAATGGCCTTTAACATTTCTACCTCTGCTATGCCTGGGTCTGACTGTAAAAACACTGAGCCCTAAGGAATAAACCTGGAGAGACTTGGAGAGTTCTTTTCCCTAGCAAAACCAGAAACACTTAAGACTCTTCATCACAAGGTCAGCAGCAGCTCTTAGCAAATGGGAATCTTTCCAAAGAGGGGAGAGCTGCCAACAGACAGATGCAGTCCTGTGCACAAAAGTGAATCTCTCCTGTGCTTTCCAAACTCAAATACCCGGTGGAGTGCAGTGACATTGCAGTTGGGGGCTGTTGGTATTGAAGAAGAGTGTGCAAAGTGAGAACTCTTCATCCCACACAGAACTTAAGGTTCTATAAATGAAAGAAAGGTTGTCTTCTGGCAACCTAATCTTATTAATATATTGAGCAGGCTCTTTGTTTAGAATTGGTAAAGCTTTCCTTATGCTTCATTCCCTTGAAAAAAAAATAACAGACAGAATAGTTCTTGCACACCAGGAGGCCCCATCAGAGGGCTGGCTGTGCTCACATTCTGACTCATTCCGAAACATTGCCTGGGAGAAAGCCATGAGCCTGAGGACACAGCACATTTTCTGAACTCTCATTTTTCTTGAACTTCATATGATCTTATTTTAATTGAAAATGGATTTTTAACAGTCTTTCTAGTTATAACAAAATGGGGTGCTGTCGCCATCATCAAGGGAAATGGATGACATATCTTGCTTTGCTTTGATTTCATTGCTTTCTGTTAAACAAACACCACAAAACCAAAACTAAGATTGCTACTTTCCGAGCATGGGAATGAGTTTAGAAATAGCTCACAAACTTCCTAAGGCTTGGAAACTTGAAAATCTTAAACTACTGGCACCTTTTGGCGAAGAGTGTCACTTGTCAATACTTGTGCCCCCATCTCGCTAGTGTGGCGGCAGCTTTTGTGCCTGTATCTTGCAGTACTAAGAACACATCTGTTGTGGCCAAGCAGTGCTAACAACCCTGAGCTGGATCTCAGATGCACTATCAAGGACCTCATCCCCTGAGTACAAAACACAGGATACTATCATTTCTATTATACAACTGAGGTTAGCTAGGACCAGAAATACAAATGTAATATTACCTCTCTCTCCTCTACCTATCTTTCCAGTTGATATGATAGTCTTTAACAGGACAAACATCAAACCTTAGGTCATCAGACTTGGCAATAAGCACTCATAATTGTTGAGCCAACTAGCTGACACTATAAGCTAATATATTTTCTCTTTTATTCTCATGAATGGTTCATGCACTTACAATGGGAACTTGTAAGTACTAGGTGCTCAGTGAATGGATTAGAAGGAAAGAGCCGTGCTTATACTATGCTTTTTTTTTTCTCAGAGTGCAATTTAAGGGAAATAAGTTAAATTAGTCATTTTAGCAAGCTTTAATCAGATATGCTGCTTTTAGCCATGGGTGTTCATGTCTCTCTCTCTCTCTCTCTCTCTCTCTCTCTCTCTCTCTCTCTCTCTCTCTCTCTCTCTGTGTGTGTGTGTGTGTGTATGTATCAGTTTGTGGATTTTATGATTTGTGAGCTACACCTCTTTACCTGAGGTTATTTTCCCACGATTGTTTAACCTGAAGACATAAAGTCTCTCTGTGAACCACCATGTGCTTCCATGACAAAGTGTCAGCCTTGATTTTAGTCCTTCCAGACCTCAGACTATGAGAAACAAATTTCAGTTGTTTGTGAGCCTGGCCTGGCTTCTTATGATATTCCTTAACTGACAAACCCAAGACTATTCAATTGTTGGTATTTTATTTCTGCCAGAAGAGACTTGTCAGTTCTTTCTAACTATCTGCTTGATGTTAAGTAAAATTGACTACTTATCATTTAGCTGAACATTACACATTCTCTGTGACAATGTTACCACCAAGGGGCAAAAATTGATTCCTGATGAAGCAAATTAAAACTTCTTTTCACTTTAATATACTTATAAAACATAAATATGTAAACAGTATGATCACAGACCTATAAATAAATAGGAATTATTTCTGTGGTATTAAAATGTCACCAAGGAGGAAGGAAAACAGGATGAGTTTATCAACGGATCTAGAAGAGCAATCATAAAGGAAACACTACTCCATATAAATGTGCAGCGGTGTTTGCTAGTGTAATCAAGTGTAGTAAGTCTTCTTACTTAACATAACTCTTCTTACAACTGTCTAAGTATTTGAGAGTCAACTTGGCTTAATTGCTTGTTTTAGCTTTAATACCATAGCGACTGTTAGCATAGAAAATAGAAGTATGATCATAACTCGGTGAAATAATATTTCCAATGTAATACTTGTGCTTCATTGGAGGACTGCAAGCTATTCCAAGAATATATCATCAATTCTCAAAGCAATCTATTTTATAGCAAAAAGAGAAAGAGAGGGAAAAATGCTGTCTTGTGTTCTTCTGACCTCTCTCAATAGAGATCACAAATAGGTCTAAATTCAAGGACCAGGAATTTAATCTCAGTGTAGTGAGGGCATCTGAGGCTGTCTGCAATGGTCATGGATCCAAGATGAAGATTAGAGTGCTGACTAGTCTCTGGTGACCTGGTACCCAAGAGCTCTGGGAGACAATCTCCTCAGTAAAGGAAATACAGTCAACATGGGCATTAGCATCAGTTACTCTTCCTCTTACCTCTGTGGGTGAGTTAGCTATTGAAAAAGCATTCTTTCTGAGAAATAGACTCTGCTCATGACATTCTTCCACAGATACATACATATGCTTTCGTAAGGTGCAAGGGTGATGCTGTATTCATAGCAGGGACACCTCATCTTCTTCAGCAAATTCAAAAGAGATTGATGGGGTCCAAACCTGAGGGGCTGCACACGCATTGGCACAGTGCCTTTCTAATGAGTAGCTTTGGTCCAGAGATCCAGAGTGGTTAAGATGAGAGTCTTCTGTAACTGTTGCTTTGAGAACCAAATTTCCCCACCTCCCAGTCTGCTTTTGGAGGCAGTGAACCTTTGAGAACCTTTGAGAAGCAGCTGTATCCATCTCAGTGCATTTTGAATGTGATAATGCAGAGATTTAGGGATATGGATCAGGATTTTAAAGCTATGATTGAAAGCTTTAGTGCAGCCAAAGGCTGTTCATCTAACTTTGCCCCTAATGGATTCAGTTGTATGGATATGTTTTCCAGTATCTGGAGAAACATCCAGATACAGCATCTCACCAAATGATGCTCTATCTGGTGTCTGTGCTTTTGTTAATGGCCACTTGAGGTCTCAATGCATGCATTCTGCAGTGGCCTTGGTGTCTGACTCTAAACTTATCTCTTGTGACAGAAAGATATCATCCCGATCTTTCCAAGATAATAAATGCCAGAATTTTATTAGAAATCTAGTATAATCTATGACCTCTTTCTTCTGTCTGCATCCAATTCCACACAAATTGTCATTTGTCACTATTTCAAAGATACGTTGTTGCTATTCCAAAGCAGAATACATTGTTTCAGTCTTGATTAACCTCAAAACCCACCATCTTTTACTTAACTGATACATGCTTATACACAATTATGGACCACCAGCTGATACTTCATTAAAGGCATGGTGTGCAATGTTGAAACCATGGTAAATATGTTAATCTCCACAAACACTTATCTTTTCCTTGTGGGAAAAACATTCAACATCATTTATTCCAGATTATTCTACCAATATATGGTATGTTATCATTATCATTGTTTGAAGACTTAGAAGAGTTTTTGTCTTAGTTTTCTCTATGTGTAGGAACAAAGGGCTTCTTCTATCTCAGTACCAAACTGTTTACTAACCCTTCTTCATAAGCCCAGTTTTGAATTTTTTGTAGGCATTGTATCCACCAGTCTACTCCCAACTTCTATGAGGCAAACTTTTTTAGATCCCACATGTAAGTGAGTTCACATGATATTTGTCTTTTTTTGTTTCTGGCTTGCTTAATGTAGTGACCTTCAGTTCCATCAATGTTGTTGAAAACAACAGCACTTTATTCTTTATATGGCTGAATAGTATTCCTTAAGTTCATCTATTTGTCTGTGGATGGCCATTTAGATTGTTACAATTTGTTGACTTTTCTTAATAGTGGAGTATTAATATGTAAGTACAGAACTTATTTGGACATATTTATTCTATTTCTTTGGCTATACATCCGATCATATATAATGTTATTCTATTTCTAAATATTTGAGGAAAATCTATACTGTTTTCTATAATGGCTCTTTTAATATATGCTCTAAAGTGTGCAAGGGTTTCCTTATACCTGTATCCTCACAGTCACTTGTTATCTTTGTGTATGTGTTTGTGTGTTTCATATAGTGTAAACATGTTACCCCAGAAATTACCTCTTTTTTGATAACAGTTATCTAACTGAAGTGATTTAATTTTGCTATGATCTGTATCTTCTTAACAGCAGATGATACTCAAACTTCATATATAAGCTACTTATTTACATTTTCTTTTGAGAAATGTATAGTTAGTTTACTGTGCAGATTTAGATCAGATTATTCATTGGATGATATTTGATCTATTTTTTTCTACTGTGTAACATGAGGGGCCTGCTCGTTGGGGTTTCTGTCCCGCCCAGTACCCCACAGCCATCAAGCCCCAAAGAAAATCACACAGAGACTCTACATTAAGTTATACACTGATTGGCCCATTAGCTCAGTCTTCCTACCAGCTCCCATAACTTAACCCATTGTCAGCCACATGGCCAGTACCTTTACTCAGCTGGGACAGGGACACATGCTGCTTCCTTGGAGATCTGTGCAGGAATGCCAGGGAAGCTTCCTGCTTCCCAGACTTTATCCTCGCCCTGCCTCTACTTCCTATCTGGTTGACCCGCCTATACTTCCTACCTGGCCAATCAGTATTTATTTAAAACATGACTGACTGAACAGACAAGTCTCCTGCACCACTACTGTGTACTCTGGGTTATTTATGTAATTTGGATATTAACTGTTAATTATATACTGCACAAGTTTATTCTCCTTTTTAGTAGGTTGGCTCTGCTCTGTTGACTGTTTTCTTAGCTGTGAAGAACTGTAAGTTTTATTTATTCCTATTTTTTCTATCTTCACTTGTGGAAAGGAAAGATATGATCTTGTTTCTGAAAGCCCTGTGTTCTAAAGTCTTGAAGTGTTCCAACTATGTTTTATTCTAGTAGCATCTTAGTTACAAGTTGTATTTGAATTTTCAATGCAGCTTATCCTAATTTTTATGTAACTGTGGCAAGATAGAGATGTGACTTCAATCTTCTGCTTCCAAAGACCCAGTTTCTAGAAACACTTATTGAAAAGTCTGCCTTTTCTCCTACTCATGTCCTCACACCATTTTTGAAGGTCAGTTGCTGCAGATGCACACATTGACTTCTGATATTCTCATTCTGCTCCACCAGTGTGCTGTTCATTTTGCTAACACGGTGGGCAATGTTTCCAAACAACATAGGTTTTCAGGCTGTGGTGTGGCTACCGCTCTCTGAGTTTACAGTAAGAAGGGAAGCAATTAAAGAGAAAACTTGCATTTCAAATAGAGAAATAGAAAGTTGCCTTGAAGACAAGATACCAACAAAGACTCCAGACTTCAAACAAACATCAAACAAACAAAACAGAAGAAATTTCATTTGAAAGGAGAGAGACTACTTTATTTATACCACCAAAGGGGTTCTTAGCTCCAAAACAACCATTTAGGAATTTTTTTCCCCAAAGTTCAGCCACTAAAGTGTGCAGAGGCCATAACAGCTATTGTAAAAGGACCAGACTGCATATTAACCTAGCAGTAGAGTTTTCAGCTTTATTCATAGAGTTCTGATTTTATAAGGATTCAAAATGTAAAGTGAATGGTTGATGGAATCTTGAAATGAGTCTCCAAAAAGCTATGAAGGCTACAAAAATTTGTGACAAATTTTGATTCTCTACAAGGATGTCTCGAGAGGGTGTTGGAGAAAGCTGTTTTAAAGTTTAAGTCACAATGGATAACCCAGGATGTTGGAGGTGCCATGACTGTTGGATATTTGCAAAGAAAATAATGGAGTAGAACAGGGTCCAGGGAAGGCTACATGTATTCCAGGTGCCAGGGGGGTTGGTCTGCAAGACCCTTGGTGACACCACACACTTCAGGTATTTTACAGAGTAGCTAGGCTTGGTGTTTTCCCTGCTGGGTTTTGGGTTTGCTTTGGTCAGATATTTCTTTGTTATCATCCTATCCATCCATTTTTAATAGGAATGCTTACTTTGTGACATTGAATATTGGAAGAATATAACTTACTTGTTTCCATTTTATTCCAGAGTGCTCAATTATGAAATGCTTTTGAATCCCAGAAGAGACTTTTGGCTCTGAGTGGTATTGATCCTGCCTGTTAAGACTATGGGAATTTTGAAGTTAGATTGAAAATGTTTAAAATTATGAAATGTCCATGAGCCCATAGAGGCAAGGGGTGGATTGTAGGGATTTTAAAATGATATAGTTCTTAGTGTAGTTTTGCAGCCTTGTGGGCTTTTTCCCATCTACTTTACCATGCCTATTGTTGCTGTCCTTGTTCAGCTCATGTCTAGGCAGCCTTGTTGATGAGATTTTATGGGTGTAGCTTCTGACATTTCTAGTATGAGCAGTCTTACAGCAAAGTCCCTGATCTTCAGGCTTTTACAATCTTTCTTTCTCCGCTTACACCAAGATCCCTGAGCCTTAGGTACCAGAGTGATTTTATAGATATAGCCATTAGGACTGGGATCCATAGCTTCATATTTTGATACGTTGTAGGTGTTGCAATTATAATCTCAAAAAATAATAATGTAAAAAAACTGTTGTATTTAGGTATCATGTTGACAAAAGGTGAGTTGTTGATAGTTGTTCCTCACTGTCAACTTGACTGGTTTTTAGGATAACTTAGGAGTCAAGCCTTTGTGTATGTCTGTGTGACGTTTTCCAAAGAAGTTTAACTGAGGAGGAAAGACTCACTCTAAATATGTTCCTGTATCTAGCAGGGATAAAAAGGAGGAAATGAGCAGAAGGTCTTGATGAGCACCAGCCTTTCTCTGTCTCTGCTTCCTGACTGCAGACCCCATGTGACCAGCCTTCCACTCTCCCACTGTCATGCCTTCTCCACTATGAAATAAAACCTCCAATTGCTTTTGCCATTATTTTGTCACAGTGTTAGGTAAAGTATCTGATACATATCCCTGACAGGAAGCATCACTATTTTCTCATAGTCCTCACTATCCTTCACTATTCTCTATTCCTTTTCCTAATTTTAGTTATCCTACTTTTTTGGGGCCATGTTAGGATTCTTTTCCTAAATAGCCATGTGACTAATTCCTTGTAAAAAAAAAAAAAACCTTTGTACAAATATCCCTTTATCAGTGAGGTCTAATAAATTGACAGTTCAAAGTTGATATATAATATACACTGCTTTTCTCAGCTTTATATTGCTATCTTTATTTCTTTATTTTATAGCATCTGTTTCCTCTTGCCAAATTATAATAATTTACTTAATTTTAATCATTTATTGTATGTCTTTACTTATTAGGATATAAACTTACATTTTCTACATTAATTTGGTTACTTACTATATACGTATATCACACCACAGTGCACATGATAGAGATCAATATTCAGATGTCAGTTCTTGCCTTCCCCAAGGCTTAAACTTAGCTCAAAAGACATAACTACAAGCACCCTTAAATACTGAGTCAACTAGCTGACCCTATATGCTAATATTTTTGTTTTTTGTTCTCTTGAATGTTTCAAGTGCTTGTAATGGGAACTCATAAGTACTAGGAGCTCAGTGAACAGACTGATAGGAAAGAGCAATGACTATACTACATAGTGGGACTTTCTTCTTTGCTCACCTGCTTATCACCAAACCATAAACTTTTTAAAGACAGAGACATTTTGCTTTGTGGATATTTACATCTTAATACATTTCCCCAAAACAATGGCTATGTAATAAATATTTGCTAAGTACAAGGATTCATGCCTCACCTCGTCATCCCACAGGGTATAAAATTATAGCATGCAAAACCAGAGGAGAAATTCAAGATTCATTGTAAACTCTAACAGTTTCTCAGAGCTCCAAACATGAAGAGTCTAATGTAGACTAGTATGGTAAGATCTCTTATTCGGGTTTTATTTACAAGAATTCAGGGTCATGAAAATGTTACAACAGCATTTGTAAAGGCATTTGCTATCAAGCACAACAGCCTGAGTCTAATCCTTGAAACTCACTCTGTGGAAGGGGGGAACTAATCCCTACAAGCTATCCTCTGACCTCCACATATACACTGCAATTTATACATACGCATATATACATGAATAAATTTAAAAAGACTCAAGAATTCACTGTAGTTTATTTGATCATTTTCACCTGTGCTTGTATTTGAGATATTTAACTTAGCAAACTGGAGAGCCATATGCACCATGCCTTATTTAACTTCTCTTTTTGTCTCCTTTCTCAGAGCTCTTCCTGCCATGATGCAGTGGGTCCGCACCCAGAAGCCAGGAGAGAGTGGCATCAATATTGTCACTGCTGATTTTGTAGAACTTGGTGATTTTATCAGCACTGTCATAAAACTCAACTATGTCTTTGATGAAGGAGAAGCCAACACTTGATATTACTTTTTGGAGTGTCCATGAGTAAGATAGAGAAGCCTCATTGTATTAGACATATTATCAATACACCCTCTGAATTTCCTATTCCGCCGAGTCTCCAAAGGAATTAGGGATGGTAGTGAGTGGGAAAAGAGGGTATACCATGTCTTCAGTGATTGTAACCATATAACTATAAATATGTCATTTCCCATTTTGTGAGCAAAATCTACTACTAGTATTAGGAATAGAAATGAACAGTGAATTTTGTTTTTGAGAATTAATGTTTGTGATATGTAACTCATGAGTGTTTACTTGACTGCATTTTCTAATTTCAACCTCGGGCTCCTATACTATTCATACCCTTTACCCTTTCCACTCCCTCTTTCTTGCTTGCTCTTTCTAATTAGATGCTATATGGGTCTCAAAACAATTGAATGCCCAACATAATGTGTATTACATTGTTGTACTGAAATGTGTTTGTTTTGTGAGACTTGATAAAATATTCCATAGTCATCTGCAATTGGGCAATTGTAGCTAATTATTGATCATAGAAAATATGCATCAAATCCGTTTCCCTGCATCAGTAATATTGGCAGCCATTAGTGATTTTTGTATTCTAAGAAACAATGGTGTTGCAGAGTATTAACATGTGAGGCAGCTATAACTATTGTGCAAAAAGAATGCTTGGAAAGACTGTGAGCATCAACTTTATATTTTAAAAAGAATAAAAGAAAAAGACTGTATTCAGAGATAGCTATAATTTTAATTCATCAGTCTTAAATAATAATGCCCTGCAAATGTCAAGCTACAAATGTGTGGCAATCAGAAAAAAAATAAATCCATAAAAACTTCTTTTAATAATTTTAATTTCTCTTGAAAATCAAAAAGAAAAACCATGAGGCTCTCCTATAAATTTGGGATTCCAAATGCATAATTCTAAAACCCAGATTATGAAAAACAATTTTAAAGAAGGTTTATTTATGTTTATAACTTAGAAAGAAGAAGGTGAAGGAATTCAGAGGGAATTCAAATAATGTTTTTGAAACTTGATCCATAATCTCTAAAGTTTCTTCACAAATTCTTTCAGTATGTATGATCTCTCCAGACTGACCTTCAGTAAGTAGTCTGGGTTCCATGCTGCTTGTGGTGAAAAAAAGGCCAAGGAGCTGAGGTCTCATAAAGTTTCAGCAGCATACCTCTTGGTAATACAGGAAAACAATGTTAACACACTTTTGAGGGTTGTATTCTACTTGTGTCTTTGTAGTATTTGGCAACTCCAAAAACAATTTTCAAAGGGCACAATTCCCCTCTCTATAAATTTCATATGAAGAACGTGAGGGATTTATAAAAACTATACAATTGCTAAAGTTCCTAAAATTATGGATTATTTTATCTTCACTCATAGAAAGAATCAAACTTCAGTAGTTTCCTGGGATAATGGATTTCCAGTATATCATACTCCTGGAGAAATCAAAACATGCCCTTGACTTTTAATTAATTTGAATGGAGGACATACAAGTTAATCCCTTTGACCTAGATAAGGAGTTGATTTAAAGTTTAGATCTCAATATTAAAAAAAACCAAGAGTTGACTTAGATTATATATACTCTTCATTAGAGAATTGCACTTTCTAACAACTACAGAAAGTGGAAAAACATTGGTATACCAAATAGAATGTTTGTGGAAAATGTGGTTTCTTTTCAGAATAAGTAACATGACTATGCATGTAGAAGACAAGCTTATAATTCCAGTTGTGTGTGTGTATTTTGTCAGACAAACTCTGGTGCAGGCACGCTGATACCGATATACACAAATACACACAGATTATACAAAAACATAGGATAATTGTATTTCTTCAAAAGTAGCCTGAGTTATGCTTTGAGCTCAGAGTTATCCTGGTCTATATAGTAAGATCCAATCTCAAAATCTAAACAATAAAATAAATATCCTCCTTTAGCAATGTATGGAAAATGTTACAAAACATTTGAAAATGCAGTAGTTTATCATATAAAATACTTTTTATAAAACCATCACAGCTTGAGACTTAATATTTACAAAGCATATTTCCCCTCTTTGTTTATCTATCCTCCACAAGTCTATTATCTGTTTCACTTGATCTTTTGTGCAGATGAATAGGAACTCTGTGTAACCAACTGTTGACATTATTCTCTATAAATTTGCTTTTGGAATCAATTTGGTCTGTGATTACTCAATTTTGATGCCTTATGAGCATCTATAGCCAAGCACAGTTGCAATGACACAATTATTTAACTTTACAATATGACAAAAAGAGATTCTTAATCTGTTAGCCAAAAATGAATGCAATGTAAAAGTAACTTTATTGTATTTTCTTGAATTTGGATGTTTTCCTACAGTGTTAGCACATAGTCAACTTGTGATATTGTTTGTGTGTACTGGGAAGAATAAACATAATGAAGCATTAGACTAAAATTTCTTAACTAGGAAAGAGGGTTTGTTTGTTTGTTTGTAGTGTGGATTTTGCCATTAAATATGTCTACACAGAACTTTATTAGCAAGAAATTCCTTTCAGTCTGAAGTTATGATTTCCATATGGATATATAGTGAGTTTCTAGATAATAGGCGCTGAGATAAAAGGACTTGCCTTAACTTCTAAAGAAGGACTAAGATAGAAATAAACCCTGAGAGAGTTCACCAGAAGGGATTTCTGGCAAAGAGAATGGAGATAAGGTGCTTTTGGGTGTCCTCTGGTCATTGGCCCTGCTGTGGAGCACATTCATAGAGCAGACTCATTTCATTGAGAGATGATGGTATGCAATCCAATCAGACTCTTAACTCTGCTTTGTCTTCCCAGGGACCAGGGTCTACACATACGTTTCAAGTGTAGCTATGTCTTGACGTACTTTTTATCTTGCTGACACTTTAAAACATTTTATGTTACAAGTAATACAAGGCAAAAAATAAAGTAAACAAATAACTAAAATCCAAGTTTTACTCA
Organism: Dicrostonyx torquatus; assembly: GCA_028555095.1. Lineage (NCBI taxonomy): Eukaryota > Metazoa > Chordata > Mammalia > Rodentia > Cricetidae > Dicrostonyx > Dicrostonyx torquatus. The sequence goes on from JAQHUG010000005.1 coordinate 16,475,374, forward strand.
ACCTATTCCAATGAATCCAAGGAGTGAGTGGAATGAGGGAAAATACTCAATGAAATCATTTTTACATTTGCTTTCCTGTTGATTACTCTGAAGGACAAATATAGCAAATATTTCTGCCATTACCATTTGTGTCTCCTCTTCCTACACAGTCATGTGAACACAGAGAACGAGGAGGCATCCTTTAAAAGCCTTAGGGAATTCTACATGGTAACCTCAATGTTTACTTTCAGCCATATTTGGGAAACTCATTTTTCACGGAACACCTCCTAACAGAGAATGTATCAGAGCATAAAATATTTGGCAACACACACACACATTGTTGAAGCTTCACCCAGTCAAACTGGTTGTAATGATATTTTACTCTTGAAATCAATATATCCTGTGTTATCAGGCTTGACTATAGATCAAGTTTTTGAAGGCCTAAGGGGAAAAATCATTATAAAACCAATAAAAAGTGAGACCATCAGAAAATAGAGCCATCTGGCATTAGTGCTCTATATTGTCAATTACTCTCAAGATACAAGATCTAATGTGAACTTGAATATAAATGTTTAAACATGTACACATCTTCACTCTAAGGTGTTTGAATCTTCTAATGTTCTGAGGTGTTTTTGGCAGTGCCACCTGTCCAGGTTCCTATCTGTTAGAATTACTGACTGGAGAGTTGGAAGTCTCAGGAAATGCATGTATCTGTTGGTTTTTATTTCTACCATTTTACAAATATTTAATCACACAATCTTCTACCTTTTCTTTGGTTAGTCAACCAAAGAGGAGATGAATAGGTCAAGAGCTTGCATCCTGAACAGCTAAGAGAAAATAACACACAGTGTCTGTCCCTCAGGAGATGCTAGATAAGATGTCTAAAGAATTTTATTTTGCTATATTTTAGTCTTTTTCACTAGTTTTCAGTAACAACATGGTGTGAATGCTCTATTTGCTATAACTTATTGGTGACCCTGTGAAATGTACAGTTTAAAATAATGTCCTAATTGTTTGTTTTCCCAATGATGATAATAAAATATTCTATAGAATTTGTAAAAGGTGTTAATAGAAAATTGTGTAATTTTTATTTTACTTGTGATACAATTTTGTAGTTCTTAGTTCTGAGCATACATTTGGATGAGTCAAAATTGTCAGTGGTAAGTGTAATTATATTGTATCTTCTTAAAAATCAAACTTATCCTAAAGAAAAAGGGCACATCATGACTAGCCTTAACTCGTTGTCATTTTTGCTTTGTTTTGTTTGGGTTTGGTAGAGTTGCTGCAATTTGAATTTAATTTTTTTGCAAAAATCTTATTTCTTCTAAAGATGTCACGTAAGCAGTCTTACGAAGTATATGCTTTAGAAAGGAGCTGAGATCTCACAACTACACTGCCCAGCTTGCTCATCAATCATGGTTTTTTGAAAGTACCAAATATCACTTAGTTCACCAACTTCATTGTATACCAGAAGGCTAAATTAACTTTATTTCCATCAGCTTCAGAATCAGCGCCAAACTTCCAAAACAGTATTTTGTAATGGTAGATCATTTCTACTTTAATGGTAAGGTTTTCATAGAAAGTCATTTCTCTAACCCACTGCTTTTGAAGTTTGGATGATACAAAATCAGATGGACTGCCTTGGATCTATGAGAATCACAGTTTCATTGACAGGAAATGATTCCAATCTGATTTGCTTCTCAACAAAACCGGTAACAATGTTCATATTTTTCTCTTTTTGTGTGCAACAGGAAACTCCCAACAAGTATATAAAGGAGGTCATATTGGAAGCAAAACTCTAATCTATTTTAGGCTTAGACTTATGAACATTGCTTCTTAATTTCTTCCATTCTTGATTATTTATTTTTAATGGTTACAGTTGCCACATGAAATAATAATAGCAGTGAAATTAAGATCTCAGATAAATAATGTTATTGAGTTTCCTATATAGTTCATCAGAAATGCTTACACTAAAATTCTTATTTACATTAGGTTCAATTTTAAATGGATGAGTTCTCCATTGCCTCCTTTAATCTGGTAACACTGTACATAATTCCTCCCAGTCTTTTTCAGCTGGGTGGCTGTGAGTTCTGAGATCATTCTCCTATATTAACACAACTCATAAAATCTGTTGTTTTGATTCCTTCATGAAGAAAATATTGTTTTACATGAAGCTCATGGATGCTTTTCAAGAATTATCCCAAAAGTCATTTGAAATATCAAACAAGTGTCTTTATTAGATGAATGCTACCAAATTCAATTTTTCCTTATAATGGCTTGCTGGAGGACTAGACTCTACCTAATATTTCTGGAAATAGAATCCCCCAGTTATTGAGACAACCAAACACATGGCACACATTAAAAACTTCTCTTGGAAAGTGGGAGTGCCGTCTAACTCAAGACCAAAGCTTGTTCTAAAATTCAGTGTGTTTTCCTTTGAGAGAGGAATCAAAAGAATCCATCATCCTACTCCATCTCATTAACACCTTAAAATTATTTTGTGAATTACAAGTAGTCATCTATGTGACTGTAGACTATTTGATGAAAGGAACTCTTTAGTGAGTGAGAAAAGAATTCAAGATAAATATGGTCTAGTACTGAGGGTTTGTTCCCACGTTGGAGGATGATTCTAGGCAGTCAATGGGGACAAAAAGTGATCCCTGGGGTAAAGCCCACACCACAGATAGTTGATGAAACAGATTGCATTGTGCAGTTGGTTTTCAGGAACTGAAACCGAAATACCCTGAATATGAGATCTAAGTCTGTTTCTGATATCAGCTTTTGACTACTAGGACCATGCCGAAATTCCTAAATAAATGCCCAGTGTTTCCAACACAGAGTCCTTCATGATCTGAAGATGGACTGAATTATGGAAAGTTCCTGATAGCTACCTCCTCTCTTGAAGTTCCTATGATAAACATAGGAAAACTAAATCCCATCATATGTTTCCATCTTGTTATTGCTGCCTATACATATTTGTGTTGATTTGCTTCATTGCTGGAGAATGAGACTGTGTAGAGCTACTGATGTTTCCTTCATAAACCCCAGGAAGTCACCAGAGCAAGTCATTCCTGTGCCTTCTCTTTTTAGGATCTGTTCATTGATACTTCAGTACATGTGCTGTTATGAAAATCCATGCCTATAGTCTATATAGAAGATGTGATTTTTTTATATATGAAATTGTGTTCTTAATGTTAAAAAAAGTTTATTTGTAGCTAGTGAAATTGCTTAATAAAGTCCTGGTACCAGTTTTGATTATTTTTTGCAATTTATATTCAGTCATGCTTCATTATAAGCAATGAAATGGATCTCTCAAGTTGAATATGATTAAGAACATCTTCAAAAACAAAAAACAAAAACCAAGCATCATCACATCAGGATTTTCTTTACAAAAAGAGTTTCTGTGCCAATAAAAGAAAACATTGCATGCTTTGGTTAAGTTAAAGTGTGTCTTAATGTTGAATGTAATTATCTTTTGATACCATCCCTTGGATGGTAAATATCAACCCATAATATATTAATATAACTCATTGATATTACAAAGCCTCTCAAACTAAAAGCTTAAGATGATGGAAATACCCTGATGAGCTCCCACTCTACATAACACAGGAGACATTTGTTTCAGAAACAGAGTTGCCTTTGTATTGCACCAAATAGTCCTAATTATTGGGAGATGCAAGTCATGCTTTACTAAAAATATTCTAAATGCTATAATAGTACTATAAAGGCATCTGGCAAAGAAATATAGTTAAAAGTTCACTTTATAAATCCACTAGTTTTAGTTTGATTTTTATTGCTGTGAAAATCACTATGACATAAAGCAATTTGGGGAGAAAAACATTTACCTCAACTTATAACCCTCAGGTCACAATCCATCACTGAATAAAGTCAGGGCATGAACTCAAGATAGGAACCTGGAGGCAGAAATTGAAGACAAGGCTGAAACCACGGAGAAAGGATACCCAGCTTTCTGTCCAGGGCTTACTCAGCTTCCTTTCTTTCTACTACCTAGAAACCTGATCAAAGTTCACCTCATATAATGAGATGGGCTTTCCTATGTCAATCATTAATCAAGGAAATACCCCGCAGATTTTTGTGTTTGTTCGTTTTCCTGTTGTTGTTATCTTTGAAACAAGGTCTCACTATGTAGGCTTGACTGCCCTGAAACTCACTAAGAAGACTACATAGGTCTCAAACTTATAGAGATCAACCTGTTTCTGCCGCACAGAGAGCTGGGGTTAAAGGCTTATTGCACTACAGCTATACCTTAAGACAGGTTCTTAATTAATGTTTCTTTTCTCAGATAACTCTAGTTTGTGTTAAGGTAACAAAACCCACCCAAGACTGTTTGTTATATATGTTGTAGTTTTATGATACAGGAAGATATCTACATATAAAGCTGTAATGATTTCTGAATTTAGGAAGTATCAATATTCTACAACACTCTTTGACAAGAGCACAGCTATGCTTTCTTGACAGACATTTCAATAGCTTTGTTCATCAAATATTTATCCTACTATGTGACAGGCTCCCACTAAGCAAAGCAAGACATTTCTAAAATGTTCTTTAGAGAACTTGATAAAGTGCATATTTGATAGATTCTGACAAGATGTAACAAGTGACATGATTTTGCTCCTTAAAGAATCAAATAAACGTGCTCAATGACCTTTTCTATGTGTTATTTCTAATGAGTAAAATGTTCAAACATAGGTTAATATTCCTGAGAACTGGGAAAGAAGCTATCTTTCTTAATTTTATTATTCATTCCCAAATATGATCAATGTAATATATAATAAATATGATAGAAATAAGTTAGTTATACAAACAGTAAATATGATCAGCTCC
>JAQHUG010000005.1:16499022-16520610 GCA_028555095.1 Dicrostonyx torquatus
ATGATCATGTGATTTTTGTGTTTAAGCCCATTTTGTGGTTTATTGAACTTATTGACTGGTATATGTTGGGCCATTCCTGCATTTAAAAGATAAAGCTAACTTGGTCATGGTGTAAATCTTTTTCATGTGTGTCTGTATTCTGTTTGTAAGCATTTTCTTGAGCATTTTAAAAATCTATATTCATCAAGGATGTTGATATTCAGTTTTCTTTTTGTGTATTTTACCTTATTTTGATTTTACAATGATATTAACTTCATAGAAAGAATTTTGGAGTGCTTCTCTTCTTTCTCCCTCCCTCCCCTTCTCTTTCTTTATTCCTTTCTTTCCTCTTTTTTCTTTTGAATAATTTAAGAAGGACTAGACATAGATCCTCTTTGAAAGTGGTAGAATTCTACTAAAATCCATTTAAACCTAGATGGTTTCATATTATTATTTCAAATTAGTCATTTATTATGGGTCTGTTTAGGTTGTTGATTTCTTCTTGGTTTAATTTTGGTGACTTGGTTGAATCTAGAAAGTTACCCATTTCTTTTATATTTCCACCTTAATGGAATATATATTTTAAAAGAATTCTTTACAATATCCTGATTTTTGGCATATTTTGTATTGTTCCCAGACTGCATTCCTGTTTCCGTTAATTTGGGCCCCCTTTTTCTTTTGTTTGGGTGGGCTAGGAGTCTGCAATCTTGACTATATTCTTAAAGTGGACCTACATTTTGGGGGTGTAGAATGTAGAAACTTTTTTTTAAAAAATATGAGTGGAAACAAACTTTTGAATTCAAAGCCCTCTATCTAGTTTTCCGAGAAAAATGCATACATTTCAGTAAGGTCCTTTGATTGTGCTTTATCATTTCTGAATTTTAAATTGCAAATGATAACAACGGCTTCCAAATGTCATCCATCATGGTGAATTGGCTTTTCACCCTTTTAAGCTATTTGCTCCTCTTGCTTCCAAAATGTCAAATATAAAAGTCTCCTGATAATAAAGCAACACACATTGTTCTTTTCTAATCCAGAAACCATAACACTTAAGGAGCAATTCTTCAGAAGCCTGTTTTAATTTGTCAATGCTCGCATTGTTTGCTCAGTGTGTTAGCTATGTCTATTCGCTCATCTTTTAAGTTCAATTAATTAGTACATTTCAAACCCTGTAGTACAGGCACATTGGAGATGGTTTAGTTTGCCACTAATTGGAGTTTAATTGGAGTTAAAGCATTGTATCTTAAATTGGTGAATCTCTTATTTCATTTGCTTTTCTTTTCTGGATAGGTAGATGTTTATTTTGTAAATGAAGGGTGATTAAATGCAGGAAAAAGAACTTCAAGCTAATTATTTGTTTGCATTACATTTTAGCCTACCGAAACCCACCTCAGACTGTCACCTGAGAGCCGTGGACTTTTGAGAGAACAGTCTGAAACCTGAGTTATTGTGCCAGCTTTCAGACTGTTACCTGAGAGCCGTGGACTGTTGAGAGAACAGTCTGAGACCTGAGTTATTGTGCCAGCTCTCTACTTTGATCATAGCTAAAATGGAAGTAGTTCCTGGTAAGATATGGGAATTAAACCAATTGTTGATGAACCAGATGATTTATTTCTAAGTAAATTCATTTGGTCATTTCTTCAGCATATATCTACAGATTACTATATTCTAAACATTAAACAGGTAAAAAAAAAAAGGAGCAGTTTTTCACCCTGACAAGTTATAATGTAGATGAGGAACAGGATATGCCATAGTCCTAGTAATAAGAACTCAATATTTAAAGGCTACTTGTTTTCTTTTCAGCTCAGCTTTGAAAATAATTTTCAGAAAGTTCAAAACTGAATATCATTCAGAAACACAATTACTCTATGTAATAAACTATAAAACTAACATATCTCAAGGGGATAGTTATCCTTTACTGATATCATGTGACTACTGGGTTTTTACCCTCATATTCAGTATCCCTTTTCAGGGATTGGTTCACCAGCAGCGTGGTCCATCAGGCACTGGTTCTCCCAACCACAGCTTTTCCTCAGACTTTCCCAGACACTTCTCAGCCTATTGGACAAGGGAAACAGACTCTAACTTCAGCAATGAATTCTTAGGACCAGTTAGTCTCATTATAATCCTGAATTACATCCACAGAATTTCCAGCTTCAAGAAGCGTGTGGGCCCAATTCTTAGACAAAGCTAAGTCTGCTACACCAGGGGCTCTCTGAGGAGCCTGGCGAAAGCTTGACTGTTCAATCTCCTGCATCTCTGCCAGGGGGTCATCCATCTTGAAGGTCTGAGGGGCACAGTATACAAGGAGCACATTCTGGTCCTGCAGGAATTCTGCCACCAACTCACCTTCAGAACATACTCCCAAAGGCTTGGAAACCATTTCTGCCCCTGAGGCTCCGTGGAGTCAGGGGCCAAGCCTTCAGTCCCTCCTGCTTAAGGGCCTTGTCCTGGGTGAAGTGGTTGGTCAGCTTTATGAGTGGGTTGGCACCCCCACATTCACCCTGCACCAGTTCCCACATCGCCATGGTGACCACCTGCTCCTGGAGAAGGGAGAGCTGGAATGCTGCCAACCTTATACCTGGACCCACACTCCAAGTCTGGAGTGCACTAAGGATCCAATGCTCATCACCCCAGGTACTTTATAGCTGCGGAACCTGGCCAGATGGTCTTTGGGACTGTACAGCTATGGGACTTAGTGGGACAGAAACCTGTGTCAACAAATTAATGTAGGCCTCTGAGTGTTTCTTTGGGACTGAATGGCTGCAAGACCAGGTAGGACAGAAACCTCAGTCAACAGATACAAAAATAATATAAAACTTTTTCAGTCCTTACATGCTTTCTCCACATTAACCTGTGATCTGTGAGTCCCAGGGTATGTAAAAATTCAAGTACAAGGGTGGATAATCTTGAGGGTAAAGGATATCACATATCCGCAGGTTACAATAACAAAAGGTGTTTTATTCTTCTGGGGAAGGACTAAGGACCTCTCAAGGCCATATAATCTATTCTTTGTCCCAGGAAACCAGTGACAAACTCAAAAAATTGTCTCCTCCCTCATAAAAAAAAAAAGCAGGAGTGTTCTCTTTGCTCTGCATTCATGTGTTTTTATGGAAAATCCTACTACCTTTGTCTCTTTGAGTCCAGGGGTTTGCCTCTTACATTTAAAATGACATTTTAAATGAAACATTAGTCATCATTATCAGGGAAGCAGTGCCTTGCTTCAAAGTGATACTCTATTTTAAATGAGGGCTGTACAGTGAACGTAGAGTATGGGACATAAATGCCTTATAATAATCTTCAAAATGTAGAAAATATTTCTTTTTAATGGAATTCACAGAAGTATCACCAATGATTTTACCGTGGCTTTTCTTATGAAAAGCATTATGAGATGTCTTCCGCTAGAATTCAGACAGCTACTCAGAAACCAGGAGCACTCTACTTCTGTCACTTATCTGTGCCTGATTATATTTCAAACCCTCGAAGAGAACAGGGAAATTGATGTACATTTTGAACCATTAGTCCAATTGGATCTTGTGAATTTTGTGAGCTGCCTCTTCAGATATGCTACGTGTTCCTTGAGGGAGGGATACCTGTCTTTTCTAATTGGCAGCGTCTGTCTCAGCCAACAGGTGTGGTTGTTAAATAACTTGAAAAGCTATGTGGAGGTAACCACAACTGTCCTGGTGGGTGAACTATTCAGGCTTGTCCGCCTAGTCTACAAAGGATGGCATTCTTAAAATGAAAACCCACCAAACGCAACAAAATATGAAAGTACCAGTAAATATTGTTTGCTCACAAGCTGAAAATGATCATCTATCCAATGCATATAATAATTTCTAGGGAGCAGGTAATTACTACAGTTCTCCAATCATGATCCACAAGAAGAACGGATTTATACACATTGAAAATTGTTTTAAAGGAAGGAAAAGGTAGTAAAGCAGGTGAAGAACAAAGGGACACATGGACAGGCGACATGGGGTGTGTCCACAATTTAATTGTTTACTAAGGCTGTGAAACTCAGAGTAAACTATAACCAATCAGCCTCAACAAAAGTTTGCCATTAGAGAAGAAAAGATGCCATCTTCCTTCTGCTGAATTCAGTGACCACTGCTAGACACTCAGCACTCACTGGCTCGACTCTTGCATGACCAGCCTCAGCCTTCCTCTTCACAGTTACAGTACAGCAGCCCAGGGTACTCATGCAAGCATCCCAAGAACTGGCGTACAAGGAGTACCCTATTGCCTATCCTTATATTAACTTCATCCTCCAAATTCATATTCTGGAGGTTTTATTTAAATTAAAACCATCCTGCTCCAGAGCAATATTTTTCTCAGTGAGAAAAAGTATATCAGTTGAAGATTGTGTATGTAATGATAACATTTAATGATTATTAAAGGCTGCCACACACAGATTTGCAGACACAATATTTTGTTTTTTTATATTTCATCTTACTAAAGTCTCTAGCTTCATCGTCACAATTCTAAAAGCAAACCATAGGCCAAGGACAGCCAAATGAAGCCACAGGACCCACATGAGATCATATCAGTGAGCCTGCTGTGCAGTTAATTGCATTATAAATATGTCACAGAGGTTAGGGACAAGGAGAGCCACATCACACTCTATTCAAATTCAGAGAAGTCAGAAAAGTTGTTTTGCGGCTGGTAAGGATGAGTGAGAACATAAACAGGAATGATATTCCCAAGAAAACATACTCAAGTTTGGTGGCTAAGTGATTTTTCATCCTAACACTATTGACTGTCCAAACCTGTTCACATGCATGTGATTTAGCTCACTTACACTTATATAAAAGGAAAACACTCAAGCCCTTTCTCGGGATCTATATAGTATGGACAAAGAAGATGTATAAAGATCCAGCTGGTAGAAGCACATGCCCGAAGACAGAGGTGAACATAAGAATACAAGGTCCCCTGAAAACCTTGAAAATAACTATGGTCTTCCTGTAAGGAACAGGGCTTAAATCAATCTGTGTTAGATCTAAAATAATTCCTGTTGTCTACACTAAATATTTGCAAATTTTTCCATAATAAAAACCATTTTGTGTAGTTATTGTCTGTTGGGTGGTTGAAGGAAGATATATTATGCATCATTTAAGCCACTCAAATAAAAAAATTAATTTAATTTAAAAATTTTACATTTTCTCCATTAAATATTTAACATATTTGAAAAATAGATTGGTCCCTGCTATAAAATATCTGTCGAGGTCTCTGTAACTTCAACTTTCACTGTCTTGAAGAAACGCTGAGGCCTAAACTAATGCAATAAACATGCACCAGTATTTTCTGAACATGACACTCGGGTCTGGCTTCCGATAATGCTGTACTGCAAAAAGCCATACTGAATTTTCTGCAAAATTGTCAGTGAAGACATTGTCCATTTCTTTATTCCCTGTCTAAAATAGAGACTATCAGTTCTTGTCAAATATTTTTAGAGGTGTAAATTGCTACCCAGAAAAGCACTATATTTTTCAGTCGTCAACCCTACATCCTTACATGATATAGTCACATGACTTTGTTCTAGCCAAAAATAAAAGACAGACGCATATGCGTGAGTGTTGCATGAGACTTCTGAAAAGTTTGAAGTTTCCCTCTTCTTATTCAGAGCCTAAAACTCAGATGTGATACCTGCCATGTAGTAGCCACCATGCAGCAGTACAAGAGAACTCGGACTGGATGTAGTCTTTGAAGACAGGAGGGTGAGAATATAGGATTCTGGGGCTCTAATAACACATTAAATATTTACCCAAATGAGTAAGAAACCCCCAATCAAACCTTGTTTGCTATGAGAGAGAGAGCACTATCTTTTTTGCTTAAATCATTTATTTGGGGCTTTCCCATTGTATGCAGCAATTTCTGCCTTCTAAAGATATGCATTGGCTGGCGTTTTTGTTGTTTGTTTCTGTTTTTGTTGTTGAGTTTGTAGCAGAAGAGACTTTACACATATCTACACACATACCCCACAGAGAAAGAGAAGAAGGAAGGGGGGAAGGGAAGGAGAGAGAGAAAAAGAAAGGGAGCAAGAGAGGGAGAGAGAGACCTTTTTGCTTTTCCAGCTTTGTCTTCCCTGAAAACCAGACTAAGATTTTGCTGCTGAGGCTGCTCTGACCTGCAGATACAGTGACTTCCATTCTATTCCCCGTACAGCCTCCCTTTACCTTCTGATAGTTTATTTACATTAAAATAGTCCAGCTACTTGATTTTTGATAGCCCTTAAAGTGCCTTTTGCAATATAGTCACTGCATTTTATGTGATCTATTAAGTGGTATTACATTTTGGCATAAATAATACAAGACAGATCTGTGGCTTTCATCGCTCACCTTGAAATTCTAAAATGACTTTTTCTTCCTTAGGACTTTTCCCTCTGTCCAACAAAACTACCACAGTTCAATGAAATCTCTGTGTGTTTACAAAAACAATTTCGATTGTAAATAAATTAATATAGTTCCACTGTTGCTTATTTCAGAGATGTAGAACTCAGCCAGAAAGCTGAGACATGGTTGTGTTACATATGTGTAAAGTTAATTGGTATCAAATCATGAATTTTGTCATAACTGACAAGTGGCCGAGCTGGAAGCTAAATACATCCAAATTCTGTTTCCTACATGCATAAAATAATTACTGATAAGGCATGTTTCCAAACCACAGCAATCTGATGCTAGCCACTACTTCCTCTCACCTTCAAACGGTGTTCTTTCATTAAAAAGCTGATGAAGGAATGTATAGTTATACTGATTCCACAGCCAGATCCCTAACCTAGGCAGAGGTTCTGGCCCCTTGACACCACCAACTATGCACCCATACACTGCCTCTGCTTCCGCTTTCTTCCTTTGAGATGCGGTGGCCATATCTCAGCTGTGCGGAGCCTTGTATCAGGTGGAAGTGCCCAGGGGAGGAGTATATGGTTTTCATTACGTTATATAAATGAATACAGAAAAATACAAGTCTGGTCACTCACAACAATTTGGGTATGGCGCTGATCTTTTGGGAGGATGAAAAAAGCCATGTTTTCTATAGATAATTTTGCTAAACCCACTATCAACAGGAGTTTAAAGTTAAATTCCTCCAGGCAGTCTCTTATTTAAATGTCAAGATTTTCTTAGGCAGATTGTTTGGAAAACATAACTCAGAGAACAATCATTTAAAATCCAAGCAAGAAAGCTGGCTTAGCTTGCCTCCAGCACAGGTGGCAGGACTACACTGACTTTCTTCTGCCTGCTCCTCTGCCAGCACCTTCCTTAGGCCAGTGATGGTCTGTTGCCATGAGACTCTCCAGCGCTGACTACAGGGGACAGCAAGAACAGTACCCTGCCAGAAATACACAGCAGGGACTCAGTAAATGTGAAGATGGCAAGTTTCTAATTTTGTCCCTCCTGTCAGTTCCCTGTTCTGCACAGAACGAGAAATTTGTTCATTTCCATTCTATAATTTTTTTGCTTATTCATTTGTGCACATACGTGCATATACATGTGTGTGTGTGTGTGTGTGTGTGTGTGTGTGTGTGTTATTTTTGTGTGTGTGTGTTCTGCAAATCCTGCATGGGTGTGGAGGTCAGAGGACAAGAGAACAAACTGCAGCCATCAGTTTTCTTCTTCCACTATGTAGTCTCCAGAGATCAAACTGAGGCTCTCAGGCTTAGCAGCAAGTGCCCTTCTCCATGGAACCACCTCATCAGCCTCCACATCCACTCTTAGTCCAGTCCTTTATCTGAGTGTTTATAGCCACTTTCTACCTCCTCTTTTCCTAGTAACTAGTGCATGTTTAGTTAGTTATTCTGTCCTCCTTTGATGTGGTTCCTGTTTCTTTGAGCTTCTCCTCCCATTGAGTGAGTGGGAAGCAAATTCACTATGCCACTTATAAACTAAAGCAATTCCAACAGCAATGAAAATGGGTCATGGTCTTAAAATGTCAGTGAAGGCCCAGTGGACTGGCATGAGGGACCATATCCCATAAGATTTTATTTTACTGCCAATCACTTTCAGACCCACCAGGTACCACATAAATATGACTATAGCACTCTAGATTTCCTGTTACATGGTGAGCATAAATATGAGTTTGTGTTATTAATCAAGTATTCTAATTAAGAAACATTAGTCTAATTAGCTCCTAAATTGACTGCCAATTTGTAAAGGATGTAAACACAATAAAACATAACAAAGAGAAAAAGTACACTGGGTAGAATTAATTTTTTAAAAAAGGACGATATTTCAAACTCCAGCAGTCTGGTCAGCCTTGGGGCATACTAGGCTTTTGTGTACTCACTTCTGAATCATAATGAATTTACTAAGTGCAGATGCACAGAAAGCTAGTTAAAAATATGATACAGAAAATGCAAAGAATTAGGGACCTGGAGAGCTAACTTGAACGTTAAGAGCACTGGCTGCTCTTTCATAGACCCTGAGTCCAATTCCCAGCAACCACATGGTGGTTAACAACCATCTATAATAAGATACAGTGCCATCTTCTGTCATGCAGGCATACATGCAGACAGAACAGCCCATACATAATAATAAATAAATCCAAAAAGAAAATACAAAGGATTATATACCTACCCAGATCTTAAAGTGTTTTTAGCAACACCTCAATATCAGATTTGATTTTTTTAAAAGTTGTAAATGGATGAGCTGGTTGAAAGATAAAGTTAAGGCATGCATAGACAGAAAGAAGCCTGTAATTTTTTAAAGAAATTTTATCTTATTAATCAATAGTGAATTATTACTACTTAAAATTTACCAGCAAGCTCTCAGGATGCCCAAAATATTAATCAAAAAGTAAAGGTTTTGTGATAATTAGTGAGGTCCAATGTTTTTCTTCTCTGAAAACTCCTCAAATGATACAGTATTTATGAAAAAGCAGTGAACTAGAAGAGGACAAACATAAAGACAGAATTATAGGATGTCCTCAAAGCTCTATATGAGTTAGAGACAGGAGAGCTATTTTTCTCACAGGACCCATGGGTCATCCAAGTGGGTTAAACATTTCCACTGAAGGAAAGCTAAACTTTCTGAGTCGCTCCATCTTCTCTCTCACACTCCAGTGCTTACCTCCATCCTTAACATTACTTTCTCCTCCGGGGCACTCAATGGCCATATTTGATTTATCATCTAGACTCTGGATTTGAGTTACAGGATCGAAAATAATGATGAGTGTGCACGAAATGTAAGGTGGCCTTACTGCTTAAGCATGCTGAGTCAGAAAATCAAGCAAAGATGGACAGAGGTAGAATACATGCACTCGCTTGTTCAAGCAAGGTCTCCACCAAGACTATGAAAATCTTCAAATTTTACTAGACACATATAAGAATTGGGTCAAGTACACATGTCTCTCAGATTTCCATTATCTTATTTCTTTGGGAGATATTATGTAAATCACTTCTTGTTTACAGCAGAGTTTTTTGGAGGCTCTGTCTTAATTAGGGCTTCTATAGCTATGAATAGACACCATGACCAAGAAAACTCTTATAAAGGAAAACATTTCATTGGGACTGGCTTACAGTTACAGAGGCTTAGTCCATTATCAACATGGGGAGAAACATGGTGGCATGCAGACAGACATGGTGTGGAAGAGGTAGCTGAGACGTCTACATCTTGATTCACAGGCAGCAAAAGGAGTCTGTGTGCCACACTAGGAGTAGCTTGAGCATTTAAAACCTTAGAGTTCATCCCTGAAGTGACACACTTCCTCCAACAAGGCCATGCCTCCGAATAGTGCCCTACAGGCCAAGCATTGAAACACATGAGTCTTAATTAACATCAGCCAGTGTTACAACTCTTGGCCTGGTTTCCAAGACACTTGACTAGAAAGACTAACAGCTTTGGGAATCTTTTCTGGAGACCAGAGCCTGAGGATTATATCATCTGATTCCTTCCTCTTGCTTTCTTCGGTTTGAGTTTTCTTCCTTGCTTGCCATCTATTTACTTCTTCTTCCTCCCATGGACACTCTCAAGCTGCCCTTCTGCTTTTTCTCCAGCTGCCCAACCTCTGGCTACTTTCCTCCTTTCATATCTCTGTCTGCCTGCTGTTTTTAGGCCATCACTGTCCCTAACATGCACATTCCACTGCCTCTGCAACTGCTGCTACTTCTTCCTTTGTGTTACCATCAAGGTCAACTTATGAAAGCAAGGAAAGACCCCTTGTAAGAAGCCATTTATGGAGACTAGTTTTACAGCACCAGGAGAAGCAGCATTCAACCAACTCAAAACCAACTCAATTCTCAACTAACTCAAAAATGAGCCTGAACAATTGGCTTATATAGCCCAAGGTGCATCACCATGGCTTTGCCTCTTAGTGTGGGTCACAGACAATGAGACCTGTGTTCTAAACCAATCTGATTCTTGCCTTTTAGCATTTGTCAGAGCAGTCCCTCTGGAGACCTCAGAGGAGGAGTCTGGCGTCTCTAGCTTTGGAGAAATGGTTCCAACATCAGGGAGCATTTACTGAGACTTCTACTGGCAAAAATCCCATTATAAAATGTCTCAAGCAGCTTTGGTTAAGGCTGTGCACTGAGGATTGGGGATGAGCAGCAGTGACTGTCATTTAGTTCCCCAATGCATCTGAGTACTATTCCAGAGAGTTGGTATTGCATGAAGGCAGTACAACAGGCTACTTGACTATAGTGCTTTTGTGCAAGAAAGCCAGGGCAGCAAGGGAGACTCCAAAAGCTTCTAAAATTAGGGAGTCAGATTGACCCATTTCCCCAATACCTTTAATCATTTACAGACAATGCACAGCTGACAGAGTGTTTCTGATAACAACCTAAACAGATTATCATTAACACTAACAGTGCCTTCGCAAGGTTCTAACAGTGCTTTAGCAGTCCCCTGTGCTCAAGCAATGAGAGGCTCCCTCTCATCTGGTTTGAGGCGATTAAATCATGGAGGAAGGACACAAACCATATTATAGGGGTGGACTTCATTACAAGGACACAGGGAAATCACTAAAAACTTTTTTAAAACACACAAAATATATGATTTAATGTCATAAATAGCTGTATCTCAGAAAGCAGAGGGGAGCAGGAATTCCAGGAAACATTCCCTCTGAATCTGTAATTGGGATCACTGGATGATCAGTGCCATGTTCTGCATCCAAGAAGAAGAGAGGTTGAGAAGACACGGGACAGACCAGGAAGAGCTTGCTTTTCCACACTGAATGTGGCTGTCCTTTGAGACACTGAGGGGTAGATTCTCTGTGCAATTGGAAGGAGCTTTTGTGCTTTCAAGAGTCAGAGATGTTCATTAAAGCCATGTGAATGAGAGAGATTGCCTCAGGAAAATTTGAAAACCAAAGACAGTAAGAGACTTAGAACAGAGTCATGAGGAAAATCAATATTTTAGGGTTGGGCTGAGAACAAAAACATCACAAACACATCTGGAAAAAAAAAGCAGCTTGAAACTAGAAAGATTTATGTCGCAGTCAAGCAACAGTCGGCTGGACCTTATTCCAGCCTCTGAGGCATTAGGCATCGCCTTCTGACCAAGGTATAGCTACTGGGACTGGAGTATTGATGATAAAGGCTACCATAGCAAGCTCTCCCATCACAAGCTGGGCTTTTCATGTAGTGCTTGGTTCTCTCCTAGCTCCATCACAGTTAGCTGGCAGCTTTCTTTTCTTAGCACTGGAGAACACTGTTGGGCTTCCTATGGAGCAGAATAACCTTTTCTTGTCTCTATCCACCAAGAGTCAGGTTTCTGAATTCCAACGGAAACATTACTTTCTTCCAAGCAGTGTGGTTCACAGAAGCCAAAAGAGGGGATTCCCGGAAAAAGAAGCATTTCGTGTTCCTTTTCCACACCTTAGGATTTCATGATGGACCTGGACAAACCTGTGAACGAAGTAGGTGGTGCTTGAGAAAACGCTGCTTCTGCCCTCACGGATCAATGTGATGGTCATGACAACCTTTATGTATAGATCTTTAAGATGTCCCCTTTTAGTCAAAAGCTTCTGCAATGGATCACATGATTAGATTTTCACTTCTAGACTGGGTTATCAGATATTTTTCTGGACCTTCAATTCTCTTACTTGTTTTGGATAGATAGAAGCTTATCTAATCTGTCTACGAAAATTTGCTACCTACAAGAATCAATCAACCGATGGCTGTTTTAGCTGGTTACTATACCTACCATAAACTCCCAAAGTTTTCTATATCAGTATGTCTTTTGTACATACTGAACTTTAATATATATATATACGTTTTATTTTAAATTTGAGAATGTATAGATTATTTAAAATGTGAAAGCCCAGGATTATTAGTGTTAATTTAGTAGATATGCCTGGGTCTTATTAAATTGCACTTGCTAAAAATTGATCTGCATCTAAAAGAAAGCATTGAAATACAATTTTATTCTAAAATAACAGCTATAACTTTCAGCACTAAGCATCAAAAAAATTTAAAGAATCAGAAAAGTGATTTTGTTATAAATGAAGAAAAGTGAAAATTATAAAAAGCAATGACATTTTCTTTCTTTATAAACTCTCAATCATTATTTTCCAGTGTTTTAGACATTCTCTCATCATTATGAGATTTCAAATAAAATGTTAGCTCAATGGTGAAATCTCCTTCCAGAGCCCCAGAACACAATAAGAGGGTCAGAGATGAGGTGGTAAGCACCTAGATGTCTCTGCTGCATTAAAACTCATTATGAAAGCAAGATGGGTTTCCACTAGTCTTCAGGTTCACATAAAGGCGGCTGAGGATAATGCCACCAGGTATATTCTGATGGTGCCTGCCTGGAGTCTGTGCTGTAGACAGCACACAAGCGATGCTCCTACAGTAAAAGTCCATTTGCTCTGCCTTTTCTATATGAAACAATTTCACCGATAGAGAAGTAACCAACTGAGCCTTTCCCAAATGTGCATGAGAGGTACATGGGGTCTTCGTTTCTTCACTCTTGGCCTGGACTTGGTGAATAGCTAATTGTAATAGGAAATCTAATCTAAGAAAAGGAAGGGGAGAGAGGAAGGGAGAAGGAAAGGAACTGGTTACCAGTAACCCATCACAAGTGTACAGAATAACCAGGTTAGTGAAGCGAACCTGTGCAGCCCCTATGGACCACTACATGTAGCATTGCTTCAAATGAACTATCTATTGATGGCTCAATTGAAAGCTTGGAAAGAGTCTTTTTAGTAACCCAAATGAATTGAAAAGTAAATTGGTTATGCATCTGAACATATGTGTCAAAGTTTGAGTAGCAATTTTTATCAGTAAGGTTGCTTTTTCTTGTCTACATGATAGACTCATTCTAATGGAATTTTAATCCTCAGTAGTCTCGCAAGTTTTCTCTTCTCTGGGCATAAATTAGGAGAGAGGGCCTCCCTCTACCACCCACCCTACCTAGTTCATGTCCTCTCAAAGTATTAATCTACTGTTTACTTATTCTGTTAGGACCGCCATTTCCTCATTTGTAAAAACAAAATAGATGGCAACAGAATCCAGCTCACTGTTGTTCTGGGGATTAAATAAATTAATGTACATAAAATGTTCAGGGAAAGATGTGTGGTATTTAGTGTTATCCATATGTTCAAGGACAGTATTAGGCAGAGATATTTCTCATAACACAACAGATAAATGGAGTTTCATAGTTTGCCAAATCATCCACTAAACCCAAAATCATATCCCTCTTTTTGACCAAGGCACTAAGAAAATGAACGACTAAGCCAAGCTCAGAGTAGCAGAGTTCAACCTGCATTAGTCCTAGAACCTGAGTCTATCTCTCCTTTGACTACTGGGACCCTGAACTAAAGCTTTCGTTATGTCATCATAGGCCTAAAACAGCCTCTTTCAAACAGGCCGGTTACATCCAAAATAGAAATATGACTTGGGTTTGCTTTTTCAATTGTTATTTTTTTCAGTGCAGAGAAATGTCTTTGCAGGTCTTAATTTCTGCACTTCTGGTTTCTTCAGGTAAGCTAGCACACTGTGTGCCATTTAGTGGCTCATGAGGCCATTTAACAAGTCTTGAATAGAGACTTCCAATATTCTCTTAAAAATTATGGAAAATATCATTAAAGTTTTATTTTTTTAACTGTAGAAACTTGGCCAATAAGAAAAATTTTCTTTTGCTCAACCAGTCTCAAAGTTATGCTAACATCATCCCCCAAACTATCAGCTATAAGAGATAATTTGCAATAAAATATGTATTTACAGATGTATACACTAAAAATAATGAAAATAACAGGGGATTTGAGAACTATGTTGTAAATCTTTTTTTTTTATAAGTACAACATCCCTAGGTAGTCTTTTGAACAGTATTAGAGATAATGAGAGCTCAGTTGCTAAGGACTAATCACCATTGAAGTTGGAACGCGGAATGTGTAGACCTCTGCCCCTCTAGTGAACGGTAGTCAGACAGATTGTATCTGGCTAATGTCTTAACCAGGGAAGGATACAGTTGCTGTTCTGAGTGCCTTTATATCACAAAGCCTCAGATAGTACATCTGAGCCTCAGATGAAAAAGTTTTGTTGTTATTGTGTTTTCCTTCATTTAGTCATTGATCATTGCTTGTTTTAGTCATTTCTATTAAACCATAGCAGAAACTAAGAAAGGACTACTAGTGTTATTCTAAAGGCAAGACAGTGGGTATAAAAACCACACCAAAGGACAGACCCCACACCCAGCATGGATGGTCAACACGAAATGAACTGTGATATTTTTAGAGGGGTCTTTTGGCAGGGTTGTTTGCTTTCCTTGTCAGGCATTGTTTAGCCATATAGAGCAATTGATTATATATTATGAATTTTGGTTTTGTGTCTTTATGGGATTTCCATGTATGAGTCTTTGCATCTAGATGTGTTTCTTGTGCCTTTTTGGTTCATTTTGTTTTCTATTCATTTGTTTACTTTGTCCTATTCTGGTTTGTTTGTTTTATTTTATCTTTTCTTTTCCCTTTTTTTTCAGATACTTAATTGTTTTCTAATGAGAAAGACCAAGAAAGAGTGTGTATTTGGGTGGATGTGGACACGGGGTGGGTCTGGGAAAAGTTGGGGAAGAGGAAGTCATAATCAGAGTATATGCTATAAAAAAAATCTATGTATATTTCTCTTAATTGGATTGTGGGGAGTTTAGCCTCAACGACTCTATCTCAGTCATAGCTCCTATTCTATGGCTCAGGAAACATGACAGAAGGCCCAGAAGGAGTAAGATCCAGAAGACCAGGAAGTCAGCTCTGAAAGAGTCTGTCTTAGAAATAGCTGCATAAACAAGAGTATAACAAAGGTACTAACAATGGACATATTAACAAGGAAGGGAGAAAATTTCATGGGGTCTCACCACTAGGCAGAGAACTACAGGCAAAAAACTAAAAAAGACTCCTGGGAGAGAGAGAGTTAGCTTCTCCTCGGCATGAGGCCCATAGTTAGTTATTCAATACAAGCTGGTCATCCCTGAAACAATGTACACTCATATAACAAAAACTATATCAACAGGCCATATTGATATATTTGTGCATACATAAATACATACATATACACACAAACACACACAATGATAATCAAAAACGAGATTATCATTGTAAGAAGGAGAGAGAGACATGAAAGGAGTTGGAAAGATGGGTCTTTTGATGAGCTGTGGGGAAGAAAAGGAATGAAAAGCGACATGACTATATTTCAATTTAAAACGTATTTTAAAAGAATTGGAGAAAGGGGATGGAGAGGTTGCTCAGTGGTTAGGAGCACTGACTGCTCTTCCAGAGAACCTGGGTTCAATTCCCAGCTCTTACCTAGCAGCTGCTGTCTATACCTCCAGTTCCAGGGAATCTGATGTCCTCCTCTTCTGCCCTCCATGGGCACTACACATACACGGGACATGCACTCCTGAAGGCGAACACTCACATACAAGAAGTAAAATAAACCAAAAACTGGAGGATTGGAAAGAAAGGTAGCAACAGGACTTGGTCTTTCCAGGGCATTCTCACAGGGTTCTTTTTGATTAACAAGCACCTACCTGCATTATGCAAATGGTTAAAGAAAAGACCGCGTTTATGGGGTAAATTTGATGTAGTACATATATTATGAACCATATTCAGATTAATTTCGTTTTTATAAAATGAAGAATCTAGCCAACCTTTTCTTAATGTTGTTATCCTGGGGCAACTCTTAAAATAATAAAGCTCGAAATTGGTCAGCATTCTTATGTCTTTTTAATCTCCATTCCTCTAGAACAGCAGTAGGGAGTCGGAAAAGATGTCACTTAAGAAAATGTAAAACCACGCATTATGGAGATATTGTGGTTATTCATTTCTGCATAGCAAATTGCTCCAAAACTAAGTGATCAGAAGCCACAGCATTTTATAATTACATGATCTCTGTTCCCATGACTTCAAGTAGGGCCGAACTGTGTGATCATATGTCTGTGTAGTATCCACAGTCATTCAAGGTACTTCATTCACAATAGCCCTAACTCTGGATGGAAAAGTGGGCTTGGCTGGGCTTCTCACCTTCTGCTTATAAGCCCCAAGTCAGATTAGCACCTTATGGTAAATACAACATCCTTACAACAAGAATATTTAATCTTTTCGGTATTCCTTTTCTTAGTACCAAGTGACCATCATACCTTCCTATATGTCATCCCTTGTTCACTCTTTGTCCTGAATGCCCCCCCCCTTGTTCACTTGGATTACTTATCTTCTCTTTCTTCTAGGTATCACTGCGAAACTACTTAAGGCAGGTCAATTTAAAAAACATAAAAATTTATACCATATAACCAAATCAGCTAGGAACACACTGACTACATCACGTTCATTCTCTTTGTATTGTTCTTAGATATAGGCTGGCTCTGTGGTTTGAGTAGGATAGGAGGCCTTAGTTTGCAGACAACATACATACTCAATGAGTGCAACTTACTCCTCAAAACACTCTAGTTCTGACTTCCAGGGAAAAATGCTGTGTGATTTATACCTCTCCAAGGGGTTGTTGGTATTTCCTTCTGATGCTGAAATGTCCTCAAGTCAAGTCTGAAGGACAGTTGTGCTGTTTATGATCAGCGAGTGAAAACAAAGCACAGCCTTCGAGAAGACAGGCAAAGAAGCCAGACCTACCATTTTGGCAGGCTGAGAATTCTCTATTGCCTTGTAACAGCCAGTTTAATAAGAAGACAGCCATTAGTTAAATGAAATATTGCAGTCTGGTCAGCGAAGGCAGTACAGGCAGCAGCACATTAGCCCTTGCTTGGACAAAAATCTTGCCTACTAAAGAAGTTGATTGGCTCAACTTACTGTGGCACTTTCTAAGAGGGCTTCAAAATATGTGCTCCTGGATGGCCCGCCTTATCCTGCATTTGGCCATACCTCAAATCCTAAGGCTTACTTTGACATGTTGGCTGGACCTTATTTGAAGACAGTAGCAGGATACGAGCATGAAAGAAAGAAATTCTTTTCTCTTTGCTTTAGCTGACAGGCAACCTAGAAAGGTCCTAGTGGTCTTTTCCCTAGATGACTTCTACTGGTCTTCGTGACTTGGTGGTCTCCTGGCTGAACCACAGACGCTGAGAAACCTTCATTTTAAGTCTTCTTCTCTTCACCTCCCATTCATGGTGGAGATGGATGATGACAAAAGCTCCAGATTCTCCTTATTCTCTATTATCTGGTCCCTCGCACAGCTGCGGTACCTCACTGGACTCTGGCCTAATGGATTTTATGGAGTCAGATAATTATTCACAGGACTTATCTTCATTGAACATACACTGCAGAGAGAAAAAATAGCTGGTTATAGGATGCATTATCTGCCTCAGATTCAGAATAAGCTTCCAGCTATTTGGTTCTGGCTCATGTTATGAAAGAAATGAATACTCTGCTTTTGTTGCTCTGAATGCTCTCCCTCAACCCCTACTCAGTAACTTCAAATTCAAACCTCATAAAAGAAAACCAGCGCTCTGTATTATTTCCTAGTGGTGTGATTGGATAAGTTAATAGAAAAATCTGAATTGTCTCTAGAGTAGACGGTATCTGTATCTGAGCTTAACTTACATGCCCTGCCTCCAGTCAGCATCTAGGGAAACACACGAATATCATCAGAAGAGTGACTTGCCAATCTGCTGAATCCCCAAAGAATATGTTCACGACATTAACATTATGTCATCTTAATCCAAAGCCACAAAAAGAGCAAACTTTTATCACTAAAGAATAAACTAAGAAGTACTTGCTGGCATTTAATATTTTATGTTCTAAAATATGCAAATATATGTAACAGTTACTGAAAAATAGGTCATGAATTTGAAAGAGAGCAAGGAGGGGTGTAAGGGAAGTTTGGAAGGAGCAAAGGGAGCAGACTATGATGCAATGATATTATAATCTCAAAGAAAATTTTAAAAAATTAGGTAAGTATGTTTTCTGTTATAAGTGGGGGAGAGGTGTGGGTCATATTCCCGGCACCCAGCCCCCAGCCCCCAGCCGCCGGCGCGCTCAGCCGCTGGTTGCTTGCTTATGCCCGAAATAACCACATGACAATTATATTCATTTAAACTCTGCCTAGCCCATCATCACCAGCCTTTTCTTGGCTAGCTCTCACATCTAAACTAACCCATTATAAAAGTCTGTAGGTCACCATGAGATGGTGACTTACCGAAAAGGTCTAACCTGCATCCATCTGCAACAGGAGCCTCATGGCGACTGGCTCTCTCACTTCCTTTCTTCCAAGAACTTCTGTTCTGTCTACTCCACCCACCTAAGGGCTGACCTATCTTACAAGCTAGGCAGAGTCTTTATTTAACCAATCAAAGCACAGAAATACAGATGAACCCTCCTATTCCAGTTTTCACTTAAGGATAGACCATGACCATCTCATTAGTGTTTAGAGAGAACCAACAGAGAAGAACAGATACATGTCCACTTATTCTGTTTGTTACTTAGAGACTTATCATTTCCCCCTGTTGGTAAATGTTGGGAAGCCAGTACCATGAAACACCCTCCTATCGCATGCCTTGGTTTCCATTTTAGACACTTGGAAGCCTCATTGATGACTTCACATTTTTATCGTGTCACTACCATAAATCATAGACAGCTTATGTTCCAGTACATAATATCACAGTAACTTTTAAATTTTCATTGAAAATAGATTCTTCTCATACACTACATTCTGGCCAAGTTTCCCCTCCCTTCTCTCCTCCCAGAATCCCACCACCTCCTCTTGCCCCAATTCACTTTCCCTCTATTTCCTCTTCAGAAAATAGCAGGCCTCTAAGAGACTACAACCAAATGGGACAAAACAAGATACAAAAGGACAGTGCAAAAATTCTCATAGGTTTTAGCTGAGAAAAGATAAAAATACTCTACTCAACATGAAAAGTAATCCATAAATCTCTAGTACATGAATAAGGATTCATGTGCATGGGGGGGGGATCTGATTTTTGAAGGAGTGATACTCAGAGATTGAGGAAAACTAATTTACTTTGCAGCCTATACAATTAATAGGTGCAAATAATTTTTTATGCTATGTTGCAGCCCAAGGATGCCAGCTCCCAGAACTGCACCCAGGGTTGCATTAAGAAAACCTTCAAAGTAGCAAGGGTTATCTATCTAAGGATCTTTAGGAAAAGGGTCACACATTCTGAAGGTAACTTTCAATTACTGCATCTTCAAAATGTCTCTCTCTGAAAACTAGACTTTTTCTATCTGTGGGTAATAAGGAAACACGTGTCTTCTGATGTTAACTTAAGGAAAAAGAAACCAGCACACTCTTTCGTGATGGTAACCTTCTCTTTTCGGTTAACTTAAATAATCTCTCTTTCCTGACAATCTCTTTACATACACATATCTCTCTCCTGCACAGCCGTACATCTCTACACATGGTTACATTTCTCCCCACAGCTGCATCTCTATCTTCTACACAGCCACGCATCCCTATACACAGTTACATCTATTTTCACAGTTAGGTTCTCAACACATTCTCCACGCAGCTACAGACCTTCCCAGTTCTTCACACAGCCACATCTCTCTCCACACAGTCATAAGTCACAGACATCTCTCCTCTATACAGCTACATCTTCTATATTTCTCTACCCACTCAGCTCCATCGCTCCACAAATCACTTTCTCTCTGCAGTTTCAGCTACATCTCCCTTAGTGGGCACACGCGTGCAAACACACACACACACACACACACACACACACACTTCTCTCACATTTCTCCCCTAATTGTCCCTACATTTTCCCGGCTTCCTCTCACAGCCAAAATCTCTGGACAAATATGCATTACATCTTTAGGGTCACAGCACTATTTGAGCAAATAATAAGAAACAGAGTCCAGCTGATTATTCAGTTTCCCTCAGGCTGTGGAGGTCGAGCTGAGTGGGCGTGGTGAGTAGAGCAGGCACATGGCTCTGAGTGGTCAGGGTTCCCAGGCAGAGAGTCACAATGCACTCCATAACTTAAGGAACAAAGAGTTGACTGAACCTTGAGTTTAGGGAGTATGGGGCAATAGTATTCAGGCCACATATTTCTGCATTATATTGGTGGCCAGGCTCTCAAGCCACAGTCACACCTGAGGTGGTCACATAGCACTTACAGACTGGCAGTCGCCAGGGTCAGGATGTGCAATGTTGTTCTGCTCCCTTCTTTATAATTATGGAGATCGCCGGGGAAGAGGTGTTAATCCAAGCTAGAGACAGAGCTGTGAATGTGACTTTAGTCCTGTTACCCTGGAAACATCCCCCTCAGTTTACCTGTGCATATAAAAGCTGTTTTGAGAATAAATGCGGGTGGTCTTCGGGATTTGAATGGACCCTGTGACTCCCTTTCAATATTGCTGTGTGAACTGTGTCTCAATTACTCCCGCGCCTCCATGCCAGTCCAGAGAGACAATTTATGTTGGAGTTGGACCCCAACAGAAGTACGTGAAGTTGAGAAAGTTATGCCTACTAAAGTTGCTTCATGCCCCAATCTTGAATCAGCAATAAACACCTGGGAAATTAACCTTGTGTATTTGACTCTAGGGACAACCATATATTCATCTCTAGGGGCAATCACTTTGCTTTGAATTTGTTCTGAAGTCTAAAATTAGCTGTCTTTGTGACTGAGAATACTGTTACTATGTCAGTCTGAGTAATGAAAAATATTCTAATATAATTTCTATTCACCAGAATTATATAGAATAGCAGAAATCATCTTCCTGGCCATCCACAGCTATATGTTTGCTCAGTGGATGGGATATTTTCATAAGATAAATACACAGCAGTTGGAATAATACCCATAGCTGTTTGTGGCACACGGGAAAACTTACAGTTATTCACAGCCAGTGATCCCATGGCCTTACCAACTAGGCCTCCCCATCAAAGAATCACTCATCTAGTAGGTCAGCATTTTGGACACTAGTTGTCACCTGCTGTATACTCCCATGGCCTCTTGCAATGCCATTATTAATTATCTTCCTAGTATTGCTTTGCTGAACAACTGTCGATGTGTTGCTTTTATTGGTTAATGAATAAAGAAGCTGTTTTCTGCCAATGGCTTAACAGAATATAGCCAGGCTAGAAGATATATATAGTAGGCGGACACATCAGAGGAAGGGACTGAGTTACCAAGGCCCAGTGGAAGAGCAGAAGGAGGGAGAAGATGAGCAAGGAAGTCAGGACCTTGAGGGACTGGCCCACCAACTGAGACAGTG
>JAQHUG010000005.1:16539475-16556827 GCA_028555095.1 Dicrostonyx torquatus
CAAATCAAAACAACTCTGAGATTCCATCTTACAACTGTAAGAATGGCCAAGATCAAAAACACTGATGACAACTTATGCTGGAGAAGTTGTGGGGAAAAGGGAACACTTCTGCATTGCTGGTGGGAATGCAACCTGGTACAACCCCTTTGGATGTCAGTGTGGAGATATCTTAGAAAATTAGGAAACAACCTTCCTCAAGACCCAATAATACTACTTTTCAGGATATATCCAAAGGAGGCTCAATCGTGCCACAAGGACATGTGCTCAATTATGTTCATAGCAGCTTTGTTTGTCATAGCCAGAACTTGGAAACAACCTAAATGCCCCTCGACTGAAGAGTGGATGAAAAAATTGTGGTACATTTACACAATGGAGTACTACACAGCACAGCAGAAAAAAATAACGACAGCTTGAATTTTGCAGGAAAATGGATGGAACTAGAAAACATTATTTTGAGTGCGGTAACCTAGACACAGAAAGACAATTGTCACATGTACTCACTCATAGGTGGTTTTTAAACATAGAACAAAGGAAGCCAGCCTACAAACCATAATCACAGAGAACTTAGACAACAACACGGACACTAAGAGAGACTTACATAGACCTAATATACATGGGAAAGTATTAAAAGACAAAATCTCCTTAGTAAATTGGGAGCATAGGGACATTAGGGGAGGATTGAAGTGGGGAGGGGAAAGACAGGGAGGGGAGCAGAGAAAAATGTAGCACTCAATAAATATCAATAAAGGAAAAAAAGAAAAAGAAACTTTTTTGAAACATAACATTTTTGCCCACTAGTTTGCATAATCTACTGTATTAGCTTCTATACAACAAAATTCAAACCCAACATCTCACTTCCAGCACTAAGGTCTGATAAGGACCTGGCAAATATATCTGGGCAAGGCTCAGAATAAGAAATGATCCATATCTCGTCCATGTGGGGCCAGCTAAGTGACTAATGGCCCTTAAAGATGAGCTAATATATTAGTTTGCTTTTCTGCTGACAAAAGCAAGTTAAGGAAGAGTTTATTTCAGCTTACAGTTCCAGAGGGATCAGAGTCTGGGATGGTGGAATAAAGTCATGGCAACAGGAGGCCACGGTGATAGGAACAGAAAGCTGGGAACTCAAAGAACATCCAACATCAAACAGAGAGAATGAACTGCATGTCCAGTGACACTCTCCTCCAACCAGACCACACCTCCTAACCCAGTGGTTCTCACCCTTTAATCAGTTCCTCAGACCATGAAATTATTTAATACAGACCCCTAGCCATGAAATTATTTTCATTGCCACTTCATAGCTGTGATTTTGCTACTGTTATGAACTGGAACATAAATAAATATCTGATATCCAGGATATCTGATATGTGAGCCCTGCAAAAAAGTCAGCCAAACCTGAAAGGGTTGCACCCCACAAATTGAGAACCAGAGTAAACCTTCCCCAACAACAACAACAGCTGGGCACCAAGAAGTTACATATTTGAGCCCGTGAGGGACATTGTCACTCAAACCACTCTGCTCATTGTAGAGGATGGTGAGTGCACAATAAGCCAAGGGAAAAATCATGACATTGAAAGCCTGCTCAGATGTGATGGTCAGAGTGCCCCGGCCAGGCACAGTGTGCATTCCTCATAACACAAAGTCAGCATAGGGACAGTAAATATTGTTTAATGGGGGCACAGTTTGACATACTACGGAAAGGCAAAGACACTGTCTTTTATTTTTTTCACCTCAGGGTCCCTATCCTACATTAGCATAAATTAAACATTTAAAGGCTGTTTTCTTAGTAGAGTCATGATCTCCCGACCCATGGGTAAATAGGCAATCACTGCAGAAGTGTCATTAGAATTCACTTCATCCTTCCCAACAACTTCTTTAAAACTGAAATCTGAGACTTAAGATTATGTGGTGTGTGGCTGTATACTACCCGAACACAACCAATCCCATCTGGTCTCAGGAGATTATGTAGGTTTTTAGCTAGTGTCATGAC
The DNA here is from genome assembly GCA_028555095.1 of Dicrostonyx torquatus. NCBI lineage: Eukaryota > Metazoa > Chordata > Mammalia > Rodentia > Cricetidae > Dicrostonyx > Dicrostonyx torquatus. The sequence continues at coordinate 16,541,466 of JAQHUG010000005.1, forward strand.
TGCCTGTGGTGGTGATTGGGTATCAGGTAGCATGACTTCAGCCTCTACTCCTACCAGAAGTACTCCCAGCTTGGGAGATGGGTTGAAGCAAAAATTATCTATTCTGTAATGTGTTGCCATCTAAGCTAAACAATGCCTGATTTCATTAGCTCAAACACACTCCCCCATTCCTATACACTATGGATAATCATTCCTTGGTTAAAATCTGCTGTTAATAAGATAAGAGTGAGCCGGGCGGTGGTGGCGCACGCCTTTAATCCCAGCACTCAGAAGGCAGAGGCAGGCAGATCCAAGACCAGCATGGTCTAAAAGAGCTAGTGTCAGGACAGGCTCCAAAGCTACAGAGAAACCCTGTCTCGAAAAACCAAAAAAAAAAAAAAAAAAGATAAGAGTGGCATGACTCCCTGCACAGGTATAGTTGGGTAAATATAACTTTCCCCACTGCATAAAGAACCAAGGGCATCATGGTAAAATCTTACTGCTGAAGACATCACACTTTTTTTTTTTTTTTTGGTCATAGAACTTGAAGAAATCAAGCTGGTACTGACTTGCAATCTTCATCCTTGATTTCATGGTGTTAGAGGGACTATGTAGGTTGCTTGGAGAGAAAAGTCATCAGTATACTTATCCAGTTATAAGCCTTGCAAGTTATAGTAACAACCGGCTAAGCAAGATATGCCCATTAATGGAATACTGCAGCCATGCTAAAAGAGAACCGCTTTCAGGCTGAATTAGAGGCCTATGCCAAGGTAGTGAGGACATGCCTGGTATGTAAACCTGATCACGAATCCTGGGCTAGGAATAGGGGTGGGGATTCATAGGCCCTAAAAGAGAACCTACTACTATTGTTTTGCTGAATGGATAAAGTATTGAACTGCCCTCCAAATACATTATCTCTATACTTACACATCAGTTCTGTTGGATAAAGTATTGAACTGCCCTCCAAATACATTATTTCTATGGTTACACATCAGTTCTGTTCTCAGCCCTCATCAGAGAAGATTCTATTTGCAGCAGACAACAGTTATCTCAGAGATTCACAACCGTTCCAAGTGCAGAGAATGCAAGTGATGATGGAATGTTCAGCCCTAAGTGAGACGGCTATCCCACACCCCTCCCCTCAAGGCTTGTGGAAGACCCTAGGAGGAGGAGCCAGAAACAGAAGAGGACAGCTGCGAAACAATGCCTTCTGGACATGAGCGAGAGCCCTCGCCTTCATCAGCTCACAACAGGCACGGTTGCCTGAACAGGACTGGCACAAAACCAAGCCATGCACAATATCAACACTCCTATACGGATGGAGGAAATGCCCAGGAGTCCCCATCTTAGCCAAGGAGCTATTTGCAGCTGCTAGCTCTGGAGGGAGAGAAAGTCAATTTTCTTCAGGAGTGTGACCCCATGGTAGGTTGCCCATGCTCTACAACCATTTAGCAGCCTTTACCCAGGCATATTTGGACAACATAATTGGAATCACTGGGTTATAAAAAACGAAGAAGACATTAACTTGGGAAGGCAATGTGGGGACATGTGGGAAGAGTTGGAGGACGGCAGTGGATGGAGTGGATGTGATCTAAATATATTATATACATGTGTGAGATTAACAAAAAAATAAAAAATAAAACCACACCAAATTTCTGTTTAATATATTAGTATGTGACATGCTGATCTTTCTTTTTATTATTTCTTATGAGAAATACATTGTTTAAAAACTGTTACCCAGAAGTCAAGAAAGACCATGACTGTAATTTTCTTAGCAGTCCTCTTATTTGTTCATCACACTATCATCTAAATTTCAGGCCAGGCTATTTGTGTAGAAACTGAATTAACTGGAATGTACAATATGCATGGCTTTATTCTATCTGAATCCTAGCTTCCAAACAAAATCTACTTTTTCTTTACATGGGAAAACTTCAGGCCATTAGCCATGAATTAAACAGAAGGTATGATAGATTGCGTGCTGAAGACAGCTGAGCTGGGATAAGCAGCACATCTGGCTAATCCCTAATGCTAGCATCTCATATGCTTTGCTGGAAGGGATGGCAGAGAGGTTATGGATAATGGTGGCTTCTCCTCTGGTCTTCCATATCTGAGATTTATAATGCAAAGTGATTTATTATAGCAAAGAAAAGCAGAAGTTGGATAGCCTCTATGCATCTGTTTTATACATAACAGCAAATACAACGGAGTAGCTCTGCTATCTTCAGTGCTTTCAAAAATCTGATTTCGATAATTATTTTATAGTTGAAAAAATAGAACTAAATATTGTCATGCTTTTTTTTTCAAATCTTCAATTTCCTCCTGTAGAAAAGAAGAATCAATCTAAATCTGATCCACAGCCCAGGCAGCCTAGTATTTTATTTGGCTTCTAAACACAAACGAAGTAACAAGGTTATTTGCAATTGATTTAAATAAAATTAGAAGATACCATCTCATCAACATCAAATCCTTGGCTGATATCTGTCATTTCTGCATGGACTTACACTTTTAGTCTGGTTACACATTTACTGTTTTATGTCTAAAGGTAAATTGTTTCATTGGTATTTGTCTCTAGAATGTAAAGATGTATTAGTTTGATTTATCCTGTTTTGTTTGATATACTCAAACACCTTGTCACAATTTTAGTATTCATCAACAAGTTTACCTCTTCCAAACCACACTGGGATTGCATCTAAGTGTTAGTAATAGAAATCCAACCAAATTAAGGTTAAAAGCTCTAAGCCTGTGGTTCTCAGTCTTCCTAATGCTGCAACCCTTTAGTACAGTTCCTCATGCTGTGAAGACCTCCAGCCATAAGATTCTTTCCATTGCTACTTCATAATTGCAATTTTGCTATGAGTCAAAATGTAAAGATCTGATATACAGGATATCTCATATGCAACCCACAATGGGGGTCGTGACCCACAGGTAGAAAACCACTGTTTTAGGGGCTCTTTTCCCATGACAGATTATCCTAGAGTCAGGTTTCTCAGAACTGCTTTCAGGGCTCTAAAATATCCTGACTCCTTCCAGAATTCTTTGGCTTATTTTTTTTTCTTTTTGAGAGTATCATACATGAATATCATCATTACATAACTTCTAAATTCCCTTCTCCAATTCCTCCTATTATGACCCTCAACTCCCTCTCAACTTCACAACCACTTCTTTAATAATTATTGCTACACACCTGCATGAGCACATGCATACACACACACATACAATGCCCTACTGAGTCCATTTCATGTTGCTTTATGTAGTTGTGTTTAGGCTACTCACTTGGGATGGATAACCTATCAGAAGGTTCATCCCCCAAGAAAATTGACTCTCCCTCTCTCACATGGCATTGATCACCTGTACCTCCTTCAACTAGATGTAGCCCCATGCACAAGGCATGTCAACTCCTTCAAGAATTCTTCTGTAGAGTTGGTGAATGAGTCACATCTAACTCATTTGTGAATCTGATATAGAATAGATTGCTTTAAGGTTGTCACTAAATTATTTCATTATGAAGATACCTGTGGACACTATTGACTTGCACATATGAGCAAAGGGGTTTTGTTACTCTAGTGTCCTCACCAAGAGTAACAAGAATGCCTGACATCACTTCAAGAACATTATGCATAAAGCATCAGTAAGGATGTAAAGGAACAAGACCCGAGACATAGCAAAGTGAGAAACAGACCTCGCCTGTGACCCAGCTTTTAGCTAGCAAGCTTTCTTGGTTTGTGTGTAATGCCCCAGAGGTTGAGATCACATCAAAGCAGCCAGGAAATACAGAAAGTAAGAGGAAAGGAGAGCCGAGAGAGACTCGGGGATTTTCAGCTGTGGGAAGAGGCAGGCATTCAGGGCTTGGCACAAAGGGGAGTCCTAGTAAACATTGCAGCAATCAGACTAGTCTAAGCTTTAAACCTCCTGCCTTGCAAAAGCCTAAGACTTAGCTCCATCACACAAGTCTGCAGAAAAGTTGCTATCTCTCGACTCATATCAGGGTGCCAGTGTAATCCCGACACCAAGATTACAGGGAGTGATCATAAAATATAAAATAGGCCACTCTTTCTCATGAACCAAAATACAAACCTCTTAATAAGTCATAACACAAATTTGTAATTGTTGAGAAAGGTAATACAAGCACATTTGGTTTGCTTTAGGTCACCACATTTTGCACAAGAAATAAAAGTCAACCAAAGTTACTGCCACATTATCAGGGAAGAGAGATGATTATAACTGGTGGTGGAAGGTATCCAGTGGAAATTCTTACCATTCGTAAATCTTCCGAGTTTCTAAATAAGGCTTAAAAAACTGAAATCTTCACTAAAATCATCATTCTCAAAGAAAAATAATTCAAGGTCAACATAGTTGTACTGGCATATTGTATTAAAATTTTAAAGAAGAAATCATGTAGAAATTATTCAAGTCTTTCATAAAACTAGATAAGAGAGCGGTGTTTCCAATTCATTCCATGAGGTCAGTCTTTCTATACAGACAGCATGAGAAAATAAGACATAAGAAAATAAATGAATAAATGAAAATAAAAAAGTATGCAGACACTGGAGCTGGAGAGATGGTTCAGCAGTTAAGATCACTTGATGCTAGTTGTGTCACAGTGTAGATATGATCTCTTCTTTCACAATGCTTGTAATAAATAAAATAAAATGCAGTAAGTTATAATGCATAAAAGCAGCCAACCCCTTCAGACAAGACAGCAAATTCTAGAATGAGGTACTTTGAGTTTCAGAGTGGAATAGGAGGTTTGACAAAGTCAAAGAGGTCTCTATAGTCTTTGTGTGATTATTTTATCCCAAGACTTCATGTGTTGGAAGTCTGGGGCCCAATGTGGGGATGGTAAGGGGTGACAGGACCTAGCAGAAGATGGCAAGCTTGGCCACTCCCTGTGCCTTATCTCCTCTCTTTTTTGTGGCTATCTCTCCTGATGTGATATCATACAATGGACAGGAGTCCTGTTTCTGGAACCTGTACCATATCTGGACTTTAATATTCAAAATAGCAAACTAAACAAATCTCTTTTCTTTCTAAGGACCCCACCTCAAATATGCCATTAGAGTGGCAGAAAATGATCTAACACACAGGGTAACTCTTAACCTTGCAAAAGTGGACTTCCTTCATTTGCAGACAGAATAAATGTAGTCGATGTTAAGAATCAGAGGAGCGAGTTTGAGGCCAGCCTTTTCTACAGAGCGAGTTCCAGGACAGGCTCCAAAGTTACACAGAGAAACTCTGTCTCAAAAAACTGAGGGGAGGGGGGAGACAAACATCAAAAGAAAATCTCAAAACCAGCAATTAGTATTATTCAAGTAACCCTTTAGTTAACTCAGAATTTAATGATCAAATTTCTTCTGTTTGCAAATGAAGAATGTCAACCTTCACAAGGTTAAGAAAGCTAACCATTGTGCTTGATCATTTTCTGCTTTTATGATAAAATGCTTGAGGTAGGCTACTGAGACAGGGAATTGATTTGTTTAGTAACTGTTTTCAAAGTCCAATTCCCGCTCAGGAGTCCTGTAATTCTCTTGTGGCATTTCTGTTTGACTTACTGTGTTTCAAAGCTCATCTAAATATCCACAGTAGTATGGGGACGGAACTTCTGGCCCACAGGCTGGCCCTTCACACAATGCTGGTTGCGTGGGATGCTTTGCCCCAGAAAGTCAGCAAACATTCTTAACAACCAACTGAGCCTTGCCATCTGGTCTTGTAGGTTTTAGAGTGACACTCATGATGAAAGCCAGGTTCTCTATCACAACAGTGAGTTTGGGCCCTTTCTCACCCCATCTGGTCACCCAGAGCTGGTGGAAATGACAAGGAAACATTTGTGGTGGATAAAGCCGCTCTAACTACTTCTGCCAAGGCTGCTTACTTGCTCTCAACAACATCATTCATGGTGTCATTCCGAGCTCAGCCTTTTATCTATGCAAGTCTATAATCATCTTGACTTTTATCTAGATAATGAAAGATTAATCTCTGCTTTGTTTCTGATTCCTCCTCATTTAGTCGGACACTTTGCTTTGTTCTAGAAGTTAAACTGAAAAAAGGATGAATCCAGGATCCGGTGAGGGTGAGTGAGCACCCAGCTCATAAAAGCTGACTACTAAAATTTGAGTAATTTTTTTCAGACATCTGAGAAATACAGGCATTGTTTTAAATTCAGGAACGTGGGCTGTGTAAATGGCTGAGTCATTGCAGTGTCTGCCGTGCAATCAAAAGGAATTGAGTTCAAATTTTCACAGTTGCATAAAAAGCCAGGTACAGTGGTACACACCAGCCCTGGAGAGGCAGAAAGGGGGATTCCTAGAGCTGTCAGGCCAGCTAGTCTTGTGAAATTGGTCAGCTCAAGGTTCACTCAGTGAGATCCCCTGATTCCTGTTCCAAAAGTGGAAAAGGATAGAGGAAGAAACCTGGCATCAGCATCTTACTCACGCCCCAATAACATTCATGCACACTTGCACAAACAGGTACACATATCCATACACTATACACCACACACACATTAAATCTTTTGTATGAACCATAAGGAGCTTAATTTTGATCACCAGCATCCATGTAAAACCCAGGTATAGTGATGCAGGATTCCCCTCTGTATGCTGTGAATACCATTGGTTAATAAAGAAACTGGCTTGGCTTGATAGGGCAGAACAGAGCTAGGTGGGGGTTGGAGGAAGAAGGCAGAGCAGAGAGAAGCCTCAACCCTGTCAAGGTCAGAAAAGAGGCGGAACTTTACGCTGTAGGCCACAGCCATGTGGCAATACACAGATTAATGGAGATGGGCCAAATTAACATGTAAGAGATAGCAAATAAGAAGCTAGAGCTAATGGGCTGAGCAGTGATTTAAGTAATATAGTTTCTGTGTGATTATTTTGGGTCTGAGTTGCCGGGCAGCTGGAAAACAAACAAGCGGCCTCCTTACAATAGCATAGCTGTGACTGTTACCCAGATCTGGATGGAAGTGGAGATCAATGAAATAAATCTTTAAATTCAATGGCAATCAGTTTAACCTAGCTAATGAGTTACAGGATCACTTAGAGATCTTGTCTCAAAAACAAACAAAAAAAGAAAAACAATTGAGTAAGATACACGAAGTCAACTGTTAGCCTCCACATATACACAGATACAAATGATGTGTGCCCACGTGTGCATGTACAAATACACCAAAGAACACGTACATACAACACACACATACCACACACCACCACACACACATCACATACACACACACACACACACACACACACACACACACACACCATTTCCCCTGGCTATACAGACATTAGAGGATGGATCTGTGCACAGCAAGAATGACGCCCTCCATGTGCTGTGTGTCTCAGGGCCTCTGTGTTGCATTTATTTATTTATTCATTTTTGATAAGAAAGCAAGACTCAGAGTTTAATGAAGTTGTGAACTACTTCAAATAAATGAATTTCTCACCTCCATATCTCACATCCATGTACGTTGTTAGTAAACTGCACACAGAGATGTTCCAAGTTCAGGCTAAGTAGGCATGCCTTTTTTCATTTGCTCATTTCTGCTGTCAGGAGTTATGGAGAGCCTTGCAGCACCCTCCCAAAAAAGAAAATTAAAAAAAAAAAAACAAGCAGACAACAACAACAAAAACAACAACAAACCTCCCCACAAAACCAAAGAGCCTCTTGGCTCCCCCATCTTTACCACCTCTCCAACACCTCTTCATTCATCTTAATGACAGTGGGAGCCAAGGTGTTTCACACAATATATACCCTTCTGCCCAACCAGCTTTACTTGAAAATATTCATTGCAATGAGTCATTGTTCTGGTTAAAGGCCTCTCCCTTCTGATACACCATCATCACTGGCCCCTCACCAAAACTTCTCTTGAACATTCCGAGGCCACACAGAGTGATGGAGATCCTGTAGGAGATCCTCAACAGGGCCAGTCCCTTCGCATGCTCCATTGGGCTCTAGATGGGGTAAATGACAGGGTGGGCTAACCCAAGGCCCTGAATGTGGGCCTAGGAGGTAGCTGAGCTATTCAGTCCATGCCACTGGATCTGGCCCACTTAGATGAGAGTCAGAGTCAGCTCTCCTACACACATGCCTTGAAGGCCAGTGTTCCCATGCCCATGGTGAGGGGTGGGACCATCTCTCTTGAGTTTGGGGTGTCATGAGACATTGGGGCCTGCTCTCCAGCCACAATGCCCTGTGAGGGGCAGGAAATGAATGTGCTGCTTTCTTCATCCTAGCTAGTGCCTCGGCAGCTCTGGTTGCTTGATCTTCTCTTAAAAGCCATGGCGAGCAGATAGAAATCCTTAAGAAAATGGACTATCTCCTCAAAATACATCCTCTTCTACTTAACCAAATTCTAGGACTTGGTAAATTTTATTCAGGGTCTGATACAACTTTCTGTTGAAACACAGCAAACTTAATCTGTAGGTGCTACTCTCCTCATCTTTCTCCGGCAGACGACCTCCCTGAGACAGAAGTCAAATGTTTTCACCTCATTTTCCATGAAATTCACCCTATTCCACTTCAGCTAACAATTCTCAAGACAATAACCCAATTCCTCAGAAACCTTAAGAACTCTGCATTCCAAAAACAGCCTACTCCCCTTCTGTGGGTCTTTACTTATCCCCAGCTGTTCCTGCTTTTCTTTACCAGGACTCTTAGTGATTCATTCTTGCTGATCTTGCATTGAGCCCAAATTCCTATGATTCACTCTTTGGATCACTGTCATTAGTCCCCACCCCCTCACAACCCTTTCTTCTGTATTTTTTGGGGGGTGCTAAACAAAGAACCCCACAAACCTAGATCAATTCCAAAATCTGTTAGAAAGAACTCAGTGAGTGCATTCAGGCCACTTCAAGTCAAACAGCCAGCCATCTCCACATGCTGGTTCTTCTCTCAGCGCATTAATACACTACAAGTTTTTCCAATGGTACATGTGGGGAGGCACTTCTTTGATACCTACCATAGCTATCATTTATTCCTCTGCTTTTTATTCAGAATCCTGAAGACATTCTTGCTTGATTTAAGCCGTGAGAGAGGTGTCACAGTACTCACACAGAGAATGAAGCTTATATAGAAAGGGTTAACCACACAAAATAAACAGAAGCAGCTGTTCAAGTAAGACCATACCCCAGAAATAAGTGTTAGTAAAAAGTGATTTCTTTAAACCTTTTGCAAAGTTCCTAGGGGGTTAAATTGCTCAATGTGAGAAACTTGCTCCACAACACTGGAGGAGAAAAGGTCAAGAAAGTGTCAGTGTTAGGGTCTACGCTCAGATTTGGCTCAAACGATATAATAATAAATATAAAGTTCTCACAGCACTCTCAACTTCCTTTAAGATTGCAAGATTTTTGGGCTGGGAAGATGGATAGCCTCACAAGCACGAGGACCTGAATTCAGTCCTTAGAACCTACATAAAAAGTCAGCCATGGTGACACGTAATCCCAGGGCTGAAAAGACAGACAGGCAAATCTCTGAGCTTCACTTCCAGGGAGGTAGGTCAAAGCTCCTGAAATGACACGAGCCTACATGCACAACACATAATGAAAAAGAAGGATGGTAAGATTAGGAATTAGACATTGGGAGGTGGCATGTCAATTTCTCTTTTATACTATGATACAGTTAGGACTTCAGATTCACAATGTGAACTGAAGCACAGTCACTACTATAATTTTTTAAAATTTAAAATACTTTAAAACATCTGTATTTCGGAGAGTGGTGGCATATGCCTTTAATCCCAGTATCCAGGAGGCAGAGGCAGACAGATCTTTGTGAGTTTGAGGCCAGCCATATCTACAACGTGTGGTCCAGGACAGCCAAGGCTAAACAGAGAAACCCTGTCATGAAAAACAAAAACAAACCCTCACCCCCAAAAAACTCAAAACAAACAAAACCCCACATAACAGCTGTGTTTCGTAATTTAAGTGTCATAAATATACAATAATACCACTTGATTAATAAAAATGCTTGAATTCATCACATCTTAATATAGTTCATGCATCTTTGGGGTTTTTTGGTATTTTACTAATAAAATAGAATCCATTATGACCTATGCCATTGGGAGTGCTTGTGTTGTGGTTAGTTTTTATGTTATCCACTCAATGACATTGCACTGATAACTCAAAATTATCTAATAAATTACAGCACAGAAATTAGAACTACTGTTAACTGTTAAGCATTTCCTAGCATATCTACAGTCATGTGTCAGCACTTCTTTCCTGTGACCAAAGACCACTTTGATCAGCTGTGTTCTTCCTCTCTTCTCTCATTCCCCATGGAAATAAAACCATTGTTTTATTTTTATTTCATGTTTGAAAAGACTTTTCCCCGTCTTCCTCTTTACTTCGATTAAAAAGACAATAACGTCATTTGTTGTTTGTTAGTAAAGGAGGGCAGCAAGGAGCCCAGGGTCCCTGAATTATTCTCACTGTTCAAACACTTCCTTGTCTTTTCAAACCTCGTATTCACAATGAATAAAATACATCCTAACCAAGACTTCAAATCACCGCAAACTTCAAATTAATGGAGCTGTGTTTGAGAGGATTTACAAAAGCATCAAGTGGCAACAGCTTGTTGGTCCTGAGCTCTGAGTAATTCACAATGGCAGCTGTGTCTCCATATCTTACTTCCTTGGCATTTACTCTCAACTCATCACAACCTTCGTCTGAGAGATAATAAACCTTCTTGCTTTAATTGGTAATTAGTGAACATGAGTCATTGTGTCCCATTAACATCTTCTGCAGCTGGACTTACTTCAAACATAAATATAAAGGCAGCGAGTTTTCTAGCTGTTTTTCTTATTGGGAAAAAAAAAAGGTTTCTTCCTCTCTCTAAACTTTATGAGTGGGGTTTCCCTTAGTAAAAGACTCTAATCAAAGACTGCTCAGCATTGATACCATAATTTCTGTTTCCTCTTGAGAAGAATATGAAAGTCACCTGGGGAAATGGCTCATGTGAGAAAGGGTTTGTTGGTGCAAGTTCTACAAGCCTTGGTGGTGGCAGTTAAGCCAAGCCCTCCTACCCAGGTATGTCCAGGTAGCCGCAGTTAGAAGCTTTCATCTCAATCTCAGGAGTTTTTCATTGAAAGAGAAACATTTGGAAAAATTACTGAGATGCTGTCATGTGCTTACTATAACCAAATGATAATAGAGTGATTGAACAAACGGATTAAATAAACTGTGAGTGCACACATGGATGAGACTGCCATGGTACATGTCAGGGGAGTTGCAGGTGCTCTTATCATTTGTCTTACAGTGTTCCTTCAGGTCTTCTAAGATAGGATTGACCTTAGCTTTTGACCTTCACTAATGATTGCAATTATTTTATCAATCCCTGAGAAGCAGTTCTTTATTAAAGCTTTGCTGGTGCTTTTACCTCCTTCCAAAACGCTCCAAAACCACAACTGTCTCCTTTGTTGTGGCAAGCTTTGGAGCGTCTTGTCTGAGTTCTTTCTTTTGTTCACTCAACTGCTCGGTCATCCTTCCACTAGGGTTTAATGTCCTTTGTGGGAAGAGTTTCTTCATCTTTGCTGGAAAATGAGAGTTACAACTCCTTTTTAAATCGGAGACGAACCTGGATTGCATCATACAGCCCAGTTCTTCTTTTTAACAGACCTTTGTTGACACAAGGATGGTAGCAACAGCGTAAGCCGCCACTGTTGACCCGTTTTGTACCAACAACTTTTATGCCCCAAGTCCCTCGAAGGTTCATCATTGGCGTTGAAGGTGATCAGAAACAGTGGTTAGAAAGGGAGTCTTTGACCTGCTTTCCTGTTGAGGACACTAACCGCTAAAACATCTAGTTGACCTTTTCAAGGTCAAATGCTTACTGACTAGCCTGATCTCAGTAGGAAGACCTCAAAGCTGGAGCTGCATCTGAACTCTGGAACGCTTAGCTAGAATGCAAAGTCCTTGGTTCAGTCCCCAGCACCTTTCTGCCAATTAAAAAAAAAAAAAAAAAAAACCTGGAAAAGCCCACATGACTAGGCATGGTGGTACATGCCTATAATCACAATATTTGCGGAGCATGATCAGAAGATCAGGAGTTAGCATGGCTACCGAGTGGCAGGCTGGGTATACACTGCCTTCGTGTCTTTAAAATCAACAAAATTAAACAAAAAAGTGAGCAAAACAAATCATATAGATAAACGTCTATAGGTCTTTCTACTTTTAATGCAAAAACTACAAAATTATATCCAACAATTATGGAAATAATAGATTCTTAACTGAAAATGTGTATAAAGAACAGGTGTGATGGTGGTCAAATGCACTAGGGTGGGCTGCACCCCAGGCTTGAGCACGCTGCATTTCCTGTGGTGAACAGGCATGGCCCCTGACAGAGGATTTAATCATTTCATAACAGAGACAAATGCTAATCAAATAAACACAAAGCAAACACATAGACACATATTGTGTAAAACACGAATAGAGGCAGGAGGCAGGCTGCTATGAATAGCATCTAATTAGTACAAATTACAGCTGATGTGGCTTTGTGCAAATTAACTGAAGCTGAAAAACATTACTACAAATTAACCTGGTTGAAAATGTTGAAGAAAAAGTCATGAATGGCTTTTTTCTTAAAAATGTTTTCGTTCCCTCTCTGACTTAACAAATCTCTGCAAAATACATGCTATGCTGCTAATTAGAAGCAAGGTAAGGTGGTGGCTTTGTAAGACAACCTTGTCTGAGTTCTAATTTTGTCTGAAGAAACCTCTTGCCATAAATAACTCTGCAAGCTGACATTTAAAAGACTATATCCAAGAGGAGGAGGAAGAGGAGGAAGAAGAGTTTAGCCACAAAAAAATATGAAGAAGAAAAAGATACCATTATGGTAATACAAAATCAAAATATCTAGCGCTTTCCGTTTTTTAGGAACATTGTAGCCTTAGCCTACATTGGCATGTAGACCTCACAGGAAACAGCAGGCCCAAGCTTCCGAGTGTTGTAATTAGGGGGGAGAGGTGTGTGTTGTGTTCCCCAGCCACCTAGCTCCCAGCCCCCAGCCGCTGGCCCGCTCAGCTGCTGGTTGCTTGCTTATGCCCAAAATAACACATGAGAATGGTATTCATTTAAACTCTGCCTGGCTTATTATCACTAGGCTTTTCCCGGCTAGCCCTCACCTCATAAACTAACCCATTATAAAAATCTGTAAGTCACCAGCAGTGTACCCAGATTATAAAAATCTGTAAGACTCAGCAGTGTACCCAGTGTACTCCATGCTTCCTAGTCAGATGTTTCCTCCAAGGTTCTTAAGGTAAGTGTTAGAGAAAGTAGACAACTAAGAGTTTTCTGGAATATCATAGTTGCACTGACAGGACTGGACACATGACAAGGTCACCAGTGAATCTGGAGTCCTCACAAACAAAACAAACTTTAAAAGTATTATTGGTGTGTATTTGCACAAAATAATAATTTGGGGACACATATCATGGTAGCATACTCATTGAGCATGCATGGGGTCCTGTGTTCACTTCCCAATACAAATATAGGTAACACCAGAATTTATGAACAAATTTGAAGCAAGAGCAGTAGATGAGCTAACATATACACACTGACTATATAAAATAACTCTTCCTTTATATAATATCTTTTCCTACTGCGGTGCTAAATTAGGCTGACAAAATTGATTTAAGAGAGAAAATATTGTACCCCAAACATGGAATAGTTCTGCCCACTGGGCGGGGCTCCCCTCCTAGATTAATGTAATTGAAGACATGTCCAAATTCACACCTCCCAGGTGATTCTAGATTCTGACAAGTTAACAATTAACACCATCACAAGGGGCAAAACAAAATAAGGAGACCTTGTACGACTGAAATTGGGCTGTCATCAGTTTCAAAGCAGTTGACACAACCATAATCTACTGTTGAGGGACTGATTGGAAGAGGCACAGTATTGGGAGTTATAAGCTCAGAAGTGTGCGTTGAATTAATCAAAGACATCAAATCAGTCAGACAAAATTCAAGAGGCTCTAAATCTCAGAAAAATAAAACACCCCTGGGCAAAGTGAAAATATTAAAGCACATAAGGAAAGAGACACATTGCCTTCAAAGAAAAAAAAACAACAAAATACAGCTGCATTTTCAAATGAAGCTTTAGAAGCCAGAAATAACTGCATGATGGTTTTGATGTCAAAAGTGATGAACTGCGAAGCAAGGAGTTTATAAACCTCTAAAATATATTTCAAAGGAGTATTTTCAAATGAAGAAAAATGGAATTCCAGGCTATGGGCTATTATTAAATAAACCATTAAAAATGCTTGTTTAGACATAAGGAAAGAGATTCCAGAAAGAAGCACGAAAAGGCAAGATTGGATTGAATTGGTGTTTGGGGAGATACTAACTAGCTAAACCAGAAACAACAATAGTGTCTTTTCAGACTCAATGTATAATATATATATAGTAAAATATATATTATTATATAAAGGTAAAATAAAATATAACATAGTTCCAGTACTAAATTAACAGAAATAATAATAGTGTCTTCTCAGACTCAATGTATATAAAAGGTAAAATAAAATACAGCATAGTAAAAATGCTAATTTATGTTAAATTGGGGAAAGCGAAAGGGTATGTGGTGATTTCTTAGTGACCATTAAAAAATAACAGAAAAATAATTATGAAGCTAATAGAATATTAAAAATATTTTTATTTAATTTATTTAATAAATTAAAATATTTAATATTTTGTTATTCTAAAAGAAGATTTTAAAAGGTATACAAAGAGTAAGATAGTAGATAGAAACTAAAATAAAAATTCTATTACACCTCCCCCCCACGGGAAAAAAAAAAACTAATGGCCTAGACAGGAAGCTTTCGAAGAGAACTCCTAAAAAGAGTAACAAGGATGGTGAACTGTGTCTCCCCACAGCTGATGGCTTCTGGGAGGGAAGGGGAAGGACTCAGCTCTATCTAAGGGGCCTACACTGAGCATCTAACCATGCTCCAGTGAGTATATAGGCAACACAAATTGGACTTGATTTTTGTTTTTTATTCTTTTTTATTTTTACTGTTGGCGGGGTCAGAAGAGTTAAGGGAGGACATGGGAGAGCTGGGAAGTAAGTATGAACTGGGTGCATGGTATCAAATGCCTAGAGAATCAATAAAAAATTTATGTTAAAATGATTATATTACATTATGTTATATGAAAAAGGCCTATTTGAATAAAAATGAACAGCTTTATGCTACTTTCAAAAGACATTATATAAAAAAACTCAAGATATGATGTAAATGGGTGAGAGAAGATGCTAGTTACTTAAAAAAAAAAAAAATGGATTCCGGAGAAGCCATGGAGCTGCCACTGGAGTCAGACGCGTTGGTAAGCCACGACCTCGTGTGAGGTTAAATTAAGATGTAAGAGTTAGCCAAGGCCTGCGGGTAGCCCATCTGGCTCCAGCCTG
>JAQHUG010000005.1:16596308-16626623 GCA_028555095.1 Dicrostonyx torquatus
TGAGAAGTGCTGCCATATTAACAATAAAAGTTCTTCCAGGCCATAAACGTGGGGTGTCTTTCTATTTAGTGACCCCTTTTTGACCGTTCTAACGATGTTATTACCTTATAGATCTCTGTTTCTTCAGTGTATTTCCGAGACATTTCTTTAAATAGCATTATAAATGCAATTGTTCTCTTCATGTTGGTTTTTTCAAAATAAATGCATTTTATTTGCAATATTCAACATTTTAAATACATTTTAACCAGCATGTGGCAGTCATGAATATCTATGAGGTGCGGTGTAGCATTTCGATACACATGTACCAAGTCTAATTATGAGACTGGGGAAATCAAGACATCTGATATCCAGACATTTCATTTCTTTGTGTTGGGAACACTCAAAATACTTTCCACTAGATATTTTAAAATTGATTTCAGTTAAATCAAGTAATTGCTGCAGAGTTTGCTAACTTACTGTATCATAAACATAGAAGTTATTCCTTCTATGTACCCATTATACAGATGATTAATGAATAACTGTGTACCCATTAATCCTTCTTTTACCATCCATTCCTATACATTGTTAGTCATGATTCTTTATTTTTCTGAAATCAGCTTAGCTTCCACACGTAAGTGAAAACGTGTGGCATTTGTCCTTTTGTGCTTGATTGGTCCATTTAATATTATATATTTCACTATATATTATGTAGGTAATGTATTTTCATTGTATTCTTGTCTTTCATTGTACATCTAGGTTAATTCCATATTTTAACAATTGCAAATAGTGCTGCAGTAAAATTAGTGCAGATGTTTCTTTGGCATACACAACATCTAATCTTTGAGTACATATCCTATAGTAGAAATGCTGTATTGTGGGATAGTTCTACTCTATTTTAGGATTCTTTATACTGTTTTCCATAGTGACTGTACTGATTACCACTCCCACTCTCCTCTTTGTTTCTTTGCCAACATTTCTTTTTGTTTATCTTTTGAATAATTGGCATTTTTAACTACAGTAAGATCATTTTTATTGTGTTTTGGTTTGCTTTAAATACACAGTTGCCTTTGTCCAATGGTGTTAAATATTGCAAGCAAGCAAACACTCTTAAAGTCAAGGTGCAACTCATCTAATGAAATTAAGTCCACTTTATCCACTGGGAAACTAAAATATACTTTTATACTTTGGAGGGCAGGCTAGAAGACTAGTCTTGTGCTAACCATTGTTAACTCCCCACACTACCTGAAGGTAGCAATTGTTGTCTCCATTTTTAAGGGGAGAAAACGTTGCAAATGTTTTAAAACATGTGGGCTACATTCATGTTGGTAGAAAAATCACAACTTTTTCATACTAGCCAATAATTTGTTTTTGATGTTCTAGCTTTTTAACTTTCCAATTATCCTTGTTCCTCTCTTAACTTTCTCAGTCATTCTTACTATGACATCTTCATGCAGCTGTATTGTACTGTATTTATATTTACCTCCTCAGTCCCCTTCCCACCCTTTTTACCCTCTCTTGTTCTTCTTTCCATTGCTCACCTTCATCTGAGGACATTGTGTCAACCGGTTAGAGTTAAATGTCTGAATAATTAATTCTCTAATCGAAATCCAAATGCACTACAGCAGAGTAGCCGAATCCACATATTGAACTGCTTCTTGATGCCTTCCAAAAGAAATTAATCTATTTGTCTTTTCTCACATAAACAGGAAGATAATAATGTAGCCATGTGATCTTTGGAAAGATGCAGGGTCCACTTGAGCACACACCACCATCAGAAATGATGAGTGTCCTTGTGCATGAGCGAGACAGGGCAGGGAGCGCTTCTTCTACTATATGGAATTTCTCATTGCTATTCTCTAGAACTGTATTTTGTATTCTATGAAAGTCAAGGTTACCTGAGTAGGCATATATGGAAACTGAATGTATTTTTTAAGACTCTAGCATAATCTTTATAAAGATAATTTTGGTCATCTATGTAAATGCAACATTACCAAAGTTTTGATCAGAAACCTGTTTACTCAGAGAATATGTATTACCCTCTCTAAGATACTGGAAGACTATATGAGATAAATGAAAATTTTCCTCAAGCTGCTAATAATTTCTTGAATACATAAATTTAGCTCAGCTAATCCTTAGTGCCTCAACTTCTTTATTTGTAAAATAAGTATAAATAATTCTATCTATAAAATATAGCCATTAAATGTTAAATTGTTTAATGTTTGTAAACCACTTACTATTGCTTGTTTCATAGGGGGTTAATAAATGATACATAAATATTTGATAATTAAAACACATTTAAATGTAATTATACCACAATATAGAACTATTATTACAATACTATTAAGTTTCCATATTACTATTTCATAATTTACTCTCTATTAATATTCTTTTACTGTACCTTAATATACTTCCACTGTCTGTATCAACTTTATAAATGATAAAAACTGAAAGTTCAAATTTATTTCCTGTTAAAATCCGAGAAATTTCTGAGTTAATGGGGCTGAGTTTAGGATATCCGGTACTTTACAAATGCCTCATGACAGAGGAGAAAAAGTGAGCCTTCCTTTGAAGTCATTTGTCAGAAGTCATGAATGTGTAAGAAAAGGAATTTCTTTCATATAAGTAAGGTAAATTTTAAAGATTGCTCTACATCTATTGAATTCTTGAAAATTGCTTTGTTTCCAGGTTTCATATTCTGGCAGGAGAGCCCAGAGGAGATGTCCTTGATAACTCTTTCAATGGAGGAATATGTAAAACTGTCAAAAGCATTCGAGCAAGTAATCCATACCGTGTTCCGGCCAATCTGGAAACTGTTAACTTCGAGGTATGGCAGTGAAGTGTGGTGACTGTGCCAACAAACCCAATGAAGCCAGGATCATTTTCATTGATTTACTCGAGGAAGAAAAAAAAACAGTAACCAATTTATCCAACATCAAATAAACATCTGTACTCCATGAACATATAACTTCAAAACATGTTCATACCCAAAAATGGATTATTTATTCAGAATATTCTCTTACCATAGATTTTTCACTCAGATAACTGTGAGACAGATGTAAAAATAGTCTCAAGTTCTTACCAAAAAACAAACAACAAAAAACAAGATAGTTCTGAATATAAAACACATTGGCTTACCTCCTGTCTATTTTTACTAACTTGCTAGTTTTCCTGTATGGTAATAAGCACCATATTGCAGTGCTGGATAGTAACTTAGGAACTAAAAAGAAGGGAATGTGGTGGTCTGAATTAGAATGGCCCTTTTAAGCTCATATACCTGAATGTTTGGTCACTGGGGAATAGAACTGTGTGGAAGGATTAGAAGGATTAGGAGGTGTGGCCTTGTTGAAGGAAATGTGTCATTAGAGGTGGACTTTGAGGTTTCAAATGTCCAGGCCAGGCTCAGAGTCTGCAGAGCAGGATGTAGCTCTCAGCTACTTCTCCAGCACCATGACTGACTGACAATGGCTTAAACCTTTGAAACTGTAAGCAAACCCCCAATTAAATGCTTTCTTTTATATGAGTTACCTTAGTCATTGTGTCTCTTTACAGCAAAAGACCAGTAACTAAGACGGTAACCAATACCTTTTTTAATTTTTAATAAGAAAAATGCAAAATACATGGTTTTAGTGGCCACTTTCTTGCATGCAGATTTGACTGCTAAGAAGAATTTTGGAATCTAACAATTTGTGAGAGTTTCTTCATGGTAGTAGGTACTCAATAAGAAATATGTCAATACTCCTTTACAAAGACCTCTTCAGTGCCGACAGCAGCACTCATGGGTAAATGTGCTTGTTGCTGAAGTCTAAAGACTTAAGTTAAATCCACAGAATATACACTGTGGAAGGAGAAAGCAGACTCCTGTAAATTGTCCTTTGATGTCTAAATGTGTACTGTGACATGAGCCTGCCCACACATATAAACACAGAATAAATGAATAAATGCATGCACGCATACATAAATATAGTATTTTAAAATAAAAATAACATCTTTAAGCATCTAAATACAGGCATTTTCTAATCCAATAAACTCAATTTTAAAAACCATATAATATACAACTACTGGGTTTGAAAAGTGACTTAGGGTCCAAGGCCACATTCTGATAACTCTGGAAGACAACAATATTCTTAGGGTATACATTTTGAAGAGGCTTTGAAGAAAGAAATATGGCTGTGATAGTCTACTGGAGGGTGTTTTCTAACTCCCAAATAAGTAGTCCATACGCTTACTCTTAAAAATACAATTTTCAAAAGCAGTTGTAGCCACAATAACCTCAGCAGGAATCCACTTCACACAGTTTACAGAGTAGCATTCCCATGATCCTACATCCCATCTCTCTCTTCTTAAAATCCCTACATTTATTTTTATAATGTGTCTTGATTTACCTCCTAAATATCCTTACAACACAATTGTCACAAAATAAAAGTGTGATCAACCTTAAGTATTTTATGCAGGCAGTCAAGATTTATTAATAACTTATTATAAGTTATTAATTATGCTGCTTTTATGAATGGATACAAATACAAATATTTAAGCAAAATATGTCCTCATGGCGGGGAGCATGGCAACATAAAGGCAAACATGATACTGGAGAGACAGCTCAGAGTTCTCCATCTGGACCAGCAGACTGCAGGGGAGAGATAGCTCAGAGTTCTCCATCTGGACCAGCAGACAGCAGGATGAGAGAGACACTGGGTCTGGCCTGAGCTTTTAAAACAACGAAGTCCACTCCCAATGACACATTTTTTTCCAACAAGGCTTTACCTACTCCCACAAAGCCACACCTCCTAAGTAGTCAAGTAGGTACCATTTGCTAATGAACCAGCATTCAAGTCTATGAATGGCCTATGGAGGCCATTCCTATTCAAATCACCACAGACTCACTGAGCCATCTTGCTGGTCCCTAACATCTTATTCTTTAAGCTTATATAGTCTGAGTTTTTAAAGCACCTATAAACCGGGCGGTGGTGGCCCACGCCTTTAATCCCAGCACTCGGGAGGCAGAGGCAGGTGGATCTTTGTGAGTTCGAGACCAGCCTGGTCTACAAGAGCTAGTTCCAGTGCAGGCTCCAAAACCACAGAGAAGCCCTGTCTCGAAAAACCAAAAATAATAATAATAATAATAATAATAATAATAATAATAATAATAATAAAGAACCTATAAAGAAATCTAGACAGCTATATGGCATGCCTTTAATAACATGCTCTTCTTGTTTTGCTATTGGCTGGGGGGTTCAATTTGTGAGCATTTTAGATTCTAACCAGTACATACTGCAGTATCTAAACATAACACCGAGATTTGAATGTATTATCACTGAACATTTGTCTTTTACAGCACGGTTAGGTTTCCTTCTTTTCTTGGCTAATTTCTCAAGCTGTTTAATGCAACATACAATTTGTCTCTCAGTGAATTTTAGTAGTTAGTATTTAAAATAAGAAATATTTTTGATTGCTGAGCAGACAAGATAGTTCTCATTCATTTTTTGAGTATTTTAATCAGCCGTTCTCCTTGCTGTTCTAACTATAGCTGAGTCTTGAGTTCTTGAGAAATAACCCTGTTTTTACCCTTAGCTCAAGTTGGTTTCAAAATTGCCCTCCATCTCAGAGGCATGGTTAATAAATGGTAAGACAAAAGGGCTTCTGTAAGATCAGCCTTCAGCAGCTCAGGATTTGAAGGGGAACCACAGAGTCGGAAGTCCAATCACACAATTGGCTTTTCTATCTGAGGGAGTACAACTTAATTCTCTGTGGCCGGCAAAAAGGGAAACACACACACACACAAACACACACACACACACACACACACACACACACACCTCCAACATGTCAGGATTTCACCTAGGGTGCTGATAGATGACAAGCCTTCAGCAGGTCAGAGAAACTGAAGAGGAGATGAAAAGCAAGTGAACTACTGGACACACAGACACACGAGGACTTTTCTGAGGGCCAAAGCTTAGTTCTTCATTTTCTTATTCTTTCTGTTGCTTGTTCTACTCTATTCTTTTTCTGTTCTGGTCTTTTACCCTGATGTTTCCCTTCTTTCTCTTTCCTGATGTCTTCCTTCTCTCTTCTTTAATTTTTCCCTTATAGCTTGTATACCCCAGCAGAATCTTTCAAGCAATATAAAAATTGCAATATGGTTGCATTCTATTTTTAAGTGAATGATTACAATGAGTGCAAGTAAAAAAAATAATATATTTCCCATTTCCCTTACATGATGAAACACCCTACGTATTACAGGTGAAAAATAGATTATCCCCCAAGAACCCACACACAGTTAAACATTTCTCTTTTAGACTTCTCACAGATCAGCAGCCTTTCCACCATAACCATTTACATAGGCAGGAGTTCATCCAATTGCCAGAGAAACTGGTTACTAGTTACCCTTTAAGAGTTCTGTCCAATTATCTTAACTAATCATTCAGTTTTTTATTTTCTAGTTACGTGAAGTAAACTGTTTAAAGCTTTGTTTCAGCTATGATGTACACCAAAACCCAGGAACACATTTCCCAATCTCAAAAAGAACTTGAACTGACATCTGGGACTTAGTTGTTTTCATTAATCATTAGCCTAAACCACAGTCTATACAACTCAGCAAGGGAAACCCAAAAGTCCTAGCTGTGTGACATTTTCTTGTTTCTATTTTCTATCTCTGCAACCCTTGCTTTATCAGAGAAAAGGGCAACACCATTTCCTGCCATTACCTATATTAATTCTCCCACTAAACTAACTTCTGTCAAAACCTCTTACTACACTTGTCAAAACCCTTAATCATTAAAATTCTATTTAAACTAAGACTATTGTTATATTAAATGACTTCAGCTAAACAGTACAGCTTAAAAGGAAATCACCTTCATAATAATCCACAGGTAAAAATGCCCAGTAGAATGGAATATCTCCATGAGATAATCCCACCACATTAAGGCAGTGGGGAATCTCTCCACACTCATTCACCCCATGCCAGATACCAGAGAAAAATGGTAGTGGCAACCATGTAAAGGCACCATACTAGCAAGAGACTTTCTGGAGCTGAAGTCCTCAGGACAGGCTTTGCCTATCCAAGATTCACCCATTAGTATCTTGCATTCTGGTGGGCTGAACTCCCGAAGCTCAGTTGTCACCTGCTGTTCCTCTGATGTGGCCATGGGCAAAGAGAGTGGAGATAAGGTCATACAGAATCTCTCCCCACCCTCTTTTGCCTCACTAGTGGCTCTCTGAAAAATACTTTAAATTAAATCCCACACCACACTAAAATCACAAGCAGCCTTAAAACTCGGCCTCATCATTGACAATATCATAAGGAAATCCTTTACTATGTATAATTAAGATATGCAAAAATAGCCTTCTTAGGGGACTGAAAAGGTGGTTTGATGATTCAGAGCACTTGCTGCTCCTGCAGGGAGTCGAGTTTGGTTCCCAGCACTGCATGACAGATGGTGACCGATTTCTGCAGGCACCAAGCACATGAGCAGTGTGCAGGCATACACACAGGCAAAATGCTCATACACACAAAATTATAAAAATGTCGAGGTCCAGGGCACATGTTGCTGCTGGAGATCATGAGGACGTCTGTGGTCTGTGCGGTAACCAGAAACCATGTAGAAGTCCATGATCTGTGACTGCGCCGACTGTAAAGGCAAAGAAGCTTCTGCTGCAGTGGCATCAATGACTGCAGACTCAAGGTTGAAAAAAAAAGGACACAGAAGATTTCTGTGACAACCACCACAACCCTCCCCCCATGAAAATAATCTCCTAGACAGAAAGACATCAAAAAGAACTATTAAAACCATGATAAAGATACTATAGCGTAGCTTTCTCCAATTGATGGCTCCTGGAAGGGCTGTGGTTGGGGAAAGATTGTTTTCTTTAAGGGGCTGGCCACCAAGAGTTTGACCACACTCCATTGAGTATATGGGCAACACAAATTGAACTCTTGTTTGTTTCTTTTTCTTCCTCTTCTTCTTCTTTGCCACGCACAAACACCCTTTTGTCTGCACTCTATGCGCTACCATTCAGTTATCAAGCTGCTTTGCACTAGGGGCTGGAGGTTGAAACACACAAATACACACGAACAGACAGACAGAGAGGGAGACAGTACAGACAGACAGACAGACAGACAGAGACACAGACCTCTAGTCACTGGTAAGAAGCCCTTTATTCAATAGCACCATGGAGGCTATATACTCAACAGTCAGGTGGGCCAACAGGTGAAAACCTTATCCTCTGATCCTCAAGGCAACACATGCTCGTGAAGCAGAGCTGGTAAACAACTTTAACACAGCTTTTAGTAACTTAAATCAGAAGGAAAGTAAAGATCTCTAGCAGGGAAGAGCAGCTGGAAGCCAGGACTCCAAATGGTCCCAACATTCTTTTTCCTCTTCTTTTACTTCTTCTTCAAGGGGGGGGTGGTCATAAGGGTGGAGGAGTGGACTGGCAAGGATTGGGAAATGAGTGGAAACAGGGTACATGATGTGAAATTCCCAAATAGTCAATCAAAAATTATATATGTGTGTGCGTATATACATTCATACATGCATACATACATACATACATACATACATACATACATACATACTAGCTCTCACAGCTTATCATCTTCAAGTCTCAGGTTTTGTGTTCTCTCACTAATCAAGCTGCTTAAAATATTGCCTCTCCAGACCTATGTTTATCCATGGCATCTCATTAGTATTGCATCTACCAACCCGGATTCTCTCCCTAACTAGAGTTTTATTTTATATGTATTCTGCTGGCCAGGTACAAACTGTAGAAGATGACTTTAAAACAGATTTCTACAAAGATCTAATTAGTTTTGGAAAGAAGAAAGATAAAAAATATTCGACGTCAGTTGAGAAGAAAAACTCTCTCTTTGTGCCAATTTTTTTTTCCTCAAGGACAAGTGAAAGAACCCAACATCACTTCGCCATCAAGGAAGCCATTCAAGCCTCCCACAAAAAGGTAAAAAAGACACTTCTCCACCATGCATTCTTCCTTAGAATTAATGCCTATCCAAGCAACAAGAAGCTGAACATTTCTATACATGTGGAATTCCTAAGAGATGCTTAAAAAGACTTGCTTTTTGTAGCTGTCACTTCAGAACTTAAAGGGGCATTGCACCACAAAGCTTCCCTTCTACTAACTGGGTTGTGAGAGTTGTGTTTGTTTTACTTTCAGTTTTCTGCCCCATGTTTTGGTCAATGTGGACTTTTTTCAATAAAGTTTAAGGCTCATTTTTATTTTTTATTTACACGTATGTATAAGTATATGCCACATGTACGTGGATACCCACAGAGGCCAGAAGAGGGTGTGGGAACCCCTTGAACTGGAATGACAAACAATTTTGAAATGATAGATGTGGGTGCTGGAAAAGAAAACTAAGGTCCTCTGGAAAAACAGCCAGTTCTCTTAATTGCTGAGCCCTCTCTTTAGCCCCCGAGAAAGCTATTTTTTTTTAGCATCTACAAACTATACCAAGTAAAGCCAGGCAGTGGTAGCGCAGGCCTTTAATCCCAGCACTCAAGAGGCAGAGGCATGCAGATCTCTGTGAGTTCAAGGCCAGCCTGGCCTACAAGAGCCAGTTCCAGGACAGGCTCCAAAACTACAGACAAACCTTATCTCAAAAAAAACCAATAAATAAGTAAATAAATAAAATTATACAAAGTAAAAGATTTGTTTTATGATGATGTTGCCAATGGTGCAACTGTAATTTTTTAGACTGCCTGTGATTTTTATTGTATTTTCTTCATCTTAAAAAATCTTTTGAGACTTTTATATATGAGTATTGTGTTTATATTATTTCCACCCTTCCTCTCTGCCCCCAACTTCTCCCCTGCCACTCTACTCCCTCTCAAATTCAAGGCATTTTCTTCCTTAATTATTGTTACACACACACACACACACACACACATACAATTTAACCTACTGAACCCATCTAATGCTGCCCACATGCACACATGTTCAGAGCTGATACTTTGAGATTTTATAACCTATGAGAAATTCATTTCTGGAGAAAACTGATTCTCATTCCCTTAACAGCCATACCTATGGATTATTGATTACCTATAGATCTTAGTCTAGGGGGTAGGGCCTTGTGAAATTTACCCCATTCACTTGGGTGTGTTGATTGGTGTGTACATGATGTAGGTCTTGTTGCAATCATAACATTGAAATCTCATGGTGTAATATAACTTCTTGGTCTAAACTACCTAGTTCCAGCCCTCACAGAAGCCTGGGCTTCTGCTATGTTGAGCTATCAAAGTTGAGTATATGCTTCCCATGATTGGTTTCATAAAAATACCCTATAAATACTGACTGTCCTAAAGCTTACTTTATGATACTTATCTCTTAGCAAAAGAACAGAGATGCTCCAAGTTTGGGGGCTGTTTGACAAAATTCAAGCGTCAATGCTCACAAATAGAGTTGATGGGCACACACTGAAACACAAACTTACCAAGGAGCAGTCATTCTCTGACTTGTTCACTTCTGCAGCAAGTACATCTGACATAACTGAACAAAAACTAAAATGAAGACAAGAACACATGAAGAGGAAAGACTGGAGAGTGGAGAGAAAGAGTAAATGATAGCTCCTTTCTATCCTTGCAATGTTTTTGGTTTTTGCATTAGCATTTCTGATGTCATAATTATAGGGTACAGTAAAAAGGCTGTTTTATAATTAACAGTTACAATAAAATCTCTTTGCTAAAATATGCTCGTTATTCTGTTACCATTGCTTACATAACATAATTTGTTAGACTTGAGAGATGAGATAAAATATATGATTTGTAAACACAGTGTACCTGAATGTGCTCATAAATGCCAGTAGTTAGGTGGGAGAAAGTAAAGGAATGAGACCATAGCACAGTATCAACTGTTTAACCTCAAATTAGCTTAGATAACAAGAAATGAAGAAACAAGCAGAGGTATTCGCAAAAAAACAACAATTAAAGAAAACCTTCCCTCTTCTGCATATGGGTGGCAGAGATAGAATATGAAGAATTAGTTTAATTTCACTACTTAGTGACAGAAAATGTGGTGTTCTAGGGCAGGGTGTGAATTTGCATATTTTCTTTATCTGGCAATAGACAGCTAAAATGTACAGACTTAATGCTTCTTTGTAGTGATTATCACCTACAACACTTCAAGTCGAATCTTTATGTAATCTTTTTTTTTTTATTTTCAACTATTAGCATTAGGGCACTCCAAATGGAAACTGACTGACGGTACAGCTGTGCACAGACAGTCATAAAGACTAATGTTTCTGATCACTGATCTCTTCCTTGGTGGAGAATGCATGCCGAAGCCACATGGTGTACATTATTGAGATAGTCTCGTGTGTTTAGTGCTTTGAACACTGCAGGCAAAGACACTGGAGGGCAGCTCATATGTGAAAACATGCCATAGAGTGGAATTATTTTATCTTGTGATAGAAACGGGGCTAATGAAAAGATGACAACATGTAAAGAATAGATTCCTCACATTTTCCTCATTTCTGTCTCCATTCCCTTAGTTTCATTTTTGTTCTTATGCTTTCTGCCCCTTTTCCATAGGATTCTAGCTTTGTTAGGATCCATAAAGTGATAAAAGTCTTAAATTTCACGATGAAAAGCACAGATCTGCAGCTTTCAGATGTCTTTCAGAAAGCCCTTCTCCATCTGCCTTTAGAATACAACTCAGCTTCCTACAGCAGAATATTTGATGACTTCGGGACCCATTACTTCACCTCGGGCTCCCTGGGGGGCAAGTATGACCTTCTCTACCAATTCAGCAGTGAGGAGCTTCAGAACTCAGGTGTGTGGCCTCTTGTGTGTTTGGCTTGACAGTAGCGTGGGACGTGTCTTTTCTCCTAGTCCTTCCTTCTAGTAACTCTGCTTTGATTTTATTTCAATCTTTTTTGTTGTTGCCAAAATTGAGATGAAGAATAATCAAAAGCAAACATGCTGAAATAAAATAAAATAGTAAATAATGATGATGATGATGATGAAGAAGAAGAAGAAGAAGAAGAAGAAGAAGAAGAAGAAGAAGAAGAAGAAGAAGAAGAAGAAGAAGAAATATGTTTAACCTCATATGTATGAGGTTATGAAGTGTGGCCCAATATCAGTCATGGTCACTTAAAGGAAATGCTTGTTACTCCCTCAAGACACAAAAAAGCATAATTTACTTATAACATTTTATTGCAAATAGCATATCACAACAATTTACAGTAAACTCAATAGCAATTATTCTCTGTTAATAATTTTAAGAAAAGACCATAAAAGAATAATTAAGGACTTGACAAGAGACTGAGTTAATGTGGACCAAATATTCATTACTGTTAAAATTTACAAGTGTGAAGTACTTTATTTTAAGAAAGCTTTAAATGTTATGCCCTAAGGAACAAAGTAAATGTTTTAGTTACATAGAAAACTGCAACATACACCAAGCATCTTAGTTTCTTTAGTATTATCTAAAATTTCAAATACTAGTTATGATTATTATTATACATTAAAAATTTTTAGGTTGCTTTGTTTTCAGACACCTGTGTAACATTAAATAGTGTCCTTATGATTATCTCTCATGTGTCCCTTGAGATAAAAATTGGGAAATAATGGTAACCAAAAAACAACTCATGAGTTCCTCCAAATAAGTCAAAAATTAATTGTTAGTATGTTTTTGTACAAAACAATGTAGATGTTTATTTTAAAATACAGTAACAGATCAGTCCTGGGATTATTATTGCTAGTCCTCTATTCTTACATATCAGTAGAGAAAATATTGATATGTGATATGCCCTGCCCTGAGTCCTTCTGAACCATCGGAACCATCCCTCTTGAAGGGCTTCGCAATAAAGGGGATTAAACAAATGCCAGTCAGGGTTTCTGGGGGAGGTTTTATAAATTGATCTAGTGTATTTTCTAAAATCTTAAAAGACTTACACTGTGACGTACCGTACATAGTACCCGCCATTGTGCTTCATATCAGTCATTTTTTCTACTGAAGCAAGGCTTGCACGATATACTTGATGTTTTCTACCACTGACAACGGCACCAACATCATGACTGTGCAGTCAGAGGAGCTCCTAGCCCTTGAACCCCATCAGGACTGCAGACAGATGAAACTATGCTGGTCACTGCTCTTGGAGCCTAGGCAAAGGTTTTCCGTTCGATGAGTGTTCTTATCAAACACACAGGGCAAAGCTTCTTAATGCTTAGAGACTAGGTCAAAGAAGAGCGTGAACCTTTAACCAACCACCCAGTACTTCAGTGGTTGAAGACCTGTAACCGAAACAAGAGAGTGGCAGGCTCTACTTTCCAGTTAAAAATTCTCACCTTCATTCTTTCTTTATAAACAGAGGAGGAGACTGACAAAGATAAAAGATGACATAAAAGAACAAAGGTTGAGATGTGACAGGGAGCTAAAACTAAACCTTCACACATATTCATAAACACATACATTAGATATACACAGACATTTTCTATATATATACATATAAATAGTATACATATACATATAGCATACATATTCATGTGGCTGTATCCCATACATTCAATAACATTGTCTTATAACACTCTTATAATCTGAATATTTTTATGTTCAGAAAACCTTGGGCCATAGTAATATTACCGTGCCATCTTAATTATGATGAAAATGAATCTCACTGGGACAGAGCAAACCCTATTGGAATGGAATTCTCCAAAGGGTGAGCATTCCTGCATTTTCCTCTCTAAATGGACCTTTTCTTTTTCTCACTTTCTTAATATAGAAATAAGATTATAACTAGATTGTAGATTTAAGGTATCGTTAGGCTTTATTCCACAGCAATTACACCTCTTGTCTTTCGTTTTTGCTAAAATAGCTTGAGTGTTCCACAGTACTTTTCCTTCCATGAGAATGCAATTTAATTGAATCATGTTTTGTTTGCATCCCGTCACTGTCTCATTCCTCTGTTGTTCAGCGCCCCATCAGAATGCTAAAAACTTGAATAAAAGTTGACTACTTCAGCACACAAATAGAGTGAGCTGTAAGTAATGGGGATACTCTGAACAAGAGGGTAATTTTAAAGTCTTTTTGTGAGGAAGTCATCTTCTGCTTTGAATTTGAGGAGAAAAAATAATCACCTCAATATTACTCAGCATAATGTTTTCTAAATTATTTCTAAGCCTTTACTGTATATTGATAAAGCAAATCTTTAAGCACAGTATTTTGACTCGAGCTGCTGACTTGCTCATTCAGAAAAGACAGAGGTGCTACAGAAACACTCATCCCTTTGCGACAGCATAAAGACAATCAGGTGTGACAGGTCAGGCACCACAGTCCCAGGGAGACTCCCCCAGTTAACACACGCAAAGACCACATGTGTGCCACTAATAGGGACCAAAGAGCATTCACAGAAAGTCACCAGTGAGACCTTGATTTTTTAATCACTGTCTTGTTGTCACCATGAAACAGAGTCATCCTTCATTTCTTTAAGGATTCACGTATGGTCCTCAAGTATATGAAATTAACTTTGCCCTTGGGTAAATCATTGTGTTATAATTAATTAGTCAAAACATTTAATTCTAATTTATAAGCTTTCAAAAGAAAATGAAGAAATAAGAACAAAAGAATCGTAAACTGTAGATGCTTCAAATTTTGTCTTTAAAAAAACAGTGTTACCAGATATATATTCCTCAAGACTGAATGAAATAGCCACCTTCTGGGTTAGAGTTGAAAATGCGAATACAAGGGCTTCAAACTAATTTTCACTCCTAACAAATAATATGTACCTTCAAATGTGTCAGACTTAACCCCTAAAAAGTAAAAGAAAACTAAAGAAGGCCAACCTACTTCACATCTACTTATATCTTCTCTGAAAAATCTGTGCATGTGTGTTTTCACTTTGACATCAGATCCGATCCGAGGTATGCCTCAGGCTCTCACAATACTTGTTCCTGTGCATTGTAGCCTGTGAGTGCCAGAATTCGAGAACGCCGTTGCGTTCAAAGTGGTTAAAAGCTGGTATGACAGCCTATCTCCCATGCAGTCAGATGTCTTGGAATGCCAGGAAGAAAACAGGAAGTATCAATTTACTTCACATTATCTCAGATAAGTAGTGCCCACTGTACTTTTAGGTACGCTATGTCTATCTCTCTGTGCCATCTTGACCTCACAGATAGAGTCTCAGGTTAGTAAGCATGATTACAGGCACTGTGATGGAAGTGATTTGAGTATTCAAGTGTCAAACGCTTTAATAACCAAGGATGATGAGACATTGGCAAAGGCTGGGGATTGATAAAGGTCTTCTAATGGAATGGTTTCAGCTTCCAAGCATCAGAGTTTTTACATGATCTATAAGACAGTAGAGGGTCACCCAGTGAAATCAGTACTGGGGATTTGGGAAGATGTTAATTCCAATTCCCAACCTGAAGAGACAGAAATTAGGTAGTACTGCTTTCCTCGACACAACAGGAAAACAGCATCAAATATAGATCTGAATTCAGAAAAGAAGACAAAACAACCAATGAAGAGTCTGAAAAGTTACTCAGTCAGGACTTTAGAATTTCTACTAAAAGGTTTGAGGAAGAGGGATGAAAGGAGTAACCAAGTCATGGGAAGGAAACCCAGTTAAATATGAAAATGAGCAGAGGATGATGGATACGTGGCAAAGAGCCATTCTTGAGACAGTGCACAAGTGAAGTGACACACACATCACAACAACTATGAGTCCAAAATGTGGGTCCGTGGTGAGAAAGAGACTCAATGTTCAGGGCAACCCAGAAGCAGTGCACAACAGAAAAGACAGTCCTTGTATCCATTGTGTACTGTGGCCCAAGGGCAGGCTGGGAGAGACAAGAGTCCCATAGGATGGGCTACAGTGGCCTCACGAGTGCTGCCTGGGACCAGAATCAAGGGTGAAGATGGTGGGAACTAATGGAATCTCTTCCATTTGGGATTTCTTCAGGGCCTGTGTGGGGCTGAATCTCAAGGCAAAACTGTCTATTAGAGCTGATCAGAATAGAAGCTGATGACAGTATCCAGCCCCAACAGTTGCCAGAGTCACATGGTCCTCTTCCCTGAATTCTAAATGGTGCATTCTCAGGGGTTTTGCTTGTATTTCATTTTCCAGGATTGACAGAAGAAGAAACCCGAAAGTGTGTCTGGTATGAAACAAAGAAACGTATTTTAATCTTCTTTTCGAGCACAGTCAAGGAACACCACTGCTTCACAAATAAGCTGTCTGAAAAATATGAAGGTAACAGCAGTTTCTTGAAAGTTTGTCCACTGTGCCCAGTTTGTCCAGAATGCCCATCATTTAACAATATTTCACATGACTACTATGTCATTGGTATTATTTGCCTGCTCCAAAACACCATGTGCCATGAGGGAAGGTATATATAAAATATCATTAGCACTACTTAAAAAGTAGAAAAGGAAACTGGGCAGTGGTGGTGCACGCCTTTAATCCCAGCACTTAGAAGACAGATGCACGTGGACCTCTGTGAGTTCAAGGCCAGCCTGGTTTACAGAGCAAGTTCTAAAACTACACAGAGAGAAACCCTGTCTTTAAAAACAAACAAACAAAAGTAGAAAAGGCTAAGGTTTTTTTTTCCTTATTCAAAATCTGTTCAATTAAATGAACAGTATACTGAATTTTCCCATAGATAGAACTCTTTATCAGAGTTCTTATTAGCCATTGAAAAGTAAACATGTGTATAAACCAGACATCCCCATTAAGAAACTTAGAAAGCAAAGTTATGTAGGTAACCAACCATTAAAATCATAGATGCGTTATCAGAATCCTGGAATTCTTGCCACCTGCCACCACAAAGGTACACATGCAGAAACAGGAGTTAAATCTTTAAGTTTTGGTTTATTCAGACCTGAGATCTAAAAAGGCAAAAGACTAGCATGTTTTTGGAAACTTCCTTATGTCTCTGATCAGCAGAGTTTATAAGGATAAGGGAAATGGATACAGCAACCACAAAAACTGTCCACGCTGTCAGAGTTCAGTCCCACCCCTCTGGTCATAGCCTTCTACTTTTCTGAGACTTGTCATGCATATCTGCTGTTATCATTCCTTGCACCAGTCCCTTATTCTCTGAATGTCTGGACTCAGGCCCTTCTTGGAACACTGAGTTTAATTAGTGTGTGCCTGATTGAGGCAAGGATTCCAGCAGGGGTGTCTGGGCTGAAAGGTAGGGTGGGGAGCTTAACTCAGAACACTCCAATCATTAGCAATGTGGTATTAAAAACAAGTGTATACGGATTCTTTTTTATAACATTTCATCTCACAAAAACATCTTTAAGACACAGAATATAAAAGTTCCCCTTGTGGTCTTGTTCCGAATTAACTCCCATTATCTCATATTTACAAGATCCTTAATGTATTATAATGGATGGCATTCTGACACTGTGCAAACTGGCTGATTGTCCCCACAGCTCCTTAACAGTGAGGCCATCCTCTGGCATACTTGTGCATGTGGGAACACACACACACACACTCACTTATAACTTAATGTGAACAGTTTTTAAAGACCTCTATGCCTGAAACAAATATTATAAACAGAATACAAATAGAAGCCAAGATTGAAGGCATTCAGTTAGTGTCGGGTAACCATGTGTGAAAACAGTTTTCCCAAAACCCCTTGGCTTTAGTTCTTTTCGAAAGACTGACACAAAAGACTCCATTCTTGTTTTTGGCTTTGAGAAAGGGTCTCACTATGAAGCTCAGGCTATCTTCTAACTCATTACCCTCCAGTTTCGACTTTCCTAAGTGGGAAGAGTACAGACTATAATACTGTGCACAGTGTATGCCTCTTTTGATTCTGGCTATTTCTATTCTTATATCTGAAATTTTTCTGAAATCATTATTGATTCATCATCAGTGGTTTGATCATGATTGTCTCTCATTGCCAAGGTGAAATATGTCCTGGTTTGTTTGATCTGATTCCTTGTTGGGATATCTAGATTACATTTGTGACATAATGAAACAAATTACATCACCTTTTCCTTTAGTTAAACTACAAAATTCTGTTTTGTTCTCATTCTTTGGGTTTTTATTTACAATATTTCTACTCCTTCTTATACTCCCTCCAACTCCTCCTCTTATGTTCCTCTTCTACACTCTCTCATAATTATGACCTCTTCTTCTATAACTGTTAATACATATTTATACACATATATGTTTACTTGTGTATGTGTGTGTCTACATAAAGCTTACTGAGTCCATAAAGTGTTGCTCATAGAGACATACCTTTAGTGCTAACTGCTTGGGATTGTATAACATAGGAGGACACTCATCCCTAAAGAAAACATTCTCCCCTCTTAGCAGCCACTGATTGTCTGTAGTTCTCCATCTAGAGGTGGAGCCTTGTGAAATCTCCCAGCCACCTGGCATGTTGACAAATATAGTCATTATAATGTCTTGTTTCAGCAACCATACTGAGATTTTTATGGGTCCAAATTCCCTGACATCTAGGAGATGCTATACAGCAGCAGTGACTCTCAGTCTCTGGATTTTACAACCTTTCTGGCCCCTCTTCCCCAGTATCCCCTCAGCCCTAGTACAGGATTACCTTAGATGTACTAGTTGAGACTACTGGTCACCCATGTCGACTTACTCTCTTCTTCTTTTTTTTTTTTTTGCCAATTGTAGATCTACCTAATAGCCTCTGTCCACTGTGAAAGGAAGCTTCTTTGATGAGGGACGACAGTCAAGTTTCTCTGTGGTACAAGGATAAATATTTAGAGGGGATTGGGTTAGACACAAACCATAAAGTTTTGTTGTTGTTGCTGTAGGACTAGGACTTAGGCAGACTTTGTGGCTACTGGATTTTTAAAGGCTCTTTCTTATTAGTTTCTTTGTCTCACAAAAGTCTGAGAATTATACAGAATCCTACATTCTAATAAGAGTTGTTCAAGATAGCAGAGACTCGACTGACCTTCAACAGTGAGCCATATCATTGTCTGAGGAACAAGTTAGAGGGAGAGAAAATACAAAGAATGCCAAAATTCTTTCTATATCAACCTTAATTCAGGTTTGAGATACAAAGGTCATTCTCTTTCTGTAGAACTGGGGGAGAAAGCAAATGGCTGCTTTTTCTTTTCCAGAAAGGTGTAAGGACAGTTAGACTCATTTCTCAGAACATTCTCCCAAGAGGCTGTCACAAGGAATGAAGCCTGTGTCCCCATCCAGTCATAGTTCTGAAATATATCAAACTCAACTGGCTGAACAGAAATGTCCCTTAAGAGGTCATAAAGACTGTAACCCAAAAAGGAGAGCAGAATAGGCCTGAAAGCACTTTTAAACCAGAGGCAAGGGTGTCATGGGCCCACCTCTTTCCCTGCAGAGCTAAACTTTTCCAATCATCTAAACAACTCGAGTTTTCTTATATGCCTTGGAACTTTAAATAACTTCTACTTTATATGAAATTCTTCATCTCTTCCTTGATTGATGGCTGCTCATTCTGCTTCAAACACACAGAAGTACAATTGCAGAAACTCCCAAAACTGAAATTTGCAGTCTCATGAGAAATAAAGATGAGAAACAAATGCAAGTGTTTTTATTGTAATAATTAATAGACAATTTTAATTGTTATTTTAATCAGTACTAATTTGTGTGCCATGTTAGTTAAAAATATCCATTTATATGTTAGTACTAGAAACATATTAGATACAAACTTTTCCTATCAAATTTCTCTTACACCAGCAAACCCTTCAAAACTCAACTCAAAGTAATAAAACCTTCATTTTCCACATTTAGAATTTATCAAATCTAAATCCACATTCATCCTGCTGCTCAAAACCTTTTTCTCTTTTTGAAAGGAAAATGGCCCAAGTCATTGAGTATTTTTTCATTCTATAATTAATATTTTAATTTCCTTTTCTGAGTCATGGGAGGCTTGGCTTTTGATATTTAAATTCAGACATTAAGAGCTGGACAATTGCTTTTATCTCTCAGGAGACTGGTCCTACACAGTAAAAATTATGGCCTTCCAATCTATGATTACCCATTGGATTTATAAACGTGCACTTGAGAGTTCAAAAGAAAAGGTTTGCCTGTTTTTCCTCTCTTCTCTGACCCAGGGCTGTTCATATGCAAAGCCCATGATGCAGTTTGAACTGGGAGAGGAATGGGGAAAATGGAGTTTAGGAACACAAGCAAAGTAATTATTTTCAGGAGTTTAACCCAGTGAGTACATATAGAACTCAAGGTAGAAGACACTGGCTCCAGTGAGTCAATGAGAACAGAATCATTTAGTGTGTGGAAATGCCGGGAAAAGGCAATGAGGACTATTTCTGAATTTAAGTGTTTACTATGCTAACAAGGTGATTTCTATTTTGAGGTCACCAAATCTTGAAATTGTAATTTTTGATAGGCAGTCTAGGATGCCTTT
This sequence comes from Dicrostonyx torquatus, assembly GCA_028555095.1. Taxonomy (NCBI): domain Eukaryota; kingdom Metazoa; phylum Chordata; class Mammalia; order Rodentia; family Cricetidae; genus Dicrostonyx; species Dicrostonyx torquatus. The sequence continues at coordinate 16,616,633 of JAQHUG010000005.1, forward strand.
CCCAACTCCCCCCTCCATCATTGTAATTAGAGTCAGGTGCCGTCCTACTGGTTCACACGGCAAGCTATTCATGATATCACAGCATTCAGTTTACTTCTTATTTTTTTTCACTACCTCTTAAGAAAACCTAGGATATTGTCATAGTCTCTATGTTCTCTGTACTTAGGGCACTGCAAATGCTTAATAGAGCACTTCAGTGAACACATGAAAGGCAGAAAGAAAGAGAATGAGGGAGGAAAGGAAGGGAAGAAGAGGTAGGAATCAACATTGATCAAGTCCGTATTATATCCCAGGCCCTATTTTGTTGTACTGTGAACTGATCTTTTCCAACGTCTAATCCCTGTGGCTGCCTTGTAAGACAGATCTCATTAGCACTTCCAATGTGTAGATCAAGGAACGAAAGCACAGAGAGACAGAGAATGAATATACACAAACTAATAGTAAGTACATCAATTTGACTTAAGCATAAGTTTGTAATATAAAGATGACTTTTGAAAATAGCTTTGGTCAAAATTCAACAGTACTTGCATGCCCAGTTAAAATATTTGGATGCAATCATAGTAAAGACTCATACTAACCCACTTACAATCAAGATGGGTGTCTATAGGTGATGGGGGTAAGCACATTCCATCTTTAGAAAACTGTGACAAGGTTAAAGATTTTTTTCTGAGTTCTTTTTTTCTTTTTTTGATGCAAAATTCTTAACATACAACCTTTTATCATTTTATATAGTTATCCCCTTTCCCACCTTCTCTCCTCTTCCTGTGCCATCCTTCCCACTGGACCCAACTCCGCCATGCACTTCTCAGAAAGGGTAAGGCTTCCCGTGGGAAGTCAACAAGGTCTGACACATAATTTTGAAGCAGGAGCAAGGCCCTTCTCTCCATGTCTAGGCTGGGCAAGTTATCCCTCCAAAGAGAATGTGCTCCAAGATGCCAGTTCAAGTACTAAGAATAAATCCTGGTCCCACTGCCAGTGGCTCCACGGACTGCCCAAGCCTCACAACTATTTCCATTCAGTGGGCCTAGTTTGGTCCTGCATAGGTTCCCTTGCTATCAGTCCAAAGTCAGTGAGCTCTCACTAGGTCAGGTCAGTTGTTTCTGTCGGTATCACCATCGTGGTCTTAACCCCTTTGCTCATATTATCACTCCTCCCTCTCTTGGACTGGTCTCCGGAAGCTCAGCCCAGGGCTTCGCTGTAGATCTCTGCATCTGCTTCCATCAATTGCTGGATGAAGGTTCTATGTTGACAATTAAGGTACTCATCAATTTGATTACTGGGAAGGCCAGTTTCGGCATCCTTTCCACTGGTGCTTAAAGTCTTTGCTGGGGTCATCCTTGAGGATTCCTGGGAATTTCCTTAGTGCCATGTTTCTTGCTATCCCCTTAATGGCTCCCTCTAGTCAAGATATCTCTTTCCTTTCTCTCCCTTTCTGTCCTTCTCCCTTCTTTAGCATCCTCTTCTCTCATGTTCTCCTCTTCCCTCCCCTTCTCCCCTCCATCTCCCCTTCACCCTCCCTTCTCCCCCACACATACACCCCCAATTTTTCTCAGGAGGTCTTATCTATTTCTCCTCCCCAGAGGGATCCATATATGTCTCTCTTAGGGTTCTCTTTGTTTCCTCGCTTCTCTGGGATCATGGACTGTAGGCTCATTATCCTTTGCTTTACGTCCAATATCCACTTATGAGTGAGTACATACAATGTTTGTCTATCTGGGTCTTGGTTACCTCACTCAGGATGGTTTTTTCCAGTTCCATCCATCTGCATGCAAATTTCAAGATGTCATTGTTTTTTTTTACCAATGAGCAGTGCTCCACTGTGTAAATATATACATTTACACTTGAAAACTGTAACAAGGCTAAGAATTTTTTTCTGAGTTCTTGAAACTATAAAGAGATTCTGCATTTCCAGTAAGCTGTGCTTCCTCCACCCCAAATAAACAAAGACAAACATTACCAAAAAATTCACAGACATAGCATTGGGCCTTACTTTCTGCAAGACAACTAAAGGGTGGGGGGGTTAAAAAAAATAGAATCAGAAAAGTGTAGTAAGTGGCATGAGCAAGCTGGGTCCCACTGCCCCCACTGTCCAGCTCCCGGAGCAGGCAGGCTGTGTTCCCAGCACCTGGCTAGCTTACACCTGAAATAACCACATGGAAATTGTATTAATTAAATTACTGCCTGGCCATTAGTTCTAGACTCTTGTTGGCTAACTCTTTTATCTTGATTCAGCCCATTCTAATAGTCTGTAAGTCACCACAAGGTAGTGGTCTTACAGGGAAAGATTCAGCATGTCTGACCCTGGTGGCTTCATGGCGGCTCTCTGTCCCAGTCTCCTTCCCAGCATACTGTTCTCTTTTCCCTGCCTATCTAAGTCCTGCCCTATCAAAAGGCCAAGGCAGTTTCTTTATTAACCAATGAAAGCAACAGACATACAGAAGGAACCTCTTACACCAGAGAAGTCAAAAGGATGCTTTGCTAGCCGTGACATCCTGAGACACTGAATAATTTTCACCCTTGCAGGGCTCACTGCCCAAATTCTAATTTTGTCCCCGACATGGATTCACTATGTGACCAACGTCAAGAGCTTAATCTTTCCTTGTATAGGATTTCTCACACACAAAATGGAAATTATCATAGTATTTACTTTGTATGTGTATCTTGAGAATCCTCATTATATGAGAAGAACAAAATCCACCCTATGTTAAACACTGAGTTTGTGTCAGCCAGTTTGACTCTGTAGTTGACCATGTGACATATAGTAAAAGGTAGATAGGGATATAACTTGGTGGTAGAATGCTTGCCTAGCGAGCAGAGGACACTAGGGATATGGAAACTGAGTTCTGAACTCTGTTAAAATCAGTTAATAGCATTCTATTAATGNAACCTCTTACACCAGAGAAGTCAAAAGGATGCTTTGCTAGCCGTGACATCCTGAGACACTGAATAATTTTCACCCTTGCAGGGCTCACTGCCCAAATTCTAATTTTGTCCCCGACATGGATTCACTATGTGACCAACGTCAAGAGCTTAATCTTTCCTTGTATAGGATTTCTCACACACAAAATGGAAATTATCATAGTATTTACTTTGTATGTGTATCTTGAGAATCCTCATTATATGAGAAGAACAAAATCCACCCTATGTTAAACACTGAGTTTGTGTCAGCCAGTTTGACTCTGTAGTTGACCATGTGACATATAGTAAAAGGTAGATAGGGATATAACTTGGTGGTAGAATGCTTGCCTAGCGAGCAGAGGACACTAGGGATATGGAAACTGAGTTCTGAACTCTGTTAAAATCAGTTAATAGCATTCTATTAATGTTTCAAGCAGTCAGCAAAAGAACATGGTTGGTGTCATTCCATGGATCTCAAACTTAGAGAACTATAAATCCAAAGCTGGAAAGCTGGCTTCAAGTAGTCAGGAGCAAACCAGTTGGAGAATAGGGTGCATTTCCATCCCACAACTACCTGTTGCTAACTTCGTGTTTCCAAACAAATTGCTTGCAGCTTCAGTATCTGCAGTGACGCTAATATCTACTTAGGACTGCCGAGAGAATTGTGTAAGATAACAAGTGTGACAAGCCTGGAGTGTGCTGTCTGCGGACTAATGGCACCACTGGCACTGTTACTGTAATCGGTATTATTAGCCCCCTGTAGGGATAAGAATGTTCTTTATTCTCTCTCTGCGCTTACTCATTGGTACTACCTGCCTTGTCTTTAAAGTATGAATTTGCAGTACAATTGCATGGATCATTTTCTTGACTATCTTGCAGGTTCCTTCTTGCAGGGAGCAGAAAAATCCATATCCTTGGTCCAGGGTGGGAGGAGTCGGCAAGCAGCAGCGTTGGCGTGGGAGAAGGGGAGCTCTGGTCCCGAGGCGGAAGTCTACTCTGAGTGGTTAGAATCAGTGAAGGAAAACCCCGCTGTGATTGATTTTGAGGTGAGGCTGAGAATATTAAAGGTAAGGGGGTACAGCAGTTCACCCCCAGTCTGGGCTGCATGCCACACAATTCTCTTTCCATTTCCTTTTCAGATGATAAACAAATATATATCAGGAAAACGCCTGTTTTTAATAGACAGACACGACGAAACTTTTTTTAAAAAATATGTTAAATTGCACATTTATTGCTTTTAACATTGAAATGAGCACTGTATTTAGAATCATAGCCGTGCATGACATATTGAGAGGGGAATTAGTGAATAAGATTGCTTGCACTTGCCCTGGAGTAGCACGCTTCAGCTCCCTGTGGAACAGTGATTATCATTTTTGTGATTTTTGTGCCACTCTACTTTGTGAACACATTAAGAGAATTTTAGATCCATTCGATTTCCAGTTCCCAACACCATCGATTTGATTTGCCAGTCTTGTGTTTGTTGCAATTAAACAAAAAGGTGAGCTTTGTTGTTCATGGGATACTTTGCATGATATTGTCATGTAGAGTCAGATTTGCCGATGGCATAACTACATTTTAAAACACTCCCCAAAGCTATTATGCTGGTTCACTTAAATAGAGATAGAACAGTTGAATCATTATAAACATGGGATTATTTACATGATGCAGAAAAAAACCACATGCGCTCCACAGATTTATGGTAGGATCAAAGTCAGCACTATACTAGATGGTTGTTTCTTTGGGCTTTTAGGAGAGGTTACAGAGTAAGCACATTTTTCCTTTTGTTGCTGTTACCTGTGTTGTTACTACAATCCTCCCATTCGTGTGAATGGCAGGTCCGCCTCTCCATTCCCTCCCATGGTGCATTTTCTCAACTGATTCCAACAAAAGCCATTGTACATCCTTAGCCAGCAATGAACGCCCTCCTCGTCCTCTCCAGATCTCCCTGCCTGAATCAAAGTTAATGAGATAACAACTGAGCACTAATGAGCATCAGTAATTCTTGGTGCCCTATCTCAGCACTTTAGCTGCTTAGGTTTGATGCTTAATAAGTAACATGATACGAGTCCAAATAAGCAACATGTGGTTTCCTTCCCTGCGTTCCTGCGGGGATGGTTAATTCTACAGTTTGCACCTGCCCTCGGGCACTGGGCTTTTTTCTCTCAGGCTCAATAGACAGATATCTATACTAGATCCTCTAAATATTCCTTGGAAGTGGGAAGTTTCCTGATAAGCCCTGAGTCAATGAGAGCTAGATAGTGGTGGCAAAATAATGCCTGTGTGGAAGTGACTCCATCTCTCTCTGTTGCGTGTTCTTAGCTTGCCCCCATCACTGACTTGGTCAGAAACATCCCATGTGCAGTGACGAAAAGGAACAACCTCAGGAAAGCATTTCAAGAATATGCAGCCAAGTTTGACCCTTGCCAGTGTGCGCCATGTCCAAATAATGGCCGTCCCAGGCTCTCAGGCACAGAATGTTTGTGTGTGTGCCAGAGTGGTACCTACGGCGAGAACTGTGAGAAGCGATCTCCCGATTACAAGTCTGGTGAGTGTCAGGGATTGATTGTGAGGTCGGTGCCTTTTCCACTCAGAAATATATTATAGGCTGACAAATTTAAGCAAAATAAAACTCACTAGAAGCCTCCACCTTATAAACAAGCCCCCCAAAATAAGATTCCCAAAGGTAAGCAATGCTGGGCTCTGCTGTAACTTATGAGCTGCATGACACTGGGAAATTATGTAACCTGTCCAAGCTACGGTGTCCTCATCCACAAGATGAGGCTAATTCTACTATTACTTGAAGGTTGAAGTATGTGTGTGTGTTTAAACATTATAAAGAATTCATAGTATACTGCTTACAAGACATCATAAAATTAATACATGATATGGTATCTTTGTTACTCTTTTACCATTGTGACAAGATGTCATGAACAAGACAACTGATAGAAGAAAGGGTGTATCTGGGGCCTACAGCTCTGGAGGTTGGGATGTTGTGGAGCACTGGCAGTATTGGGTGGCAAGTCTCTAGAGCAGGAGCTGAGACCTTACATCTAGAACCTCAATCAAAAAGAGAAAGGGAACACTGGAAACAGCACGCAGCTTTTGAGACTTCAAAACCAACCCCAACAAAACTTTTTGTCCAGCAAGGCTACACCTCCTCAGCCTCCCCAAAACATGGATAGCAACTAGGGATCAAATATTCAAATGTCAGAAACTATGGAGTGCATTTATCATTCAAACCACCACATACTGTTCCTGGAGAATTATATTATTATGTGTATTAAAATGTAGAAACAGGATGTTCATAAGGGAATAAATTAGGTCACAAGCAAGGTTTTCATACATGGCTAAATACATTAACTCAGATTTTCTTTAGAAGAAGGAGAGACCTAGGAGTGAGGACATGTTCTAATACTTATAAAAGTGTAATTTGATATATACTTCTATCTTATTCAATGTTCTCTTGCTGTGAAGACACATCGTGATACCATTGCAACTCTTGGAAAGGAAGCATGTAAAATTGGGCTTGCTTACAGTTGCCTTTGTTTAGACTATTAATAATATGGCAGGGAGTGTGGTGATGCACAGGCAGAAATTTTAGCTGAGAGCTCTATGTCTGAATCTGAAGGCAACAGAAAAAAACAGTGGGCCTGGCTTAGGCTTTTGAAACCGCAGAGCCCACCCCCCAGTGACAAACCTACTCCAACCAACAAGGGCATACTTTCAGGCAGTGCCACTCCCTGGTGACCAAGCATTCACATATATGAGCCTATAGAGGTCATTCTTATTTGAACCACCATAATATTGTTCAGAAAATTTAATATTTGCACATATATGTGTATATATGCATGCATGTATGTTTTGTATGCATGTATTGTATGATATATTTCTGATAAGTTTATGGATGATTCAGTTGATTCATAGCTATTGCTATTAATGCTTTTTGAGGACAGGAAAAGTGCTGTGGAAAACTCCCTTTGTACATTGTGAAGATTTGTCACTTGGATTGGTTTAATATAAAGCTGATTAGCCAGTAGCTAGACAGGAAGTATAGGCAGGAAAGCCAGACCCAGAGGATGCTAGGAAGAAGAAAAAGGGCAGAGTCAGGAGCCACCAGCCAAATGCAGAGGGAGCAGGAGGTGATCGTGCCATGTTGAAAGAAGATACTGCCATGTGTCAGAATGTAAATATGAAATATTTAATTTAACATGTAATTTTATGTAAATATTTAATTTAAAATATAGGAGTTAGCTAGTAACAAGCCTGAGCTATCGACTGAGCATTTATGATCAATATTAAGACTCAGAGTGGTTATTTGGGACCAGGCAATCAGGACAGAAAAGTTCCGCCTACAGAAAAGTAATCAAACAATGTATCAGACCCCTTCCATGAGTAATTTCCTGCAATCCTCACTGTAAAGCTGTAATGTCCCACAAAGTGTGTCACAGAACAGATGTGAGGAAACTAGGCAGTCTAGTTTCAAAGCCCAAACTGTTCGTGATGGGTCTTCCTCTGTTCCAGATGCAGTGGATGGAAACTGGAGCTGCTGGTCTTCCTGGAGTACATGCAACGCTGCTTACACGAGATCGAGAACCCGGGAGTGTAATAACCCTGCCCCCCAGCGGGGAGGGCAACGCTGCCAGGGTGAGCAGCGGCAAGAGGAAGACTGCACATTCTCCATAATGGAAAACGTGTAAGGCTGGGTGCCAGGGAACCAAGGATCACTGGTTAGTGCCTGCTACTGTTAATAATAATAATAATAATAATAATAATAATAATAATAATAATAATAATAATAATAAATCAGTTAGAATTTTAGATGTGCCTACACAATGGACGAGTGACACACCAAATCTGCTGCTACCCTTAGTTCACTAAGCAGGGAATTCTCTCTATTTAGTCAGTATCTGAATGTAATAAATATGCAGACAGAGTTGGTATTGCTTACTTAATATATGCATGTCCATGTATGTGCATACACACACATTTATTTTTCCCTTTTAGTGGGCAACCATGCATCAGCGACAATGAAGACATGAGAGAAGTAGACCTTCCTGAGAGAGAAGCAGATTCAGGGTGTCTTCCGCCAGCTCTCCCTGAAAATGGATTTATCTGGGTAAATATCCTAACCGTAACTTTTGGCTTGAGGTTCAAAAGGAGAACTTGAAATGTATGGGGTTTCTTTTCATTGGAATTATTATCTTCCTACTTTAAGAATATGCTATGACAGACGCCCTATGACCAACAGCTGACTGATACACACCCTCTACAGAACAACATTCTCTGGTTTCTGCTTTAGAACAAAGATGTCGAAATTATATACTATCAAACCCAGCTGCTGAAATAATGTTTAACATATTTATACCAGCTGCATGCTAGAGCTGTTAAATTATTGTTATGTAATTTTAAAAATCTACTGAGGCTTTCAAGAGGAGTTCATCATGCTTATGGATCCTCTTATAAAATTATATTATGTCTCTTACTCTACTCCCTGCCGCTGTAACCAAGTCCCACAGACTAGAACAATATATGTATTAAAAAAAGAGTTTTTTAAACCTGGTGTGCGGAAGTACATCTTTAATCCCACCACTCAGGAGGCAAAGGCAAGTGGATCTATATAAGTTCGAAGCCTGCTTGGTCTACATAATGAGTTACAGACCAGTCAGGGCTACTTAGTGAGACTCCGTTTCAAAAAAAAAAAAACAAAAACCAAGCAAGAAAAAAAAAATAAAACAAAACAAAAAAAGTTGTTTTGCAAATAGTTGGGTTAGGGATAAGCTCAATAATTACAACATATTTTTATAAGTCATTGCTTCATTAGAGAAATAGAAACAAGTTCAAGGCAATAACTTATTTCGGGAGAAATGAATGAATAAAAAATATGTGCCCATTACCTAGTAAGATGGCTCAGCAGATAAAAGCACTTACTGTACAAGCCTGGCAGAGTACAATCCCTGAAACCCAAGGTAGAGGAGTGGAACCAGCTCCCAAAAGTGGTTCTTTGACACTACACAGGAACTGTGGCATGCTCACACATACACACATTACATCACATCACACACACAAACACATATACCCCAGTAACAAGCAAAATAATCTTGAAAGTGTGCAGTCAATAAAAAAATCCAAATCATCAATATTTCTTAGCAGTTCACTTTTCTTGGAAAAAAAGACACACCAGTAATAACTGACAGGATGGTCTTTTTTGTACCCAAGACTTTAAGACTCTTCTAAAACACAGTGTGAACAAGCCATGAAAAAGAGGGGATGTTGAGCTTTCACCTCCCTCAGTTTATCAAGTTTGGTTCTGAGAACTTTCTAGTCAAAGTGTTCTTCTTCCTCCTGACAATGGAATAAACTGCTCTGTTACTCACTGCCCTGGAGAGGATGGTGCTCTGCAGACTTTCAGAGAGCGACTAAGGCTGCTGTAAGGATGGGTGTGAGGGGATGGGGGACACACATCTGTGTGTGTGGGGGGGTGTGAAGTTGCCACTTCTTTCAGCATCAAAGCAGATAAATGTGATAGAAGCTTGAGAAAGCATTGTTCAGGCTGCTTCAGAACTGAAAGCTCCGGTCGCCTTAGGAAGCTGAAGTTGATAGGCAAGGTGTTCTGCATGAGCTGAGTCTTGAGAGAAAGGCAGGAAGAAGGTGGGCAGAATGGATGGAAGAGCCAATGGAAGATGACATAGGGCATGGCCGACAAAAGAGCCTCTTAGGAGCAAAGGCGGTTTGGTTTCTTTAGAATACAGGTTTTCATTAATAAACTGGACCTCCTGAAACTGAAAACCTCCTGTAAAGCAAAGGACACAGTCAACAAGACAAAACAGTACCCTACCAAATGGGAAAAGATCTTCACCAACCCCACATCAGACAGAGGTTTGACCTCCAAAATATATAAAGAACTCAAGAAAATGGTCATCAAAAGAACAAATAACCCATTTTTTTAGAAAATGGAGTACAGACCTAAACAGAGAAACTCTCAACAGAAGAATCTAAAATGGCTGAAAGACACTTAAGGAAATGTTCAACATCCTTAGTCATCAGAGAAATGCAAATCAAAACAACTCTGAGATTCCATCTTACACCTGTAAGA
>JAQHUG010000005.1:16636641-16653320 GCA_028555095.1 Dicrostonyx torquatus
ATTTCTTTTGCTTCTTCTTGGTTAGGATGTTCAAGTATTCCTGTTGTATAACAACTGGGTTCTGGTGTTACCATTTTGCTTTTTAGGTTATTGAATGAATTCTTGCATTGGCACCTACCCATCTCATTCTCCAATTGGTGCTGGCAGTGTCTTTGCCTCTTGGTCCAATCTTTGCTGTTGCTCTCTATGCCTTTGGGAGCTATTCTTGGTCTGCTCTGTACTGTCACTCTCTGTGTCTCAGGGAGCCACTGAGGTCTCTCTTGATCTTGGTCCTCTCTATGTAGTCGCATCCTGTGCTTCAGAGTTCCTCTGAGGTGGTGGGGGATAGGAGAGTTACGAGGCAGAGTGGGACTTGTAACTTACAGGGTCCAATTGATGGAGTTGGGTGTTGGAGCAGCCTACCTGCAGGAAGCTTGCTTGCTGGCTGGCTAGAGAAGCTGAGGCAGGTTGGGGAGGGACCCGGGGTTTGCCCCACTACCAAGGGTCTAGGGAGTGGGATGCCCTGCTGTGTGGGTGATCACTCATCTCTTGGTCCTCTCTGTGCAGTCTCAGCCTGTGTTTCACAGTTTCTTTGAGGTCACAAAGATTAGAGGGTTTGAAGCAAAGTGGAACTTGTAGCTTACAGGGTCTGGGTAATGGAATGTGAGCTAGTGAATGGCTTTATGTCTTAGAAAGCGAGTTCAATTTCCCTTTCCAATAGAAAAGATACACAGAAAGTCCAAGGACTGCAAAATCTCTCATCTAACAAGATCAGAACTGATAACTAACTGAAAGTTTTGGATCAAATCGAGAACAATAAAAAGTGGGACATGTATAATTAGGCATTGTGTTAGTTACCTATATCTAAAGTTTCCTAGTGGCTGAAAGTCCATCATCTGTATCTCATTACGTAAGCTTCTCTAAACAACGTCTTTCAGTACTGGGTGACTGTACTGGGTTTTAAAATCTGCCCAAGCCCCATCTTCCTGATGCTGATGTCACTGAACCGGAAAGAAAGCAGTGTCTGATGTTTGTTTAAAATGCTCCCAGGTAGAGAGGATTTTGAATAATTTTACCATAAGGAAACAACCTGTTAACCTTGAATAGAACACTAATTTATGCATGTGCCAAAGTGTCAAATGGAACGCCATAATATAAACACATTTTATATAACAATTTTAAAAGATTTTGGTCAATATGAAGTTTTAAGAAATCTCCCCTGGTGAATACTGGATCTCTGGAGCTGAGAACAATTGTTTTGAAGAGAAAAAAATAGAAATATCTTTGAAACAGCTAACTAGAGAACACTAGTGAATTTTCATATTCCCCCAGCTTTTTTAATGGTATCATCCACAACTAATTTAAAAATGGGTTTGAAAATCACTTTTATTCAACTATTTAAAACCATTACCACAATAACAAGTCCCTTTTTTCTCTATTTTGGCAGTTTACAAGTTGAATCCATTTATATAATAACAAGAATAACTGATCTTTTCAAATGTCTGCTTACTTTTTAGAGAGTGTATGTGTGTGTGTTGTGGAGTATATTTGTATACTGTATGAGAGTGGGTGCATCTGCACATGTGTGCTCACACATGTGGAGGCCAGAATCTTGTCTCCATTTCCACAGTGAATACGCAAGAGCCTGCCACTTTCAGCTCTTTATAGGAGTGCTGGGGAACCAAACTCAGGTCCTCATGCTTGTGTGGCATATGCTCTACCAACTGAGCATGTCCTCAGCCTTAAGTTTTTAAGCTCTCCTTAAACTAACATTTTCAGTTTATATCCAAAATAATGGCTTTTATTAAGATCTTTTCATTTATGTACACTGTTGTTTCTGGCTCGTATGTGTTTCCACTTACCTACCGCACCCCGTGCTCGCTCTCCTCTCTACCTCTTGTTGGTCACCTTCCTCCTCCCATGTATTCTTCATTCTACTTCCAAGTCACATATGCAATATATATCCATAGATGTGGATAAGTCAAAACATGAGAGAATATACAATATTATTCGCTTTTCATCTGGTCATTACCCTCTTTTGTACCCTTCCTCTTAGATCTCCTCCTATGATAGAAAGCATGTGATATTTATACTTTTGAGTAATGTTTCTCTTTTAATCAGAATTCTTGAGGATGCATCTGAGATAAGATATTAGGCTAATTTCACTTTTGTAAAGAGCAGAAACACATAGAGAGAAAATTAGACCAAGCTTATGCATCAGCTCTCCTAACTCCCTGTGCTCCTTGCTGTCCTGCTCCTTTGTTCTCTCCTGAGCTTTCACAGTAGTTGAGAGAAGGGGAGAGAGTTAACCTTTCAACTAACCTTAAGTAGATAGGCCCTATGGGAGCTGGTGAGAACTGCAGGTGAATGCTGTATCTTGGATCACAGGCTCCTGAACATAATAATGATAAGTAATATGAATATCGGAGGAAGAGATATAGTGGGACATTTCAGGTTTCCAAAGTTAAAATGCTCTGAGTCATATTTTATTCATAAGAGCAGGTGTGTATACACACATACATACATACATACATGCATACACACACATACATTTATATATATACATATATATGTATATGTATAGATATATATGTGCACACCAACTCTGCCTTTGGAAAATTAAATTATAAGCAAGCAAAGAGATGTGAGATTTCTTACATCTAGATATAGGAAATAAAATATCCTATATACTTTGTCTTCCTCGACAGTAATAGAAAGACTGTAGTCATAGAAAGAAAAGAAAATTTAAAAAATAGTCAAAGTGAGGTGAAGACACTTCAAGCTGTCTTTTGGCCAAAAATCAGACTTCTGGCTCTTTCAGTGTGAAAGGGTGCTTTCACCATGAAGAAACGTGATGATTGTCACTCCGTTCCTCCAGAGTTGCTGTCTTCCTTCCTTTGAGGAGCAACCCTTTACACAACACCTCAGAAAGTCCTCCTGCTCTCAGCATTTCAAAGATTAAGACATGTCTTCCTTGTGTTGCTCCCAAGTTTGGCCTTCTGGGCTGCTCAATTCCAGCACCTGCTTCCTCCTGAAGAATCAGAGGCCAGAGATGATGACAAGCCCACGTGTGGTCACCGAGCGTTTCAACTGACAGTGCCAAGGTGGTGCTTCCACTTGAAAGTGGCTGTCTCACTGCAAGCAATGGAGGCTCTGGGCCTCCCTGTAGCCTGTGTGAGAAGGGCATAGAAGAACAATTGTGTAAGAAATTGTGTCTGTGTAAGTCTGCACAGCTGCAGCCCACCTTGCTCATCTTTGCTAACATCTGTCTTACTTATCACATTAGAGCTGCAATCCTCCAAGTCTGTCTAGGTTCTTGGCCGCATTTCACCACATGGAATGAAGGCTCCAAAAGAAGATAATGGTAGAAAACGGAAATAGCAGCAAAAAAGAAACCCCACAGTTGTTTTCAGTATTCAGTTTGGTCTCTAACAAAAACTTCATGTTCTCAAAGCTTGTGCACAATAGGCTAAGAGAGAATCTGTGAGCCAGACCCCCTGTTCTGCTGTGTAATTTAATGAATATCTGCATGCGGCTGTTTGCTTACTATCATAACAATTAACTTGTTCACAAAGGCATTCTAGTCCCGTGAATGCTGATTAGTCAGATCTAGCTCAGAGAAGTTTGGCTCATCCAACACAATTGGGATGTCAGCTTTATGTCTAATGCAGCTATTCTAAACATTCCTCCAGGATGTTTCCAGACTTCTCTGGAAACAAAGATAAAGGTTTTTCCTTACAGAGAATACCCCAAGTATCAACTGCCCACTTTAGTCCCCTTCCTTCATGTAGAAAATATTCAATTCTTCATCTTAATTCAAGCATATTTATTTTTGGAATCTTTCCTTACTTTTCCCAGTTGAGATCAGTATGGTATACTGATCTCCTGAATCCATGTTGCCTGTTTAAAAAATTTCCCCTACTTTCATTTACAAATCCATTGACATACTATTTTATACACCTGAGACAAATGTCTTGAATGTGTATTCATCTCTCCAGTACTGTGTCTGGTACCTTGGTCCAAATTACTGCCCCCTTTCTCCTGAATTACTAACACCTCCTTTAAAGAACACTGTTGTTTCTTTCCTCTGTCTTCACTGAAATCTCTCCTCCCCCAACACCCACCTCTGGTCACTATTTTCCTCCTTCCCTTCCTTCTTTCCTTTTCAGTTAATCATAGAAGCCTAGTACTTAGAATATATAAAAGGATCAACCACTACATTAATCTTGTATAAAAATTGGGCTTTTAAGCCATTAACCCCCCACCACACACACATACCAAATTGCAAGATTCTCATAATTAACACCCATAATGCTGATCTCATGGATGTTATGTTTGTTCTTGTGTTCATTGACCTCCCAGCGGGTTTCAACTGTGTTGACTTTCTCCCCATTAGCTCCTTCCTCTCTAGCTGTTGCCTTGTCTTTCACAGGTTCCTGCCTATGCAAGAACATTAAACATTAATGTCTTTAGACTGAGATTGGCTTCACCACCTCCTGGTGCACCCTTGTGCTGGGAAATCCTACTCATATCTACAGCCTTAACGATTCCTTCATGGACCTAATGAACTGAATCCTTAACACAGATTTCTCTGCTGAGTTCTAAGCAGAAATACCCAAATCCCTCCAAGTCCCCTTTTGTCTATGTGTGCTAAGGAACCACAACCTCAACACAGGCAGAAAGAAGTCCAGTTCATCATCCTTCCCTGCCTGAAATGATCCATCCTCTAATGCTTCCCCTTTCAGAAAAGACCCAGTGTCTCTTCTCTAATGTAGACACCAAGAATTAAGGTTGCCTGCCATCATAACTTAGCACAAGATTGGAAGAATGTATTTTAACACACACACACTAGTTTACCTGCTTCATGCTAGTTTGCCACACATATAATTTATCTACTCCCCTCTTTTTTCACATCCTTTTGTACCTGAATCTCTATAACAACACCATGGATTGTGTACCACATCCCTCTTCTCTATACCTAGGCCTCTCCAAAACTATTTTTCCACTAAAGTCATAGGCCTATCTCTTTTTCAAAATCCAAACCTGGTGTAGGAGGGTTCTTCTGTATTTCTGTGCTTTCATTGGTTAAATAAAAAGACTTCCTGGCCTGTAGGATAGGGCAGCCCTTAGGTGGGTGGAGTAGAGAGAACAGAAGGCTGGGAAGAAAGGAAGTGAGAGAGACACCATGATTCTCCGGCCCGAGATGGATGTAGGTTAGAATCTTCCGGTAAGCCACCACCTTGTGGTGATACACAGATTTTTAGGAATGGGCTGAATCAGATGTAAGAGTTAGCCAAGCAAAGGCTAGAGATAATGGGCCAGGCAGTAATTTAAATGAATACATTTTTCATGGGGTTATTTCGGGTATAAGCTAGCTGCGGAGAGACACAGCCCTCTGCGCCTCATACAACACAAACCTGTCACATGCTTCTTTGCTTAAAAACCATCAAAATTGTACTTCTTAGGAAATAAAGGGAGATTAACCTCTTTTAGACACCCTAATTCCCATCATATACCAATTCTGGGACTACCTCTTGCTGCATGCTTTTGTATTTCTGCACCCAGCCACACTGGCCTCTCACTTCCAGGAAAGTCACATGCTGTCTCGTTTTGAAAATCTTCCTGTGTGATGTCCTCTCTGCTTCTAACACTCTCCACATCCTCTTCCTGACACACACTCTTCACTATTCCTAACCTTCTGAGTAACATCAATTTTTCTGATTGCATGCTCTCTCTTTAATATCATGGATATTGTTAGCAATTCTCTACGTATTATTGTGCTGGTTTGATCAGCATCTCTCTGCCCCCACAAGGTACAGAATGTGAGACACAATTTGCTCAGTCCAGTCTCAGAACCTAGGAGAGTGCTCAGAGCATCATAAATGATCTGTGTGTATCTGAAAGACAAATGAACAAAACTCTCACCATTTCCTTTATTTGTTTGTTTGTTTGTTTTAGTTTTAGTTTTCTGAGCTCAACAGCAGTTTAGGTTGGAAAATAGCAAATGAAGTGAGCTGGAAAGGACATTTCCGATGGAATATTTCATGACAGCTTATTTAGGGAGGCCACAGTGAATGATCTAATTCAAGGGCTAAGTATGAATCCTTCACCACAGCCTCCTCTCCTGAATACAAGCTTACCGCTTGGAACCCTCGAGGACACCGTTCTCTCTTCTCTCTCTTTTCTTTTGTTTCAGATATGCTGACAAAGTCAAGGGGCCTTTGTCAACCAGGACAGAAACAATCAGGATCTGAGTGTGTTTGTATGTCTCCAGAAGAAGACTGCAGGTAGGAAGCACTGTGAAGTGTGTTTGCAAATCAAGGAAACCAGCGTAGGGTAGTCAGTTTGATGGAGAAGCTGACCTTGAAACACAAAAGCAAAACATTAATATTCACACAACTGAAACCCCTCTGTTCAGGTGAGTTCATCTTTTCCTACTGGGGAGCAAGCTCTTTTAAATTATTTCTTTTATTTTTGATATTAAGATACAATTATGCCATTTCCCTCTTCACTTTCCTACCTCCAATACCCCTCCCAGGAGCAAGTTTTTTTAAGTTATGTCTCATTCTGTCTCCCAAAGTTTGTGTTGCTTTTGTATATTTAAGCAATCTAATTTTGTGTTAAAATTACTCTTGTCCATTTCAAAGTTTCAAACTCGACCATGCCATCGCCTTGCTTCCTTATTGAATATGTTTAAGGTAGTAACTCCAATAAGTTGGAGTAAAGAAAGTGTTATGAGTATGAATCACACACACACATGCGTGCGTGCACACACACAAACACACACACACACACTTGCTGGTTATTTCTTTTATGCTGCAGGGAGCAGAGAAACTAGAAGTTCTCGTGTGATTATTGTCTCCTCTCTGTTGCTATAACTGCCTTTTCTTTACTGAACAACCCAGGGGTGTCAATATTGCTTATTACTTTTAGGGACTCATCTCAGCTGAATGTTAAAAAAAAAAATCCCAAGTATCATTTGCTTAATAAAACTTTATTTCTCTATCTCACAAAAAAAAAAGGTGAGAAAGCATGATGGGTTGTAGTGGTTTGAATGGGAATGGCCCCTATAGGCTCAGGTATTTGAATACCTGGTCCCAGTTTATGGAACTGTTTGGAAAAGGATAGAAGGTGTGGCGTTGTAACTTCTTTTATTGATTTATTTTAAAAAAGAAAAGTCAGGAGTTAACTATTAGGAAATCAATCTGAAAGATATACCCTCATGATCCTGACCCTCTTCCCCACCTTCCCAGATAAAACAGGCCATGCATCTCTTTAGGCCCCTCCTTATTCCTCCTGTGTGTCCCTCTATCTTCCCCTAAGTCGGCCAGAAAACTCTATGGTCCTCTCTGGCCAGCTGAATGCAGACTCCACACTCCCAACCAGGATCTGACTCCATTGGCAGTCTCAGAGCAGCAACACAAATCCCCAGCAACAGTGGGGTCTTATGGAGGGAGGTTTGTCACTGGGTGTGGGTTGGAGGATCCACGGCATTCCGGGTTAACTGTCTCTCTGCTTCATGCTAATGGATCAAGATGTAAGCTCTCTGCTACTGCTCCAGCACCGTGCCTACCTTCCTGGTGCCATGCTCCCCACCAAGGTGGGCATGAACTCTAACCCTCTGGAATAGTTAGTCCCAAATTAAACACTTCATTTATAAGCTGTCTTACTCATGGTCTTTTCACCACAGCAGTAGAAAAGTAACTAAGGAATGGGTCTACCATTTCAGATAAGACAGAGGTACCTCCTTTTGTATGTTTTTCCGCCTTTAAGATTTTTCAGGGTCTGAGATTGCTCTACAAGAGCAAGAAGGAAGACTGCAAGTGAAAACATTTTGTTTTGTTTAGTTCTGTTTTCCTGGAAGACCCATCTCCTGCTTCCTCTTGCGAATTTTCTCTGAGTCAAATTAGATGCAGGGCCTGAGATAGTAACAGAACGGGTGCTGCAGAGGAGGTCAACAGACTATGCACCATTGTGAAAGTGTCACTTTTAACACTCGTTAGCCCCCAGATTCCTCTGTACAAATGTGAAGAAACATTTGTAAATACTCGGTCCCCATTATTTGGGAGACCAGAGTAGGTCTTTTTCTCTGTAATCCCACCAGTTTACATGAGCCCAAAGGTGGCCCAGTTTGTGTTCCTTAGCTTTTTCTACAAAAGGCTTCTTCCTTTTTGGAGTCCTGCTTTCTGGAAACTACTCAAAATATTCATATTGTCCTTTTAACAAAGGAAGTTTCTTTCTGTGTCTGCGTACACCAAATCTTAAGCGTATGTTCTACCCCTGGAGAGCCCACCACAACTGAGCTACAACTGCCAGTCCTTCCTCTCCCCGTCATTTCTCCTCATACGGAGTGAAGACGGTGAGAGCGGCTAGCCCAATGGCTTATTTCTTCTGAACAGAGAAAGTCGCCTTTTGTTCTAGGGCATAAGCTCTACTTTCTAGAAATAACTTTACATATTGGGGCACTGACTGTTCACTCTGAAGCAGACACCACAAAAGGAACTCAGATTTGGAACAATCTAAGAGATCTGTGCTCTCAGTCATGAGAAAAACTGATCATGTATTATACATTGATATTAGCAGGACACATTCTCTTCTCTGTGGAGTTGCAGTGAATCAGCCATGGAATGGCTTAAAGCCTCGTGCTCTAAAGCTGGGCACAAACACATTTACAACGTGAGATAGTGATCTAGATACTGTACAGCAGCTATTAATTAGTTTTTTAGAGCTCCAAGGAGATACAAACCCTGGGCTACATTGATGGGGTAAGCCAAAACTGCACTTGATATCAGCAAAGAGAAAGAGTGTGATGCTGGAGGGTGCTAGCAAGGAAACAATCTCAAGAGTTTGCATATTTGATTGATGTAATTGCCAGGCATTAGAGGGACTTGGGAGATGGGAAAATAAAACAGGACAGTTGGTTGGAGTCAGTCATAGAAAATTTTGGCTACTCCAGTGTTCAGAGTTAAACTTGAATTCACTTGCAAGCAATGCCAAGATAAGGAATGGAAATCAAAAATATGAGTCTCAGAAACAATATAAGATGGAATGGGGTAAGGCTGGAAGGAGAGAAAGTGACAGTAAAAAAAAAATGTAGTGAGGAAACTTGAGTGGCTTAGTCATTAAATTGGCTCTATGACATGTGTGTGTGTGTGTGTGTGTGTGCATTCCTGCCCTCACATGTAACACTTGCTTTCCTTCCATGCACAGTAATTATTCAGAAGACCTTTGTATATTTGATGTGGGATCCAGCCAATACTACACTTCATCTGCTTGCAAATTTTTGGCTGAAAAATGTTTAAACAACAACCGGTTCCATTTTGTACACGCTGGTTCTTGCCAAGAAGGCCCCCAGCTGGAATGGGGTCTTGAGAGGCTAAAACTCGCACTGAATAGCACACAGAGAGTGTCCTGTGGCTATGACACCTGCTATGACTGGGAACAATGTTCAGGTGAGCTACTGGGGTAAATACACGCTAGAAACATTCTTAGTTGAGTTCTACTCGGGGGGGGGCGTGGTATATTTCCTTCCCATTTATATATCATATTTCTAGAATAACCCAGCTTTAATCAAAAATTGTTTTTTAATAAAATTTTAGTGACGTAAACAGAAAAGGCCAAAGATATCCAACCACAAATTAAAAGTAACTAACCACCTGATTAATCCGGGCATGCATCTTGCCAGCCTTTTCCTGTGCTCACGTAGTCAGTGCCATCCTTAGATTCGAATAAGAGGAGCACTTTCCTGCTCTCTGGCTTCAGGCAGCCCCTGCCATACTCCAGTTGAAGAGTCATCATGAGAATTACCTAATTCCCCTCTGTTGGTTCGGACTCAACTGAACTAACTTTCCTATCTAGATAAGATTGGGTTTAAGTGTGAATACCAGTTGCTGAAACCTTTTCCTTAAATTTCTTTAATCCCTCTACTGATGACCGGGGTTGCGCATGACTGGCAGTTTTATTTAATCAGACAATCTGAGCCCAAGCTCAGGGTTGCGCTGGGCTCGAGCACTGCTTTTCCCTATGGAACAGTCTTTGATCTTCTACTGCTTCTCTTTGTCGTCTCACCTCTAAGGTCAACCAGATCTCCACAAAAAGCACCATGACCTGCGTGTACAGTATCACTTCTGTTCCAGAGATAGATTCTAATTCTCAGAACACAGCCTAGCAAGTAAATAATTCTGGAAGGACTATTTGCCCAAAATTGCTTGAAATTGGACTACCAATACTGTACTGACATTCTCATTTGGATCACTAGCTATAATGATAGACAAATCCATTAAAAAATTGTTCCTAGTACCTGTCTCACATATCTCAGGGGTTGCCCTGCATACAATACACATACATAAAAGATAAAATAGGAATATATTATATAGGACATTTTATAAATTTATGGATTCACTTAATATAACATGATATAAATATAACTTTATCCCATGTCCTGATATTATTGTCACATATTTTTTAATATCTACAAAAGTCTGCATATATTAACTACGATTAATATAATATTAACTATCTAATGTTTATTTTTTTATTTGGTTTTTTGAGAGAGGGTTTCTTTTTTAAATATTTATTTATTTATTATGTATACAATATTCTGTCTGTGTGTCTGCCTGCAGGCCAGAAGAGGGCACCAAACCCCATTACAGATGGTTGTGAGCCACCATGTGGTTGCTGGGAATTGAACTCAGGACCTTTGGAAGAGCAGGCAATGCTCTTAACCTCTCAGCCATCTCTCCAGCCCCGAGAGGGTTTCTTTGTAGCTTTGGAGCCTGTCCTAGAACTAGCTCTTGTAGACCAGGTTGACCTTGAACTCACAGAGATCCACCTGCCTCTGCCTCCTGATTAAAGGCATGCGGTACCACTGTCTGGCTCAATGTTTAATTAGTTTAACTTTCCCCTGATATGTTGGTATTATAAAGAGTGCTAAAACAGAAAAATTTGTCACAAATGACTCTAAAATAATTTCTTTATCATATGCCTTAGAAAGTGAAACTTATGAGTAAATAATATTTAATGATGCTTTTAGTCATACATTGACAATTTCTTACAATATATTTTTATCATATTCTTCCTCTTCCCCCAAATTCCTCCCAGATTCTCTCCATAAATATTATTTTTAAAGTATAAAATGTTCATTGATACAATGCATTAACGTACTTTCTAGAAATATTCTTATGATAATATCTTCCTCTTTATCACATACACTGCTTACCTGCTGACACCCTCACCAAGCCTTGAGGTTGTTACTCCATTAGAAGCTGCCAGTTTTCATTAAGGTGAGGCATTGTGCTCCCATTCCACTTAAGTGGATCGCTGTTGCTGTCACTTGGTGAACTGATAGGAAGCGGAGACTCCTTGGCAGTGCATCTGCTCTGAGATAACACCTGCCCCTTAGATGGGAAGTTTCATATAATTTACAAAAGATGGTTAGAGATTAGGATTTAATGTAACTCACATGGGCATCTAGATGCCCCTTATGACATATTTTCAGGAACTGTTTCTGAAATCTGGAAAAGAAGCGCACAGTAGAAACCTGTGGAGTTGTTCCATGTAAAGTCAGCTGATGTTCAAAAGCATCCCCTTTCATTCGTATGAGAGAAGAAGAAAATGCCTTACTCAAGGCCACACTACTGATCAGTTTAAAACTGATAACCAAAATCATCTTCTTCGGCAGGCCACAAGGTATGACCATAACAGACGAAAGACATGGCTTCACATAGCACAGAGCAGCTGATTTAGCCCTCACTCAGAAGAATAAAATACCCAAGTCTTTAACCTCCGTGTCACACCTGAACAGGGAGGGCGTGATTCAGACACCACCCAACGCTAGACACTATAAAATCTCTTCTAGATAAAACATCTACTAGGCATATTTTAGTTGTTTGGCCAACAGCGTTAATCATCTGACACCCCTCTCTGAAACAGGATTTTGTGGTAGAAAGGAGCTACAAGTATTAGAATGCTTTTTATATACGGCCATTTTCACCGAGAATTGTAATACATGGATATTATTGTCAGAAGTAAAGAAAGAGCCAGACAGGGCAGTTCAGACCTGCAATCCTAGGACGTGAAAGGCAGATGCAGGAGAATTTGATGAGTTCAAGGCCGGGCAGGGCTACATGGTGATTTCCATGCCAGGCTGGGTTACATCATGAGATTTTGTCTACCAAATGACTTTTTTTTAAAAAAATGGCTTCTGACTTTGCTGCCCAAGTTGGAATTTAGAAAGACATTTAACGTTATCTCACATTTAGGAAGGTATTTATGCAACTCTTCCTTTAGAGAGATTTTGTTTTACAATTTTATTAGAAATTCCTTTCAAACCTGTGTGACAGGAAAATATTTGCTGCAATAAGACTTCATTGAAATATCTGCTTCACTAGTGTCCCTTCACAAAATTATCTGCCTTACTAAGTGCCCGCAGACTCTACTAACACAAGTTCATTTTAAAGAGAAATACTAAAATGTTTGAACACTTAATTAGTATATCTCAAATTAGTAGAATGTTTAGTAGTGCTAAAGCTAATGTATAAGCATTTCTTAATAAAAAGTTTTGCTTATTTAATTAAAAGAATAATTTGGGTTCTGTACATAATTAAGCAGCAAAAGTGTCTTTTTCTAAGGAAATAATCAGGCTCAGACAGTACTGTTTCCTATTTTTATTTATTCATTGATAATTTTGTGCAGGTATACAGTGTCTCTTCATATCCACGTCAAACTTCCCTCTCCTCTTCCCTTGGCCATATTCCAAGTAGTTCCCTCGTCTGCCTCCATGTCCCCTCCTCCTCCTCATCATCACCCTTCATAACACACTAAATACAGTACTGCATGGTTGTGGGGCCATCCTTCTGAGCATGAACAGTCTACCAACAGCCACACCCAAAAAGAAAAATAATTCCCCTTCTCCCAGCATGCACCAATTACCAATAGCTTCTTATCTTGTGAGGCCCTCTCCCTTTTGGATGGCTTGTTTCATGCAGGTCTTATGCAGTTCCCTGCCCTGGATTCGTGAGTGCAATGGGCACATTGTTTTCTGAAGGCAGCATTTCACAGCATTCTCCCATCCTCCAGCTCATACATCCTTCCCATCCTTTCATCTTTGATGTTCCTTGAGCCTTCTGGGTGGGGGGTGGAGTAATATAAATGTCCTATTTAGAGTTGAGAATGCAACAATTTCTTATGCCCTACCCTTTAACCAGTTATTAGTCTTCGCGTTGGCTGACTGCCCATGGCATAAGAGGCTTCTCAGATCAACGTTGAGAGCAGCTTGGCAACATGTCCGCTTAACAAAACAACAGCAGGGACATCTCACACACACACACACACACACACACACACACACACACACACACACACACACACACTGCTCCTAGAGCCTCTGACCTTTCCAGCTAAGGACATGAATAACATTGGGAATATCATATAATAATACAAACTAATCTATTTACAAAGAAAGAATTTAGAAATGTATTTTATACCAAACCTGCAATTTGCGGTCCTAGTAATGTTAAGTTGAATTGAATTCCATCTTGCTTAAACTATGTTCGAGATTACAGTGGGCTCTTTGCTACTCTTTTCTTTCCCTATTTAAAATGGAATTATTAAAAAAAAATTAAAGAGTCAAAAGTGGAAAATCAAAGTAGCAAGATGTTCTCTTTTCAAAACTTAGAAAAGAAATGGCTCCCTTAAGGGACCTATTTTTATGGATATTAAATGTTCTTTTTGAATTACAAAAATTTTCATACCAACAAACCAGCCAACAGGAAGGGGAAATTCATTCAGCTAAAACCCATTTAGCATCCCTCCTATGGAAGTTCCTGTACAGTCTGGTGAGGGGGCTGAACAAAAAGGACGCTTTGTTCCCCTCAGACTGTGCACAGTACTCAGAGAACCAATATTAAACATCTCTTGCATGACTCACTTTAATGCAAAGGGGTGTGATGAGAACTGTAAGAGAAAGATGAGTCTTCCGGCCTGGATTTGATAAGCATGGAAGTGTGAGGACTGAGTGTTGAAGGATTCCTTGCTAGACATGGTGGGAATGGCCCTTAGATGCTGAAAACAAACAGGCTTGGCGCATGGAAGTCACAATCACACACACACACACACACACACACACACACACACACACANCACACACACACACACACACACACATATGATGGCATCTTACCAAGACCTGAGAGAACTGTTTTTTGTTTTTTTTTTTGTTTTTTGTTTTTTTGTTTATTTTTTTAATGAAAGGTGGAACAATCCCTCGGCCTTCTCCGGTTCCATCTCTCTGACAATAAATGAGATTTTTCCCACTACTCTTACCTTCTCCAGTTGGCTATGGACTGGTTAAAATAGGCAAGTTCCAAGTTCAACAAGACACTCTGCCTCTGTATGATGAGGTAGAGAGCAATCCAGGAAGATAGCTGATGGCATCCTGTGTCCTACACACACACACACACACACACACACACACACAATAAAAAGGAAGATGATTGCATAAACACAATATTTACATGAATTATGCAGTGATTAGGTGCCTCCAAAACTGGCTCTCATAGGGCAATCATCCAAATTAACTACTTATCAAAAATACAGACCACAGGTGCAACCAAATAATATCCTAGTATGAAATGAGTAAATATGACACAGAGTTATATAAACATGCTGAGGCTTGTGGGTCATTTACTAAAATATCTACCCCTACCATTTACTAACGGTTTGATCACAGGCAAACTTTTGAGGTCATAAGATAGGTGTGCCATAACAGACTTATGGTCATAACGGACTTGCAAGGATTCAGCAAAGCATGTAAATGCTCGGCACAACATATTGTTCCAGAGTTCACATCCAATAAATAGTACTATAATGTTAATAAGAAGTGCCCAGAGTAAAGGACAGGACACATCACAGATCTTGCCTTCGTGCTTTAATAGAGTGAATGAGAGAAATAGCGCGAACCCTGGTTGGATGTCGGCCATGAGGCATGGAAGGAGTCAGCAATGGCCCATTTCTAGAACCTTACTAGCTTAAGAAAGTATTCTCCTGTCTCGAATTCTCATCTCACCATCCAGCAACGGTTGGGTCCTTTAGAATGTCTCCGTAATTCAATTTTCTCTTCATTGCCACCAAGGATCTCGGTAATATGGAAAGGGATTAAGTAAAACCAAGCCACAAAGGACTGTCTGAGACTCACACTGTCTCTTTCATTGCAGCCCACACTTCCAACTGTGTCTGCCTGTTGCCCCCACAGTGCCCCAAGGATGGGAACCAACTCTACTGTGTCAAAATGGGATCGTCTACACGCGGGAGAACAGTGAACATCTGTGCAGTGGGAGCTGTAAGGTGTGCAAACAGAAAGATAGAGATACTGAACCCTGGGAGGTGTCTGGATTAGCATAGTCACTGATACATGAATTTCCTCTTCAAAAACAATGCCTCCAAAACAGAGATGGGCACAAGGACAGGAAGCGGGGATGGGAACAAAGTATAATGACACGTTTGTGATAAAAACCATTACTTTGTATGATAGCCTAAAAAAAAAAAAAACAATTTTTAAAAGCATTATATAAAAAAAAAACTGTCATGGTCATAAATTGCTGGAAAAAAATTGTGCAGTATTTATATCATTACCTTCCCACCAACTCACCATTTGATCACCCCCTGTCTAATTCTAGCATATGTTGTCCTGTGTCATATTTCTGAGATGAAACGTCCGTATCAATCTGGTAAATTATCTTACACTGCACAAAATACATTGGGGCTTCTGAGGACCTTGGTGACCTGTGATAAACATTATCCTCACAATTAGAAACAATAAAGCCTTAACAGTTTTCAATAGATCAATAAATGGAGAGCTTCAGAGTCCATAATACACATTACAAACACCGAACCTGTATGTCTTCATTTCACTAATAATTTCTCAGTTTCCATAATGCAGAAAGTACTGCCCTGTGTCCTTGGTGATGCTGTGGCAATCATTGGGGATAGCGTTTTAAAAACACTTAGTTTTGAGATGAATCATAACAGAGCTGGCCCTGATTTCATTTTTTTTTTAAATTTCATTATTTGTTTTCTAATTAGAGTTTTTCTGTTCAACACTCCTGGCTGCCCTGCAACTCACTTTGTAAACCAGACTGGCCTTAAACCCTCAGAGATTCTCATGCCTCTGCCTCCCAAATTCTGGGATTAAAGGCATGGGTCACCAGCACTCAGCTGACCCTGATTTCATAGTTGGTCAAAGGCGTATTCTCTTACTTCTTACTCGCCCTTCAAGTGAATGCGCAGCCTGTGTTTTCCTGTAGTTCTAATTCAGTGGGGCTCCTGCCTCAGGGAAGGAGGCAATGAGCCCGGGTACCTGATAGAAATCTTCCTATGCTTTGCATGTTAAATGCAGACCTTCCTCCTTTCATTAATCATAAAATGTTGGCAACATCTAAAAACCTTGTAACAAAATGAGGAAAAATGAGGAAGGAAATACCCTGAGAAGACGTATTTTCCAAGCTTTATTAGAGTTGAGTGGGCCCTCTCCCTAGGACTCACTGGCCCATCATCCCCTCACTCCAGCTACCCTCCCGATTCTGGCAGTGGTGGAGGCTCATTCCTCCTGCCTTCAGCATTCCTGAGACAACTGAAGAGGACCACAGGCCATAGAGAGCCAGCCAAGGGGCAAAAACTTTCTTTCTTTCTTTCTTTCTTTCTTT
>JAQHUG010000005.1:16686632-16778310 GCA_028555095.1 Dicrostonyx torquatus
GGTGTCCATAGGGATATCCCCACCTAGGTACTTAGGCAGCAGAGGAGAGGGTGCCTGAACTGGCCTTGTCACATAGGTACATTGATGAGTAATCTTGAGCATTACCATAGAAATTTCACCCGATAAATGGAGATAGAGTCAGAGACCCACATCCACATCAGAACAAAGGATTGAACATATTCTTTAATAGGATCATAAGTGAGCTGGCTTCACACTCAGACCTTTGTTTCGCTTTGAGGTACTGTTGTTTGACACTTTTCTGTGGACCATGATCCTGGGGACGGGTAGTCTCTGTCTTCATCTAAGTAGTTTACTGACCATCTTCTTCTGGAAACAATAACATGTCTCTAAGCATTGTTTCTTGTGTTGTATGACATTCAAATGTCATTTCTTTTTTGAACAAAAAATACTTTCCCCTTTGTGTTTTGGCAGGTTTTGTAACTATTTATGAAGACACATTTTAGCTAAACATTATATGATTTACAACCTTAAGAAATTATCAGTTGGAACCAAGAAAGAACAAGGAAATATACAATTCTTTCTTCTGGTAAAGGAAAATCATCCCTGTATTATAGTGTATATAACTGTTATTTTGCATAAATAGGGAACGACGATTCACATTCAGAAAAGCTACCAGGTCCTGAGTGCTTTTTAGCATACATTGCAAGTTGCAAATTTCCACTGCTTCAAGAAGCTGCACAAACTTTTCATTCCATAACAGTCCAAATGGCTCTGGATTCGTTGCCACTTGAAAGAAAGGCACTTTAAAGAAAAAAAAATCTTGGCTTTCCATTCAAAAATGTATGCTATAATCTAGCAGTACCATTTGTATTTTTCATATTTTTAAAGTTACTTTTTAAGAATAAGTCATTCCCACTTAAAATGTGGTGACCCAGTGCCTCCTATCAGCACTGCAAGTTAAATATGTAGATTAAATTGGACAAGAGAAAAATGTTCAGTGTGTAAAATGAAAATAATATTTTTGAAAAAGCATGATCGTGTTTGTCTAAAACACAAGGTGTGGCTTATACAGTTTGCAGCACAGTGGACAGAACACTCCTCACAGCTTAAAGGTAACAGGATCATGTTCATTCCATAAACGACTTTACTCGCTACAGCAGTTTCACTCACCTTTTCATTGTCTTTCCAGGAAGGAGAAAAATAATTTCCTCTTTGCAGGCTGCATACAATTTTGTTTTATGCATTTTCTTAAAATCAATTGTAGAATCCAGGATACAAACCATTAGTAGGCAATATAATTTTAGAATGTAACATAGAGAGGTATATTTAGCCTCTTAGAAGTCAGTGAATTTAATCTCCTTTTAAAAAAAATTTTTTATTCATTAAGGTGCCTCATTTTCTTGACTTTGTTCATTAACATATGCCTTTGCAGTAGATTGTGAAACACTAACAAATGTTGTAACAATAATCCTTTGTTTGGGGTGCTTGTACTTGTCTTAAAAATTAAAGTGTTTGGGTTTTTCTTTCCAGAAAAAAAAATATGTAAGTGTTAGCCAATAAGAAGCTAGAAGTTATGGACCAAGCAGTGATTTAAATAATAAAGTTTCTGTGTGATTATTTTGGTTCTGGGTGGCCAGGACAAACAAGCAGCCTTCCTCCTACCGTGTTCTAAAGAAAAAAAAATGCTGGGCTGGAGAAGGATGATGAGAATGGAAAATCTGCCTTAAACAGGAATCAGAGATGTCCTGACGAAGGATCCATTCAAGCCAAGAACCGAAGGTTTGGGAGGAGCAGCCTGTGGAAGCCTGAAGAAGACAGACATTGTGAAAGAGCACGTCCAAGAACACAGCATGAGAACGAGTCCGAGGTTGTTTTCCAAGAAATGAACATTATTGGCTTCTTCTGTCATGTAGGTGAGAGACCAATGTGGTGCTGTAAACAAAAATCCAGACAAATTTTAAAAACATATATTTAGGCCACAAGGCCACTCTCAAAGCAGCATGGAATGATGCGCTAACAGTTCAAGAAACCTTGGAGAGAGGCACCAAGGATCTGCCGCAGACCACTGCGACAAATAAAGAAGCTGAGCACAACAAAAAAAGTCATGAATCAAAACCAGTATAGGCACTGGCCAGTCCTGGGAAGCAGAAGAAAGAAAAGGGCTCTGTTGTGAGAGAGGCCACTTGCTCGTTCCGGGTGCTCGGCAGCTCAGCCCCAAAATAATCACACAGAAACCATATTATTTATATCACTGCTTGGCCCATTAGCTCTAGATTCTTATTGGATAACTTAATTTAACCCATTTCCATTAATCTGTATATCACCACATGTCTGTGGCTTACTGGCTAAAGTTCTGGCATCTGTCTCCAGAGGGGCTACATGACTTCTTTCTGACTCCACCTTCTCTCTCCTAGTATTCATTTTAGTTTTCCCCACCTAGCTAAGTTCTGCCCTATCAACAGGCCAAGGCAGTTTTCTTCATTAATTAACCAGTCTTATTCACAAAGGGGAATCCCACATCAGGGTTCCTAGATTGTAAATATCTGCAGTGATAAAACTGAAGAAACAATGGGCCTCAGGGTTATAGAGATTTCCCCCTTCAAAACACTGACTGAGTTCAAGAATGTCAAGCAGAAGTCTGAAGCATACATAAATATGTGTATGCATGCATAGATACATACATGCATATATACATACCTGCATGCATACATACATGTGCATGTGCAGCAATAACAACAAAAGAAAAGGAGCACATGATTTTGAAAGGGAACAGTAAGTGAGTACATGGGGGAGTAATGTAACTGTCCTTAAATCTAAAAAAGTTTAGGCTACCCTTGCAGTCTGAAAACAGAGAACATCAAATTAAGAGGTCTGGAGATGGCCTGCCACAGCCCCAAGACAAGAGACAGCGCCAGGAGGCAGCTGTTGAGAGTAAGAAGGCTAAACTAAGCTGGTAAGTGCAGATGACAAGATATGGCTAAGGAATAACTCGATTCCCAGTACCCTTGGATCTCATCAACTGAGCATAGTATGGAAGTTTGTTGACCCTGATGGTAATAAGAAGATGAACCTAGCTGTTGTTCACTGCTGTTGAGCCAGAGAATTCAGAAGTGCATGCCCCCAGCAGACTGATTACTACTGAGTAGATCTTAGGGCTGGAGAGATGGCTTAGAAGTTAACACCGCTTGCAAAAGGCCTGGGTTTGGTTCCCAGTGCCCACACTAGGCAACTCACAATTTCTGTATTCTAGTTCCAAGAGATCCAATGCCCCCCTCCAACTTTTGCTGGCTCTGCACATATGTGGTGTCACATATGTGATGCACCTACAAACACATGGGCACACATGCACACATAAATAATCAACAAGAAAAAATTTACAAATACTTAACTCTTAAATGTCTGAATATAAGTACTCTGAGCTATGGTTGCTTCTCACATTTCCAATGTACTTAGGCAAAAGAAATGCCCAGCTCGCATAATGCGATGCTACCAGTAAAGACCCCTGATAGAAATGGCAGACAGAAAACAGAGGACTACCCCAGTGGACACCTGACAATGTTCCAATAGTGGCTCAATACCAGCATAGATGACGGGAAGGGAATATTCCTCAAAGGCCTCAATCCTAAATAACCAGCCCCAAACACATGCAAATAAGGGCAACACTAGTTGAACTTAATAGGCTATCTAACTAACATATAATGTGGGTGTGCGATGTCATCTCTTTGTGTGTATGCTACATATGTACATCACTATATAGCATATATTTGAAATAATTATAGAACAATTCGTGAATTCAAGGGGAATGCAAAGAATTAGAAGAGAAAGAAGAGTGTAAATGATACAAATACATTGTATTTGTGTATAAATGTCTCCATTTTTCTTTTAGAAATAGTCCACAAGTTCAACTTTCTCTGATCCCTCCTGTATATGAATGGCCAACACCCAGTTTTAAGGACCTGAAAAGAAGTTGATCTAACATTATTGCTATTTCTTTTTCCTCCTTTATCCCCTTTCTCCTCCCCCTCCTTTTCCTCCTCCTCCTTCTCCTCCCTTATAATCCATTTATTTTAGCATTATTTTTAGTTTGTTGAATCTTGAATTTTTTTCTTCACAAATTTGCTTAACTTTGTTTACACATTTCTTTCTTTCTTTATGGAACAATCTTGCTTTTTTCCTTTATCTCCCTTTTCCTTTCTCCCCCTTTTTCCTCTCCACTATATTTCTAGTGACATTTAATGGGATATTTTTCTGAACTCAAGCCTTTATTTTTTTTATTCTGCTCCCCATGTTTCCCTAACTTTGCCACGATGATGTTTTAACTCTCCAATTCCCAACATCTATTTTTCAGACCCAGTGTCAAATAGTTCTGAAAATTATTTAGAGTTCTCTAGTTTAAAGTATAAATCATGCAACTGAATGGCCGTAGGTCCCTTAAGGTAAGAACTAAAGATATATTTACAGAATATGTCATACTTCATATGATACTGTAAGGCAGTAAATAGCTATGGCTACATTCAGGAAAGAACTAGAGATATGTTTATAGTATATCATTGTGGTGTTATAGGGCATCCTTTGGATCTGGTCACCCCTACACTTACTGAAATCTTTATCTGACAGTTTGTACGGAGGAACAAGTATGACTAAACAACCCTGCTAATTGGGCAATCACCACAGCCTATGTCTCTTCCCCCTGCCTTCTTCTGAGGATAAATACAGCTGACACCTTCTGTGGCTGCCCTCTAATTGTCTGCTCCCATGAGCCACACATGGTAACCTTCAGGATTGGAGTATCTTCTAGGTCACCTAGGAATTTGTAGTCTGAAAGGTCCTCTGTCCTCACAATGTATAAATCCCAGTGTTACTGGATGCCTCGGCATTTTTGCTTCCATTGCCATCTCCCTAAGCAAGTGAAGCAGCATTTTAATCTGACTGGGGCACTGCACTACTTTCTCTAGGCCCTTCAGAACTGTCCTGTCATTACCTCTCTCAGTCACATTGGAATCCTTGCCAGAGTGTTAAATACCGTGTTTCAGTAAGCCCCACTTAAGCCACCAGGCTTTTCTATTCCTCCTATCTAGGTTAAATATCTTAAGAGAAAGCATTTCAGAATTTATGACAAAATTCAGGTATAAATTATTTACAAATAAAATATATGTCTGGAATTCTGCTCCTTTTAAACGATTCCTTGTTGAAAAAATGGTAGCTAAGATATACATGCCTGAAGATGCTAGATAAAATTAGAATACCAAAATATTGGTAGGTTGAAGTTGATTGATAGACAAATTAATTAAAAGATCATCATTACATGTGTTCATGTGTGCATTCAAATTTTTCTGTAAGGAAATGACATCAGATAGCTTCAAATCTTTTCTTTCCCATGGAATTGCAAGATGAGATGATTTTTTGGTCTGTTTTTTAAAGGAGGACAGAAAAGAAGGTTTAAATGTAATGAAGTGGAGCAACACTAAAGAGAAAGAACAAGCAAAGAAAGAAGAAAGCAAAGGAGAGAGAAGAAGGAGACAAGGGAAAGAAGCAAGGAGTAGGAGGCCTTAAGAATAATGGGAAATAGTGGAGACTAGAAACCTAGATGTCATTTAAATGCCACCTTTCAGACATTTCTTGCCTACCTACACTCTAATTGAAAGAACTTATTTCCACATATGCAAGCTACACACACAAAATTCAAGGGCAAGATCATTTTACTCACGTCACTCCTTGAAATCCAGTAATCATTTCTTTGAATTATTCTAAAGATTAAAGTAATCTGCATGACTGAGAAATTAAAGGTAGCAAGAAGTTTTTATATATTAAAAATAATAAGATGGGGCTGGAGAGATGGCTCAGTGGTTGAGAGCATTGCCTACTCTTCTAAAGGTCCTGAGTTCAATTCCCAGCAACCACATGCTGGCTCACAACCATCTGTAATGAGGTCTGGTGCCCTCTTCTGGCCTGCAGACATACACACAAGCAGAATATTGTATACATAATAAATAAATAAATGTTTAAAAAATAATAATAATGTCAGAAACCATAAATAATTTGTCCATATGATTCAAGTTAATTTGAGTGAAGATGCGTTAAAACAATGAGAAAAGCTTTCCTAGCTCTTGGTCCTTCAATAATTCTTAATGAATATGTTTGCTTTCTTTGATAGTTGAAAATTTTTATCAGTAATATAACACTTGTGGTATAAGAGATTTTAATATGAAAATTGTATAAAACAAAATTTTTCATTTCCATATGCCATCTGCCTTCCCTTAGGTAATTTGAATAATAGATCTTAAGTGGTATATGCACAGATGCAAACATACATAGAGAAAAAATTATGTAGACATAGATCATGTAGCTATTAAATGATACTTCTACACACACATAAGGTCATGCCTCCATATCAGCCTCCGTTTTCTCTAAGAACAATAAATCCTAAGTATCTTATCAGTATGTGTAGCATACATGCTTATCCTTTTTCAAGTGTGTGAAAGTCATGAATTGAATTGTGCTCCCTCAAGAATAAATGCTAAGTTCTGTCTCTTACGATCTTGGTTGGAAATAGAGTCCTTGTATGTTGGCAGAGGCTGCTAGTTTGTTTCCTGGCTGCCCAGGAATAATACCCTAAATAATCATACATAAACTGTATTAATTAAAATACTGCTTGGCCAATCACTTAAGCATATTGCTAGGTAGCTCTTACGTCTTAAATTGACCCATCTCTATTCCTTTATATTTTACCATGAAGCTTGTGCTTTACCAATAAAGTTCCCAAGTGTCTGTTTCCAATAGCTACCTGGCTTCTTTTAGACTCTGCCTACACTTTCCTCCTCAATCTGCTTGGATTCCCACCTTGCCCTATTCTGTGCTACAATAGGCCCAAAGTAGTTCCTTTATTAGCCAATGGTATTCACAGCATACAGAGGGGGATCCCACATTATCTCCCCTTTTCTGTCTAAATAAAAAGGAATGTTTTAGCTTTAATACAGAAAAATTACATACAACAAAACAGGTATTAAGCAAGAATTACAGTTACAATATTTATATCTACTTTATCTTTTATCATAACTAAGGAAAACTGTAACTATCTATTCAACTCCATTAAAGACACCAAAAGGATATAATATTACTTAGTTAACAGAAAGTGCACTGTATGCAACTTCCAAAACTGTAGAATTGATAGAGATATCTCACTACCTGGACAGTCACCCGAAGTTCTTTTGTAACATTGGGGTACCCATCTTCAGCCTAGAGGCCCATAGTATCCAGCAGACATTCCCATAAAGCAGGAAATTTCAAAGACAGTTCCACCTATTTTGGCAGTTTGTCAGTCAATTTCTTCTGTGTCGTGTAGAATGTCTGGCAAACTCTTTCATGAAGCAGGAACCCCAAAGGACTGTCTCACCTTTATGCAAGTTGAACAGTCATTTTTCTGTGGGTCCTGCATGTCTAATTCATACAGCATAACATCAAGCAGTCCAGGCAAGAACAGTTTCTTGCCCAAATGGCTAGCAAACTCCATAAGGAGCCTCTTCGATGACCATTATTCTCTTTAAGTAGATTGGTGCTGCCAGAAGCAGATGTGTCTCATTGTCATGAAAAGTCCTAAGTTCTTACACATTTTAAATGCCATATTCTGTTAGCCTCTGAAAAATTTGAAGAATACCTATTCGTGTGAAATATATTTCTGCACATCTAGAAAACCTAACTAACATGACTATAAGCTTGACTATTATAAATGATTATCTATTAACCTGTATTTCTTAATTATGCATTACATTTTTAGATGAACTACACAGGCAACACTTTAATCAAGAGCAGAAATATACATATAACAAAATTGACCTCAAATTGTATCAATAAATCAAGATCTATACCAATGCAAAGTATTCATCTCTATATCAGATCCCCTTTAAATGTAAACAAATATTTATAAACAATATTTTTGGGAATTTGGGCATAGTTCTCTTCAAACTGCTTGCTGCTTTTGCTGGGAGAAGTAATTTTGGGGTTTATGGAGACCTTTCAGGAGTTCTTAGTTCACCAAACCACATTAGCCTGGAAGAAATCCACAGGTCCTCATCCTCTGTGGAAACAAAAGCATAATCTCTTTTCCAAAACAACGTACCCTTAGACCCAAATTTTGAAGTCAAGATGCCTTTAAAATATATATGTTGGTTTAGCTTAGTAGACCATACAATGAAATGTCTCTCTGTACAATCAAAAAATTCAAAGAAAACACAGTAATATAATCTAGATACTCTGTGTATGTTCCATCTTTACATGGCTTATTTTTCTTACTCTATTACTTTTTCTACAAGTTTAATATTTATTTTATTATCTTTACTCCTTTAATCTATGACTGTCTGTACTCTTATATTATAACTAACTGTCTGTACTTTTATTTCCCTCTCTCCTGTGTACATTCATCCATCACTGTGACCCATTCAGAGGTCTTTTTTTCATCTGAATCTGTCTTTATTGCACATTTGTAATCCTTTTCTGACCAGGACCATTTCTTAAAATGTTAACCAGCATAACTAGGACTAAGCCTGCTTTGCCATTTGGCTCTGCCCAGTCCAACATGGTGGAGACATGTTCACTGCCTCTGTGAATCATGCACACCACCCCAGTTCCAGGTATGCAGCGGGTCTATGTCACGCTGTCATTTCTTTTCTTTTCTTTTTCTTTTTTTTTTTTTTTCGAGACAGGGTTTCTCTGTGGCTTTGGAGCCTGAGCTGGAACTAGCTCTTGTAGACCAGGCTGGTCTCAAACTCACAAAGATCTGCCTGCCTCTGCCTCCCAGGTGCTGGGATTAAAGGGGTGCGGGCCACCACTGCCTGGCTTGAAGCTGTCATTTCTTATACTGAGTCACTAAGCCTTTTCTTAAAGGAGCTGTGGTGCTCCTGCTCACTGCCAGCAAACAGAGCTCATTTGGAAAAAAAAAATGCTGGCTACCAAGAAGCTGTGCTAAACTCTGGTTTTTATGTATCTAGAATTCCTTTCCAAGCTGTCTCAGGTTCTACATGAATGTAATCATCCCCACGGGTTGGCATGCCAATCTGTTGGCGGAGGCTGCTTGTTTGTTTCCCAGCTGCCCAAACCCGAAATAATCACGCATAAACTGTATTAATTAACATACACGTTGGTCAATCAGTTACGTGTACTACTAGCTATCTCTTATATCCTAAATTATCCCATTTCTATAATTTCATATTTTACCATGAGGTTCATGGTTTGCTGGTAAAGTTCCCAGTCATCCACTACATGGCTTCTCTTTGACTCTGCCTACTCTTTCCACCACCATCTGCTTGGAATTCCTGCCTTCCCTGTTCCTTCCCTAGGCCCAAAGAAGCTTCTTTATTAACCAATAGTATTCACAGCATACAGAGGGGAATTCCACATCACTTATAGGTATGGTAAAGTTAACATCAGTTCACACTGAATTAGCAGATGATATAGCAAGTATTCTTTTAAGAGTCACAGGGATGCAGAAATGGAAGACACTTTGATGACAGAGATGGATATTCTAGATGAAGATGCAAGCCAAGAGGACCAGTGACAGTTGATAAGGTGCCAGAAATCTAGAACTGTTCAGAAGTATGAGAGAAAAAAAATATTGTTTCAATCCCCCTATTTGGTGGGGTTTTGTTATAGCAACAGCTGGAAATCCCCCAAGATAAATATTCTTCCTAGAAGTCTCACTCACATATGATCTACATGCCCAGGGAATGTTTCTTTTTATCTCATGGCCCAAACCAAATCAATCAACACCTCCATAGCATTTTACCAATAGAGGAAAGGTCTCAGAACTCAGATGGGTTCATGTAAGACTGAAAAGCAAAATTTGTGTGATTTTTTTTATTTATCCTATAAATAACAATGGCAGAGAAGAAACACAATTCCTTCACTATGGAAAGACAACTCTGTTATATTCCCGATGTATAATTTAAGTGATGCTCTCACAACCTCATTATATGAAAATGGTAAATGACAAACTTCAATGATGTATATGTTCATGTCTAAAGGAAATCATTTATATATACTAAAGACATTTATTTAAATTATTCTTATTAAAATCTTTGAGAATTTTCACTCCAGTTCAATACTTCTTCTTTTTAATTTGTTAGATTTAAAAAAAATACCAATCCAAATTCCCACTCCCTCCCCTCCTTTTATTCCTTCCACATACCCTCCCACCCCACTCCCAACCAATCCTCAAAGACAGTAAGAGGGGCAACTGGCAGTGGGACCAGGATTTATCCCTACAGCATGCACTGGCTTTTTGGGATCCTATCCTCTTTGGAAGTATAACTTGATCAGCCTAGATATAGTAGGGAGGGCCTTGGACCGCTCACATACTTCTTAATACAAATTGTGTTATCCTGTGATACGTTGTTTTGTGCCTTTTTCCACTTAACATGTTTCCCACATTTTTTATGAAGGAATACATACAGTGACCATATTTCTAGACCAAATCACTTGAATTTAAGAGGCATTCATTCTGTGACCATTACAAAGGATTCAGTGTTGAGCATCATTGAAGGTAAATTTTTTACAACTCAGTTCCTGGTAATGGTTAATATTGGTTGTCAGCTTGACAAGATCTGTAGTCATTAAAGAGGACAAGCCTCTGGGAATGCCCATGAGGTGCTGATTATCTAGGTTAACTAAGGTAAGAAGGCCCATCCTAAACGAGGCCAGTACCATTCCCTGGGTAGGAGCTTAATTGAATGAAAAATGAGCTGTGCACCAATTTTGCTCTCTGACCTAGAAGAGGGGAGACAATGTGACCAGACCCTGTAGCTATGCCTTCCATTGGGGAATGAAGTCCCTCAAACTGTAAGCCGGAATAAACCCTCCCTTCCTTAATTTCTCATCAGATATTTGCTCTCAGCAATGAGACAAATAACTAAGACATACGTTTAAGTATTAAGTTTCCATAATTGGGGCTTTAGATCCAAACATGTGTGGGCATACATAAATGGTACATGAACATAGAAAGCAGCTCAATGTCACCAGTCATTAGATATTTCTAAATGAAAACAAAGATACCACTAACCACCCATTAGGACAGCTGAAAACCCAAACACTAAGACTTCAAAGGTTCACAAGGACATAAAGCAGCAAGAACTTATTCCCTGTTGAAGGAAATGTAAAACAATGTGGCCACCTTGGGAGACAGAGTGGTAGTTGTTTACAAACACTGAGTCAGAGTTCTAATCTTCCCATATGATCCAGAATCCTTAGTATTTTACCCAAGGGGAAAGAAAACTTACACTGAGTAAAAACCTTTACACAAATGTTTATGCCACTATTACTTGCTATTGTCAAATTTTGTAAGTAACAAGTGTATTTTCAATAGGTAAATTGCTCAACAAACTGTTCCATTTCGATCCATGGCAAATTGGTCATCAGTAAAGACAAATGACCTCATACTATGATGTCATAATGATGCAGAGCATCTTTAATTATATATTAATAAGTATGATAGACCTGTCTGAAAAGGCGCAGCAGTGCATAATTGCAAATGTGACATTGGAGAGAAATATGCAGACAGTAAAACAATGGAACATTGCTAGCAGTTGAGAGCAGGAAGGGAGGAGTGGATGAGTAAATGGGGCAGAGGGGAACTAACTTAAGGCAGTTAAACTCTCCTTAAGAACTCTGTGACACAGAAGTGAACTCTCGTATAAATTAAGTGCTTCAGTGAACAGTGGCATATCACCACTGGTTTTCCAAGTGCAGCCAAGGAACCACATGCATGCAGAAGTTAATACACTGGATACCACAAGGAAAGTTGTGCAAGGATTCTGCACTTGCTCTTTACTTTGTGTGTGAATTTAAAACTTCTCTTAAAAATTGTGTATGTCCTTTGTCAGGTGGTGCTACCACATGCCCCCTCTCGAAAAGGTTTTAATTGATAGTCACATGCCCGCTTGTCCCCCACACAGTATTCCACACTGAAACCTTTGTCACTTGTGCCAATCTGAGGGCATAAAGATATGAAGCACTAAAGACTGCTGATTGGTTTTACTCTTCTTTCAGAAAAGCACATTTAATGTTCAAAAGAAGCAATAGTTGCACATTCTTATCACATATTAAATTTTGTGGCTTTTTTCTAATTATGGGCTATTCCAGAATAAAATATAATTGATGCTGCTTTGACAGAACAACAATTAAAAAGAACCTTCAATTATCTATCTCCATCAACTGCTAGCCAAATCTGGGATCAATAAATGATGGCCCAAAACTCCAAAGGGATTAAAGGATAAAAAATGTGTTTCATTATAGTTACAGAAAATGTTAGGAATTATGGAAGGGTGGCAAATACTTTATAAGCATAAAATTAATAAAGAGATATGAAGAAAATGACAATTTGTAAAATTTCTGCTCCTCAAAACCAAAGTCTCACAAAGATTAGAAAAGCAAAATGTTGCCCAAATAAAAGACTAAAAGACAAAGAACTGCCCAATTTACAGACCTAATGGGGTCTAGTGTGTGCAACTCTTCAGTTTCCTTCTTATTAAATTTAAAATATGTTGTCAAAACAGTTGCTAACCCTCTAGGAAAATGAAGATTCACAACCCAAAATAGAAATTTATGTTTTATCATAAAAATGGGAGACTATATCATTGAAAATAAAATCAAAATCATTAGAAAAAGAGCTTGAACATTTTATAGTAAGTATGACACATTCATGAGTGTAAATAAAGAAATTCATAATGCAAGAATTAATATTTATAATTTTAAAATGTATAATTAAAAATAAAATTATAAGTATCAGAGTTAAAGGGTTATTTCAATTGATAGAAGCACAAAAGATCAATGAACACATCTCAAAAAGAAGTTAATGAATTCTAAGAATGCTAGAAGCTGTCCTGGTTGAACAGGATGAAGTAACCACAGTCATAAGAAGAAAGATGAAAAGATATTGAAAACCGAATTTTCAGGACTGATACTGAGTATCAGTAGTAATAGTTAATGATGGAAATTTCAAAGGCAGAAGGGAAAAAAGAGTAGGAAATGTTTAAGAAATAATTTTTGCAGTTTCTCTGGGGTTAAATGAATGACTTTCCTACTGAAAGAACACACAGCATACCCTGTAGGCAAAAATAAAAGAAAACATTACGTCATCTTCAGTAACTTTTCTATGTATAAATATGACTTAATGGGATAGCATTACATTTACAGTTTTGGATCCTGTCATTCTGAGTTCACATACAGGCTGATGTTCTGCCAGAAGGCACCGTAAACCATTTCAGTTAATAAAATATTGAAATGGTTCCGTGGTATTTGAAAATGATTGCTGTGCCACATTGCTGTTAGCCTCTGGCAAATTTGCCTTGGCTCTCACATGCAGACTTCATCCTATTTGGGCGACTAGAGGCCTCTGTCTGACACTATCAGCAAGTTCCAGAACTCTGGTCCAGCATAATTAACCAGCATCCAGTCTGATAACTTAGCGCTTGCAATACACACGGTGATAAATATTTACAGTCATGTCATTTGTAAGTTAAGTGACTGTGATGGCCGTGCTGTGGCTATGCCATGATTTATTCATGTGTTTGTTATTTAAGAAACACTTTCACTTTCTGTTTTTATTTTCTTACTGAAAATAGACTCTTTTCTATACAATACATTCTGACCACAGTTTCCCCCTCGCTCCACTCCTCCCACATCTCCTACGCATCTCCCATCTCCCCCAAATCCGCTCCTCCTCTATTTCCTCTTCAGAAAAGAGCAAGCCTCCAAGAGACAGACAAATGAGACAAATGAGATATAAGAAGACAAGGCCAAAACACTCACATGGAGGCTGGACTAGGCAACCCAATAGAACGACGAGTTCCAAGAACAGGCAAGAGTCAGAGACACACCGGCTCCCACTGTTAGGAGTCTCACTGTAGAAGTCAGAAGGGATGAAGGACCCCGGAGGAGAGCATGGTCTACCGATTCACTTTCTAAATATTACTCTGATATGTATCTTCATTTCGCTGCTACTTTCTGAAATTACTATCAGATCATGAAAGGTAGATATTACTGCTAAAAAAAAAAAACAAAAACTGTAGTTCTATTAACTATATTATAATTGTATACAACATTAAATAAAATAGCTTTGTGGTGTTTTCAAAGAATTTGTTCATTGCATTCACATCGTGTCATTTAATATACAAAAGAATTTCAGAGAACTGATAGGATAAGTATTGTTATCCAACAATTTGTGCAAAACAATAAAAAAAAAACTTTCTATAGCTATGATTGAAACAAATCTCACCCAACGCCTTCACTCCCAGGCCTTTCAGTGTCTATAAAATTGTTTGCAAGTGATCAGTACTGACCCTTTTCTGTTTCTATCAATTGCACATTTTTCATTTTTAAAATTTCATACAAGGCATTAGATATCATTATGACATTTCCAAACAGTGTGTTTAGTACACTCTTCTCCCCCTACCTCTTCCTCATTCCCCTGACCTCTCTGACCTCCCCCTCTGCAATTTCCCCCAGTCTCCACCCTGCTTTATACCTTTTTTGTCCTCCCTGCTTTGTTCAGCATCTTTTGTAAACTCTCTCTTTATGTCCTTTCTAGTTTTATAGTCTTTATATATACCCACTAATAAACATATGTGTATACAGTACAGGATAGAATCTACATATGAAAAATAAGTGATTTTGCCTTTCTGACTTTGGATTACTTAGTATACTTTCCAGATCCATCAATGTTTCTGAAATTTTCACAATTTCATTATCCTCTTGAGCTAAGGAAAACTGTGTTGTATGCATGTGCCATCTTGTCAGTGTCTATTAATCTGTCTCTGGGGGTCTAGGCTGATCGTGATTCCTTGCTGTTGGGAGCAGGGCAGCACATACTACGGTATGATGTGGAATCCTTTGGCAATGTGCCCAGGAGTGAAATAACTGAATACCGGCCCTTTTCAACTGAATCTCATTGAAGGCTTCTTCTCATTCTTCTCATTCTTGTCCTTAACTTTGATAGTAGAAATATCCATGAAGACTTTAAAGTTGGTTCAGTAGGTTAGCGCATTTGCTATCCGAGCATGAGGTTCTGAGTTTGGATAACAGCAGCCACCTAAAAGGCTGAATGTGGTAATCTGCACTTAACCCAGGACTGTGAGACTCAAGGACCAGAAGAGAATTGCTGGAGTTTGCTTGCCACCAGCCTACAGCCACGTTCTGTTCCGAGAGATCCTACCTCAAAGGGATAAGGAGAGGTACAGGAGGAATGTTTGCTCCACTTTGTTGGTTTTGCCTTAAAGAGAACTTTCATTTGGTGTCATTGTTCCGTTCCAAATAACTTACAAAACATCTTTTCATCATAAAAGCCTATATTCTTCAGTATTTCAAACATTCCTTCTAGAAAGTGATGTTTTTAATTTGACAGTTCTGCCATGATAACAGATTTGTTTCCGTCCAGCTCCATAATGTCAATTTGGCTTCAAACACATCACCGCATGCATTGCCACTATGAAGCATCCCTGGTATTTTAGAATTCAGTCTTCTGAGGCTCAGGGATCACTGTGGTGTGTCTGTAATTCGTGTTTATTTTTAGTTATGCAATTTTCATTAGAAAGCCACAAATCTACCTTAGCCCAGTTTAGACTCCTGTTCTGTCAGAAATATTCATGTTAAGAGTTTCAGTGAACATGTTTTGAAAATAATTGAAGGAATTACTCCTGGGAAGTATCAGCAGTATTTTTCATTTGTTTCTTTTTGTACAATTAAAAGAGTCCCTGTAGGCGTTTGATTCATGTCAAGAAACAATAGCAGACGAGAGGTTCGTTCAAGACAGAAATTATGAGTGTGATAGATAAACAACAGCCTCATGATGCAAGATGTGGAAAACGTGTAGAGAAAGAACAGTTTACAAAAGAAGAGATCGAGCACTCATTAAGCCCTGCCAGGTCCCAAGGATTTTATGTAATCTTAAATTCATACTACTATTATCCCCATATATTGTGTAAGATTTACTAATGAGACAACACACATATGTGTGTGTGTACACACACACTCACACACATCTACTCACCCCAAGCAGAAAACCTATGACAAACCAAAGTAATGAATTTACAAAAGCCCAGTGTTGAGAAATGGAGTTTGGATGGGGTACTTACAGGACCGTAGATGTGAAATTTCTTACAAGAGCAGGAATGACTCAAATGCAATTGACTCACTCACCAAAAAAGCCCATCTCCACATTATGTAATAGCTAATGAAAGCTACATCCCTGAAACTCTTTGCATGGCTTATAAACAACTCAAATCTGAGAATCTCCTCCCAGCAATTTGGCAGCTCTATCTCCTTCCCCAGTGAGTGTTCATTGCTTCCTCAACCTTTGGGAAGGGCCCATGGGAATCTTGTAAAGTTCAGCTTTTTCAGACACGTGAGGTTTGTTGACTAGCCAAGTCTCTGGAGCCTCACCACTCATTCCTGGAAGGGATGTTCCAACTGGGAGGAAACTGCTCTACAACACCATTTCAGAACTGACAACAGAGAGCAAACAAATGGCAGGACAAAGGTAGATGAAACCAAGTTTTTTTAATTCCCAAATTAATGCCCTCTCCTGCCTTGTGTACTGTCATGTATGCCCTGAATGCGAGTAGGATCTAACTCACGGGGGTAAATTACAGTCCTCTCTCCTTCCTGTGTCTGTACCATTTTGTACATAATTTCCTAAGGCCTTCTAACTGTGGAAAGAGGCTGACCTTTCCTCTCAACTCTGATCTTGGCCAGATCACTTGATTTTTGATGAGCAGATGAAAGTCTTGAATAATTTTCATATGACTTGAATAATAAATCGTATAGTACTTGCACCTCTACAAGTACTATAACAGAGATTCACCAATGCACAGGGGAAAATGAGAGGCATGAGGCAGATCCACCCAGCCTGGAGCAAGCAAACCCAGCTAGCTGAGATGCTTGAGTGAATGTCACCAAAACCACTTGTATCATGCAGCTACAGCTGCCTGACTTTGCCATTCTCCCTCATTCAACACCTCTGGGAAAGCAAAAGCCACTGAGTTTGAGAATTGTTTCTATGCAAAAATTTCACCAAAATGAATATATAACTAATAAAATGTGACCATATAACTTTTCACCTATAAAAAAAATCACACTTTACAGAAATTGACACAAGGACTAGAGCTGGGGGTCAGTGACAGAACACTTGCCTGTAGGCATGATGCCCTATGGTTAATCCCTGGCGCCACACACACACACACACACACACACACACACACACACACACACAAAATTAACTCATTTTAAAAAATGATTTGACTTGTGTGTATCCTTTATTCCCATAAGTATATAATTTTGCGTATTACTTATTTATATAAAATGAAGAATAGCAATCAGTGAGTAAGCAG
Organism: Dicrostonyx torquatus; assembly: GCA_028555095.1. Classification (NCBI taxonomy): domain Eukaryota; kingdom Metazoa; phylum Chordata; class Mammalia; order Rodentia; family Cricetidae; genus Dicrostonyx; species Dicrostonyx torquatus. The sequence continues at coordinate 16,703,966 of JAQHUG010000005.1, forward strand.
AGCAGTTACATGCCCATCTGCTTGCAGTCACAGTAAATAGTTTGCAAATCCCTTAGAGTCTGGAGTCCATTGATTGCAACAGCACTAGATTCCTTGTTAGTGTCGATAGCTTCCATAGTCATAGACAGGCTGTTTGCAGGAGCCTCTGTGAGCTTCACATTCTGCAGAGAGATGAGCTGTGGAAAGCAGGAAGGCAGTTTGGTTCAATGGGATTGAGTGGGTAGTGTTGGTTTAAACTTCGAGAGTCTGGCCCAGAGTGCCTTATTTGGAGCATATTTTAAGCAAACACAATTTGCTAAAAACTTACTCTGGCGATAATTAACTCAATTCTGCATTCACAACAAAGCAAATATAAATCTCTTTGAGGAATTAAAGTAAGCTAAATACAGGTCAGACGTGACTACACTGAAATTCTTTGTAAAGACCATAAAGATAGGTTTTATAGATTGACTGAGAAAAACAAATTTATAAGGGTCTGGGCGAGGATCTAGCATGGTCTCTTACCACACAGATAAGAAAAAAGCCTCGACTATTAAACACACATCAGCTCCCAGGCTTCTGGGTAAGTTATGAATTCCATTCTTTGAAGGAACAGACCAGTGTGTTTAACATTTCAGGATCCCCTCGTGCTTATCTGGGAACACAAAGACCTTCGTGCCCTGCAGCTTTTAAACAGGCTTACAGTACCAGACATGAATTTCCTACTATGGAGCCTTACTTCCCTTCAATCAAAAAGTGTTTGGCTGCTCCCGTAATAGCCGTGCTGCTATCTCAGCAGAGGACATATCTTGCCTGGCAGGTCAGTATTGTAGCATTCAGGGTCCACTAAGCCTTCTGACACAATAAAAGATGGCCAGCCCGGAGGAAGTTTCCCAATCATTTGATATTGATTTCTGTAAGTCCTGCAACCAAAGTATCTTCAGCAATAGGGTCTTAACCTCTAGTTATGCGGGAGACAATCAAAAGTAACAAAAACAATGCATTTTCTTTTTAGTACCTCTGGGACCTCTCTAACCAGAAACTCATAGGGAGGTATCCCATGCCTGCCATGGAGATTTTGTTAAATAATCTATAGCTTCTGGGACCAGCATTATCCCTCTACGCAGGGTTCCTCCATTCAAATTCTGTTTGCTTGCTTGCTTGTTTGTTTGTTGTATTCTTTTGTTGATTTACAAAGAAGTGGGTTCTCACGTGACTTTCATAAATCTGTAACTTTGGGTATGTCCTCCTTACTTTGTCTCTCTCTCACATTCCACTCTCATATCCAATTAAACTTTTCCACATCCAGCAACACCTCTTTTCATATCACAGGTGATATGAATAGTCTGCCCTTACCCATCTCAACACCTCTTCCTCTTCACTCCCTCGTGGATCTTTCCTAATATCTTTATGTTATCATCACAGATGCATTGCACCTATTTAGTCAGATTTATTCTTGGGTTATAATATCTTTGGGGGGATATTTTAAATGAGGTTTTTTTCTTTGAATTCTATCTTGGCAAATTTGTTGTTGGAACATAGAAAAACTTCCGGTTTCATAGGTTGATTTTTGTATTCTGCTACTTTACAGAGTTTTTGTTTTCCTGTAGGCTTTAAGATTATTTAAGCAGCCAGGCAGTGGTGGTGCACGCCTTTAATCCCAGCACTTGGGAGGCAGAGGGAGCTGGATATCTGTGAGTTTGAGGCCATCCTGGTCTACAAGAGCTAGTTCCAGGTCAGGCTCCAAAGCTACAGAGAAACCTTGTCCAAGCATTGGATTATGTTGTCTGCAGCTTTAGACAATGTAACTCCTATTTGTATCCCTTTTATTTAATTCTATTTTCTTAGTTCTTTAACTACAGTTGGAACACTATTGAATAAGTTAAGATAGCAGACCCACCTTGTCTTGGTCAAGATTTCAGCAGAAATGCTCTCATTTTTTTTCTCATTAAGTATAATCTTCACTGTAAGTATGCTATGTATAGCTGATATCTTCAATGATCTGTGTCTCATTCAGTTCAATCACTATAAATTAACTTCTGTAGTGTTTCTTGAGGTAGATTCCTTCTATCATATCTTGACTGAGTGCTCAGGGATCCTCCTTGTTCTGGATCGAACCTAGAGCCTGAGTCTACAGGGGTAGGCATATATATGGAATCCATAGAGCCTAGGTCAACAGATGTTGTCTTTGAGCCTAGGTTTATGTGAGAAAGCTAAGTGTATAGGGAATGGCCTGCAGTGGGATGGACTTGGAACCTGGAGCAGGCCAGTAGTCAGAATGGGGTAGCCAGGAGCTTGGTGTCATTCAAGGCTCATCTGACATTGGGATAGACCTGCAGATTTGATTCACAAATCCTCGTCTAGAACCTGAGGCCATGGCTATCAGCCTTGTATGCTGTTTCACTGGCAGAAAACTCCTGGTGGGGGTCCTAGCAGAGTCTGGTGACAAACTCACTTTTCTTTCTCCGAATAGAGACTGCTTCCCTCTAGGTCATGTAACTGAAGCCTAGGGAAAAGGACGCATGGACAATGCGAAACTTTCCTTCTTTAGTCTTTTCTTACTTCTATGATAAACGCAAGAACTCTTCACTCTAGCATGGATTCTTTGACTATTATTAAAGGTGTTTTTCACATGAATGGCTTTTCTATTTTTATGAATGGCTTTTCAAATTGGTATTTCTTCAAGAAGATGAGTACAGGAAATTCTATTGTGCCATCTTGCTGACATCATTTACCTACTTTTTTTTTTTAAAGCTAGACTTTACATTGTCTCCACTCAAATATCTACTGAGAAGCTTCTCTGGTAAGCTGAAAGTCCAGTAAAATGGTCTGTGAGCTGACACAGATATAGAAATCTAGAAAACACATTATTGAAGAAACAACTAAGAAATCATTGGGAGGCTTCCTGCCTAGGAAATAGAAAATGTTGAGACTGTCCACTGTGTCTCCAAATCTCCCCAGTTATTTCAAGCATTGCCAGATGAAGGAGAAAGCAGAAGTCTCCCAATACCAACCATGGACCTGCAGCCAAAGATGGGATTTCAAAACCAAAGAAATTGGCCTACGTGTTTGGGTTTTCCAGTAATTTCAATTAGGCCCAAATGGAACAATCAGCCTGTATCTAGATGATGAATAACAGTCCCTCCCAGTTTTTCTATAGATGACAAATCATTACTTGCTGAGAATAGGGAGGCATTATGGGAAGAAAGTGAAATTTTTCCATAGGAGCAGGCAAACTGTCCAACTCCCATTTTAATGTTCAATCAACCACACACAGCACCTCAGTCCTTAAAGGACACAGGAGTCATTAGAAGGCTCCAGCCAAGCTTAATGAGCTTTCTGCATGGGGGGAAAACGGTGCCCCACAACACAGTCTATACAAATGGGAGTCAAATAGCCTTAGTGAGAATAGTTAGTTTGGAAGATTAAGTAAACACTGTCTATCTGTACATATGGTGCTCTGTTAATACATTTTCGAAGTGGCAAGGAAAATATTTAAGTGCCAACTTCAAAACCACAAAACTGTCTAAATATTCTGTCTTACTAGTGAAATACTTTGCCAATTTATAATGTAAATATGGTATACAGACATTATTTTTAAAGATTTTTCTCTTTCATTGTATGAGTTCATTTTTATAAAAAAGTGTAGATGAACTAGACAGTGTGAATATCTTTTCTCTGATTTTCTTTTTTTTCTTTTTTTTATTATTGTTAAAAGAAAAATTTACATTTACTTCCCTTGTTCCCGGCCCTCCCGCTCCCCCACTACCCCACCACCCTGCTTCTTAAGATGGGGCAGGATACCCCGCCAGAAAGTGTGGAATATATACACATTAGAATACTACTTAGCGGAAAAAAACAATGACATCTTTACTCTGATTTTCTATATTTTTATCTTAACATTGCTTTTATCTACCATAATTGTTTTATTCTAAAACATGTTCACATGCTCCAAATGACACAAATAAATTTAATAGATTGGGCTGTTTATTTGATAGACAAGAGAGGGTTTGCTTATTTCTTTAAATTAAAGTTAATAAAATCTTTATTAATACTAAAATTTTAAACACATACCCACTCATTTCAATGTATGGAACATTCCTGAGTCTTCTTGAGACTTGATGTTGTGAGGAAGCAGGGGTCAGACTAGATATATAATGGCATAAAAAACTCTTTAGGGCAATGGCAAAATGGACTCAGCGGTTAAAGCACTTTCTGCATTTCTAGAGGATCCACCCATTCATATGAGACAGCTCACGATCACCTGCAACTCCAGCTCCAGGGGATCACACACCCTCTTCTAGCTGAAAAGTTTCTGTACCCCGGTATTAAGCCTCTCTGCCAGTGCAGCCAATCAAACCAAGTCCAATTAAGAATGAATAAATCCAGGTTTAATCTGAGCAAAGGATCCCTCTGTGGGCCCAGGGGAAGAAGAGAAACCCACGAGAGGAAGTCGGTGATCTTAAATAAATACCTTCAGGGGTGGAGCCACTGCTTGGAAGGTTTTGGTGCACACCCACACCCACCCACACCGAGCTGGAGATTCAGAACACAGGCTTCCATGGATGCTCACACATATTTGCATACAAGCTAATAGACACACACTCATAGGCATAAATAAAACATATCTAAGAACAAATTAATATTATGGAAAGCAGTAAGTAGCAAAGAAAAGGAAGTAACTTTAGCATTTATATAAAATGAGACAATCATGGCAGATGGCGCTAGGTAGAAGTATAAAAAGCAGACCATCATACAGCATAATTATGAACAAATTGTGTACAGCATGAATTCATGCAGAAGAGAAGACATTTAGAAACTACTTCTCAACTAGCAGATCCAGGTTGTAGTTCTGATACACAGCCACATGAATTTCTCCTCCATGGACCAGTTTCACCAGGGGCATCATGGGTAGCATCCTGGCCAAAAAAAAGAAGAGCAGCCTTTGTTTACTTTGCAGCAATTTGGTATGATCTATGAATGTTCATAAAAAAAAGTGAAGAAGAAGAAGACTGAGAAGAGTGTGAAGAAACACTGCACATAAAATGAGCCGTATAGTATGATGCATTTGGGAGGTTATACACGATCAAATATGTCACAATATGGAGAACAGCCTGCTAGCTATGTTTCACAAGCCATAGGTTCTGCATTTGCGAGTTGCTCAGCTCCTTGTTCTTTGATGAAGCCACAGTCATGGCATGCAGCCAGGCTAAAAGCCCTTGTAAATATAGCTTGTTTCACAATATCACCAGTGGCAACCACTCTTAGCAACAGTCATTGACTGTAGAAACCGTCTGGTAGCTGGGCAGTGGTGGCGCACGCCTTTAATCCCAGCACTCGGGAGGCAGAGGCAGGCGGATCTTTGTGAGTTTGAGACCAGCCTGGTCTACAAGAGCTAGTTCCAGGACAGGCTCTAAAGCCACAGAGAAACCCTGTCTCGAAAAACCAAAAAAAAAAAAAAAGAAAGAAAGAAAAAGAAACCGTCTGGTATCAGTACCACCTGTGTGTGGAGTTTTGGTACCTATATGAATACCAACGGCATCATTTACTAGACCTTTGCAATTTGGCTTCTCATGTAAATATATGGAAAGAATTAAAACTGATTTTCTAGAATATCCCCTTCATTGCTTGTGTAAATTAACTTGTAGGATAACAAGAAACAAGAATTATTGTTCTTACAATTATATGTATGATAGCATGGTTGCTTGCTATTTATGACATCTTTTGAATTTTTAACTTTTAGTTGTTTCTAAAATATTTGAGAATGATATTGTATGAAGCCTGAAATGTGATTTAAAATAATTCATTAATGAGAGATGTAGAGGAAAGTAGAGATGAAAGAAGGCAATGATTCAATTAAGGAAACATGTCGGATTTATACTCACCATATAACAATTTCCATCTCATATATCATTGATACTTTCCACATTTAAAGGTAAAATCAGATTCCAATTAGACATTCCTTTTCCAAGACTCTTTTCAACCACCAGCTATCAAAATTTCCAATTTCGTTTAATTATACTTAATGTCTATCTCTAGGTATTTGTTTTTCATTCCAAACACCTGTTTAATAAACAAACCTAAGTTTGGTTCTGCTTGTAGGTCATGGCCCCAGAATTTTTTCTTTTTCTTTTTTCTGGGGGGGTTTTTTGTTGTCGTTTTTGTTTTTTGGTTTTTCGAGACAGGGTTTCTCTGTGGCTTTGGAGCCTGTCCTGGAACTAGGTCTTGTAAACCAGGCTGGCCTCGAACTCACAGAGATCCACCTGCCTCTGCCTCCCGAGTGCTGGGATGAAAGGCGTGTGCCACCACTGCCCGGCCCAGAATTTTTTCAAATGAACAGAATAAAATATCATAAATTGTACTGCAGCATCAAGAGTGATGTGTGTGCATGCAAATATGCAAATATGTATGTGTCTGTCTGAATGTGTGATCAGACAGCACAAAATCCCAAGTGAAGGTTAAAATGAATTAATTCAGTGTTAAATAACAAATTAGGGTAATAATCAGAACAAAGTTTATGGTTTTTATAAATATCCCCCAATAACCCATTAAAGGCTTAGTGCCACTACTGGAGATATCAGCAAACATTGAGCTGCAGGCTGGTATGAGGAAGTTAGATCATAAACACATGCCTTTGAAGGGGATATAATACTGCTGACCTTTCCTCTCTTTCTCTGCTGACCGTCACAAGGTGAGCAGGTTTACAACCAGGCTCTTTTGCTATGGTACATAATACTGCCACAGGACAAGCTGGAAGGGCCAAGGCACCACCAAGACCTCTTAAACCATAAGCCAAGTAAAGCTTATCATGGATTTTGCCAATAGAAAACTGACTAACACAACTGCTGTGGGAGCTCCTTCTGCTCCTTCAGCCAATAGCCTTTACGATACCAGCCCACTTGGGCGTGGTCTCTTATACTACAAATGCAGCTTTAAAGCATGTGCTTGCTCTCTTGCTTCCGGCTCTCACTTCCAACTGCTAGACTCTGTTCCTGTTCCTCGTTCATGAAGAGGACTGTGATTTAGAACAGTGATCTGTAAGTCTTCTCTAAATAAATAACCCTTTATTATACATAATTCTGAACTAGTGCGTGATTCTTTTGTATCTTCCACCATCACACAACATAATTGTGTTTAGCTTTTGTAATTTCTATTGGAATAGCCCAAGGAGGAAAATGGACCCAGTTGTAAAGAAAAAGGTAGAAAGTTTTGTGTGTGTGTGTGTGTGTGTGTGTAAATGAGCATATATAACTATAACTCACAGAGCAAGATATGATCTATACCTTGAAGGGTGGTGGTACGTTATTAAGAGCATCAATGGGTAAAACACTAGAAGTGTAAGAACTATGATTTCAGGAGGAAACACACACATGCACTAGATTTGCTAGCTGGGCTGGTAGGATTGCTCAGTGGGTAAAGGCTTTCACTGCAAATCCTGGTGAACTGGATTTAACCACAGAATCCTCATGAGGAAAGGAAAGAATCAACTCCCATAAACTGTCCTCTGACCCCTGTACACATTCTGTCAGTTTGCCAAGATTTCAAGGTCAAGATGAATATTTTTTTAAACATATTTTTTAAGATGAATATATTTTTTAAACATAAAAATATCTAATATTTCTGTAGATTAACAGTGAGCAAATGAAAATGAAATTTAAAAATACTCTTTGTGTTAACAAAAAAATCTAAGCCTACTTTGATTTAAATTTAAGCTTTCTTAAAAACAAAAAAAGAAGCTGTCGAACGCCTATGTATTAATACCTACAAAACATTACTGAGCTGAAGGAAATCTATATAAATACAGTTATGCACTATTCATAGACTGGAAGATTCATTAGTAAGATGTCAACTCTTTTCAAGTTGATCCATAACCCAGGTAAACCCAACCCAAAGCTTAACATTTGTCTGTTCACTTTGGTAGAAAATGGCCAGTTGAGAACTGAACTTGTCCCATAGTTACTTTGTTGAATATCCTAATCGTCACCATAGAAATTTTGCATGATGAATGGAGATAGAGCCAGAGACCCACATTCACATCAGAACAAGGGATCGAGCTACCAAGGTCCAGTGGAAGAGCAGAAGGAGGGAGAAAATGAGAAAGGAAGTCAGGACCATGAGGGACTGGCCCACCAACAGAGACAGTGTGCTCCATCTATTGGGAGCTCATCAAATCCAGTTGGACCAAGACTGAATGAGCAAATGACCTAACTGGACTCTATAAATGTGACTGCCAGTGGGGACTGACTGAGAAGCCAACGATAATGGCACTGGGACCTATCTCTTCTGCATGTATTGACTATTTGGGAACCTATTCTATATGAATGCACATCTTCTTAGACTGAGATGGAGGGGGGAGAGCCTAGGGCTTCCCATAGGACAGGGTATCCTGCACCATCTTAAGGAAGCAGGGGGAGGGCGGTGGGGTAGTGGGGGAGTGGGAGGGCCGGGAACAAGGGGAGTAAATGTAAATTTTGCTTTTAACAATAAAAAATAAATAAATAAATTAAAAAAAAAGAAAATGGCCAGTTGACCATGCTCAAGGGGTGCAGTTGAAGAGAAGGAGGAGAGATTATATAAGCAAGGGGGGTTAAGATCATGATGGGGAAACCCACAGAGACAGCAGATGTGAACTCGTGGGAGCTCATGGACTCTAGACCAACAGCTAAAAAGCCTTCATGTGACCGACCTAGGTCCTCTGCATGTGGGTGATAGTTGTACAACTTGGTCTGTTTGTGGGGCCCCTAGCAGTGGGACCAGCATCTATCCCTGGCATATGAGCTGGCTCTTTGGAATCTATTCCCTATGATGAAATGCCTTGCTCAGTCTTGATGCAAGGGGGAGGAGCTTGGTCCTGACTTGACTGGACATGCCATGTTTTGTTGACTCCCATGGGAGGCCTTACCTTTTCTGAGGAATGGAGGAGGAGAAGGAGGTAGGGGAGGAAATCAGAGGATAAGAGGGAGGAGAAACTGTGGTTGGTATGTAAAATAAATTTTAAAAATTGATAAAAACTAAATTTTAAAAAAAGAAAATGACCAATTGATTCTAGTTGATGTGCAAATGCAAAGAACATACCAAAGTCATGACAACTTTAAGAAAAAGAACAAAGTTGGAGATTTTTTATCACTACAGGTCAAGGTGGATGGTATTGGCTCAAGTATAGAAATAGATCACAATGAAAGAATAGAATCCATAAGCCCAAGATATATGATCTACTGGTTTTCTAACAGAAGTGTAAGAACCATTCAATGAAGAAGGAGGCATCGTTTTGCCAACGGATTCTAGAACAACTGGATATTCACATGTAGAAACTTGCTGAAGACCATTAGCCAGGAAGAAAATACAAATCTACACCAGCCTGGGATACCACTTTAGGGCTACATAAACCGTTAAGATTACATATTCTAGACATGCTGTTGGCACACAACCAGAACCTCATACACACACTGTTGTCAGGAATCCAAAAAGGTACTACCACTTTTGAAAGCTAAAACCTCTAAAAAATTAAATAAATGATCACGGTATTCCATCCATAGCCAACCACTCAGGGGAGAAGTATGTGTTCACCATATGTTACAAAAACACTTGTATCTGAATGCTCATAGCAGAAAAAGAAAAAAATGAGCAATACCTAAAACAGTAACCAGTAAATAAGTAGAAAAAGCAATTATAGTATATCCACACAGCAGGAAATGATAAGAAGCATAAGCTACTGATAGATAGGATTAAATCTAAAAAACATTTTTGCTGAAGTTGAAAACTAAACAAAATAATACACATCTTATAAATATAGTTGCTTAAGATTCTGGAAATGGTGCTATCCTCATGACAAGTTCCAAGTAAACAGAAACAGGAAGTTGATATTACAAATTAGAGCGGTGAAGCTTTAGAAATGATGGATGTGCCTCTTGATCGCTGTGGGAATTTCACTGGTGTATACTATACAAAAACTTTTTGCTACTTTTTTTTTATATTTTCCATTTTTATTAGCCTATAGTCATTAAAGTTAGGATTTGGTTTCATAGACAATTTCCTTCACATACAGCATGTACTTTAACCGAACTCATCCCTTGTCTCCCTCCTTCCCTCTCTCCCTCCCTCCCTCTGTGTGTGTGTGTGTCTATGTGTCTGTGTCTGTATCTATATAACATCTAGAATCCACAAATGAGAAATAATATGCTATTTGTCTTTCTGACTCTGGCTTATTTCACTTTAACATGATGATCTCCAGTCAAATACATTTTCCAATGAATCACATAATTTCATTTGTCTTTATGGATGAACAAAACTCTTTTGCTTGTACATACCAGATGTTCTTTATCTATTTCTCTGTTGATGGACACCGAGGCTGAAGACCACTACCCAAACATGGGTGTGCAAGCATCTCCATGCTGTGCTGATGCAGAGGCCTTCAAATATTCAATTGAAATACTTGTATTTTATTGTGTATGAGTCATAGCATACATATACACTTGGAAAGGGATGATCTTTTCAATGTGCTAACAATTTAAGTAGCCTCATCCCAAGGGAACTCACGCAACCTTTCCACGTGCCCCCTGTCGTTTCACAGACTTTGATCACTGGCCTCTTGAGGCCTTCCTGCTGGGAGCCTTTGGATGCCCTTGATAGCAGAAAACATTGACGAGGTTGTTTGCCCTGCAATTTACTATTGCTAGAGAACGAAGAGTGATTTGTGAGAATGATTCTCTTTACTGAAATATCTCAAGAAGATCCTTTGCTTAATGTTATTTTCTTTCTGATTATGTACTTTCAGGTGTAAACAGCAAGGGAGGCTCTGGATATTTGGTTTTATAGAGCTAATACAGTATCAACAATAGCAAATAGCAAGTTGATGCGATGCTAAGTTGATTATCCTAGTGTTGCTACTGATGCTTCCACACTTGTCTCTTTTTGGGTTTGTAGTGGTCAGATTCTGAGTAGCCTCCCTGGAGACCTGTCTAATTCCTTTTAGTAGGCATGTCTGTCCTCCTGCCGTAAGCACAATGCTGACACAGATTCCAGCCCCACTTTCTGAAACTTCTGCACTTCCATACACTGTGGAGGCAGATGAAGGGCTACAGACTTTAAAAAGAAGGACAAGCCATGCAACTTGGTTGTGCTTTTCAGTCTTAGATCCAACTTAGGGTTTTTAATTTGTCTCTTCTCCAACAAGACCCATGTGGATCTTTGAACTTTGTTAGTAGCCAGAAAAAATTATTATTTGTATTTTCAATCTAACAGTCTGCTTTTACTTCTCCATAAAAACAATTTTGAACATTTTAACTTAAAAATTGGTTATATTATAAGTATATAACAAATTTGCAAATAAATAAAAGCATCCCACACTAAAGAATACAGTTAGAATTGGTGTTTGAAATGAAAAATGTGAAGGTTCAAATCAATTTCTACACTTTCAGTATTGAAAATAATTTAGGCACTTATCCACCATCTAGGACATGACAATTAGCACTCTGTCTTCTCTTATGACTTGTGCCTGCTACCTGCATTCAGTCCTTTCTTATCCCCTGATATTGATCTTTCCTGTTCCCTTTTTTTCTCATGTTGTACTGTACCCACAGACACATTGTTTAAATATAAAGTGGGTGTGCTTAGAATGCATAATATTAAACAGGGTCAGAAATAAACCACAAGTTCTCTTTCATGGTGAATATAACCAAAAATGGTTTATAGACACTTCTTCATGACTCAGTTATGGCCTTGGAAACTATCAAAATCATGAAATAACAGAGTATTTTTAGCTCCTTATAGCAAATCAAGGGCTAAAACGATATCTCAGTGGGTAAAGACAATTGCTGCCAAACCTGAGGGCCAGAGTTTGATCTTCAGGACCCATATGGTAGTAAAAGAAAAACAACTCCCTCAAATCCTTCCCCATAAATAAGTAAATAAGTTTGGAGAAGGTGATGCACGCCTTTAATCCCAGCACTCAGGAGGCAGAGGCAAGTGGATCTCTGTGAGTTCAAGGCCAGCCTGGTCTACAGGGCTAGTGCCAGGACAGCTCCAAAGCTACACAAAGAAATCTTGTCTTGAGAAAAAAAAAAGATAGATAGATAGATAGATAGATAGATAGATAGATAGATAGATAGGTAGATGAAAGAAAACATAATAAAAGTTTTTAACCTATCAAAAGACAAGAATGCATTTGTTTCTTTATAAAAAATAAGATTGTTTTCTTCATAAATGCAAGTTAATCACCAATCAGCAATAGCATTACCTTTTACTACTTAAAATTGTGTCACTAATTTTTCCTCTAAGATATATTTACCCTGGGTATTAGAAGACCCAAATCATTTATTTTGAAAAGTTGAGGTAACAAAAATGCTCCAGCTAAGCGTGATGCTTCACACTTAATTCCAGCACTTGGGAAACTGAGAAAGAAGGATTATGGTGAGTTTGAGAACAGTAATACTCTTCTGCAGGGTTCCCTGAGCCATGAGGGCAGGAAGTTTGTGGGGACATCACATTTAAAAGTGAGTGTTCCGTGTCCCTAACTCTCTCAAAATGTCTGGCTGTGGCTCTCTGTATTTGTGCCCACCTGCTGCAGGAGGGAGCTTCTCTGATAGTGACTGAGCAAGTCACTGATCTATAAGTATAGCAGAATATCATCAGAAGTCAATTTATTGCCTTGTTGTTTGGGGGTTTTGTTTACAGTACAACCCTGGACTACTTAGTCTCAGGTTCTTGGTCACCAAAGCATTGTTGATTATGGGCTTCAACTCATGGAGTGGACCTTAAGTCAAATCAGATATTGCTTGGTTACTCCTACCATTGCCTTAGCGTATCTCGCTAGCAGGACACCATCATATATCCAAGAGTGTGTAACTGGGTTGGTGCTTAGGTTTCTTCTTTGGCAAGTACCAAAGTACCAAGCATCATCTCACATTCACCCATAAGGATGAATAATCTATGGAGACACCACCTCTACTTCTCCATGTTCATTGAGTTGTGTAGGTGTTGTCGTCAACAATGGGATCTTGCCGTCATTTTGTGGAGAGCAATCTATCACCTTGACTAAAGCCTGAGTTGTTTGGGGGTTTCCCATAGAACCCCTTTGGCCAGTAACTCAGTTAGATGTAATCTACCTCTGGTACTGGAAGCTTCATTTGGTGACGAGATGTCCAGCTGGTGCTCTGTCTCCCAGGATTTGATGATTGCATTTAGATTGCTTTCATATATGTGTATATTTTAGGAAGCTTCTACTGAATTAGGTTCCTATGTTCCTTCTCAAATGGCTGTTAGTTTTAGCTTTCTCTTCCTGTATTCCCTCCCCCTCTTCCCTCTCTCTCTCAATTTAATCCTTCCATTTCAGTCATGTCCCCCCATACTCCATCCATATGTATCTATTCTATTTCCCCTTTCTAGGAAGATGAATCTGTTCTCCCTAGCCCCTTTTTCTATACCTAACCTCTGTGACTTTGTTGATTGTCAATGTACGTAATCATTGACTTAACAACTAAAATCCATGTAAGTGAATACATACCATCATATTTGTCTTTCTGGGTCTTGGTTACATTGCTCGGGATGATATTTTTCTGGTTTCATCCATTTATCTGCAGATTTCATGATTTCATTTTTAATGACTAAATAATAATCCATGTGTAAATATACCACATTTTCTTTATCCATTTATCTACTGAGAGGTATCTAGGTTGTTTCCAATTTCTGGATTTTATAAATAGAATGAAAATAGTTAAGCAAGTGTAAGATCTATTGGGTCTATGCCCTAGAGCAGTATAGCTGGTTCTTGAGGTAGAAAATCCCCATCTTCCTGAGGAATGACCACACAGAAACGACATTGAAAGCAGAGAGCTACTGCTAACCCGGAGAGGACCCCTAGTCCTTCTTAAGAAGGCTTGTTCATAAACAAATATTGAGAAATAGTGCTGAATTCCTCAGTACACAGCAGCCTCATCAAATCCTTTGAGAATTGCTGCTTAATATGCTTCTAGCGCCTCAGGGGAATCAAACCTGCATTGTGTTTGTCTAGTGGAAGGAGAAGAGGAATTGATGAATTGATGCAAGAAAAAGTTCCCCAGAAAGGGAAAAATTACAGAAAATTGGCTGTTCTGAGAATATGGGGTTTTCTAATCTGTTTAAATGTGCTTTCTCTGGAAAGACATTAGCCAAGAAAATTTGTTTTGATTGTACTGATGAATAAATGACAAAGTTAATAAAATCAATCATCGCCTAACCGCCCTAATTTTCTATGAAATCAACAAAATCTTTATGCATGGAAAGGCAGAAAAGTCATTTGTCACCATTCAAGGAAAAAAGAAAATTATAACAATTCCCTAAATAGCTAGATTCTAATTATTAACTTTATTGCACAGTTTTCTTTAATACTCCAAAAATGTATTATTCCTTACCTTTTTCATTTTTATAATTTTTTTCTAAATTTTTTGAGACTAATTATATCATTCCCCTCTTTCCTTTCCTCCCTCATCTCCTCCAAGGCAACCCCCAACACACTCTAACTAAAATTCATGATATCTTTTTCATTGCTTAATATGTGTGTGCACATATACATGTGTGTATACATGCACATACATTTTAATATATATATAAACATATACACATATATATAAACTCACACATATATATTTAGGACTACACAAATATGTATATGTATTCATAAATATGTAAATGTAACATGCTCAGTCCGAATGACAAGACTTTTAAGTGTATGCTTTGGGGACAGCACTGAGTCCCAGGACATCACTAACCATCACAGTAATGCTAAGACTCCCTGGTCCTCAGATCATTTTGATGATGATATGAGTCAGAATGCTTTAGAAGAGCAGCTACTATGTATGACTGCTGCAATGAGCACCCTCAAAAACGTTGTTGGTGTTTTTATTTATTTATTAGTGGGTTTTTGGACAAGGATCATGCTGAGTATTTCTTAGACTTTCAAGATTATTCCTCACTAAAATCTACATCAGTCCTCTTCTAATCCAGATTCCTGCTGCCTCATTCTAATTCCCCAGGCCTGAGGTGGAGGGAGGGCCTCCAATTTACATTTCAAATAAGAACACCAGGTGCATCTTGGGACAAGGTGCTGTGGAGGACAGGCTCAGGAAAAGTGATGCTGAGCTGGAAATCTGAGACAGGTGTGTGTCTACTAAATGAAAGATTAGTAAAATCTATTCCAAATGTATCAAAGACCTTACGGTAAAGGCCTGAAACTCCAAAACTGCTGGGAGAGGACAGAGTAAGCTAGGCAAAGCAGGGACTTTCTGAAAGAACCTTCACAGCTCACTACATTATACCAAGGATTGACAAGTAGGATTACGTGAAATTAAAAGGGTTCTGCACAGCCAGGATAATAAGAGACAACACATATAGAACGGAAGGAAAATCTTTGCTCACTACCCATCTGTTATGGACTGATATCTAGAATGCATTTAAAAAGTGGGATCTAATTAAATACTGAAAAAGCAAAACAACCCAATCAATAAATGGGCTAAAAGAAAAAGAAAAAAAAACCAGATGCTGACAAGGATGTCGGGAAAGAAAATCCTCATATACTGCTGGTAGGAGTGAAATTAGTGCAACCACTAACAAGTGAAGGGTGGGATTCCTCGCGAAACTAGAGATGGAACTTCCAAACGCTGTGGCACTCCTGGGTCTATATGCTCATGCACTCATCCAGTCACAGAGATACTAGCACACCCGTGTTCATTCCTGCACTGTTCACAGTAGCCGAGGCGTGAAACCGGCCTAGATGTCTGCCATGAGGACGTGAGGGAAAGGAACGTGCTGCGTGTATGTGCAATCTGGTTATTCAGTCAAGAATCAAAGGGGAAATGGGTGTTGTTGTCCCCAAGTTGAGACCCCCAGAGAGACACCACTGGAATCCAGTCAAGTCCAGAATGCAAAAGCAAGGTTTCTTCTTTCCAGCTAGCTGGGAGCTCCTCCATTACATATGACACAGTGCAGTAGGGAGAACTGCCATTCCTCTTTGGGGTTGACATATATAGACAAAAAACGCAAGCCAGGTTGACTCAGGGTCAAAGGAGTTGGTTTTGCTAGATACAGGGTATGGACTACTTCTGCATACCCTCTCCCTCCTTTAAGCAGCTACTTCTGCTTCTGTGCATGGCCCCCGCCCTCCCCCAAGCAGTTACATCTGCTTTTGTCTAGACCACGAAGCTGGGTGTCCACAGGGGGCTAGCTGCTGGGGACAGTTGGTCCGCACTTTTGCAAAGGTTCCTGTTTCCAGCTAACTCTTGATTCCGCAAAGTTTCTTGAACCCAGTGCCTTAATCAGCTCCTGATCAAGCAAAGTTTCTTAAAATTTTCCATGTTCTTACAGGCGTCATTGAGCTTTGTCATAGTAAGCAAAATAAGCCTAGATCAGAAGACAGATATTATCTATTTCTTCTCATTTTTGGATCCTGGACTTCTTATATACATGGCACGACATGAGCTGAAGGGAGGCTGGGTGAAGAAAAGAAAGTAGATGGAGTATGAAGGAAAATGGAGAAAAAAGAGAATGGGGCGATATGATAAAAATACATGGCACACTTGACATTGTCTCTATGAAATCTAACACTACCTAAAAAAATATACACCCATAAAAATTCTCAACTGAAGAATGACTAAGTCAAAGGCTTAGTTTTAAGCACTGCATCTTTGGATCTGAAATAAGCTTCCTTAACGAAAACAGCCTGAGAGGCAGCCATCAAAATTGCTATGAGCATCTTCCATTTATACACAGCCACATAGACTGTTAACGCTACTTCACAGTACCTATCATCTTCCCTGGTCTGGAGACTGCAATCACACGGGCTTAGGCTTCATGGGCATTTGGACAAGATTCAACTCCACCTTACGAAAATACCATGGCCAAGAAACCCATGTAACAAGTCATTTGAAACCAAATAGATATAGAAGAGCCTAGGAAAAGTCAGGGCCTGTGGGATGACTAAGGTTCTGATAAATCAGTGAGGAGTGGTGGGGAGGGGGCCAGAGTGTCATGGCCTTGCTTCTGTGTCGGTTGGTCATTCCTTGCAACTGCCCCTGACAAGCATTCCGGTCCACTGAGCATGCCCAGTTGTGTGACCGACTTTCACCAAATAGAACTATCAGGACCACCTAAAAGTTTTACCAACATCAGGTCAGTAAAGTGGCCACCAGAATGAATCATTCTTTAACTTGTGATCAATGAACCCAGCAATGGAGAAAGCATCTCCTTTCGTCTATAATGATGGTTTGAGTCTTACTTTCTAATTTCTTCCTCCTCGGACATACTGGTCTCCTCCAAAGAGACGTTTGGTGAGATGCAGCTATCTTGGTTAGCAGGAGCTCAGAAGCAAAACAATGTGATGGTGGTAGAGCCCTGTATCTTCCGCCTCAACAGCAAAGCCATCACCAGAAGCTCCCAGATCACCCTGCCTATCAAGTGAGGAAGGATTTTCACTTAGGGCACCTTATGTGAGAAATTTGCCAACTTGCTTCGCTGACATTTTAGCTGAACTGCTTCTGATACTTAGGTGTTGTCCCTTTGTAAAGGCAAAAACAGCCAAGACAACTCCAAGCATGGAGGAATACACAGGTAAGCATCTCTGGGTCCTGAGGAGTAAGAAGTCTAATATGTGGTTTTTTTTTTTCTGCATGATTATCCCCCTCAAAGGTTTTCTGAAAGGCTGTTGCTGAGGTCAGATTATTTCCCTCTATTTCCTCTTTATTTAAAACTAAATAAAATTAAAATGTTGTAAAGGGACAGTGATAGACTAGAAGGCTGAAATAGTTGTATTTTAATTGACTTGAGGGAAAGAGTATATATATGTATATATATGCGTGTGTATATGTATATGCATATAGTATGTGTGAACATGTATACATATACATACATATATATAGCTGCATATATAGACATGTACATATATATACCAGAAGGATTGATTCTTATTTAATTTTGAATATTTTTAAATCTTTGAACAATATTTTCTTCCAATTTTTAAAAGTGCTATCTTTTGTTTTGCCTAAAGTTCTACACTAACAGGGTATGTGCTTGACTCAGAGGCTCATGGGAAATCGTTACCCCTTTCTCCTGCCAGTCTGCCATTAGCCAGCCTGCCATTGCTGCAGTCTTTTGATTCCAACTTCGTTGTTGCTGTCGCTGATGGTGGTGGTGGCTGTAGCGGTGGTGGTGGTGGTGGCGGCGGCAGATGCCGTGGCAGCGTTTAATTACTTTTTATAATGTTTTTTCAAAAAATGTATTTCTGGAAAGTACAAATCCAATACTTAGGTCTTCACTGGGAAAAAGCAAAGTGTCATGAACACGGAGCCAGAAGAAGGTCCTCGGAAGCACAAAAAGGCAGATAAACAAGAAGAAAGTTTAGCAGGAAAGCAACAGTGCTCATTAAGGCAGGAAGAAAAATCAAGCAGTGATTTCCACTGTTTCTTCTAATGCTAAAGTCAGGCATGAAGGATTTATCCCGCTGAACCTGTGAGTTGACCTTGCTAGAGGACATATAGAGAGTACTACACCCTTGATCAGAGCCCTAAGTGGGAATCCAAGCAGGTTCTATCTGCACCTCCACACTGATCTTTGGTTTCAGAATGATCACCAGGCATCTGTTAGCATAAAGTCCCTTGGGGATAGGAAACATAAGTGCAATAAATCACTATCAAGTGTTATCAATGAAAAAGAGAGACAGAGCTTTTTAAGGGGACAATGGAGGCAGACAAAAAATGAATTTCTGTGGCTGCTGCTCATGGGGAGGTGCAATTTGATGTGTGTTTAATTCTTCGTCTGTGTATTTTAGAGATGTTTGGTGATATTAACCTCACTGTTGGGATGCTGAGTAAGGAGGACAACATTAGCAAGGTATGGAAAGATCTCTTTCCCATTCATCTTCTCTAATCCAGCAATTGAGACATGCTATACACGTTCCCCTTTGCTTCGGCTTCCTTCTTTTTTTCTAGTTTCTCTTACGTCATTCTATATTTTAGAAAATTCATTTGTAATAGCAGTCATTACAGCACTGAAATAATGGTATTAGGATTTCAAGAATCAGAAGTTATGAAGGATATGCTTGTTCATAACCACATGAAGGCAGAGGTAGAAAGAGGGGAATGCTGAGTCTATTACCATGGGATTTAGATTCTCCTCCTTTGTAATGAGAGGGTTACTTTGAAAATGGGCAGATTTTCCATGCTCACCTATCATGCTGTCCCACAATTTGAAAATTTCTGTGGAAATGGAAGGTTTCTCAGGCATCAAGGGCCAAAGAACGGTTACAACCTTTCCCCAAACACTTGTCAATGAAGTGGAGTGCTTGATTCTCTCCACATACCATGTGTTATGCAATGCTCCTTCCTCACAACTCTGCCGTGTTGTATTTCTGTTTTGATTTGACAACTGAGAAAAATGAAACACTGATACATTGTGTGACTCACCCAAATAAGGAGAGGCACAGCATAACCAGGCAGAAGCCCATCTCACGCCAGCAAAGTCATCCTCATAATTGTCCAACATTGCCTTCTGGGAAAGGCAGTGTCTATGGTGTTATCCTGTGTCTTAGTGATGTTCAGCCCTGCTTGCATTTTGTTAGCTTGAAGAAAACTCCGAAGTCTAGGCCTCACTGCCTAGGATTCTAATTATTTCCTTCAATGACAAGACAGGGCGTATGAAGCTCACGGAGACAGTCCTAACATTAAGTATGATTAACAACCTTTTTGGGACTCTCACAGAAGAAACTAATATTCCCATGGAGCGCTGTTTCTCAAACACTCAGAAATACTTAGGAAATGATTTCTCAACTGATTAAGTACTGAGAAATGGTTTCAAGAGGAGAGAAGAGACTAAACAACAGTATGTTTAGCAACCACTTCTAGGCAGCTTTCATGCTGAAGGAAATTGATCAATGGAAATGGGGGAAGGGAAGACAGCTCAGCAGAGAGGCGCACAGACTGCGCTTGCTGAAGACCTGATTTGGTTCCAACATCCACACCTGGTAGCCCATAAGTGCCTACAGCCCTAGTTCCAAGGGATCTCACTCCCTCTTCTGGCCTTTGTAGTCACTGGACTCACAAGTACATAGATACACACAGGAACATACATATAAACAATAGCAAATAAAAATTTAAAAAAAATAAAAATGGGGTCAAATATGGTTGATCATACCTTTGATCCCAGCACTCAAGAGGCAGAAGCAGGCAGACCTATATCAATATAAGGCCAGCCTGGTCTATGTAGCAAGTTCCAAGCCAGCCATGCCTACATGTGCGGTACCTTGAAAAACAAAAAATGGAAATGGGCCCAGATGTGGAATCAAAATAAAAAATAGCACTAAAACCATTGGGTGAAGGTCTTACCTACGATTTAAGAACTCACAATCAAAAGTGTAGCATCAGCACTCAACAGTAACCACAAACGGAGCTCTCTGTGACTCTTTCCTCAGTTAGGAGTCTATTAGTAACACCAATGTGTTCATAAAGCATTGTTGTTAGCATTAATAAAGTGTTCCAAATAAAGGTGATAGCTCAGTTGCAAAACATGGTAAAGGCTCTATAAGGTGACCTTTGCAAAGAGAACAAAGCCTTCAAAAATCAGAAAATACACATGAAACAAGGCAGGGTTTTAGAGGTGCTTAGATAAGCTCAGGAAACACAGAGAAGAAAAAACAAACTGTGCCTTTTTCTAACACTTTCCTCAGGCCCATCCTACAGACTAATATAAAGGTAGCTATCTCACGCCATAAACACAGATGCAATTCCTGGAGGTGAGTGCTTTAGGCAATTGGAGATCTGAGAACTCCGGTGTCTCTTTCATCTTCCACAAGACGTATCCGCATCTTCAAGATCTGTAAAAGCCCAACATGGACATGTATTCAAATCACATGTCACCCAGATCTGCCCTGCTGTGTAAGAAGGTCTCCCATATTGTCTCTTAGAAGAAAGCCTATAACACTCCTTGGGATGTAGTTTCACAGTGCAACAATGTCCTGGGTGATACGAGGGGGTCCTTAGTGTCATAACAAAGGCCCTAGTTGACGAGCAGCAATTCAGGTGATGGACACTTCCTTGAGAACTCCGCAATAGGAACTGTCAGACACTGACTGCTCTGTCTCTAACTCAACTATGCATTGTCTTAGAAATGTAACAGAATAAAATAAGTTTTAGAATTAATGTTGCTCTATATGTAAGCCTTTGACTCCTAAAGATGCATATTATGCTTAGAAAGTCTAGACATATAATTTGCTTAATTGAGAGTTGTTATTTATTTAGGCTTCATCTTAGTTCTTTATTTTTGAAACTCTAATTCTTTTGTACCCCTCTCTGTTCACAGGAAGACATTTACAGTCGTCTCGCTTCTTTTATCCAGAATATTGACATCTTGGATGATGCAATAGTCCAAAGGTTGATTTATTGTACTTCTAAGGACATGAGGGATGAGGATGTAAGTTTAGTTCTTGGTGGCGAATGTGTACTAGCCCTGGTCTCGAAGACTTTGGGTGATTCAAGCATGCGATGTAAACACACAAAAGCCTTTCCTCCATGGCTGCCAGAGCCAAACTGGAACATTTGTTCTTCAGGGTAGCTTGCATGGGTACTTGCAGTGTCTCTTGGTTACCACTGCATAGATTAGGGAAATGAAGCAAACGTAAGAAAGACTTTAGAGGAAATACTATCCAGCCATCTTTTATATGAGGAAGTTTATACTTGAAAGAGTTGATTTCAGCAGAGCACAGCAATCTGCTGACAGGAAGAAGACCTGGGCCCCTGTTTTCTTGGGTTCCCCTAGCACTTCCTCTTCTATGTACCTGCCTCCTTATCTTGCATTGTCTCACTTCTTTCAAGATCTCAGTGCACGAATTCCTTATGCTCTATGTTTAATCTCTCTGATGCTCTTATGAATACAGTATTTTTTTTATCATGTTGTGATTTTATTCTCGGTTGATCAAATTAACCTAGTTTACCATCACAATAAATACACATGACTCATAATAATTCTAAATTTTAAAATAATTAAATCAGAATGACATCAAAAACAAAGCTCTAAACACTGACCCTATTTCTTTTTACCATAACTTATCCAACTATGGTGCCCCACGCCCGTCTGCGCTCTTTGTACCACCATACAGTTCGTGAGCCGGGCAAGGGGCTGGAGATTAAACACACAAAGACACAAAGACATAGACATGGGTCATTCTTGAAACAGGAATGCCCCAAGAATGCCCCCTGGGCTGGAGATTGAAACACACAAAGACACAAAGACATATACATGGGTCATTTTTGAAACAGGAATGCCCCAAGAATGCCCCCTTTATTGTGTCCAGGGGAAGCTTATATAGGGATAGCCATGCCCCAACCAAATGCACCAGAAATCATTCTCCTGCCATCAGAAACTCCTGAGGGTCTCATGCTCAGAGCAGCTGTAGGCACTCAGATCAGGGGAAAACAAGTTGTTTACAAGAAATTTAGGATCTGGGGGTTCACAGATCCCAACATCCAACCATAGTAATTCATATTTTTAAACATAAAACATAGATTCCCCTATCAAGATACCTGATCAAGTAGCAAGAAAATAATGAACTAGGATTCATAGCCCATGCCTGTAACACCACTCCATGGAAAGCTGGGGAAAGGGTCATGAACTAAAGGTCAGCCTGAACTACATAAGGGAAACTTTGAAGAGAAGGAAAAGAAACATGGTTTGGCCCCAAGTCTAGAAGAACTGAACAAAAATTGTCTCCACACTCCCTGTTACCTTCACCTACCTGAGATATTTGTACTATGAATTTGAAACAGTCTATTCTTCCTCTATCTCAAATCTAGATGAACTTGGAATATTACACAGACTATTTCCCCCTTTTAGACTCTGTCTTCTACATATTTTTTTTCAGATGCCCAGAGAAATCCGAATGCTGGCTGGTGAGGTACTGGTGTCTCTCGCTGCTCATGATTTCAACTCTGTGATGTATGAAGTGCAAAGCAACTTCAGGATTTTGGAGCTGCCCAATGAATTTGTTGTACTTGCCCTGGCTGAACTGGCAACCAGCTATGGTATGAACAGAACACTCCAGATTTTCCCTAGGAAATAACTGCACCCGACTAAACTCCTAAAATCAAAAAGAGAATTAAGGCAAACACAAGAATGTCTATGTTCCACTGCACTAAAGAACACTGAGAGAAAGACATGAGGAGTGCTGTGAGCATAGATGAGCCTGACGACCAGCCATTGACTAACCATAGTGGAGCTCTCTTCCATCCTCCTCTTCCCCTTCTTCTGTCTTCACTTCTACACAAGCACATTCTCCATGAGGCATAAAAGGCCAACAACAGGACACTATATGATGAAAGGTCCAGCATTTGGGAGGCAGAGGCAGGCCTATCTCTGTGAGTTTCAGGCCAGCCTAGTCTATCAAGTGAGATCCAGGACACCCAGACTATCCCACAGAAAAACCCTGTCTTGAAAAACATATATATATATATTGTTTTTAAAAAAGAAAAAAAGGAGCCGGGCGGTGGTGGTGCACGCCTTTAATCCCAGCACTCGGGAGGCAGAGGCAGGTGTATCTCTGTGAGTTAGAGACCAACCTGGTCTACAAGAGCTAGTTCCAGGACAGGCTCCAAAGCCACAGAGAAACCCTGTCTCGAAAATCCAAAAAAAAAAAAAAAAAAGGTTTTCCACCATTTGTTTCCATAATGCTATATTGAACAGATACTACTGATTGCCTATCTGATTTGCTATACCTTGAGGACAAGGACAAAGCTATGTAGGAGATATGGACATTAATGAAGCAACAATCCAAAGAAGCAATTGCTTATTACTAAATCAACATGTATAGGATGCTGCGTTGCTAGTGCTTTCCTTCAGCCCCACCACACCTTAATCAACCATATTCAGGCTTCCAGGGTGGGGGCAGAAGAGCAAGAACACAATCTTCCTCTTGCTCTTCACCTGTCTACTCTGCATCAACCAACCAGCCCTGAGATATTTGTTGTAGCTACAAGAAAGAGGCAGGATGTCCCACATGAGAACGTGAGTGACACATTTTCCTCTTGTGCCCATCACTGCAGAGTCCCAGAGCATCCCCTTCATGATGATGACCCTGCTCACCATGCAGACCATGCTCAGGCTGGTAGAGGACGACAATATGAAGCAGACTTTCTGCATAGGTGGGTACCCCTAGGATTTATATAATTTATATGATGATATGAAGCAGACTTTCTNAGACTTTCTGCATAGGTGGGTACCCCTAGGATTTATATAATTTATATGATGATATGAAGCAGACTTTCTGCATAGGTGGGTACCCCTAGGATTTAGTTTTTGCTTAAGACCCAGACATGCTCCCAGGACACTTCTCAGACAGTGCAGAGAAATCACACGGAGTTTTCTATAAAGTTTTTTTTTTTTTTTTAGCAATTCTGCTCTGCCATCAGTGTGTAAGAATACCAGCCATACCTTAATCTGGTTGGTATGTGGCATTGACTATTAGGTATGTTCCATATGAACAGAGTATCTCATAGTAATAGTATATCATGAAAGTTTTCATTTACATTTTATTAATTATTTATTAAGTAAAATTTCCAAAACAATGTTCATGTTTATTTGATGAGGTGTTAAGATGATTTAGAAACTTTTGCTAATTGTCTATGCTCTCTTTTAGAATAAATTGATGGTTCTTCCCATCTTTATGTTTTTCTCAGTCTGTGGTTGTATTTTTTCAAATGCAGCCCTTGAAAAATTCAGTAAGGCCATTTACAAGTATGTAAACCACTGGAAGGATTTCCCCTACCCCAAACTGGATGCTAACCGGCTCTCTGACAAGATCTTCATGCTGTTCCAGTACATGATGGAGAAATGGGCAACCCAGGCCTCACCCATGAATGTGAGTGGGGCTTCAGATAGGATCAAGTGGCATCCTCATCCCCCCATGCTGGCTACACCCTATTTAGACTTTAGTTGTAACACACACACACACACACACACACACACATATTTAGTGACCTTCTTTAATTTCTTGTCTAAGTTATTAAAGCAATTTTTGGGGTTTTTCAAGAGAAGGTTTCTCCGTGTAATCCTGACTGTCTTGAAGCTCTCTTTCTCTGTAGACCAGGCTGGCCTTATTAAAGTATTCTTTAAGAGTCTTTTTAATGAAACTTTTTAAAATTTCTCTTTTTCTTGCATAGTAAGTTCAGGTCTCATGGGTATCATTAATTATGATTTGGGGATATATCAAGTCTATCAAATTTTTATTCAATTTCAAGTCACTGCTTCTCCATTGTCCTATCCAAAGTTTCTTGAAAGGCAACAACATGCCCGATCCAGATGGAGATATATTAGATTGAACAGAAAAAAATCACACTCTAATATTTCAGTGTGTGGGGAAAAAATAGGTAAATGAGAGAATGTCAACTCTTTTGAGTTTCATATATCATAAATTACATTTGGTTTGAATAATTAACTAAGAAAAGCAATAGGTTCAAAAATTCTCTGGTGTCTATCGATAACACAATTAGATAAATAGTGCCAAAAGAATTCACTCAGCTGTATGAAAATACTGCAATTCTTTATGATGAATGAATTACAAAATACTTTCACATATGTAATCCATCCTTATTTTGCTTAATATAATTTTTAATTAATGTATATTTGAAAGCAGGTTAATTATATAAAAGAATCACTACAGCTGACCCAGTCTCAAATGAAATAAATGGTACTGCTATGAGCCCCTGAATTTTAATGTAGTTTGTTATCAAATAAAACTTTGCCAATTACCACATATATTTCCTACAGAAAGTAGGCTATCAAAGTCTTCATTAAACTGTCAATTTTTATTTTAAAAATTAGTTTTTTAAAGAAAAGGATAGTGGTGATACCTAGATTTTTGTGATCAATATTTGTCATATATTGTGCACTGGAAGTTGTTCATTTCCAATGTCAAATGGAAGCTAGGCTACGGTGAACTTCTGGGAAGGGTGAGAGGCAAGAAGTGGAGGTAGGAAATTTAGAACAGGACATCTCAAAACTTTAAGAAAAGGAGGAAAGTAAGCAAAACTTTGTAGGGAAAATGGTGTGAGGGGAAAGTGTCAACATAACATGGAACATTGTGTGACACTCCTCTTGGGGTTTCATGATCCAACATCTACTCATGGGAGATAGGGAACTGACACCAGATGAAACATCACCAAAGTCCATCTTGATGTTACTCATGGGATACAGTGGTTAGTTTCAGGAACAGAAGTTACTCCTGCAAGACAGCTGCATCACCAAAGCCCATCCCAGCATGGGTGACAATTCATGGAAGCTAGAAACTTACAGTGTGCTACACAACCTGCAGGTGGCTTTACTGGGTCGAAGGGTGCCCTTTCCAGGCATCTCAGCTGGTTTCTGCTTTATTCGGGTGATTGAGTTTGCCTGAGAGCATCTCTCATGCCACCTTAGAGCTTACCTATGCCTAGGGAAGGAGAGACCTAGAGCATGTTGTCAGTTTCAGGAACTTCCTGAAGTCACTGAGTTCTTTGTTTCCTGCTCTTAATGAGCTTCCCTGAAGGATGGAATGTTTCACCCTCTTTTAAAACTTTGTTCCATCTCCCTATAAACAACTTGGGTCTTGATGAGCTGCCCTGCAAAATGGAAGGTTGTAATCTCAGAGAGTGAAGGGTTCTGTCACGAGAAACAAACTTCCCTGCAGGAAGCAATGGTTCATCTCAACCTTACAACATCCTGTTGCCTTACACTTCACATCTTGTGTCTTACAAGCTTCCCTCCAAAACGGAAGGTTTTCATCTGGAGGAAAGTGCTCTGCCACACAATCATGTAGCTCTTGTAACACTCTTTACCTATGCATTTTCCAAAAATATAGAACTGCTTCATTTCTAAACGTGCTTTGTTGTTGTTGTTATTTTCTAAAGGAGATTTGCATATTTACAGAGTCCCCAAAGCGCTCAGTACACTCAGCACACTGAAAACTATATACAAAGCTGTATACAGAGTTCAGTCTCAACAATGATCTTCATTTATGGCCTCTACAGACTTTGGCCATAGTCAAGGTCCATGGCCCCACCGTGAGCCTGTTGCTGCATCGGGAAGACTTTCGCGAATATGCCTTGAGCCAAGTGCCCTGGCTCCTGATCCAGTACAAAGACAAGGAGAGTGATTTCTATGTCACACAGGTGAGAGGAGAGACCCTGTGTGCAACCTTTCTGAGGACATTAAGTCTCAAAGAGCTTGGGAACACCTGTTCAGTAGCTCCATTTTAATACTTTGGGGGACACAGCGCATGTGCAGAGTTTGTCACAGCTGTTGATGGAGACTTTAAGGGAGAGCAAAGAACTGTCACTCCAAGCTGATGAGAGCAGAATTGCTAAGGAAATCTCTAAGTGCAGCAGGGTCGGGTGTGTTCTTCTCCCAAAGTGTAATTGTTGGCCTTTATCTCCTGCACGACTGTTTCACTGGTATTTCATCCGCCTAACCCACAAGTGCTTCCCTTCTAGAGTCTCAAACTGATACTGACCGCGGCAGTCCTCTATGACATTTTTCTTCCCAAGAACCTGAGAAGATCGATCCTCACCAGTTTGCTCCATCAGGTAGGAAGTCCGTGCTGTCAAAGCTGTTTGTTCCGAGTAAACTATTGCTCTCCTTTTGACTCCTGTCTGCTCCACTATTCAGATCTGCAGAGTCCCTGAGCCTCCGATAAAGGAAAACAAAATTGAAGCGTCAAGCTGTTTCCTCATTCTAGGTATGACCCAGCTTCCGGAGTGTTAATAAAAATATTTCAAAGTGACAAAGACAGTCGAGTGTGTCTACGCTGGAATTGCTGTCACGCGTACAGAATGTTTCTAAAGCTCACAGCATCCCCTGCCTGCCCGTCTACTCACAAGAATGCAGGATGAGTGGCATGAGAAGGGTCATGCCAGGTTGCTCTGGGACCAGGTGGTTCCAGGTAGAGAGAATTATCTGCTGCCAACCACAATGTTTTCTAGGAAATCAACATAAATTTCTGACCCTAAAAATAGAAAACTGCTATTCCTCTGAGTATATCAGATGCTATGACACTGTCAAGTCCAAAGTCACGGTTTGTTTGTTTGTTGTATCCTTGGTCATTCCCTTAATTCCAAACACTTTAGTAAGGAATTCTCTCTCCTCTTTTTTCTCCTTTGCTTTTTATTCATCTTATTTTTGCACTGTCTTACTTATGTCTCCTTTCTATCACCTGGTCAATGTCTGTCACAGATTACAAAGGAGACACCAAAGTCCCTGGATTGGCATATATAACCACATTTGAGAACAGCCATTGGGTTCCTCTAAGAGCCCCTTTCCCAGGTCATCTCTCTCACTTCATTGCTTATCTTTATGGTTTCCAAGTATTTTTAACTTTTTTCTTCTATTTATGGATGTTTTGCTTGTGTGTATATCTGTGCACCGTGCATGCAGTGTCCTTGGAGACCAGTAGAGAGCATCGAATCACTTGGAACTGGAGTTAGAGATGCTTTGGGGCATCATGTGGGTGCTGGGAATCAAGGCAGATGAGCATTCAGTGCTGTTATCTGCTGAGCAAGCACACTAGTCCTCTCTAGTCTCTCCTACCTCCTCTGATTGTGTCCATTATTCCTCCCAGCCAGCCTAATTCACTTTACTCTGATAACTTCCCTAACAAACGGTCCTCCCTATAGCCAGACATTGTATTGTTCCATCCTATAGCTCTCTAGCTTTTAGACTCAGTTCAGTCTCTGGATCCATCTTCAGTCTTCTTGCCATGCTCCTTCATGTGTCTCTTCTTTTCTTATAGGGACAC
This sequence comes from Dicrostonyx torquatus, assembly GCA_028555095.1. Taxonomy (NCBI): domain Eukaryota; kingdom Metazoa; phylum Chordata; class Mammalia; order Rodentia; family Cricetidae; genus Dicrostonyx; species Dicrostonyx torquatus. Next base: position 16,732,722 of record JAQHUG010000005.1, read on the forward strand.
TAGTTCTTAAAATTAGGACCCATTCTACTAGCCTTCTCTAGGTTGTGTTTACCAACCTCCCTACCTTCCACATGAGACCGAAGTCACAGGTATGAGCAGAGTAACCCAGGTCCTGCAAGTTTCTAGAAAACAAACTGCTTAACTAATTCAGATTACTACAGAAGCCTAGAAATCACAAAGCCAACCACAGAATAGCCTTAACAGTCCTCATGAAGAAATTCCTGTCTTCCCATTCACAAGTACCTTACCAAAAAGAAAATGAGCTCTTGGATCTATGCCATGCCCATATTAAAATAACGTAATGTGTAATTAACATATGCTAATATGAACTTTTTGAAGGCCTCCTCACAAACTTGGTATTTCTAAACCTGCAGCTCATGCCAATCCTGCAGATCTGCTGGAATTTTTGGATGAACAAATAAGAAGTACCAATGAGACTGTTCGAACAGGAATTTTAACTTTGTTACAATCATTGATCAATGCTGAGGGTAAGTATTCAGACAAAGCCAAGATGGTCCAAGTTGTCATCAGCAAGTTGGTAATGGACCCACAGTTCCAAAATTGTGTGCTTCATAGGCTGTGTGACATCCCATAAAAAATGAAATCATCTTCTTGGTCTTTTGTAATCTCCCACATTGAAGCAGGTATTTTCAGTCACTTATCTTCTTCTGTGAAATTTACTGATGCATTTCATTAAGAAAGAAAGAAATTTGAAGAATTAAATTTAAAATTTGGAAGATACAGCAATTTAGTGAAGGGGCTTAATCGTAAATAGTGAAGGAGTATAGAATTCTCTACATTTAGAACAAGGTAGAATGTAAGTAACTACTGCATCTCATTACTTCCCAAAATCACATTTTTATAATAGCGAGCTTGTCTTTCAATAACATCTGTAGTTCTAATTTTTCACTTTAGTTTTTTCTTTTTTGGGTACAATTAAAAATAATGATACATTATAAAGTGGTTGATATCATGCATTCAGTAAAATATGAGAATTCTGTTTTTTTGTAACATGGTAGTTTTTAAAATCTAGTTGTTGAAGACTCAGCTGATAACAATACAAAGTAGTCTAATGAATTTCACAGCTAACACACCTGTCATAGTGTATTGGATACATGCAGGAACTTAATCTGTAATGAAAGAAACAGATATAACATGTAAAATTCTCATGGTTAATGATTAGAAAAGAAGACAGATGGAGAGTAGGGAATGAATAGCATGTGATATTAACACCCAGAGCCTTCCAATTGTGTGACTTAATTATAATGGGGTTTCACCCATTCTAGACCATACTGTATTCCTACTGGGTCTGAACTCAGTTTCTCTTTTTGTCTTTCAGAGCCCAGGTTTAGGAATCACTCAACTTCAATTGAAAAGACAGTCAAAGTTGTCATGAGTGACCTCAGTGTAAAAGTAAGAAAGTTAATAGCTTCTTTAACTTGATTGGTCGTGGCTTCAGGAACGATTGGAATTATTCCGGTTCTTTGAATCTAGTGTGAAACTTCTTTTTAAATTGCTCAGTGATCAATGTCATTCTTAAAAGAACTCAAGTCCAAAAGACAAATTACATCCTAATTTACATATACTTCTAAGGCTTCCTAGTGGAACAAAAGACTCATTCTCATCCCAACACTGCAATTTTCTTCAAATAGATTTTTTTTTTAAGTTTAATGATAAAGACGTGGGCCAACGAGATAGCTCAATGAGAAAATGTACCTGCTGCTAAGCATGACAACCCAGGAATTAATCCTGGGGATCCACACAGAGGAAAGAAAGAAACATTCTAGCAAGTTGTTTTTGTATCGTCACACATGTGCTGAAGCATGCACACACACACACACACACATATACACACACAAAATAAAGAAATGTTTTTTAAAAGTGAGCTGAACAAGAACAACAATAGACATTCACAGACTGAGGGAAGCCAAGGAGGCCTCAACCCTACACAAAGGACAACAGCAACTAAGGAGTCCTGAGAGTGAAAAAAACAGTCTTCCCCAGGGAAGAGCACACCAACTGTTGTCCAGTACCAAAGGGTCAGCCCTGAAAAAGCCCTGAGTGTACATATGTGTGTAATGACAATTAATAAAAAAGGAGGCTAATGAGTATGAAAAGAGCAAGGGAGATACGTGAGAATGTTTAGAGGGAGGAAAGGGAAAGGGGAAATGATGAAATTGTATTGTAATCTCAAAAATAAGTAACTTTTTGAAAATATAATACACCTTCTCCACCCACCCACCCACCCCAAAAAAGCCATGGGTCTTTTCCTTAGCATAGATGTCCTGCTTTTCAACCTGAGACCATCAAGAGGAAGTCCTCTAGGTAGCAGACTGCCCGATGTCTCCTGTGTCCTGGTATTCAAGCTTTTCACATTAGAAAAGTTTAAGAAAAAATTAACAATCATTTTAATTTGCATATGAATCAATACTTTGGAACCAAACCCTCTATGGAATCCTTATGAAGAAACAATTTCTTCTAAGAGATTCTTGAATCAAACATAATGCTATGAAAATGTGTCTTTAAGTTCTCCCCTTTGGGTGGTTCATGACATTGGCGGGAAATTGGAAGGTTGAAGCAGGAAACATTTCAGGTGTGTGTACTCTTCCACCAGGTGAGGAAGTCCACCTTGCTTCTCATCCGGACCATGTGTGAAAAGGGCTATATTGAAGCTCGAGAAGGCTGGCCCTTGATTGATTATATCTTCTCCCAGTTTGCCATGTCCAACAGGAACCTGGTATGAATACACTACGGTTTTGATTGTTGTCCTCCTTCAAGGACAGTTGATTCAATGGAGCTCAAAGAAAATTATGCTTCCCAAACAGAACCTGTTTCTGAGTCCCTGGTTCTCTTGGGTTCCCTTTCCCTTTCACTAATGTCATTTCTAAATTAAAGTGAGCACGCAGTAGGTTAAATAAATTTTCTCTGAGGAAGGAGCCTAGCTTTTGTGTTTTAACCAATCATGTGTCTTCCAGTTCATTTGTCCAAGGTGCCCTTGTAGGTGGGGACTTGATCACTGTGTCCCATGAGCTCTTTGGTTGAATCTTCTGCCCCAGAGTTTGAAAATTCACCAAATTTAAAGGAAATTGTTTAACCTTTCTTAAAGGAGAAACCAATGAAATCTAACTCCCAAGAGGAGGAAAGGGAGGAGAAATCTGTTCAGGAAACAAGCCTTGAGGTCTTAAAATCTCTGGACCCATTGGTGATTGGGATGCCCCAGGTAAGGGACTTCTGTTACCCCTTAAGTTACTGTGATCACCTGTTTAGGGACATGATAGCTTCTGAGTAAAAACTTGAGTTTGCACAAGGTGTGCCGTTAGTTTGTTTGATATTTTGTTTGTTAAGAATTGCAGTTTGGTTCCCCAGCACACAGCAGAGCGAGGTTCCTCAAAACCAGATATACTTTCTAATTAGGTGATAGATATGAGTTACTTACATGTAGAGAGCACATTGGAGTTCATAAGAACTCTGACATATTTCTTATCTTCTTATCCTAACCTTCCAGAATTTGGCTAAGCAGACAGAATAGTTTTAATGTACCCAGGCTCAGAGCTCATTGAAGGTCAAGTTAATCTGATCTTCAAAGAGAGGCTCATGAGAAACTATTTTTCTTGCACAAAGGAGTCTGAGAATAAGTTTTAATGACTCAAAATCCTTGGCAGAACCAGAAGATAATCAATAGAACCTCCTCGTCCTCCAGTTGTAGTGGATCTGAGGCTTCATCTAGGCTAGTGTGTCACTCTTAACTTATTTGGAATAGTTGTTTCAAAAACCACATTTTGAAGCCCCAACCTAAATCTAAAAAAATGAGTATATCAGAGTCTGCCATTGAAAAAGTGCCAGTATTTCTGGTGCACAGTAAAATTTGAAACCTTCTGATTGAGGAGTCCATGAAACAGAAAAAATAATACCCCAGAACTTTGAAAGGAGCCTAAACTTTACAGAACCTTGCCTTGCAGTTGATGACCTCATAAAAATTGTTAATCAAAGACGAAATAGAGAAAAGAGTGAGAACTAGGGGAAGTGATGGGAGCTGTGGAGCAGTAGGAATGGGAGCGGCCCAATCGTCTTCTTTAGTTTCATTCTCACTTAGGGCACTCTGACTTCAGCGTTGGGGTGGAGGGGAACATGTGGGGTCATTTCAGTTGTCACTTTGACAAGAAGAACCCTAGTGTTGTCGAGGAAACCCAGAATGACTACCCTAGTGCCTGCAGCCATCACCCAGAATGAAGAATTTTCCTGCTTCAAAGTCAAGAAGTAACTCCTAGGGGGAAACACTCACCCACACTCACAACAACTAGCACTCAAACATGAATGTGTAGATATTTTATTTCTTGATTTCTCTTTGACGGCACCTGAAGACTGAAATAATAACACACAAGAGACAGATTTTTAAAGCAGAGGGGAAAACATACGTGAATATTAGAAAGTTGTGGAAAACAAGAAGTAGCCCTTCCCGTGATTTCTACAGGTGTTGTGGCCACAAATCCTGACTTTTGTGGTTCCTGAAGAATACACGGGAACGCTAGACTACCTGTTTAACATCATCCGAGTTCTGGTTATGGCAGAAGAGAAGAAGAAACGTGACATCCAGGAGTCGACTGCACTTGTCATCTCTACGGGAGCTGGTTCGTAGACCCATCAATAAAGCAAAACCTTTCCGTTCTGAGAGAGTCATTTCAGAATGGCCACCAACCACACTTTGAGCTCACACACAATCCCAGTGCAAATTTTCCTGGCCCCCTACGGTGATGATGAAAAATGCTTTCTCTTTCTAGTGAAACTCCCTTCACCACAGCAGCTACTGGCCCGACTTCTGGTGAGTTACAAAGAACCAATGTGGGATGAATTGAAGCTTATAACATGGGCAGTTCCAGTTAAAGTAAAATTCTGAGAAGAATTGCCTAAACACTCTAAAAGAAACACTAAAATGGAAAGATGGATGTTCTGCTGCGCCTGTGACATTCATGAACATTTATTACTGAAAAGATTACCTTCTCACTCTGAACCTCTTATTAAAACTTAATTATTTAAAAATAAGCACAGGACACTGGTTCAGATCCAAGATGAGCCCCCAGAATTGAAATTAAAAGAAACATGTGCTGAACCTCATCCATAAGTACCGTCAATCAAATCTCATATCTACCATGTATATTTCTCTTCTCCCTATCAGGCCACCTATGTATCACTTAGGCAGACAATATTCTACATGTCATTATTTAATTAATAAGGATATTCAAGTGTTGATTCTTTCCATTAATTTTTCTGTTCCTTGTTTCCATAATTTTTAACCTTTATCCTTGGGGCAAAGAGAGAGAGAGAGAAAGAGAGAGAAAGAGAAAGAAATGTCTAAATATTAACTTTGCCCTTGAATAAGTGTGAAGAGACTTGGGTTGGTTGCTAGAAGAGCATCCAATTGAGAATGAAAGGAAAGCAGAACCATAAGGCAAAGGTAGGTAGGCCCGCTACATTGTCACCTGATAACCGTTCCTCCTCTGCCTTCAGGTAATAGCTATGCTGGCCAGCGTAGGGAAATTATGTGGGGCCAGCGCAATAGGACTTCTGAAGCTAGTGCCAGAGATAATCCATCCGAAGCTGGTAGACCTGTGGAAAACACGCTTGCCTGAGCTCCTGAAGTCTCTCGAAGGTATGAGGGAGGATGGTTGGATCTTTATGCTAGGAGGCAAGACCACAGAGAAATGATGCACCGCTTACCTGTAAATCCAGAAGGCAAACTGCCCAGGTTAGGCAATTAAGGCAATGAGCTTGCTAGGTGAGGCAGTCAGCTCTGCTTCATTTCTCTTGTTTTACTTAACTCTTTACTCTAGTTCTCAAATAATCATGGTGAGAAGAGCAGGAGAAGGAGCTTTATAGGATCTTTTCTTTTTGCCCTGACCTTTTCCCTTATATAGGAACAATTCTCTTTGCTATCATCTAAAAAGCCACTACTTGTTGATGTATTCCTCTAATTCTAGTACTTCACAAGTAATCAGAATGATCTTGTTCAAGGTCATTCTCGCTACATCGTGAAGTTTGAGACCAGCCTGCACTACATGCTAAAGTAAAAATAGGACCTGAGTGTTATCTTTCTGGGTAAAGACACTTGCCACCAAGCCTGACAGCCTAAGTTGGGTCTCTGGAACCTGCATGGTAGAAGAGAAACCATTCCCAAAATGTTGTCCTTTGACCTCCGTATGTGTATGGTAGCATGTGTGCATGTACACAATACACAAATACACACACACACACAGACACACACACATACATACACACATACATACATACAATACACATTCAAAAAAAACTGAAAAAAAGCATTGCTCATATGAAAATGTTAAAATATACACTATAGAATGTTGTCATTTCAGTCATTAATTCTGAAATTAGCAAAATAACTATATTTTATCATAGATTAGAGACACTCTGTGTATTTGACAAGAGATTTAAAGTTGCCAACATAGTAAATTCCATTTCAAAACACTCATTCAGAACAAAGAGAGCCCCTGAGATGGAACCGTCTCATCCACTAGATGTTGAGTCAGGGAGACTCAATCTCTACATGATTGAAATGATTACATCTATTTTCATTTCTAGGAAATAATTCAAGCACTGCGCTATGGGAAGCCATGCTGCTGCAGGTAAGGATGGGCCCTACACTGGCTGCTAATGAGCAACAGGTAAGCGTGGATCCTCAAGAACTATTGATTATGGAGGGTGGAATCAGCTCATTAGCCCTCTTGTTAACTAAATTAATAGCAAAAGAACACATTCCAAAGAGGAGGGAGCATCTTGGTTTAGGAAATGACCAGCATGTTAAAAACAATCTTATAAATCTTTAAGTCATAACAGGAACAATAATGTCTGTTCTTCAGTTTGACTGAGTTAAAGGGAATTTCAACTATTTTACTTAACTAGTTTTCTCTCTCTTAAATCTCGATTGTTCAACATTTTTATCCCCTTTGTCATTTTTTTTTATTCCTTTGTCATTCATGAAACAGAGATTTATGTAAATCCCGCTTCTATGCTCCAAAGGGGAATTCTTTCTACTCTATCTGCTTCTCACCAGCCTCACACAGCCCGGGATTCTAAAACCCCCGAACAGCCTATGCTGTGTCCTTTCTCCAGAAAACAATCACCCGTGTAGTCAGGAAACTCCCTGGACTTTCATAACTGAAAGTGCTGTGGGGGATGTCAAGCTGCAGGCAGGAGTGGATGGAGATTTTCATCTCGGGAACCCACAGCCCGTGGAGGAGCCTTTGGACAAGAAGCTTTTGGTATGGCGGGTTTCCCACCGTAATCTGTCCGTATAGAAATTTCCTGTGGCTTCTTAAAAATGGCAGTTTTCAGGCTGGCAGAATGGCCCCGCAGATAAAGGCGCCTGCCCCAAGACTGACAACCCGAGTTCCATTTCCGTTCCTCCACAGTGGAAGAAGAGAACAACTCCCACAAATTGTCCTCGTACCTCCACACATCCATCACTAAGTAAATAAACAAAAATGTTTTAAAAATTCAGTGGTCTCCCCACAGTACCTCCCCTGCCTTTGTTCAATGCTTCCTCCAAAATCAGCATTTCTAAGAGTGGTACCCAAAAACCGCTGTTTCAAAGACTTGTTTCTTTTTTGATACAAATGCACTGGAAGATCTGAAAGTGATGGCCCTGCCCAACTGGTCCTTGTTCCCAGTTCCCTGCTTCGCTTATACCCTCTTTCCTGTCTTAAAATCCTCATCCTGTTTTCACCAGCTACTCTTAAAAATAGTTGTTTGTGATGGGGAATTTCTTTCTTCTAACAGGAAGCCTCCAGAACAGTTCTCTTCCTTCCTCCGGTCTTGAGTGTGCAGCTAATCTTTTTTCAAAGCTATGTAGCATATGTTCTTCCCTCAAATTTCCAAGACTGTTTCATTTCTTTTCAGCCCGCTAGCTGAGCTATGGTTTTTAAAATGCGTACAATCTTTTCGTGGGCATTTGACATTAAGTGTTCTTTTATAAGCTTAAAGAAGGGGAAATATAAGATATAGTATGTTTTAGACATCCTAACAGATCTTTGTCCTCCAATAAGATAAAAATTCTTTTGAACACATCATTGCATGAAGCAATACAAGGATTCAAGAGTCTTATAATTCTGTGTGGGAACATCTGGTAAGTTCAGGAAGATCTACTCAGAAGAGGGCCAGTCAGCAGAAATGCACCTGTGTCTCTGTTTGGGTCTTGAAGATATTTCATATTTCCTCCCCTATTTGACAGCTCACTCTCATATTTTGTGGGCAATAAACCACACAAACATTGACTAATGGGGTTTTTCCAAATCTATCAAAACTTGAAAAATGTTAACTGCAATTTGTGTTTCTGATTGTATTCGATTTTAATCTTTGTGTGAGTTTTAAGAAAGGAGAGGAAGGTGCTTGCATAAAGTGATTTTTACATATGTGTATTTCAGTCTTAACAGGAACTCAAAACATATCAGAAAGTAGTTTTAAAAACAAATAAAGGGAAATGTCCCAAAATAACATGTTACTTAATGAGAAAAGGATGATCCCAGTTATATGTATTTATACTTTAGAAAGTAAAAAAAAAAAAAAAAAACCAGGAAAGCCCACTAAACAGTCAAGCTCATGCTTAATTTCCATTTCCTGTAACAGTTGCTCAAGGAATCTTTATGGAAAATTAGTGATGTTGCCTGGACCAGTCAACTGAGTCGGGACTTCAGCCAGCAAATGGGCAGTTACTCCAACTGCTCCATAGAGAAGGTTGGTTTTTCAACAAAGGGACTTTGGCACCCATCTTATACCAAAATGGCTGCTCATGCTCCTTCTTTTCTTCAACATATCCAATGGGAGAAAAAAATTATTAAAGAAAGGTCCCTTGCTGAGCGTTGAGTACTTTCTCCTTCTCTGCACCTCGCAAGTAGCCCACCATGCTCATAAGACCACATCCATCTTTAAGGAATATTGGTGTGCAATAGGCTTGTGCTATAAGCCAGGAATCTCTTCCATAGGAGAAAGAATGGGCACTGATTAAATACCAGTTTGTGCTTTGGTTTCCATTATGCCACTGTTTCAAAATGGGCAGTTAGAAACAATACTAAAATTCAGCAAGGTTGGAGGCAAGAGGTTATTCAAAATGTAGTTCTTGAGTTCCTTTGTGTCATGTCCATAACCCTTCACCCTGCAGAGTTCCATTCTAAATGGTATTTGTATCCAGGGTCTGCTATGTATTTTTAATGTAGCCTTGGGAAAACTGTTTAAAATCTCCGAATCCTCAGAACATTCATATTTTTGTTTATTTCAAGGGTTTTAGCAGGTACAGAAGCAGGTCAGTGCAAGTAGTATATGTGTGCTGGGTATTAAAGTCATAGTCATTATTAGGATAAGGTCATTCATAAAGTTTAATATTCAAGAAATTAATTCCTAGCGTGACTAATATTAATCCAAGTTGGCTTGATGTTGAAAATGCTACAATTTTTAAAATATCATTCTGAGTGAGAGCACAGATTGCTGTGAATAGGTGGTGATTGCTCCTAGGCATAATATAGCTGTTAGGATAGTGTTGTTGTTGGAGATTTTTATTCATTATTAACTTCAATTATTCTATATCCTTCTCAAAATTCTCCCTGACTGACTCTGATGTGGTTCAAAGTACCACTTCTCCAGACTGGCCCCCAAAGTCTGAAGGTGCACGTCAAGACTATGTGAGCGGTGCCTCGTCCGCATCACACAAACAGCCCCTGTGCACCTGAAGTCATACCATTCATCCAGCATTCTCCAAGATGATTCCTTTTAAAGAGGCAGACCAATTTTGAGGAGTTTGGTTTTTTAAACAGGGTTTTACTCAGTAGCTCAGGCTAACCCGGAACTTCATGGAAATCCTCCTCAGGTTCCTGAGTGCTCAGATAACATGCATGAGCTACCAAACCTGGAGAAGCAGAGAAATTTAAGCAGTGAGACCTCTCTAAATCCTTACACTGAAAATAAGTTAATTAAATGTGCACCTGTTAGTCTTTGCTGCATAACAAGTTATGTCTAATAGTTTAAAATAACAGCTGTTCATTTATCCCACATTCTTGAACTTTGATAACCGGACTGGACTAAGTGGAGTTAAGCTTTCAGTCTTCTCAAGGAGGCTCTCAGGATGTACCAGAGTTTCATTCATACATCATGACCTTAGTTAGGACTAACTGTTTCTATTCCAAGTAGTCTTTTATTTCTAACTAGCTAGCTAACATGACCTTGTAAGTTAACAATACACAAGGTCTTCCTTGGCCATAGGTACAAAAAAAGACTTTAACTTTCCAGTCTGGAAGATGGAGGTATCCCTTAAACTTTCCAGTCTGGAAGATGGAGGTATCCCAAAGCCCCACCCCTAGCTGGGGAGCTATTGTCAGATATTTGCAGAGGAAAGAAGGGCATACTCTTCATTGGTTAGAGTTGGGGAGAGCCTTTGCTAGGTTGCCTATGCCACCGTAAATACTCAAGTTCATATGGATAGCAGCAGATTAAATGGGTTGAGAAGAAGGTGGGAGATGTGTTAAAGAGGGCTAAGGGAAAACCCTGTCTCGAAAAACCAAAAAAAAAAAAAAAAAAAAAAAGAGGGCTAAGGGGAACTGGAAGGAGGGAATAGAAAATGGGTATGAAGATGACACATTGTATACTTGTATAAATTTTCAAAAAGACTTAATGATAGAGAATGAAAACAATGATGGTGGTAGGAACTGAAGGCATTTGGAATGCGGGGCAGATAAAGCCTACAGGAAACACACTCAAAAAGAGAGTATTGTGAAGTACATGGCCATTAGGCAATTAGAAGTCAAGACCAAGTGGATTTTTATCCTTATGACTACTTCCTCCCCTTTTCATTCATCTTTAAAAGTTTTTTCCCAAACTTTTAAAATCCTACAGCTCATCTTTTGTTTTCCAGAAATTTCTTTGGAAAGCCCTGGGAACTACATTAGCATCCTGCCAAGACAGAGACTTCGTGAGCTCACAGATCAATGAGTTCTTGGTTTCTCCCAGCCAACTGGGGGACCAGAGACAGGTGAGACCGCCTCAGTCCCCTTTTCTGGTGATAGCTACCATTCCCCGCCACAGAACTGAGGACAACCCTGGCTGTCTTGTTAACCATAGTTATTCATTAGTACATTTTAAAAAGTCCAAAAGAATTTTTTTCAGGAAAAAAAATGTTTCCTTATTTAGATGTCAGTATCTCATATTTTTCCAAATTTGTAAAATTACTGAAAGATGAATTTCAGACATTCTTGCTTAATGCTGCCATGATGTGTCTTATGTCTTAGCAGTGGTTTCTTGAAGTATGATGAAGATAATTGAATTTTCAAGCTGAGAGTGACCTTAATGGTCATCTAGAAAGCTTATGAGCATGAACCTAAGAGACACAGGGAAACATTCTTATTTCCTCCCTGCTTAGCCTGGTTGGCAGAGCAACTGCTACTGTGGGGGGGGGGGAAGGTTTATATTTAAAATAATGGAAAGGCTTCCCCCGTTAATAGAAATTGCTGGTAGAAAAAAAGCCTTACAGCATATCTTGTTACATCTCTCCCCAGAAATTCTAAGATGTTTACGTTTCTTTCTCTCACAGTAAATGGGAGAAGCCACTAAACTTCACTAAGTGTGTGAAGCTTCTTCTGTACCAAGGTCTCCCCTTATCAGTGTTTATTACCATCAGTCTCTCTGGGTGACATTTCTAACACTACTTCCCTATCAGACTGTCCCTTCTCATTCAGCTAGACACTAGGAAGCAAAGTAACTTAGTGTCCAGTGTAAGCATCCATTAAGTGTCTCACCCAAGCTGTTAGAGTTTCATATGCTGTGACAAAGTGTGACTTTCCTCGGAGCTTCTCAGACAGCTGGCTTCCTTTCACTGAAGTCAGGGAGTGGTCCATACAACACATCCAAGTCTCTAGAATGCCATCTAGGTGAGCTAAGTGCTAACACATGGCATGGTAAGTGAGACCATGCCTTCCTGTCTCTGCATCTCTCGAGTGCAACTATCAATCAAGTAACACCAGACTGTCCACCTCGGTGACATGTAACTGGGAAGACTGGAGCATTGCACAAAGTTCCCAGTGAACAGGAACTCTGCTGAACATTTTCAAATGGGAGGGAAACTTGAGGTTGAAATTCCAACCTGAAGGAAGTGGAAGAAGAAAACTGAACAAAAGCCTTGTGACGACGCTATGGATTTGAGGGCCTCACCAAGGTTGAACTCCCCTGGCTTTCTCACATGGTCTCCAGCAGCTCAAGTGCTGGATAAATTGAGAGTCCATTTGTCCAGGGACTGGTTTGGGGCTGAAATGACAGATGAACTGGAAGGGAAAAATCACAGCGTGTTATGAGACAAGCATACAAAAAGTCTACAAGATTCAAATAAATTTGTATCTTAGGGTTTTTGATAGGAGTGTGCTAAGTGCCCTCCACTGTCAGGGTGCGGCTTGTATGTCAGAACTAATCTCTAGCGACCATACTTACATAGCAGGTTTCTCCCAGTCTTCATCAGCCGCTGCCTCCTCTCTTTCTTAATCTCTGTAGCTCTTGTCATGCCCTGGCATGCTATATTGCTCAGTTCCCTGTTGCTTGCCAGCATCCCGAACTCACTGTGTACTCCACAAGAATAGGAATTTCAGGCTGCTCTGTTGAACCCTGTATCTCCCAATGAGCGAAAACGTGTCTGTAGCACAGTGGTAGGTACTCAATAAGAATTAATCAAATGCATGCTTACACTAAAATTCTGATCCTTCTGATTTTAGGGAACCACATCTATTTTAGGATACTGCTCTGAAAACCACTTGGATATTGTCCTAAAAGTTCTGAAAACATTCCAAGAGAAGGAGAAGTTTTTTATCAATCGATGTAAGGTAAAGCAATAATTTTCTCTGAAGCTCGTGGTTACCTCAGAGGCAAGCAATACTTGCTTCTTTAGTGACTATCTCTATCCATACAATTCTTATCACTCTCCTGAATTCTAAGTGTTGGTGTTGCAGGATGGTCAGATATGTACATATATAAATATATAAAGACTATTCCATTTTGGCAAACACTAGCGCTGACTGGAAAAACCTAAGTGTACCTGCATTTGTCCCACCACAGTTCAGTAATGTATACCCTACTTCCCTGAAGAAGGGATGGGTTACACAAAAGCCTCATGGCTCCATCACAGTCTAGTTTGTGTGCATTTGTACTAGCCAGAACATATCAGTTTCAGAAACATCCCAATGCAGTTATTTAACCCTTGTGGTGGTCCACAGGATTAAGAGAAAATATGGGAGAAAGCATTTCCTTCACACGATTTGTATCTCCCTCTTCATGTCTTTCAGGGTATATTTTCTGGAAGAAAGAGCCTGACCAAGACAGACCTCATCTTGATCTATGGCGCTGTGGCTCTCCATGCTCCCAAGCAGCAACTTCTAGCCAGGCTTGATCAAGACATCATGGCTCAAATCCTGCTCCTCTATAACCAATGTTCTCAGGTAACACCTGTCACAGGACTGCCAAACCAGAATCAATAAATAAGATCTAGCATGTTAGAGAGGAGACAGTATTTTATGGAACAAGGCCAAATGTTGCTTCCTTCCTGAGGCTCTGGGCAGCGCATGTCATCTGACTTTCCAGATGCCTTCCCAGGACATTTATATCCATGGTGATCTCAGCTTTCTTTGAATATAAAATATTCAAATTAAATATAATTACCCCAAATCAATGAAGGACAGCTGGCTTATCACTTCCCTGTTGCAATAATCTCAACCTCTCATGTGTCACCTGTGACATTAAATAGTAGGCACCATATGGTGTGTAAGTCCTTCTGTCTATGTGTTGATTTTATTGGTTAATGAATAAACCTGTTTTGGCCTGTGGCTTAGTAGAATAGAGCAAGGCGGAAGTTCTAAGCAGATAGAGGAGGAAAGAAGGCAAAGTCAGGGAGACATTATGTAGCCAGTGCTGAAGGAGACAGACACCCGGTTACCATAAGCCTTGTGGTAAAATATAAAATAATAAAAATGGGTTAATTTAAGATGTAGGGGTTAGCTAGAAATAAGCATAAGCAAATAGACCAACCAGTGTTGTATAATAGTTTCTGTGTGATTATTTCGGGGCTGGGTGACCAGGAAACAAACACGCAGCCTCTGCCTACAACCACATATTTATTTTTAAGGTAAGTAAAATGTGTCATTTGTCAAGTTATTCAATCCACCTCATTTTGCACTATTTCTGCCTCTGCATTCATCCCATGCACCCTGACCTTCCTGATTTTATTCCATGTCAAGAATGTGAGGCCAATCTCAGAGCCACCACACTGAGTTGTGACTCATCTGATCATTTCTTCCTCCAGAGCATTGTCTTTGTTTCTCTCACAAACAACATCATACATATTGTCATACATATGTCATACATATTATCAAAATCACTTTCCTGGATGCACTGAAGGTGACCTCCTAAGAATCACTGAGGAGTTGAATTCAAAGTTTGGCTTTGAAGAGTAGATTTCCGGGAATGGTGATTATGTAGGTCATTAAAGGAATCTGCAAACCTGTAGGCTTATGAGACTTACAAGTGACTCTTATCTGAAAGCAGGTGTGGGGAGGTCTCCCTGATGATTTCCACATTTGCTTCTACCTTAGGTTGCCGATCCTCTTGTTGTCAGGATCCGAAAGAATTTTGCATTGATGTGAACAAACTACCACGCAGAGAAATAGCCTAAGGGAGTGAGTGATGTTTTAGTCTGGCCCATAGTTTCAGAGAATTCTCTCTACGGTTCCTTGGCCCCCGTGTGCTTGGGTAGACTATTATGGTAGCAGGAGTAGGTGTCGAACTTTCTCTCCATGGCACGTAAAAAGGAGGAAGAGGAGGGAGAAGGATCCATGCACAAGATATGCCCTAACCCCTGAATTTAAGTTTCAAGAACCTCCCGAAATAGTATCATTATCTGAGACAGAACATTCTGTGGGGGAACATTCTACATTCAGGCCATCACAGTGTCTTTGGCTCATGTGTGTGTGTGTGTGTGTGTGTGTGTGTGTGTGTGTGTGATATAAGAATAAGTTTTAGGGGTTAAAATTATAGATATCAGCACATTCTGGGAGAAAGGCAGTGAGTTCCACACCTTAGTCACCAGAGAATGACCTAAAGAATTTGTTAAAGACAGAGTTGACCAATAAGTCCACTTTTAGAAATGGGTGACAAAATCTGGATGTTTAACACGTTCCTCGCATTTCATGACTTCTAGGGAAATGTGTCCATGTTGGGAAGAACAGAGAGAGTTGAAATCAGTGATGTCTGATCTGTCTTCCAAGGACTCACAGAATGTGAGATGTTCCTGTACAGGGAATCAAAGACAATGGCCAGGATATGACACAGCAGATAATCTTGGTCAGACCAAGGTAGATCATTATCTCAGCTCTGGTTCTGCAAAAGGTTCTGAGGAAATTGTTAGCACTGCCACCACTTAAACGAAGCAGTCTTGTTCCTGTGAGATAGTCCACAAGGTACAGCCTCACCATCATTGATAATTGCCCTCATTTCAATGACAATCTGTCTGACAAGGTTCGTTGTAACTTAGGGATGACTTCAGTCCTTGTTACAAAAATATTGACCAATCAGTCATGCCATTTCTAGTAGCCAATATAATTGCAGAAGAGAATGAATTGGGGATGAAAAAAGGACCTAAAACAGAGCTAGAAAAAGGACAACCTAAAATCAGGTTTGCCAATCATTTCAGCACACAATGATTTTTTTTGCCCTCAAATCAAAAAAGCAACAATGAGGATTTTAGAAAATGATAAAATGCTTTGTGATACATTAATTGTAGTCATCCATTGAGGAAAGTATATAACAAAATAAAATAAAATATGAGATAAAGATGATTGGAATAAATATGAGTGTTATTTTCAGAGTAAGAAATTCTGCTAAAATATAATATATATGAAAGTAACATGAAGAAAAACATAAAACTTGTGGTAAATGTGGCTAGAGCATTATGCTGAAAATAGTTATTATAGGCACACATACACAAAAAAAAAACAAAGCTAGAAACCTAGTCTTCTAAGTAAAAATAAAGTCTGATATGTTACTATGTGCGGGTAATCACAGTGCTTGAGAGGATGAGGGGAGGAAATGAAGAGTTTGAACATGTAAAAAAAATTGATAAAGTACTAGCAAATAGAATTCAAGACTACGTTTTAAAAAATCACACACCATGACCAACTTTATTTCATGTCAGCATACACAAATAACTGCAATGTAACGTATCATTGAGCTCACCAACAAAAGTAGTGATTGTCTCAATAGATAAAAACTTTGATAAAGTTCAATTTTCCTTTATGATAAACATCTTAAAGAAACTAGAAATTGAAATGATACATTTCAACATCATAAAGGTCATTCTTGACAAAGTCAAAGTCAGCATTATAAGTGAGAAAAACCTGAAACCGTTCCCTCTAAAATCAAGACCAAGACAGGGCTGTTTGTTCAGCTCCCACTATAGTACACAGCCAAAACAGTAGGCAAGAGAGGGAAATAAAAGAGATGCATATAG
Source organism: Dicrostonyx torquatus (assembly GCA_028555095.1). Taxonomy (NCBI): domain Eukaryota; kingdom Metazoa; phylum Chordata; class Mammalia; order Rodentia; family Cricetidae; genus Dicrostonyx; species Dicrostonyx torquatus. Next base: position 16,749,259 of record JAQHUG010000005.1, read on the forward strand.
GAATAGAAGCCAAACTGTCCCTATTCATAAACCAAATGATCTGATACTTTAAAGACCCTAAGATGCCATCGGAAAACTCTTGTGTCTGATAAGCAGTAACAACAAAGTATCAGCACACAAAATCAGCTTATAAAGCTCGGTAGCTTTTCTATGCACCAATAACAAACTTGTCAAGAAAGAAGTCGAGAAAAGACATCCCATTTACTATCACTTCAGAAGACAAAACATATTTAAGAATAAAAATAATCAAGGGTGTAAATCACTTCTACAATGAAGACTTTAAGACGCAGAAGAAACTGTAAAAGACATAGAAAATGGAAAGAGATCACGTGATCATGAAATAGCAGAATTCATCTTGTAAAAATTCCTATATTATGGGAAGTGATCACAGAGTTAATAGAATTCCCACTGAAAATTTAATGTAATTTTTCATAGAAATAGAAAATCCATTTGTACTATGTACACAGGTTCATAGGGAATGATGCTAATAGAGAGTGTGACCTTTCTGGAGTAGGTATGGCCTTGTTTAAGGAAGTGTGTCACTAAGGGTGAACTTTGAGGTTTCAAATGCTCAAGCCAGGTCCAGTGCCACTCTCTTCCTGCTGCCTGGTGGTCCAGATGTAGAACTACTCTCTGACACTCCCCAGCACCATGTCTACCTGTATGCTGTAATGCTTCCTACCTTGATGACAATGGACTAAACCTCTGAACTTTAAGCAAGTCCCAATTGAATGCTTTCCTTTATAAGAGTGGCTGTGGTCATAGAGTCTATTCACAGCAATAGAACCTTGACTAAGACACCATCCTAAAGTTAATATGCAACCAGAAGAGACCCAAATACCCAGAAGTCTCCTAAGCATCACAATATGTGATCTCAAATTACACTTCAAAGCCATAGTAACACAAACAATGTGGTGCTGGCTCAAAACAGGCACATAGGCCAATGGACAAAAATGGAAAACCAGAAAAGATGCTCTCAAAGCAACAGTCACCCAGTCTTTGACAAGTTTATTAAACCCATAATTTGGGGAGGGTGAGGTCTTTTTTAACAAACCATGCACACAAAACTGGATATCTACATGTGAAAGAATGGAAACAAATCAACATCTCTTACCCTAAACACATACATAAAAAATTGAAGCCAATCAAAGTAAGACTAAAAGGCATAAAACTTGTTGAGGAGTAATTTCAACAAACATTAGGTAGGGAAAAAAGTAAGGACTTTTAAAAAAAGGATATCAGAGTATAGGAAATAAACTGATGGCAGTAGGACTGTTGAGAAATTGCAAAACTTCAGCACAGGGGGAAAAAAAGTAACCATCTTGTGGGGAACAGCAATAGAATAGAATAGTTCAAACTGTTTGCCAATTATACATCTGATAGGGAGTTAGTGTATAGAATCTACAGAGCAACCAAAAGTCAAATACTAATGCTACAAGTCACCCAGTCAATAAGTTGGCTAATGAATTGAATAGGCAGTTCACAAAAGAAGAAATAGAAATAGCTAATTATGACTTTTCAGCATTTTTTCAGAGGGGAAAATACAAGTTAAAACTGCTTTAAGATTCTATCTCAACCCAAGAGAAATGGTTCTTGTCAAAAAAACCAATAACAGCAAATGATGGTACAAATATTGAGAAAAAGAAAACTCAGGTGGGCATGTACACTGGTGTAGCCGTCCTGGAAATTAATACAGAGGTTCTTCACAAAACTAAAATTGGGACTTATTACATGATCCAGCTGTGGAAGTCCTGATTATATACTAACAGAGCTCTAAGCATAGAACAGAGATACCTGTGCTTCCATGGTCAGTGAAGCAGTAGCAATAGTAACCAAAATGTGGAATCTGCATGCATGTTCATCAGCAGACCAAGGGAAAATGTGATATAGATATGCAATGGAATTTTGTTCAACCAAAATAAAGAATGAAATTACTTCTCTTTTAGGAAAAAAGGATAAACATTAAAAATTATTGTTAAACAAAATAAGTCAGGACAAATATTGCATTTTCTGTCATATGTAGAATATATACATGTACATGTTTGAATTTATGTGCATATAGTCATAAAAGTAGAAGGCAATTGTGATAAGAGGAGGTCTCGATAGCAAGTGATGGAGTATGTGTATGTATTATGGAAGCAAAAGAGAGAACCAGTTAGCGGCAAGGGAAGGAGATGGGGAAGGTAGTGGGGGAAGAAATTAGGAGAAAGTATAATGATTTACATATATGAAAACATCATAATGAAGCCCTTTCTTTATGTGTTAACAAAAAAATATAACAAGGAGAAACTAGGATCAGCCTGGGCTACATAACAAGATCCTATCTCAAGTAAATAATAAAATTTAAAATGCAGAACACAATTAATTAAAATTAGTGCATGCAAATCACATTTTACAAAACACCTGAATTCAGTAGCAAATGCTAGTTATGAAATGGTGGAGAAGGAAAGCAGAATTGTCTGAAGTCCAGTGGACAGCTGTAGCACAAGATTTAGACAGATTCTGCTAGGGTGCAAGTCACCTGAACACCTTTCCTCTCCCACGTAAAGCTGCCCATAAGGAAACATAAAAATGACCCCTGCTAAAATTAGCCCTAATGCATTAGTCCCACCGGAACAGACTCAAAGTTCCAGCACAAGCACTTCTGACTGATCTTTCGGCTCCACCATCAGCTACCCCGTGGCTCTCCATTTTATAGTCTTGCTCATGGTTTACCACAGAACCTTTCATGCCTTTCTCCCTGACAAAATCGACTAGAGACATTTCAGTCTGAGAACACTGCCTTTACCCTTCTTGCTGTTGGTGCTTTTCCTTAAGGTACCCGCCCGTGAGACAAGACTCATCCTGTGGCCGTGCTTCTTCTGCATAACGGTGTGTCTTTGGGGTTGGGAGTGTCTTTAATTGTTGCTCACTCTGTATCTGTTTTTGTCTTTTTCAGGTTCTGGGTGTGTCTATGATAAATAAGGTAGGAGATGATAGCTAGATCAATGGATGATAGATAGATAGATAGATAGATAGATAGATAGATAGATAGATAGATAGATAGATAGATAGATAGATAGATGATAGGCAGACAGATAAATACAAAAAAAAGGAAATACATGCATAAATTAAACATACTTCTCCCTGGGAAGAACGACAAGTGCAGATGACTTCTTGGCTGGGTTCTACTGAACCCAGCATCTCAACATGCTACTCATTAACCCAATTTGAAGTCATGCTCCATAAGCCTAATCTAAGAACAAAGAGCTACATTAAGACTCTGGTGGTTTAGAAGTATAAACCACTGCATGCATTTTAAATTGCAATTTGTGAATCCCCCACTCAAGGGGGACCCTGACATCAAGTTAGTGAGTCACAAACAACAAAACAGTTAGTGAAGCAAAGTAAAAGTGAAAAATTAAACCAAACAGTGCACATAACAACAGTATTATTATTTTTTATTTCAGCTGTGTCTTAGATTTTGTTTGTGCAAGTAAATCTTAATTTATTTCCTTCTGTGGTTTGTGGTTAGAAAAAAAAATGTCTGAAGACCACCACTCTAGAAAATCTCCCATGTATGTGGGAAGAGATTGACCTTCATGTCCTAACTTTCCTGGCACTCAAACCCTAGGTGGGGAGTGAAGGTGGCAAAGGGAGCAAATGTGTCACCTTTGGTCGTGTTTGTAGACCCAGGCCTGGTGCCTAAGACCTGGGCTTTTACCGGGACTCATTTTGCTTCAGGACATAGATCTGCAAATGAGTTTCACAAGAAGCATCACAGAGGTTGGCATCGCCATCCAAGACACTGAGGACTACAAGTTCCAGTTTACCTACAAGGAGATGCTGATCGGTTTTATGCTGGTGCGTGCACAAGAAGAAAGGGGACTCTGAGTATTCCATGTAAAAATGGGTGACATTCAGCGTCATCATGAAGCATGTCTCCTGAATCCTCTGACCCAAGGCACCCAAAGACCCAAGCCTTTTTGAAATGTTTGACCTCTTTTTTTGTGTTCCAGGACTTGATAAAGGATGAACCCCTGAATTCTCTGGCCAGCCCTGTTAGGTGGAAAGCCTTAATCGCCATCAGATACCTAAGGTAGACAAAATCCTTGTTACTCTTAGTGCACATGTGTTTTATGTGTGTGTGCATACATGCCTATGTGCATGTGCCTGGTGTGTATGCCCAGAGGTGGACATGGAGTGTCTTCCTCAATTGCTCTCCACCCCATTTTTAGACAGAATCCCTAGAACCCAGAGTTCACAGTTTCTGCTAGACTGGCTGGCCAGTGGGACGCCTTTCTCTGCCCACTGGAACACTAATCTCATTGTGTGTCCACCCTGGCACTGGGGTTACAGGTACACAACCCTGCTGCAACTTTTATATGTAGATTCTCAGAGTCCATCACTTGGGTCCTAGGGATACAAACTCAGGATCTCATGTTCATGAGCCACCCATTCCACCCCAAATCTTTCTTATTCTTATTTTCTCCCATTCCTCTCAGCCTCCTCCCGACTATCACCTGACTTACCTGACTTATCTGTCAGTGCAGGCTCAAGTACATTCTCCCCAAAATAACCACGTTATTTTTAGTGGGGCTCACAAATGACAGCTTTCTCCTCTCCCTAGGCATTACCAAACTGGCTAAGACATTGATCATTTGAAAACTGACAGGGTCAAACAGCTATTCAGAGGAGTCAGGTTTATTAATAAATAGATGAAAGACTTAAGTTTCTACACAAAAGGAAATTCCTCATCCAAGATCTTAGCCTACAGGCAAATTTTAATTTTCAAATTAAAACCTTATGATATATCAAATCACACTCTAGCTTAGTTAGCTAGCAGAGATAAACCAAAGAAAAGAATTTTGTGCAAGTTTTTAGAGTTCTATTCCTCACTGCAGTTAAAGTATTACACTGTACTGTTCACATTCGAAAAGTAAAGTTAAAATAACAAAGCTCACCCGAGATGCCCCTGTTGACGTATTTGACAACATTTTTTGCACCTTGATCCTCACTTTCTTCACAGACCTGAGATCCAGTTTACAAAAGACCTTCCACCCTGATTTTTCTCACTTCTCCATCCAAATTCCCACATTATCATCAATTCTCCATAAATGACATTTTTCTTTATTTTTATTTCTGTGTGTAATAGTTGTATATAAAATACCCCAAATCACACATCATCAAGGAAATGAAAGTCAAAAACACTGAGATATCACCACTTTACACCAATTAAGATCGCCATTACCTCAAAAGAAATGTGTTGGTGGGATGGGAGAAAAGAGAATCCCATGCTGTGGTTTTCGGCATGGATATTGGTGCATTGTAGAGAACAGTATGGAAGTTTCGACAGAAATTGAAAGCGGAATTAGCACAGAACCCTTCAGTCCCTCTTGTGGGTAGATACCCAGTGAAAATGAGATCACCGCAGCTTTGTAAAATAACTCCAGAGTTCAGCGTAGGTTCTTTCCTAAAAGCCATGTTAGGAAAATGATCTAAGTATCCATCAACAGACAAGTATATAAAAATCTGTGGAGAACATATACACAATAGAATATTATCCAAATTTAAAAATTAGAATACCTTGTCCTTTGTTGCAACATGGGTTCATCTAGAAGACATTGTGCCAAATAAAATAAACCAGACATGGAAAGAAAAAGTTCCATTGGGTCTCTTTTATATGTCAAATCTAAAGAGAAAAGCCAAATACAAAAATAATAGAGAGAATAAAACAATTACTACTAAAGGCAAGTCCAGGGGGGATCTAAACACTATCAGTCAAAGAACACAGAGTAACTTTCTGTACAATGAATAAGTCTAAAGATAATGTGCCCCGTTAATAGATGAGCTTCCAAACGGCATGGTAATTCAATATTTCAGCTACATGAATAAACTATAGTTGATCTTGCTATAGTGTAGGGAGATTATATTATCTATTACATGAACTAATTTGTTTTCCTATACTAGTTGTATACACACACACATATATGTGTGTGTGTGTGTTTTCTACTCTAAAATGCATAAAGTAGTGCTAAATGGTTACAACATACAAATCAAAAATCCATCATTATATTATCTGATGGCTCATTTCTGAGCTCGCTGCCTTATTCCATGGGTCCATGAGTCTGTCTATATACTTACACCATGCTATTCTGATTACTGTGACATTGTAATAAGATTTTAAAATCAGTAAGAAGGGCTGCAGAGATTGCTTGGTGGTTAAGTGCACTGGCTGCTCTTCCAGAGGTCCTGAGTTCAATTCCCAACAACCACATGGTGGCTCACAGCCATCATCTGATGCCTTCTTCTGAGATAAAGTTAATAGAGCATACATATACATAAGAGCATGCTTTACATAACAAATAAATAAATATTTTGTGGTGGTACAATAGATAGATAGATAGATAGATAGATAGATAGGAAAAATAAATAAAATCAGTAAGAGCTGGGTACAATGTAGTTCACTGATAGAGTGCTTTCTGAGCTGGCACAAAAGCCTTCCCCAGCACTGAAAAGATCAGATTAATTCTTAGTCGTATGTTTTGCTTCATTTCACCCAATATATCCAGGATATTATCATTTCATCATGTGTTTAGTATTTTTAAATTACATTATCTTTCACTCAAAATTCTCAAAAATCAGTATATATCACACATGGCATCTTAATTCATAGTAACAACTCTGGGTGGTCATGTGTGGCTGATGGCTACACTTAGTTTGTACAGAACTAGATGAACCTCTAATCACACACAAAAAGTTGTTGACTGTATGGGGCCAACATGGTGGAAAGATAACCCACAAGCTGGCAGAAAGAAAATCGGTGGAAGGTAGAAATGTATGTGTCCCTCGTGGTGTTGTTTCTCCTTAATCATGCAAGTCAAAATTCATCAAAGTTTGGACCCTGAGTAGATGCAGTTCATTGTACATCACTTTTACATCAGCACACTAATTTTTAGAAAGTAATCAGACAATGAGCATGAGAAGATGGTAAACGGTCTTCCCAGGTCTGCCCTGAGTCCCACTCCTCTCTGAGTCCCTTTCTCACATTCTTCTAACTGGATCTTCATTTTTAATTCTTTCCTAATGCGGAAGCTCTGAAGTGTACCTTACTATCTTGATTGACATTTTTACAAATTTTAATGAATGGCCTTTTCCTATTGAACTAACATTTGCATTTCCTTAAGTCATGTCAAATATTGTTCTGATAACTATACAGTAAATGTTTGGAAGGGAGGGAGGGAGGAGGCGAGAGAGCCAAATTGTCCTGTTCCTCACCATCTTCACTTTTTTTTACAGGAAATCCTCCCAATAATAATTTCATTAGCACCAATAGCGACTCTAACAGACATTGACAGTGTTTGAATGGTGCTTAACATTTTACCAAATTACCAGGGAGCAATGGGTCCCCTCTATCTGTCCTATTATCACCACTTCTCTCAATAGCTCAAAAATACTTCAGAAAGTGTGACGTGTTTGTCACCTGATCTTCAGCACGATCCTGGCAGGTTTGTTTGTAATTATACCCTTTCCTCCACGTGGTTCTCATGTCAGCAAACTGAAACCTCAGCTCTCACTGAATGACCACCTGAACATTCTTGAAGAGAACATCCGAAGGCTGCTGCCCCTTCCACCTCTGGAAAAACTCAAAAGTGAGGGCGAAACGGACAAGGACAGGGAACGCATTAACGTATGTGCCTGGGGCCCGAGAAGAGAAGACAGTTCCCCTGGGGCTGTTTTCCCTTCAGCCTGAGACTAACAGTCACACTTGATTTCAGTTTCTCTATGAACGGTCTATGGACGCTCTAGGGAAACTTCTGAGGTCCATGATCTGGGATGACACAGACGCACAGAACTGTGAAGAAATGTTTAATGTGAGTAGGGGCCACCATTCACACCGGTTGCCCAACTCCCCACCATGTCCGCTAATGTGCCACAATAACCAGCCCCGCCCATCCTCTCCACAGGAAGACAGCATTACCCTATCGTGTAGGGAAAATCTTTTATTTTATTTGTAATTTGCAGGCAGGTGGATACCCAGTTATAGAAGAAGCAGAGAAAGGGGGACAGGGAGGGTGAAGGGAAGATAAAATCAAATGCAAATGAAGAATACTAAGCAAAGACATTCCTTCTTTGCCCAACAGCTTCTCCGGATGTGGCTTGTTTCCCAGAAAGAGTGGGAGAGAGAAAGAGCATTCCAAATCGCCTCGAAAATCCTAACGAATGACATTGAGGCAAGTACTCCCTTCAGCCGAGATTGCATTGCTAGTCAACTGTGGAGACGCCTGAGACTCTCGCCTGGTGGATCTCAGGTCCCAGATGGAGGGGTACCTGATGGAGACAAAGCCCTGGGTGCTATCTCCCAACTCCAGAGCTGAGCAAGCACGGTGGCCACTTTGCCTGCTCGCTCACTGGAGTCTTCCACCGCCCATAGAATCAGGTACTTCTTAGGTGCTCAGGATTTTATTTCATCCTAAAGGACCTGCACAGGGAAAAGAATGGACTTAACCCTGATATAGAATCAAGCCACCCCATCACATGGGTGTCTTCTTTATCTTGCAGGCACCAAAGAACTTCAGAATTGGGTCGCTCCTTGGGCTCCTGGCTCCTCATTCCTGTGATACTCTGCCCACCATCCGCCAGGCAGCTACTAGCTCCGTTATTGGTCTGTTCTGTGCAAAAGGTGGGGACTGCTCCAGTAAATGGAAGACATCTTTGTAGCTTCTGACTCCTCTTTCCACAGATCTTCCATCCAATAACCACCTCCTGCCTCTCCAGCCCTTGGTTCTATTTCCTCACAGAATACTCTGTCTTTTGGACTTGCAACAAGTTACCTTCTCAGTGACCTCTTTCCAGGTTGTTTCCCCACCACCCACCCCTCAGGCTTTTTGAGTCAGGGTCTCACTAGGTAGCTCCGGCTGTTCTGGAACTTACTATTTAAATCAGGCAGGGTTTGAACTCAAAAGTGTGAGTCTGCCTCCCAAACGCTAGGACCAACAGCATGCACCACCAGCTCAACTTTTTGTCTCGTTTTATTTTGTTTTGATCAAGTCTCACTATGCTGCCCTGGCTGGCCTGGAACTCACTAAACCAACTTGATGTGGAATTCACAGAGTTCTGCCCTCACCTCCAGAGTGATGGAATTAAAAATGTGTGCCATCACACCCAGATTTAAAAAAATTATAATAAACTAACACAAAAGCATTACAACGATTTCTTAAAGTAGGTAAAAATGTTTTGAAAGTCTCTGGTTTAAATGACTGAGAAATTGAAAATATTAGCAGTGTCTCTGTATTGCACATTTTTCTTCAGGAGAAAAATTACACAATTATTATAGTGCCATGTAATTTTTAGAGTTCCCTAAGAAAGCATTTTGTGGATGTTTTGTTTCTGTCTTAGAGACAAAGACTCCCACCCTCAGCTTTCCAGTTATATGTGAATAGCTGTACTTAACCAAAAAAAAAAAAGGAAGAAGTAGAAGAAGAAGAAGAAAAAGAAGAAGAAGAAAAAGAACAAAAGAACTTGGGGCTCTGCAGTTAAAAACACTGGCTGCTCTTCCAGAGGATCTGAGTTCAATTCCTAGTATTTACATGGTAGCTCATGATCATCTGTAACTATGGTTCCAGGGGTCCAATGTCCTCTTCTGGTGTCTGCGGAACCGGGCACACATGTGATCCATTGACATACATGCAGGAAAAACACCTGTCTTAGGGTTTCAGTTGCTGTGATGAAACACCATGACCAAAGATCGAGTTGGGGAGGGAAGGGTTTATCTGGCTTACACTTCATCACTGTCCACCCCTGGAGGAAGTCAGGACAGGAACTCAACAGGGCTGGAACCTGGAGGATGGCACTAAAACAGAGACCATAGAGTCACCAATAGTGACTAACAGACATTAACAGGGATTTAATGGCACTTAACATCTTACCAGTGTCCCAGGGAGCAATGGGTCTCCTCTGTTTGTCCCATTATCACCATCTTTCTCAAGTATCTCACAAATACTTCAGGAAGAAAGAAAGACATACTTTCCTAATTAACACTGCTGCTTTTCCTTGGTTGCGTATTTTCTATTCAACAACAATTAGGTACAAGTAACTAGTGTAATTCTAAATTAAGTATCCATGAATAGCCAGTATGTTTTAATATGGGAAATTCGAAATTGAGAAATACATCATTACTTAGACCACTAAAAGTAACAAAGTAGGGCTTTTCGTTTAGGTATATCTGATTCTTTGCTTTAAGGAAAGAAGGAAGGAAAAAAAAACAAGAAAAAAAAGAGGAGTAGGGTCTCACAGTATAGCCTTGCCTGGCTTAGAATGAACCACATTGTGGCCTTGAACTCAAAGCATTTCCTGCATCTCTGCCTCTGGGGTGCTGGGATTGAAGGTGTGTGCCACAATGGCTGTGCTAAATCTGATTCTAAGCCCGTGTCTGTTGCACTGGGCTAGGCTGCCTTCCACAGAAGGGTCCCAAGCTCAGTTTCCACAATTAATATTCATTCTCATGGCATGCAAGAAATCGTTCCTGTAGTTGGTTCTTGTTTTTATTCTTTACTCTTTGAGGGGCCTGCCACCCAGCTCCCAAATGATTGCACGGAGGCTCATTCTGACTTATAAACGCCCAGCCTCAGCTTGGCTTGTTTCTAGCCAGCTTTCCTTAACTTAAATGATCCCTTCTACCTTTTGCCTCTGGGCTTTTATCTTTCTCTATTCTATATACCATTCTTTGTTTCTTACTCCATGGCTTGCTGTGTAGCTGGGTTGTCATCTGCTGACGTCCTCCTCTCCTTCTTCTTTTGCTCCTCCATCTTACTTCCCAGGTTTCTCCTCCCATTTACTCTCTCTACCTGGCAGCCCTGCCTAGCTCTCTCCTGCCTTGCTATTGGCCATTCAGTTATTTATTAGACCAATCAGGTGTTTTAGACAGGCAAAGTAACAAAGCTTCACAAAGTTAAACAAATGCAACATAAAAGAATGCAACACATCTCTGCATCGTTAAACAAATGTTCCATCGCATAAACAAATGTAACACATCTTCAACTAATATTTCACAACGCATTACTATTTTAGGTCTATTTATCACTTTTTTTTACCACTAACGAATTATGCAGTTGCTGATGAATTTTCTATCAAAAATAGTTCCATTTTCATTTTTCTTAAGGTAACTCACCACAGAATGAAACTTCAGGAAGAAGAATGGTAATAGCAGTTTCTAAAGGCCTGGCATTTGTTTCAGACAGACACTTTAAAATTCAGCCAGTCCTATCTGTGTGACCTCAGGCAAATAATTTCATGCCACTCTGCCACAGCATCTTCACCTGCAAAAATAGAAACAGGAGCAGAGAACATAGCTCAGATGACCTCTGTGAGGAGAAAATGTGATCACTGCATGCAGTTTCTACCTGTAAAAACTGCTTTTGTGGCCACCCCCTCACTGGGCGACCTTTTGCGTGTTTAGTTTAAAAAAATATCCAACAGCTTAATTACTGTCACATCAAAATACAGCAAGACTTTCAACTCTGGGTTTTGAACGCCTCTTTCTCCCTTTGCTGACTGTAGGCATTTGTCTGGAGGTGGACAGACTGCAAGGCTTGCAGGAAGGGTTAGAATCTAATGATCATCAGGTCCAGATCAAGATATCCTCCAAATTAGCTAAGGTAAGGAACATGCAAACCTGGCCTCATAAACTATTTCTGATTTAATTTCCAAATGAGTAAGTGTGGTCCTCCCCATTATGGAAGCAGAACGGCAGTGACTTAGATGGTCAAGCTGACCTTTCCGAGACCTTTGGTTCTGTCAGTTACTAAGTGTACTAACTTAGAGTACATGTTCCAAGTCCTCAGCTGTGATTAACAAGGCCCTATGGAAGCATTCTGAACCATGTGGCTCTTAATGGGGAGGTACTGGAGGAGAATGGATGGAGAACGTGTTTTCCAGTCAATCAAATTCACCCTCTGTACAGTACAGGAAGTATTTTCTTCTTCTTCTTCTTCTTCTTCTTCTTCTTCTTCTTCTTCTTCTTCTTCTTCTTCTTCTTCTTCTTCTTCTTCTTCTCCTCTTCCTCCTCCTCCTCCTCTTCCTCCTCCTCTTCCTCCTCCTCCTCCTCCTTTTCCTCCATCTCTTTCTCCTTCCCCTAGTCAAATAATAATAATTGAAAAAAAGAAAATCAAGTTAAGGAATAAGGACTATGTTACAGGTGACCCTCTGGAGAAAAAGTATGTATCCAGTAAAGTCAGGAGGGCATGACTGCATGTCTCTAGAGTAAGTGTGAGTATCCCAACAGGATGCACTGCCACAGTGGGTCAAAAAGGTCTGAAAGGTCACTGACTGCTGTGGGAGAATGGAATGTGGAGGCAATAAGAACAAAATTACTGAAGTCAGTTCAAAGGAAATGATAAGAATCCAGTTATTAGGTGAGATAACTTGGATCAAGGTGGCAATAGCAGACAATGAAAAATTGATGCAAGTGGGGAAGAGATGTTAGCTTACAGCATATCATAGAATCCTGATACATTTCTCTTGGGACTATAAAACTCACAAAGCAGCTACCCTGAAAGACTGGGAAACAGTTCATTGTTTTCTCAAGAACGCATCATCAGACCATTTAACATGGTGGGAGTCAGTTCTGCATACCAATGTTCTCCTGTCAATCATCTTCAGTCAGCTCAAGATAGTCAAAGCCCAAGATGATGCCTTGGGGACCTCATTCAGTCTTCCTACTTCCTACTTCCACCCACCCTCTGTCATCAGCTTCATATTCAGCCATAGACACATCCACACACTGCCGTCAATCAAACATTCTGGACTTCCTATACCTAAAGATCAAAACTGCAGTTTTTATTTCCTTGACCTTACTGACTGTTCTCAATAGTGAAGAATAGATACTGCCAGCCACTTGATCATTCATCAGTATATGTGACAAATTCTCCCAAACTTGAAACATTTCTATGATATATAAAATGTGTGTGGAGGTACTTTGTGTGTGTATGTGTGTGTGTGTGTGTGTGTGTGTGTGTGTGTGTTCTCTACTGTTTTCCTTGCTGTAATACGCTATAACTTTGGATTTGGAAAAGAAATTGTCACAGTAGGCTTGAGAGTCAATAACTATAAAATAATAAAAGAGGTCACCCCAGATCGAGTTTGCTTAAAGATAAAAACTCAGAATACATCCTATTTCCTCTGGTCTCTGTGGTTTCAGTCAGATGTTAGCCATTTGGAAAGCACAATGGTTTCTGTTATCCTAAAACACACCGTAGTAGCAGGCCTAGGTGTCTGGATCTACAGGGACGTGTGTGATAACGCATTTGTGGCTATATCCTCAGATTGTCTGCAAATTCATCCCCAGTGAAGAAATCCAGGCATTCTTGGAGGAAACACTGGATGGCCTGGAAACTCTCAACCCCATGTGCACAAAAGCCTGTGGCATATGGATGATTGCGGCCCTGAAGGAGCATGGGGCTGTACTGGAAGATCAGGTGAACTGACAACCAACCAGTCATGGGGCAGAGCAGGATTCTAGCACTTCCAAGGTGCCAAGTCAAATTCCCATTCTGTTCTTCCTCTAATCATTAGTCTAATGGGAACCAGGCAAAAGCTTCAGGGACCTCAGCAGAATCCTAACCTATATGGTAACAAGGCTGGATAGCCTAGCTTATTCTTTGATTATAACAACTCTTAAAACACAATAGAGTACCTGCCCAGAATGCACAAAGACCTGTGTTCAGTCCCCAACATGGTATAAACAGGGCAGCATGGCACATGTCTGTAGTCCTAGCTCTTGAGGGACAGAGGCAGTAGATTCAGGAGTTCAAGGCCATTATCACCTACATATGAACTTCAGTGCCACCATGGGATACATGAGACTTTGCCATACACACATACACACACACACACACACACACACACACACACACACACAATCTCAAAATGGTTCCCACTCTGTCCGACCAAAGGGAAGAGTTCTGGCCTCTAGAAAAATGGGTAGGTGGTTGCTTCTGAGATGGCCACTGAGCCCTGGGAGAGTTTCCAGTTCACTGCTGCTCTTCATATTACTCTTTCACACCCCATTAGAGGGTGTCATCTAGAAAGCAAGGTTGACAGTGAGGTGGGGAAAGTGCTCAGTCCTTTATCACAGCTGGGGGCTTCAGAAGAAAGAACAGGATTTAGATTCAAGAGTCTCTGTTAAGAGCGAGTGCCACATGGAGACACTCTATCCTGACTCCTCAAGTCAAAAGCAGAACATGCCCTACTCCAAGGTTAACCAGCAAGAAAGACAGCTGAACTGAATGAGGCCATCTCTGAAGAAAAGAGCTTCTTACCCCACATCCACTGTCAACAACCCTTCATTACACATCCTTGAGGAAGGTCTTTAGAAATTATGCCTGTCCTAACTCCTTTCCAATAAATTGTTTTAAAAATGAGAAACCATGTGTTAGGCATGAGGATAAATGTAGGAAAATTGTAGTTGATAAGAATGAAATACCTGTGTGTTTGTGTGATTGGCATAAAGAGAGAGATTGATTAGCAGAACGTAGTAAAAATTTTGAAAGGGAAATTAAACCCTCCCCAATTATCATTGAATTGGGCCATTGAGATAATCATCTTAAAAGATACTTGCAATGTTTTTTGGATAATTTAGAAAATGTTATGCTTTTGATAAGAATGTTATGCTTATAATAAATACTTAATTTAAATATCCATAGAAAATAAGAAAAAAATTGTAGTAGAGGCAAAGTATCTTTGCATAAATTTCTGCCATTACCCACATTGAAAATATGAATATATATAAAAGTATCCCCCACTGTCAATGGTTAGCATCCAATTTCAGAAAAGTGACTGGCATTTGTCATCCTCTGGGAGATGACATCATCTCTTCTTTGAAGTCATCATCCTTGCATGCTTTTCACCTTTACATTTGTACTGTGTCCTAATTGACCAAGACAACCTCCTGCACCATCTCTGCCTTGCCCTGCGGAATTGCTGAATTAAGACTCCAGAATGCTCTGGTTGCTTCTGGACCACCATTTGCCTTACACCTTCTGGAACCCAGTCCTTTGGGTAGATGACCAAAATACTTAATTGGATTCATCTCAGCTGTCACAAAAGGGCCGCATTTTTCCTTTTCAATATATTCCCCAACAGTACTGATTACAACATCCAGCATAGTGTACCCTTTTCCTAGTGCTCACTAAGATGGGCTAAAAGATACCCAGTTCACCAGTAATATTAAATGAGAAATGAGTCATGCATAGAAACAATTACTGTCTTTAACATTAATGGCAATTGTAGCAATTGGTATTAATAATAAAAACCCAGAGTCAGATAGATGTAGAGGTTAATGCTGAAGATCAGAGAAGTAGTGCAACCAGTCACTAGAAAGACCTTTCTGCTCTACCAAATAAGTCCTCAGACCAAAAGGGCGATCCTTTCCACAGACTGCCTCCTCAGACTGTATCCTCTGATTGCATGCCCAGACTGCATTCTCAGACTATATATTCAGACTGCAGCTGAGCTCCTGTCTTAAAGTCCTCTCTCTGCCCAGCCATATCACTTCCTGTCTCCATCTCCCTGGTTCTGGGATTAAAGGTGTGGGCCAACACTGCCTGGCTCTGTTTCTTTTTGAGACTGAATCAATCTAGTGTAGCCCAGGATGGCCTTGAACTCAAAAAGGTCTGTCTGCCTCTGTCTCCCAAGTCCTGGAATGAAAGGTGTGTGCCACCACTGCCTGGGCTCTAGTGTCTTAGCTCTGCCCTCTGATCTTCCAGCAAGCTTTATTTGTTAAAACACAAACCAAATACCAGCACAGGCAATTCATCAACCACCCACCACAGTGTGAATGGTGCCTTCCTTGTACCACTCACAAAGAAAGAAAGTGACAAGGTAATGTTTTCTTCTTAGCTGCTGGAGATCCTGAGTACAACTTACCATCACATGCCAGTGCTCAGACAAAAGGAGGAAAGTTTTCAGTTCATGCTAGAAGCCATCTCCCAGATTGCCAGTTTTCACATGGACGCGGTTGTTGTCAGCCTGCTACAGAAGCCTCTGCCCTTTGACAGGTAGAGTCAGATGCATCCGGCCCCTTCTCCCAGAAAGGACCATCTTACAAGGCATCAGGAAGGATGTGTTGTTTGAGAGAAAGATAGCAAGGGTTGAAAACATCTCACCTGAACATCATTTTTAAAATTGATATTTAAACCACAAGTAATATTTTCCAAACATTTTATTGAATGCTAAAGTGCTCATCTTAAAATAGAAATGCATTGCGTTTATAGTAAAAATAAGTACATACTGGAAGTCGATATCCCTCCTCTTTCTGGTTTCTATCTGTTTGGACATTCGCAGGCCTCAGAAACCCAAGACAAAGTGCAGGGCTGTTAAACAAACCATCGTGATTGCCTCTTGACATAGAAACTTATCTATCTGCCTTTGCAGGCATGCTTCATCATAAGGCAATTTTAAACTAAGTCAGATGGAAAAGCTCAGAGTCCAGAGAGCTGTGCCTTATCTGTCAACTTCCTGACTTCTCGTCCTAGGGACACAAAGACATTGTGGAAAGCACTGGCTGAAAATCCAGCCTCTAGTATCAAACTCATGAGAGCCCTGATAAAGAAACTGGAAGTCAGGTTAGAAGATGATATTGCCGGGATAGATGCAATTTCAGTAAGTTGGACATTTGATCCCTTGCCTCTGTCTGTGCTCTGTTACATGATCCGTGTGGAGCCCTAAATTATAGTCTAATTCATCTTAGACAAACATGGCAGTAATGTTGTCTGTGGTTAATCATTTTCAGAAGTGAATTTTTTATCAGTACCCAAAAGAAATATATTTCCAAATTAGTCTTCACTATATCCAGATCTAGATGACTGTTGTTGTTGTTATTGAAACACTGAAAATCCCCCATGCTGATAGTGGGGAGGGTGCCTGAACTTGCCTTCCCCTGTAATCTGATTGATGACTACCCTAATTGTCATCAGAGAACCTTCCAGCAACTGATGAAATCAGATGCAGAGATCCATGACTAAGCACTGGGCCAAGCTCCTGGAGTCCAGTTGAAGAAAGGGAGGAAGGATTATATAAGCAAAGGGGTCAAGATTACATAATGGGGAAACCCACCAAGACAGCTGACCCCAGCTAGTGGGAGCTCACTGATTCTGGACTGACAACTGGGGAACCTGCATAGGACTGAACTAGGCCTTCTGAATGTGGGTGACAGTTGTGTGGCTTGGGCAGTCTGCAGGCCAACTGGCAGTGGGACCAGGATTTATACTCAGTGGGACCAGGAATGGGCTTTTTGGAGCCCATTTGCTATGGATACCTTGCTCAGCCTTGGTACATGGGGGAGGGGCTTGTTTGTACCTCAACTTACTATGCCAGACTTTGTTGACTCCCAATAGAAGGCCTTACCCTTTCTGAAGAGTGGATGAGGGTTTGGGTGAAGGAAGGTGGAGGGGAGGGAACGAGGGGAGGGAAGGGGAACTATGGTTGTTATATAAAATGAAAAAAAAAACAAACTTTTAAATAAAAAATTTTTTAAAGAAAGAAAAAAGTCCCCCATGCTGGAAAACATGTCATTTTCCATGATGTGTCCACCTGAAGTCATGACGCCAACATGACAGTCATAAGAAACCCAGCCTGTTGAGTAGTTTAGAGGTCAGTTTATGGGTTTTTTTTTCTGTGTATTCTTACCATGGGTGTGCTTCAATTATACAACAAACCCTGAGACAAAGAATGTGCTTCTGTGGCAGCCCCAGAGGAGTGAAATCTGCTTGACTGGGAGGTCCTTTGTTTCCTCAGGTGGCCTGTGCTATGTATGAAGTCATCTCAACAGGGACTCATATCACTCCGTTGTACCCAGAGCTCTTCACCCTCCTCCTGAAGCTGGTCAGCTGCTCCCTGGGCCAGAAAATGCCAACTTCGACCTTGAGTCAAAGGCGACGTGTGATGCCACTTGGAGAACGGCAGCAGACCCCAGACCCCTGCAGGCAAATAACCCGTCAGAAAAGTTCCCCTTGGTGGGCCTGACCCTACTACACTCTTGGAAAGGGGCTGTGGAAGTCATTCTGTGTCATCTGCCCTGGTATCAAACTCTTATGGAATGAACAAGGCTTTAGAGTCCTTTAACTGTGACTCCAGGCCTGGTAGTTATTTTTTTTTCTTAGCCAATACCTAAAGAATCTGCCTAGGATGGTCAGATAAGGAGGCGGGGGGGAGCTGATTTTTTTCTTCCCTAGAGGGACCATACTGTTTCTGCTGTCGAGATCTTCCTGGGAAAGTTGGAATTCTGTGATAATGAAGGCCACAGAGAAAAAAAAAAAAAACAAATATCCCATCCTATCTAAGACTTCAGGGACCGCAGAAGCAGCCTCAGTCCATAGAACACTAAGGAAAGGGAGACTCTCCATTAGGCCATGAGTCAGTGCTTTGTTTTATTTAAAAAGATAATTTTTGTTTAGAATTTTTAATAGATTTTTATCATGTTTCCCCTCCTCCAACTCCTCCCAGAGCCTCCAAACCTCCCTATCCACCCAATTTTATGTTCTCTCTCCCAAAGACACCAAAAAATGGAATTCAAAACAAACTTAAGACCAATAAGACAAAATATAATGCCAGAATAAAACAGAAAAACATATAGCTTATTATATCTCTTATGTTTTTAAATGCTTGCTTTATATTCACCAAGAGACCTGTTGAGGACTGTAAGGTATGGATTCTCATCTTATGTCACTCTGCTTCCCTGACCTTTTGCATAGCTTTTCGTTCCGATGTCAGCTCATAATGTCGCCTTTTACAAGACATTCAAACAGCATTTAGACTCAGCACGTGCTGCTCTGATAATACAAGTAGCTTCACCAATGACAGCAGTATTAGGGCCATATTTGAACCCAGACATGCATATGTGAATGCATAGACACCAGTAGCTACATCCCAGCAACTGGCAGGTTCACAAGAAGATGCAATCTGATCTCAAAGATCCAGTAAAAAAAAAATGCTACTTTTCACTTACTGTGTATAGGGTTTGGCGTGGTATATTATTGGTATTTTGATTGTCTTTCCTTATGGGCAGTTGGCTAGATTTTATGTCATTATCTGTTCATCACCTGTGTTTTCCCCTTTGACCCCAACACTAACGTGTGAGAATAAGGCTGTCTTATTTTTGTCTCGAACAACATCCACTAATCTAAGGTTGGAAGAGACAAGAAGTAGGAAGACTAAACTAGGGAATTCACAACCTCTTCTGTAGGGTTGATTTACTTCTGAGGTGTCTGCTGTCCCCTCTAGACTCTCAACTGCAACTCTGAAATGTTTGCAAGCCCAAGCCATGAAAGAAGGCCTTGCGAAAGAATCTGATGAAGGCGACAATTTGTGGAACCTGCTTAGCAACCCTGACACCCATCACATAGGCGTGTGTGCACTGGCCAGGTAATTTGCTGATGATCTAGAAGTGGGTACAAAAGAGAAAAGCAAAAGCCAAGAATGAAGATGTGGCCTCACTGGTAGCATCAGGTCAATACCAAGGCAGAAAGATCAAGGGGAAGGAGGCAGACGATGTGGGTGTTTCAGCCCAAAAACATAAAATTCTCCTCAAGAACGAAAATGATTCAAGTGAACTACTTTAGATAAACTATATAAATTGACTACTTGGACAGGTCATTTTAAAAATGTAAGGCTTGGCTATCTTTCATCTAGTATTTCTCTTGAGATACAAATATTGACTTTGGAGGACCTGTAAGTACACGACAGCTTCTTTCATTAGAAGGAAATTAAGTCCTTCTGAAAATGCGTGTTTTCCAGGAGCATGGCTGTGTGGCAGCATGGAGTCATACTCGATATCATGGAGCACCTACTTGCATCTCTCACCTCCTCTTCCGAGAACTACCGGATAACTGGCACCGCCTTCTTCTCTGAGGCAAGGGAGAATAGTCATCAGTGTGCCCTTGTTGGTCCCTTACTGTATTTCTCCTGTAGACTATGGAGCTCAAGGGGCCCTCCAAGGGGTGTTTTAGTTGGGACGGGACCCATTCCTGCCAAAGATGCGCAAACAACGTATGAAAGGGGAAGGAAATCTCTGTCTCAATCAGCTCCTTCAGGTCAGGAAATGGAGACTAGTAAATGTAAGGGGGACTTAACACTAAGTCAGCATCTCACTGGCCCTTCCCCGACACAAGGACTAGCCAATCCAGAGAAGGAACGTTGAGCATAAGCTTCTGTCTTTGCTCCTCCAGTTTCCTTTGAGGAAATCCTCCTATCTAGATAGTCTGGTCCTCATTACTTTGACCTATGAATAGCTCATATCTGGAGCTGGGATGATACCAGATTTGCTAGTTCACTTGGGAGCTTCCTTCCTCTGCTCCATAGCAGTAAGGACCCATCTTTAATTGTACTTACGATGCCTTGAGCTGTTGTCACCTCAAGGGAAGGGACTCTAAAAAGGAGGAGTGTGTTGATTTCAGCTTATGAAGGAGCCAATCCTCTGGAAGCATGGAAATCTCCAAGATGTCCTGATTTTCATGAATCAGAGTGCCTGGGATTCCAATGCTACTCTGAGGCAAATGGCCGTCCGAGGACTAGGCAACACAGCATGTGGGGCTCCTCACAAGGTAAGCTGCACTCTTGGGGAAAAGGATTTGTTTAAGCAGAGTTTCAAGGTAGTAATATAGCAACTCCCATATGGTAGCTTCGTGAGAATTAAGTGAAAATCCCAGCAACCTAGCTGAAGTTGAAGTACATACATGTGATGTACATTATAGTTTCCATGCTTGGGAGTTTCTACCCTGTTCAAGAAACACATGGAATCGTTTTACAGATTAAGAGACCTTGCCCCATAACAGGTGAGGAAGCATAAGCAGATAATGTTAGAATCGATCATCAGAGGCCTGTACCACTTGGCTCGCACTGAAGTCGTCTGTGAGAGCTTGAAAGCCCTGAAAAAAATCCTGGAACTGCTCACAGAAAGAGACATCAGCTTCTACTTCAAGGAAATCGTGCTGCAAATAAGAACTTTCTTTGAAGACGTAAGTGAGCCTCTGGGAGTCTCCCTTCCCTGGGAGAACAGAGAAGGGTCCGCACAGTGCGTGGAGGAGACTGTGGGTGCCCCACCAGCGCTTGCTCCTGAGAGCTTCTGCAAACCACTTCCACACAGGCTACTGCTCCTAGCATCTCTCTGAGTGTGCTCCCTGGTCCAGAAAACACAACTGACCTAAGCAGAGTGAGGTAGAACTCTCGCCCAGGTGGCTAGTCCTGGGAAGAAACTTGAACAAATGTCTTGGATTCTGTACTCCATAGAAGGTCTGATACTTTTGCCTGTGAGATCAGCACACCCACAAATGCCCCTCTCTTTGCTTTCTTCAGTTCCCTCTCTGATTCTCATTTCCCAGGTTTGTTTCCTGGGTTTATCTTCCAAGTAATTTGCTCATATCTCATTTGCTTTAGGGAATACACAAACTGGGACGATTCCTGGTTCCTCCAACACGATCTGTTCCACTTTCCAAATTCAAGGACTCATTTTATCCAAGTCAGCGAACTATAATATATAAATTAAATCCAGCCTACCCTCTGATCTGTCAATAAAGTTTTATTGAATCACAGCCACACTCACTGATGATGTATTGCCCAAGGCTGTTTTCACAGTCTACCTGCAGAGCTGTTAACTGATGAAGGGACCAATGGGGTTCATAAATTATCATAAACTTATTTGACTGATCACCAAAGTTCAATTTGCATTCCTAAACGAAGGGAATTCATTCCCTTTCTGTAGTCCACAAATTGTATTTTAGTATTATTTGTTTGTTTATTCACTGCTGTGGATCTAAAAATCTGTTTTCACAATAACTTCAACCCGATATTTTAAGATCTACAGACACTTTCTCAAGTCCTACTGCCGGAAGAACTGCTAACTTCCCTCTCTAGGGTTCCCTTCATTACATTGCCTATATTCTGGTCTCCAGAGTGAAAACTCCAATTTAAAAAACCTAATTTTTCTATTCATTACATATTTTATAGGCCACTCAGTCTCCTATGGAGGCCTGAGAAGTATTAAATAGAATTTAAGGGGAAATTGCCTTTCAACTACAACATTTCCTTATGTATTTACTCCAAATTTTTAATATTTCACTTTCTTCCTGAAACTTTGGAGATTTATTAGCTTAGGATCTATAAATTTTAATATATAATATATGCCTGCTACCAATAATTCTAAAATGCTGCATATTGTACTTTGTTTATATTCTAGTGTAGCTTGGCATGCTAAAACAGCTTTCTGTGTATTTTTTGCCCAACCATTTTCTATAATTTAGTTCTCCAGTTATCCTCAAACTGCTTCCTGGACTTCTGCTCAATGTAGAATTTTCTGGAGGAAAAAAAAGTTTATTTTTTCACTACATAGATAATTGATATCAATCTTCATTCAACAAGGGGCTGACTGAAGTCTGCTTTTTGGCCCCATCTGTTAGATTTCCTGCGTTCTTGTTGAAATAATAATATTTCTCTTGGCTCTGAGCCCCAAGTCAGCTACAAGTCTTCTTGACAGTTTCCAAGCAATGTTACACAGTGCTATTTTAAAAGAAAAAAATGCAAACTCTTCCTGGTTATTAGATTAGTCATTGCTCACATGTAAATAAAGATTTTACAAAACCTAGATGTTAGCAAAGATGTGCAAATCTTTCTCCAGAGTGTCACCTTCCTGCAAGCATGCATAACTCCGTAATGCTTTGTCCTCTGTATTCTGCTACATGGGCAGGCATGCAATTCTGTGGTCAACCAACTGCACCCCACCCCCATTTTCCTCTCAGAGTGCAAGCGCTTTCCTGCAGTCTCAAAGCCTGATGATGTTTCAAAGAAGGGCAGAACTGAACACATGTGGCCGTGCCACACTCCCGACCCCTTCTTGCTACTCTGCCACCTCAAGCAATCTCTTTACTCAGTGTTATCCATTTTTCTCAATCGAAAAATGAGAACATTGAACTTCACAGGTATTTCCTAATTTTTAGGCTAGCTTTGTGGGCCTGAGCAGGACACTCATCTTTGCTTCTTTCGCTTGCTGTGACTCTGAATCACATCAAGAAGTTACACATGTGTGAGCCACAGAGGCTTCCCCCATCATCTTACAGTTTCAACTATCCTAGACAATAATAATAATAATAACTTCCATAACTTCGTATATACAAGAGGAGAGTCAAGCAGATTTTTGTTTGACCCAAGATTCAATGCCAGGATTCCTGAGCAGTTTTTCATTCTTTTACAAAATATTTGGCATCTTGAGAAAGAGCACTGGATCTAATGTAGCTTAATAAGATGACTCATAGCTTTAGGGTTAATTATGCAACCAGGAAATTTTAAGAAAATATGTAACAAATGGGTCTCCTCTCTGGCCTCCTGCTGCCAGTTCTCCATTTGTCATTCTATAATCATAAGCAAAGGAAGAAATCGGCTCTTCAGATCTCTAACATCACCCAGAACTGAGTCTGAGGGATGGAGTCTTGGAAAGCACAGAGGCAGTAACACAAACACACCAGTGCATGGGTTCTACACTTCCTTCCATGACCTGAAGCATGGAGAGGTGGGGTGGGTACCAAAGGGGTGCCAGCAGGGAATATTCTGTGAGAAGACCCATTTCTCACCACAGGAGCAAGATGACGTGAGACTGACTGCCATCGCCTTATTTGAGGATTTAGCAGCCCTAACAGGAAAAAGATGGAAGATGTTTTTTGCTGAAGAAGTAAAAAAGAGCATGATTTCCTTCCTTCTCCACCTCTGGGACCCTAACCCCAAGATTGGAGCTGTGAGTAGGCCTGCAGACACCTTCACCTCCTCTTTCTGCCTGGTCTCTCTGAACCAGAAGCCAGCTGAGAGGTCACCCTTCGGAGTTGAGCCTGAAAAGATACTTCACCAATTCGAAATTCTATTTCATCATCTCTTTTCCGCCTCTTGCTTTCTTTCAAGCCACAGGCTTTTGCTGTTTCTCTCACTGTGTCGATGAGCAATTATTCCCTTCTGGCAGATGACTCCAGGATTACAGACTGTGATAGCGAAACCTCTGTATTCTAGGCTTGCCGTGATGTCTTGGTCATCTGTATTCCTTTCCTGGGCCTTCAGGAGCTCTATGGGATGCTAGACCACCTCCTTGAACCAGACCTGCCACGGGCCAGGGATTTCTATAGGCAATTCTGCATGAAGGTGGTGAGTACACAGCAGATGGTGCCACCAAAATAGCAAGACAGGAGTCTAGACAAACCTCATGAGAATACACATAATTGGTATCAATCTCTAGCAAGACTCTAGCTGACTGAGGTCTTCTCAATGGGTCACATCTGTTATAGCTCCTGTTGTTGACATAAGAACAGGCTAGCCCTACAAGGATGGCAATGATCACTAGTATTCCCATGCATCGCCCTCTCCCTCAAGACCCATAAGCATCCCTTCTGCTGTGCTCCTGAAATTGTGTGTGTGAACCAGTTCTCTAAGCCTTATTAAATCATTATTGAAATGGCCATAGGACAACTTGCAGTCCATCAGCAAATGGCTGTGGGTGTTAACTAACCTTCAGGCTTCTCTTCTCTGAGACATATGGAATGAGAAGGGTCCCTTTTCAGCTGCTCTCTTGGAAATGAGCCCCCTCTCTTCCAGGCCAAGAAGAACCAGGAAATTCTGTGGATCCTCCACACACATTCGTTCACCTTCTTCAGCAGCAGCTGGGAGATGATCCGGAGTGCAGCTGTCAAGCTCACGGGTGAGCCCCTTTCCCAGTCCTGACCCACATGGCTTTCTTCTCTTCCATTTAGTTTTCACTTTGACCGAAATCTGCCCCAGCATGAAACTGGGATGGCAGAGACAGAAGGGAGTTGAGGAAGCAGGAAGAAATGTGTCATTTGTCATGTGGTATCGTCTTTCCTTTCACAAATGAGAATGTTCGGCCTCTTCCCATTCACCCACACTCGCTGTCCCCCAACCTGACTGTTCTCTGAAGTCTTCCAGGCTCCACTGCTTCCAAATCTTTGCTCTTTATTTTCTCAGTCTTGGTTCCTAGCCTGGTACCACAGAATAAATACTTTGCTTTGCCTGGCTCCTTCCTCTGAATCACATACTGCATTCTCAAGCTGAGCACATGAGCGGCAACATAATGGACGTGAGAAGCATGTGCGGACAGGGCCCTTGTTTCTGCTGTGTTACATGAGACGTTTCGCTTCCCTGTATCACCTCCCTGCCACATCTATGAAACAGAAAAACAAGTGACTCTGGACACACTCCTACTATGACATCCTAAGTATTCTCTGTAAGCCTTTCTAACTAACCCGTCATACCGTAAACAGGCCCGCTGGTGTGCTCAGGTTTAATACTAAGGCCTGAGGACTTCTTGTTGGATCATGCACGTCATTGCCTTAATTACATTATAAATTTGACACATTCACGAACCCTATTTCATGCAGGTTTGAAACCTGACAATACCGTCTCCACACCCCAAGGTCGGTTTGTGAGTTTTTCAAATGAACTGGATATGTAAGCACTTGCCAAACACATTGCCCATGACCCAGGAGAAGTTCTCCTCCTATTAGGCTCAGAGGCACATGGAGACTTACATAATTTGTTCAGTCACCCACCATTTGCCTTCTGACTAGCTCCAATCAGGTCTGCTTTTCCCTTAGAGTGAAATCAGTAACGGCTTCTTTCCTTGACTTTAGATGCCATTATTCTCCATTTGACCAGCCAGTATGTGGAGTTATTAGACCGAGAGCAACTCACCATGCGTAAGTATCACCCCTAGTTGGCGCACATCCTTTTGTTCCACATTTAGAAAAAGAGAGGCTAATTGCTCCAAGTTCCAGATCAGGCCAGAAGTAGAAAACTTTGGCATCCAGTCATTTTTGAGGCTTCCTAGGTCCTGGAATTTCTATGAATTGATAGCAGCCTCCAGCTCTGCTCCTTTGCTGACATCATTCTCAATTGACTACAAGTTATTTAGTTGTCTAAACTTGTTGAACATATATATATATATATATAATAGTATATATAATAGCTGCATCATCCTCCTTGCCCTCCTACTTCTCTCCCTCCTCCTTTTCCTCTTCCTCCTCTTCTTTCTCCTCCTCTTCTTCCTTTTCCTCTCCCCAGTCCCTCTGCTTGGGACTGAAGCTTATAATGGCTAAGTACCCACTCTCTTACCCATCATTTTTCACCTTTTAGATGAGGAAATGAGCATTGACTTGGGCCTCACACAAGACTGCCCTGTACAGCACCACAGGGCTGTATAAACAGAGCCTTTGGTGTGGTTGCTATTCCTACTAGGCTCTGACTCTTCTTGTTCATTTAATCTTCCATCTCAGGGCTCCAAACACTTCGGCAGGACCCCTGCATCAGTGTCCAGAGAGCTGCTGAAGCTGCCTTACAGACCCTGCTGAGACGGTGTAAAGAGACCAGCATCTCACTGTAAACCATCAAGAAATAAACTGCTAGGCTTTTTCTAAAACCAATTCCTGTCTTTGTCCTCTGAACTCAAAAACTAACATCTTCCTGAAGGCAGACATGGAACCTAGGATGAGAGTCTTCAGATACATTTCTTACTCTCCTGGGCCTTGCAGGTGACTTGCATTGGTAAGAGAGAGCATTCATTTCAGAGACAGCCTATTGTTTTTTGATGGATGACAGCCACATGGCTTTGCACAAGTTAATCCCCTCTCTTGATAAACTACATCCAAGCAGATGCATACACCATATTGGGGCATGGCCTGACTCAATTATACTACTGGAAAGAAGAGGGCTACTATTGTCTTCTATACACAGGCCTTCAATATTTTTGTCACACTTTGACTTTCTACCCACAATCTTCCCTTTCTCAAATATCATCACATGATAAATTTTAACCTGTCTCTTGTCTCCAGCATTGTAATTTATGCATCAAAACTATGCTAGGTATTAGTCTACAAAAGACCATTTCTGACATTCTGCTAAAAGGCAGTTTCTATTTTTAAGCTACAGCAATAAAGTGTGCATGTTTTGTGCACATGCACTGTGGATGCATATATGTAGTAATGGTCTAACATTTCTAAGCCCAGAACTAAGCTAAGCTATTCCCAAATCCTGAGCCACAAAACCAAATGAGATGATGAATCTTTGGCATTTTAAGCCACCAAGTTTTGAAAGTAATTTATTATGCACCAGTAGGTAATCATCATTGCTGAGAGGGTCCAAGATTCCACCAAAATTACTTGCAAACTTCTATGTATTTTCAAACAGATATATTATCTTGGTAATGGCCTTCATTAAATTCTTAATGGAATAACAAATTATTCCCAAACATAACATATATGAAACAGAGAAAGAAAAATAATACTGGAATGTGGGCTTAATTGACCTCCTTTGGCAGATTATTTTCAATCAAATAACTTTTCAAAATAGCACTATCCAGTGAAACTTTCTTCCTTGATTGAATAATTTTATCTTTCTACACTAACAGATGTAATAGTCATTAGCTACATGCAGTGACTGGACACTTAAAAATGGTTTACATATGTAAGAAATTAAAATGTAATTCAATTAAGTGTCAATTAATTTTAAATGTGTATCCAAGTACAGTTTGCATTATAACACTGTGCTGGGTAACTTCACAATGTATAGGGAAAACCTTAAGAGGATTTTGTTTGAGCTGGGTTGGTAACAAGTGACTTCAATGCCAGCACTCAACAGGTAGAGCAAGAGAATCAAGCATTCAAGGTCTTCTACAGCTACCCATCACATCCAAGGTCACCCTGACCCATATGAGACTCTGTCTTTCGTCAAAATAAAACAAACTATAGCTTGGTTTGAGACACACTGGCACTATAAATAATCCTCAATTGTATTATAAATTTGACAAAGCACTTTTTCCAATAGCTCTTCACCTATCTGTACAATACCAGGATCAACTGACCCATAAAATAAACCAAATAAATACAATAGTCAGGCTTGCCAGGCGGTGGTGGCGCATGCCTTTAATCCCAGCACTCGGGAGGCAGAGGTAGGCGGATCTTTGTGAGTTCGAGACCAGCCTGGTCAACAAGAGCTAGTTCCAGTGCAGGCTCCAAAGCCACAGAGAAACCCTGTCTCGAAAAACCAAAAAAAAAAAAAAAAAGTCAGGCTTTCTGGCAGAATAAACTTAGATCTTCTCCTCATAATAATCCTTTCCATTAATCCTCCTTCCCACTATAATTGCCCCCAGACAGTTACAAGTATCCCAGCCAATCCTCCAGGAGCTCTTTGTGCTTCTTCCCGAGAGTTTAAATACAAGCAGGTTAGCACCAAGAGGAGGAGTCCTTGTGGATCTCAGAGAATTAGTGGCACAAAGCAAATATGTGTTGACTTTCTATAGGAAATGCTATGGATCCCTATTAGTCACTCCTGCTGCTTCCCTCACTCCTCCTGGCATGTACAATCACTTTTCAACTCATGTTTGCTCTAAGGTAGATTCTGAAGTGTGCACAGACTGCCCAAAACGGTCCAGCAACTGATGCAGAAGGCTAGGAATCATATTCTTTTGCAATTCTGCTTGCTTCCCTTGGACTCAACAGGGAGAA
The DNA here is from genome assembly GCA_028555095.1 of Dicrostonyx torquatus. Lineage (NCBI taxonomy): Eukaryota > Metazoa > Chordata > Mammalia > Rodentia > Cricetidae > Dicrostonyx > Dicrostonyx torquatus. The sequence goes on from JAQHUG010000005.1 coordinate 16,777,779, forward strand.
TCAATGTTCTGCTGGTAAATTGGGGGATGTTTAGTTCTGCTGACCCTTAGATGAGGACAGTTTTACGGGAACAGAGATTACAGACAGGAAGAAACAAATAGGCTTTGAGGGAAAGCCAGAGGAATCGTTTAGCTGGAATGGTCTCTGTGTTGCCAGAGTTTCAAAAGATAAAATTCAGATAAAGCATTTCGCCTGGAACCTGCAAAAGATCCTGAAATTAAGCAAATAGTTTCTAATAGAACTTTTTTCATTATTTGATCCTAAGCCTGACAATTATCTTTAAAATCACCATTGTACAGAAATTAGAGGAAGCACAGATCATCAGATACATAGCAGCCTGAGAACTAGTCAGAAACCCCTGACAGCGATAGCTTTCTGACCATCAGGCTTACACAGTTTTTGCTTCTTGGTAACTCTCTCTCTTACTCACTTTCTTGCAGGTACCCCTTAAAGTAGAATATGAGAAAACATGGTGAAATCAAGAGAAACATGAGGAAGGGACAGTAGGATTCTTTACCAAAGTAAAACCTCT
>JAQHUG010000005.1:16783176-16829923 GCA_028555095.1 Dicrostonyx torquatus
CTCTTCTGCATGTATTGGCTTTTTGGGAACTTTTCTATATGGATGCACATCTTCTTAGACCGAGATGGAGGGGGCAGGGCCTAGGGCTTCCCATAGGGCAGGGTATCCTGCCCCATCTTAAGGAAGCCAGGGGAGGGCAGTGGGGTAGTGGGGGAGCGGGAGGTCCAGGAACAAGGGGAGTAAATGTAAACTTTTCTTTTAACAATAAAAAAAAGAACAAAAAAAAGTTATGGCCTAAAATAATGGTATTTGTTCTTGCCTCTACTTGACAAACTTTATTTATGCAGCAAACATTCTTACACGTATTCCCCTGGGACAAAGTGTCCTAGATTACATTTATTAAATTATGTAGTTATCCTGAAGGCAAGATAAATTTGGAGAACATGATTTTCCAAATACATGTGACTCACTTCTTTCTCAATTTGAGAGCCATTGAAAGACACAAGATAAGAAATCCTTCCTTCTGTTTTAACTACCAATTCCTCCAAATATTCTCATAGGCAAAGCCTGGGGATTAATCTGCTTCCTACATCCATTCTTAACTACAAAGGAGTCAAAATGGGGCTCTACTTTAGAAATAGAGAGTTTGGAGAACTACTGTGCCTGCAGGACAAGTTAACCAGAACTTTTCCAGTTCTGCAGAGAAGGGAAAAGTTGATTGCTCCCTTCTTCCAGTGGAATCATGAGAAAACTATAGTTTCACATTCTCAACGCCTGTGACTGGGGCTGGAATCATAAGAGTGTGCCACACCTATGAGTGGAGAATATTAGCCTGTAGGAAGGGCTAGTCTATTTTCCAGTTTGTTACTTGATGTGGGGTTCCCCTCTGTATGCTGTGATTACCATTGGTGAATAAAGAAACTGCTTTGAACCTAAAGCAGGGCAGAACTTAGCTAGTTTTAGGGAAAACTAAACCCAATGCTGGGAGAAAGAAGGGCAGAGTCAGAGAGAAGCCATGTAGCCCCACGGGAGACAGGCGCCAGAACATTAGCCAGTAAGCCATAGCCACATGGCAATACACAAATTATTGGAAATGGGTTAAATTAATATGTAAGAGCTAGCCAATAAGAAACTAGAGCTTATGGGCCAAGCAGTGATTTAATTAACACATTTTCTGTGTGATTATTTCGGGTCCTAGCTGCTGGGCGGCCGGGAAACAAACAAGCGGCCTTATTACAATTACTTCTTAGAGTGAAGTCTCATCTGGACAGCATAAAGGTTTTATTAAGAGATAATGGTGACAGAGGGGGAATTCACATCAAAATCACAGTGAGCTGTTACTTCAGGAACAATGGTTATTCAAAAAAAAAAAAGCCTGAGGATGACAATGCTGGTGTGGATGTGAGAAAATGGAGTTCTTGTACACATGGATAAAAATGCAAATTTTAGAAATAGCATGGAGACACTTCAACGGACTCAAAATAAAAGTCTCGTGTCTCGTGCAAACTAGCAATCCAGCTACTGACTACATATTCAAAGGAAATGAAATCAACATGGTAAAGAGATACTTGGACTCCTGTGTTTACTGCAACACTATGCACAATAGACAAGAAATGGAAACAAACGTCTATCAACAGATAGACACACAATGAAAATGTGGTGCATGTATACAACAGAATACCTTCCAATTGTTTAAAAAAAAAGAATGAAATCCTGTCATGTGTGACAACACAAAGGCAATGGGCAGTCATCCTGGAAATAAAACAGACCAGGCACAGAAAGACAAGTGTCATGTGGTCTCACCCATGTGTAGACCCTAAAACACAATCTCATAAAAGCTGAGAAAGAAAAGGTCATTACTAGCATCCAGAAAGAGCAGAAAATAGGGAAGAATGAGAGATGAATGATCAACGGATGACAATGTACAGGCACATAGGAGCAAGAAAAGCTGGTGAATAACTGCACAGTAGAGCACACACACAACGATAATGTGCTCCTCATCCCCAGAAGCTAGGATGATTTTGAATATCTCACCAAAAATAAATGATAAATATTATGGAGATAAATATGTTTGATCTCATTTAAATATTGTATAAGGGTTCAGTTTCAGAGTGTATATATATGTGCATTACATAAATTGGTTGCACAATTTTAAAGTTTGCATGTATAAAAGAGAAAAGGTAAGTGAGGGGAAATTAGAAAATAAAAATTAATGTTTCTTTTATAAAAGCAGTAAAGTTGCCGTTACATCTCTCAGACAGCAATGCTTCCCATTAGCAGCAATCTTGAAGTGCCAGGACCTGGAAGAAATAAATAACCATCTTCCTTCCCAAGATAAGGGATTACTCCAGAAATGGAAAAAAGCATTGTGATGGCTTCTGCTGATTGTCCACTTGACAGGAATCCAGAGTTGCCTATATATGCCTGTGAGGGGCTGTGTAGACGCATTAGTCTACGCATGCCTGTGGAGGCGTTGTGTGAACGCACTAGCCTCTGCATTCGGCTAACCAAGGTGGGAAGGCACACCCTACACGTAGGCAGTGCGGTTTCCTAGGCTGAGTGCTGGGCTGAGTACAAAGAAGAGAGAGAGCTAAGCAGCATCCATCTATCACTCTCTTCTTCCTGACACACAGTCCATGTGACCAACTGCTTCAAGCTCCTGCCACTTGACTTCCCCACTATAAAAGATTGTATCCTCATCTGTAAGACAAAATAACCCTTGCTCTCTTTAGTTTCTGTAAAGGAATTTTGCCACATCACCAATACAAGTAACTAGAGTCCCTTCCCTGAGGCAGTTGCTATACAAGGCCATGCTGATTCTCCTCAGAACCCACCTTTATACCTTCATATGCTTCTAAAAGCATGACTAAATTCAAGTCCCAATACCCCATCTTAAACCCAATCACCATCTTAAATGTGAAGTACAAATTATGGTCCAAAAGGAAGTACACTCCAAAGGAGCACTCTGAGCATTCCCATTTAGAGACAGGAGTGTGAAAATGGATACTATATATAGAATTTGGGTACTGATGACAGAAACAAGGTCCTGCTCTGACCAACTTGTGATATGGATTTACTGAGCTGCAGCTCAGAAAATAAGAAATGTTCCACATTTCAGTTGGTTGACAAAACATGGGTTAAAATATGACCATAATGAATGAGTTGGAAATGCCTGATTTTCCTTGGCTTAATGCAGAAGTCTTTCTTAACAAAGTCAGAAAGATTTGAATGTTAGCGTGGGTTTGTCATTAGAGAACTGTTCACCCACATTGGGAGGCTGCTGCATTCTTGAAAAGAGCCATGATCACTATTCTTTTCAGAGAAGAGCTACCACTAGGAAGAGATGCTATTTAGTTAAAAGGCCAGAATGTAATAGAAACTACCAGACACCAAGGCAGCAGATTCAGACAAGAGCAGCACTCAGAGTGTGTGTGATTAGCCTGACCCAGCGTTATGGGTCAAAGAAACATCTAGTCTCTGGCTGGCCAATATCACTAGAAATGAAATCAATCAGATGCTTATGTGATACTTACTTGACTTGTATAAGCAGAAAAGTGACTAAAACTCTAACCTGAAAAATAAAATGCAGAGTTCAGCCCCCTTTTAATTCCCGTGCTTAGTTTACAGACCCGGAATCACTAAGAAAGGAGAGGTTAGATCCCTAATGCACTACTGAAAGTTGAAACTATCCCTCTCATCTGCCTGAGCCTTTTGCCAGGGTTACAACATTTTACAGAAAGAAAACAAGAGGCCATTTCTAAGACAACTGCATACTAGTTGTACACCTACACTAGGTACAGGAGACCCAAAACATCACTAGGTCCTCAATTCCAGGCAGTTGTGAAGGTCAAGCAATCAATGGAATTTTGACACAAGTCCATGTATGGTGAGCCTTAATGTGCCTTGTATTTATCTTGCTGGACCAGAACGTGTAATATAGTACATATAGTCATCCGCTGACAGAAGTTCCATATTGCTTCTCTGAGTTGAAGAGTCAAGTCAATTATGGTAGGGAAGTCCAAGCTAAAGGAATGCTTCCATCTAGTAAAATATTAATCCCAAAGCAGGACTGTGTTCCTGAAAAGCTTGCTGAGGGTCATGCAAGCATTAAGGACTTCAAAGGTTTGGGGTTTCTGATCACCTCTGTATCTCCATTTGATTTGTCTATTTTGCCCATACAGGAGAGAGCAAGACCTTAGAGAAGTACAGAAGAGCATCAACAGCTCAACCAAGTGATGATTCCAAATGCAGCTAGCTGCTATAGCAGATGTGATTCCATGGTTTGAACAAATTAATGAACCCTCCGGCATCTAGCTTGCAGCTGTTGATCTAACAAAAGCTTTTCTCTCCAGACCTATTAGTAAAGGCCATCCAAAGCAATTTCCCTTCATCTATAAAGAGCAGCAAAACACTTTCGCTATTCTACCTCAGAGAATGTCAGTAGTATATCAGATTGCAAAGGTCTGGAAAAGATGTTGCAATGTAGGACATTGTGATTGAGTCTGATCACCCAGAACAAAATGGATTGTGCTACAGCTCCGGGTGGTTTGAGAAGAACATGTCTGGTATATAAGAGTTCTCTTAGGATGTCTCTTGATATGAACACATCTTGTGATTAACGTCAATGAGAAGCTGTAACCTAATATGGAAATGGCTACTAAAGACCAAACTTCTTCAATAAATGAAGGCTTGTTCATCCCCAAAATATTCAGAACCACTATCAGCTTAGATGTGAAGACAAGGGGACACAGAATGGGCAGTGGGGGGGACAGTAATAAATGGCCCCTCTCATTGGTATAGCACCTTCAGTCCTGTTCAGTAGAAGCCAGTATTCAAGCTAAGACCTGGTTACTGAAATGAAACAGTTTATTATATTTAGATGAAGTTGTGAGAGTAGACCTTTGTAATGGGATTCGTGCTTGTATAAAAAGAGGAAACCAAGCTGCCTCTTTCTCTGTGAGGGGATGTCATGAGAAGAAAGCCATGTGTGAAGTAGGAAGTAGTCTTCAACAGGCACCAGATCTTCTTCATCTTGATTTCACTAGCCTTCTTTCTGTACAGTGAGGAATGATTGTTGGTTTGTTGAATCCATAGAATCTTAACTGTGGTCACAACTCCATTTGGACTTAAGTAAACAGATGTGACAGTGATGAAAACTTTGGCAACAATAAATGCATAATGACCCAAAATCAATTCAAGATAAAAAATGTAATGAGTCCAGGGTGTTGCTGGCCACTCTGAATTCTGAACATCCGATACCCATACTGTACAGTGAGCATAGCATGACAGCAATGCTGCTGGGAACACCTCAGTCCAAATTCAAGACTCTTTATTCTGTGTTTTGATTCTTTTTATCATGCATAGATAGTTTCTGCTCTTATAAAAACATAATGGTTTAATTACATAAAACAAAACTTGCATTATTTTTTTACTGTCATTCAGCAGCTTGTATCAAATTAGTGTATCTTCAGATTAAATTGTATTAGAATATTTGATTTTTAAAACTGCTGTTTTGGGGCTGGAGAAATGGCTCAATGGTTAAGAGCATTGCCTGCTCTTCCAAAGGTCCTGAGTTCAATTCCCGGCAACCACATGGTGGCTCACAACCATCTGTAATGGGGTCTGGTGCCCTCTTCTGGCCTGCAGACATATACACAGATGGAATATTGTATACATAATAAATAAATATTTTAAAAAAATAAAAAAACTGCTGTTTTGTTGCTGGCTTGTTTTATTTTCAAAAGGTCATTAATGAGTTTGATTTCAAGATTAAGACAAAATTTCAAACAGTTTTTGAATGGTAAACATACTTCTCCTCTTTGGTACTACATATGTGTGTGAGGCAACATCCTCAGGCTGACCATTACAAAATAAAAACAGTGACTAGCCTGGAAAAGTGTCGAAGATGCCCTATATCCTACAGTATGAAATTAGCCAATATTTGTTCTCTATATAAAAATAAAAATTCACATCCATCATGTCAGTATGGAAATATATCTTTATCTTTGTCGGGAGAGTGAATGTGCATCCGTGTACTTGTAGAGACCAGAGGTCAACCTTGAGTGGCATTCTTCGGGACTGTCTTCTCTTTCTTTTTTGGATGCAGGGTCTCTCACTGGGACCTGGGACTCACCAACCATACTAGGCTTGTTGACCAATAAACCTCAGGGATCTGCATGTCTTTGTCTTCCCAGTACTCCAGTGTTCACGCCTCCACTGAGATCACAACGCACATCACCGTGCTGCACTTTGTCCATGGTCTTGGGGATCAAGCTTAGGGCCACAGGCTTTCCCAAGTTCTTTGCCAACTAAGCTGCCTTCCCATACCTTTGCTTTCATCTTCAGCAAAGGGAAAAACTGTATGCATGCCTAAAATTTATTTTAAAATAAATGTCTTTGTGATTTATCACCAGCAAATGTTTGATTTACTGGTAGGCTTATTTTATGTAAAAGTAAAATATATGGCTGGGTAAAAGGGCTTTAGGAATTGAAAAATCCTTAAGCAGCCCTCATTTAAGCCAGTTAGTCCTTGATGTTTTGTTATCACAGCAAGGACTGACCAAATCTCCATTTTCTCTGAAAACAAGGAAGAATGCTCACTTCCAGATTATCATTTTCTGTCTAGCAAAGGAAATTTTAGCATTAGATGCCTCTGGGGTGTTACGCGGTGTCATTTGCTGATAAATCATCATCCCAAGATCCACTTTCCTGGGACTTCAGTTTCTCAACGTTGTCAACCCTCAGAAATTTCTCTGCTTCCTCTTCAAACCTCCTCCAACTACTACAATTTACGACAGAAATTCTTTCTGATCCTTCACCCGCCACCACCTTCAGAGACGTGAGAGGAAATCTCAATTTATATTCCAAGGCAGAAAGGAAGAAAGGCAAAGTAGAAGAAATTGGCAGTTGGAAGCCGGCCTGGCTCAGGTGGCAAAGGCAGTGGCGCACGCCTTTAATCCCGGCACTTAGGAGGCAGAGGCAAGTGGATCTCTGTGAGTTGATGGCCAGCCTTGAAAAAAAAAAAAAAAAGGAAAAGGAAAAGAAATAGAAATAGAAAAAACATGAGAGAGGAAAATTCGGAGTGAAATCCTGTTTCCATAGCAGAAAAAGAAAGAAATTCACTTCGACCTGTGTTTCAGAACAACAGCCCCTTAGCAAGAAGTCACTCCTACTCATTAAGGGGCCAGCAATAATGTGAAACAGTGTGGGAAACTGGAAAGCCAGTTTCACACGAGGTCCACAAGGCCTTCTGCTAATGAGCTATTAAAACTGGGACGGTTTTACAAAGTGGGTATTTTATTGAATACACGCATTCTGTGTGCTCAGCCCTGGAAACTCCTTAACCAAGCTAGAGGGGATGGAGAGCTACATCTCCTCAAAGGTGCATTTTTCTGTTGCTCTAATGGATCTGAATCCCACATCCATTAAGTCACTGAGAACTTTGGGTGTTCTGGAAGGCTCATTATCATCCTGTCCAAGTTGATGAACTTATATGGCCACAGAAGTCACATTAGCGGTTCTGAGCATGCTTTCATATCACTCCCGGCAGGAGTGGTTCCTGTGTCATCCATTTAGAGGAGACAGAGCTCCCTTCAGTGGGTTCAGTGATGGCAGCCTATTAACTGCTGTCACTATGTGCTTTGGCTGTACTTGCTATAACAATAGTAGTCCTTAGCCTTTAGTATTAATCACTTTCTCTTGAGACTTTCAGACCAAACTTTTCTTCCATTGGAAAATTCTATTTCACTATGAAACAAATGTCCTTTCCTTCCATGTCTACTGAGCTTTCCAAGCCAACTAGTTATACTACACACATTTTCCCAGGCAATTCTCCTTCTTGATAATCATGGCCTGGCCTGTGACCATGGCCTGTCCCCTGGAATTCAGTCACAAGTGTCCTCTCAACAAGAAACATAAAAAACACAGTGATAACAGAGCAAAGCAGGGGACTATCCTCCACTTTAAACAGAGTCTTCTGTCATCTCTGTCCACATTCTCACCTCCTGCCCACCCACTCAGAAACAATGGCAGCCTCTCTAGCTGGCCTCCTCGACCCTAGGCTAAAGAAACCTATTTCAATGGAACTGATATTTTGAGTATAAATCTGGAGCTTTGCCTTCAGAGCTTGATAGGAACAAATAAAAAGACAAATTGCAGGTCTGTGGCTGTCTCAGCAGGGACTCCTATCAGGCCATCAGCTTACATGTTCCTCCATGTGCAAACTGCCCGAAAGACCGGGGTAATTGAAAGGCACGCATAAACCTCTCTGGTTTCTCGGTATTAACGGAAATTGCTTTCTACTGAAGTTGCTTTCAGGCTTAGTATTGTAAAAGAAATACAGGCCATTCTGTTGCCAATAGGAGTATCAAACACCTTTAACCAGCTGGTCATGAAGAAATGTCTCTATGGACTGGTAGGTGACAGGGCTAACCTAGTGGCACAGTTCTTATAATACAGTTCTTAAAATGATTCTTTCTGGGGCTGGAGAGATGGCTCAGTGGTTAAGAGCATTGCCTGCTCTTCCAAAGGTCCTGAGTTCAATTCCCAGCAACCACATGGTGGCTCACAACCATCTGTAATGACATCTGGTGCCCTCTTCTGGCCTGCAGGCATACATAGAAGGAAGGCTGCATACATAATAAATAAATAAATAAATATTTTAAAAAAAGAAGCGGTAATGACACCTCTGCTTTTAGAAAACAAAAAATGATTCTTTCTCTCTTTGTCTCTCTCTCTCTCTACACACACACACATCTATATCTATCTCTCTCCCTCCAAAGATGTAGGAGTTAGCCAATAAGAAGCTAGAGCTAATGGGCCAAGCAGTGCTTTAATTAATACTGTCTCTGTGTGGTTATTTCAGGGCTAAGGTAGCTGGGCAGCCGGGATGAACAAGCAGGCACCTTGCAACAATTGGTGCTCCAATATATGCTAGCTAAATCCACATAAAACCTGAGAAAGTTTGAAAAGAAATTCTTAAAAAAAAAAACAGAGTTAATAAAGAGTTAACACAGCTTTTTGCTGTTTGCTAGTGGCATGCCACAGCTCCTTTAGGAGAGATTTTTCTGACTCAGCAGCAGCAGCAGCAGGAGAAAAAGCCATGCCATTTTGAAATGCCAGCTTTCTGGGCCAGGCTGCCAGCATGACCTCTGACTCTTTCAGGCAAGAGGTCCAGCTACAGAGCATTTGAGTTGGGTGTTTGAGCAGAGTGCTGCGCTTGCTTGATGGCAATGTGAACTTGCTGTATGCCTGGAAGCGGAGCAGTGCCTGCAGCTCAGAGGCACGAGCGACTCTGAGGCACAAGAGGCTCTGTCATTGCTGGACTGGGTAGGGCAGGCAGACACTACTGTATTTGACCTAGCAATGACACAGATTAAGTTTTTAAGAAATACTTAGCATTTTAAAAGCTCTTCAAGACAGTAAAAAATTACAGATTCACAATAGGACGGAGTCAGACATAAAAGAACTCTAAATGAGTCACACTGTTGAGTAAATGTACATAGGCTTGGGAGAGAGAAGAAAAAGAGTATAGAGAGTTGGAAAAGAAGTAAATCATTAAAAGAAAAAGTCTTTAGAGAGACAGAGTACAGATAGTCATAGATTAAAAGGAGTAAAGAAAAATAAGCCACATAAAGATGGGAAATTCACAGAGAGTATGGATTATGTGTACTATTGTGGTTTTTTTTTAATTTTTTGATTGTGAAGGAGCTAAGAACAGAGAGACATTTCATTGTATGGGCTACTAAGCTAAACCAGCATATATGTTCTAAAGGTATCTTGATTCCAAAATTTGAGTCTAAGGATGTGTTGCTTTGGAAAAGAGGTTTTGTTTTTGTTTTCACAGAAGATGAGAACCTGTGGGTTGTTTCCAGACAAATATGGTTTCATGGACCAAGACCTCCTGAAAGGTCACCGTAAACACCCACAAAGAAAATACTTCACCCAGCCATTGACTAAGATAAACCTAGTACACAGGATACACCATAAAAGGCCTGATTAACAGTGCGCCCAGAGGGGCTGGAGAGATGGCTCAGTGGTTAAGAGCACTGACTGCCCTTCCAGAGGACCTAAATTCAATTCCCAGCACCCACATGGCAGCTCACAACTGTCTGAAGATCCAGTTCCAGGGGATCTGACACTTCACACCAATGCACATAAAAATAAAAGTTAAATAAACCATAAAAATTAAAAAAAAAACAGTGTGCCCAGACATCAGGAAGCAGTATGAACAAAACTATGCCCATATTCCCAAATATTGTCCATGAATTTTTGTTTACATTTAAAGGGGGATATGCTACAGAGATTTGCATTAGTATAGATCTTGATTTAGTGATACAAATTTAAGGTCAATTTTGTTATATGTATATATATATATATATATATTTCTGATCTTGATTAAGGTATTGTGATTGTATAGCTCATTTAAAAATGTAATGTATTATTAAGAAATATAGGTTAATAGAGAGTCATCTTTAATAGTCAAGTTTGTAGTTGTTAGATTTTCTAGATGTATACATATATTTCAGTGAGATAGATATTCTTCAAATCTTTCAGAGACCTTCAGAATATGGCATTTAAAATATTTTAATAACTTAGGACTTTTCATGACAGTGAGACATGTCTGCTCCTGGCAGTCCCAAGGTACTTCAAAAGGATAATGGCATTGAAGAGGCTCCTTATGGAGTTGGTTAGCCATTTGGGCAAGAAACTCCTCTTGTCTGGAATGTGTCACTGGACATGCAGGACCCACAGAAAAAATGACTGCTGAACTTGACTAAAGGTGAAATGACCCTTCGAGGTTCCTGCTTCATGAGAGTTTATGAGACATTCTGCAGGATACAGAAGAAAGTGACTGAACTGTCTTTGAAATTTTCTGCTTCATGGAAAAGTCTGCTGGATACTATGGGCCTGTAGGCTAAAGATGGATGCCCCAACGATACAGAGGAACTTTGGGTGACTGTCCAGGCAGCGAGATGTCTCTTTTAATTCTAGAGTTTTTGGAAGTTGCTTACAATGTATTTCCTGTTTACTTAGGTAATATTATATCCTTCTGGAATCTTTGATAGAGTTGAAGAATAGATAGATAGCTATAGTTTTCCTTAGTTACGATAAAAGATAAAGTAAATATAAATATTGTAACTTTAATTCTTGCTTGATACCTGTTAAATATAATTTTACTATGTTAAAGTTAAAACCTTCCTTTTTATTTAAACAGAAAAGGGGAGGTGATGTGGGAGTCCCCTCTGTGTGTTGCTTGTATTGGTTAATGAATAAAGAAACTGCCTTGGCCTGGTAGGGCACAACTTAGGTAGGCAGAAAAGACAGAGCTGAACTCTGGGAGGAAGAAAGCAGAGTCAGGGGGATGACATGGATCCACAGCCAGAGTTAGACATGCTGAAACTTTTCTGGTAGACCATGACCTCATGGTGATATACAGATTGATAGAAATGAGTTAAATAAAGATGTAGGAGTTAGCCAATAAGAAGCTAGAGCTAGAGAGGGCTTCGGATCTAGCCACCCCCACCGGAGGAGAACTCGGCCCTTTTGACTGAGGTAAGCCCTTGGAGAGGGCATCTGACCTAGCCACCCCCACCGGAGGNAGTGGACCAAGCAGTGTTTTAATTAATACAGTTTCTGTGTGATTATTTCAAGGTTAAGCTAGCTGGGTGGTCAGGGACAAGCAAGGAGCCTCCTTGCAACATCCCTCTCCCTTTTCTACCCTCCTTTTCTCTTCCCATCATCTTTCTTTCCTTCTCTTTCCTCTCCTCTCTTCCTTTCGTTCTCACCTTCTTCCCCTTTTTTTCCTTCTTATCTATCTACTATGTCAAAAGTGAATAAATAGTGAACTCATCCAGAGGTTGCAGTGTTTTATCTCACCTTCGAGTTTATCATGCCTTCTGCTAGCTATGATGCTGCTGTCACAAATAATGTAGATGCCTAAGGCAGGTGTGATGGTTTGGCTATTTCCACTAAGTGGAGCTACTGGTAATGGGAGCCTGGTAGAAGGTTCACTGAAGATAGGTCCTCAAAGAAAAATAGGCTTGCTCTCTTCCTCTTTTCTTTTGATTCTTGGCTCCAGGAGTGAGTCAATTTGCTCTCCCACATGCTCCTACTGTGAAGCTCAAATCCATGGAATCTGTCAATTTGGGACTAGAACCTCCATAATCACAATAAATCCTTTTCTAACAAATTGATTGCCTCAAATATTGTTATATTAATGGGAAGATGACTAATACAGAAGGCTGATGTATGTAAATAGAAGAAGATTGGGCTTGAAGTAGAAAAAATACACAGAATGATAAGTAATAGGATCCAAACATCTAACCCTGATGGAAAAGTAGTAATGATTTATGTACATACCTAAAGCCATTTCAGGGAATACTGGGTAATTTAAGTGTCCAGTACTTACAACTCTGAACATATTCTCCCCACGATTTGATAAGCTCACATCTTAAATGGAGCTGAGATCAGCCATCAGCTATCTGGCTGTGAGAAGAGCCCTTAATGAGTTACCCGAGTAGTTGCTCAACAATCCAGAGTTGTGAGGGTCATCTATCACACAAGCTCACTTACCATTCTATACCGCTACCATATGCCATGTGACTATCCATGCTCTTTCCTCTGATTCGAGGTAATGACAAGATTCTTGGAGAGATGGGGGATGGATTGGTTTAGATGGAGTTGTGAAAACCCAGGGCACTGATGAGTTAACAGGTTAACAGGAATGGGATGAGATCCCAGGAAGGCCATCCCAAAATCCAAGGCTGCCTGTCAGTAACTTACAATAGCTATGTAAATGGTGGATGAAGATCTGTTTCCTATGTGGCTTTCTAAAAGTAGTGAGAGTAAAGCACCCATTTCCTCCTCCCTGTTGATCCAAAGGACCTGAATTCCAACACCACTGTCACCCTTCTAGGCAACATCTTGCTCTCAATCAGGCAATTCCCCCCACCCCCGGTCTGAGACAGAGAAAAACAGGCTGAAAGAATTTATTCCCTTTGCCTTTTACTTACTTATGACAAACAGTCCCTCCTCACTTTCCTCGCAGACTTCTGCTTACAGAGCTTATTTTTAAATTTTCAAAAATCTTCCATGAGTCATTATCAAAAATAACTTTCTTCTTGAAGACCTGTGACAACTATTCTGATTCTTTGTAGGTAATTGTGGATTCCCTGCCTGAATTTAGAAAAGGTCAATAGGCATAAAAATGTTTGGAGCAGGACACACACACACACACCCCTCAAAATGCCTATTGACTGCTCCTTCCCTCCTCCCATCCTTCCCATGACTCATCAGTCCTTTGTGTCTCCTCCAGGAATGCTATTGAAACTTCTTTCCCAAACACCTTAGCCTTTAAATGTACTCTTCCAAAAGGTTTGACCAGGAGACTTTGCAATTTCAGATACTTTTGGATTTTAGAATATTTGCATGTACACGATGAGGTATTTAGGAGACTAGGATACAAATCTAAAGACAGATTTCACGTAACTTGAAGGTCATTTTTTAGGACATGTTTAACCCTTTGATTGTGACCTGTCATTATGGGATCAAAGGTGGAATTTTCCATTTGTGGACATTTTCTGTCATGTCATCAATAGGTTTCCAATTTTAAAGCACTTGAGAATTTAGATTTTCACACAGGAGGTGCTCATAAGTAGCTGAAATGTAACTCCAAACTAGAAAAGTAAATAAAGGAAAGACTAGAGGATGTTGAGATTGGTCCTCCTACATCATTCCTTATCTAGTTCTTCTTTGTGCAGGGTAGAAGTCGAAACCCACAGCTCCCTCTAACCAGAGCGCTTAACAGGTTTAAATGTATTGTTTTCAATAAGTGAAACCCAGCTCTGTGTATCATCCATATCTTACATCTGCAGCAACCCTCAAGGGAGATTCTAGTATAAAAAGCTAAGTCTGGCTCAGTCATATCAAACACTATACACTTCAAAAAGTCTAAAAAACAGTATCTTGGTTACATTGTCTAACTCTTAGCAACTTAAAGCTTGTTTGAAATGTATCCATCAACCTCAAGAAATATATACAGAGATAATGTTGTGCATTCTTTAAATTCTACATCAGCCCACACACTTCACCCCACAGCTCATTTTTTTTGTTTATTTTTGATGAAAGATGAATAAGAAACCAAATGCCAATGTTGTGTTCTTCTGGAAAAATCTAGGGGAATAGCCGCATTAGAGAAGACTGTTCTCGAATATGCATCACTCAATAGCTCTAGCAGAAACTGGTGCTTCTTTGAATAACAGAGTGACTTCAGCACTCGCATTTGACACATACTGAAGAAAATCTCCCCAGAGACTGAATCATATTTGTTCCCAGACAAGAAAGCAGACGGTGCCCTGTGACCACAGCATGATGAATTCTGCTCTGACATTTGAGTGGTTCAATCTTCTGTCAAAAATAAGGATCCCACACATGGGGCTGACTTTGTAGGACAAAGCATGACATTGCCCCTCAGGATGGAAATAATTGCATCTGTTTCTTTCAATGTGTGTGTGTGTGTGTGTGTGTGTGTGTGTGTGTGTGTGTGTGTTTGATTTCACTGAGGAAAGTCAACCTTGCTAATCAGGAAATTATGTTCCTTCTGTTTTCCTAACCAATCCATAGGCCATGAACTGGGTCATTCATATTTAACAGAATCACAAGATGAATGGGGAACAAAACCATCTCTAGTCCCATCCTTTAATTTTACAAACACACACACACACAAAAAGTCAAAGACCAACATGTTTTCCCAAGAACTCACAAGTAGCTCATACCGTTGGGAGAACAAAGATTGTTTGCCAGATGTCTGGACACAGAAGGAAGGAATATATACTGGAGGGGAAGGAGAAAAGATGGTGCCTTCATGCTGGGGAAGTCATCTAAATACTCATCATCCATTGTCCACTAGACTCTGATGAAAAGGACCAAAGCTCCCTGGGTCCTACTGGGCTTCTTCAGCACAGGGCTTTATGGCTGTTATGGAGATGCTCTGCCCTCTGCATCTTAAGACACCTGCCTCACACTCAGACATCGTCTCCTCCTTGCCATTCACATCCACACAGATGCTGTACCCTGCTTCCTGGCACTCCAAAGCTTCTCTGCAGACACATTTGCTGCTCTGAGCTGAAAGAACAAGAGAGAGAGATTTAATGTCCCATTGCGGATGTGGGAGACTCAAAGCACATCACCTGCAAATTAATGGCATGGTGATTAGGGCGCTCCTGCCTTGAGTGATACAATAAACTATCTACTGGAAGGGCAGGAAGACCAGGAAATGGGGCTATTTTGTTTCACTTAGTATAAATGGGCTTTGAAATTGGTGCCAGGCTTTCTATTGGCTGAACACATCTGAGGCTGGTCTATTCCAAGTCAAGAGCTCTTCCTCTCTTTCCTCATAAGGGCGGTGATCCTTGTGGGCCAGAAATCAAAGATAATTCTTTGCTTCCCAGACCAAATAAGAAGGCTTCAGCAGAGAGTGGAGAGAGAATCAAAGCTCAGAGACACAGAAAGATAAGAAGAAAAAGTTATTTGAGAGAGAAAGTATGGCATTCAGTATGGCACTTGCCCTATAAAAACTAATCAGAAACAAGGAGAAAACGCAGGAGGTAGCTTGGTGGGAATCCATCACCTGGGTCCTCTAGGGAAGAATAAACAGGTCAGCCAGAGAACAGAGAACAGCCTGATATGGTTAGAGTTACATATATTCTCATCCTACTGCAACTTATGAAGAACTGAGGGAAAGGTCTCCACGCAGTACATGAGACAGAGAATCAGGAAGCTTACAGATGTCACTGTATATCACATAGATCAGTTTCCATGTCTACAAGGACAGAAACCCTGGGCAGAAGCTTGGTTCATGCAGCCTAGCCCTTCCCCCTTCACTATATACCCCAAAGCATGGGTGGTGTTGAATATCATTGCTAAGCTCTGGTTAGCCATATCCTAGGATAATGAACCACAAACTGAGAAAGCAGCTCCTTTGTGTAATCTCTTCAGGACCTTCCGATTATTTCAAGAAGGGTCAACTTGGCACTCATATTTTTTAATGGCTCTCTAACACTTTTTAAACACCCCTTACAACAAGGAGAGGTTGTCATTAATCTCAGAGCAGCACCTGGCTCAAATCTTCAACTTTACTTTGTTCTATTCTGTGTGTCTGTGTGTGTGTGTGTGCGCGCATATTCACACACCATAATGTGCATGTGGATTCCAGGGACAGAACTCAGAATGTCAGACTTAGCCACAAGCACCTTTACCCACTGAGCCATCTAATCAGCCCAGGGAAACTTCTTTGCAAGGGTATAAAATACAATGATTCAATTTTTAGAAGGTATTTTTCTGTAAGTCCTCTTTTTCCTTTAATCTTTTCCATTTTTATTTTGTGTGCACTGGTGTTTTGCCTGTATGCATGCATGCATACAGTGAAGATAGACTGAGAATTAGTGGGCCTTGGAGGAACGCTTAGATGATCAGGAATGGATTTTTACACTCTTACACTCATCATCCAACCCCTCTCTAGGGAGGGAACTCAAGAGAAAGTTTACTGTCAAGCTAATCTAATATATTTGACATTTTGAGGTATCTGCTGATAATTTGGAAAGTACATTGCTCAAAACTCTTGGCACTGTTGCCTTGGCATTCGTACAGTCACAAAAATGTAAGGTTCCTTACCGTCACATTTGCTCCATGGTGGACATGCACCACAAGCTTTCTCAGCTGACGCAGGAGGAGTACAGCTGTCCTTGCCAACGAGAGTGTAATTTCTTCCCTGACAGTGGAGAACATGCATCTTGCACACGGTCAGAGACAATACCCTTCTGCCTCTCACGTCTCGAGCACATACATCCAAGGAAGATCTAGAAAGAACATTTTAATTACATTATTGGCCAGATTTGTTTTCTTCAGAACTGAGGAAGGTAAACAAAAGTAAGACTTCATGTTCATGACTCTACAATCCAACCAACACAGCAACAACAAAAACTGTGTTTTCTCTACATGTGCTTACAGTTTTTCTATGCCCAGATACCTAGCACTGGTTTATCTTCATCTAGGACAGACCAGACGCAGCAAATTGGATGAGAAGGTGAGGTCTGCCAGCAACTGCAGATGGATTGATTCCAAATGAAAAAGAAAACCAGCAAAGACCAAACACCCCCAAGAGATCATGTGAAACCACTGACCTCCGAGTTCAGCAACCCTCTGAGGCTATTATTGTGCACTGTTCACTAGAGTCCTTAAGTAAACAAGTGAAGATGGAACTATTTCTCAACGCTGTCTTAAAGGTTTATTTGCACTGTTTTAATTAAGTATATACAGATCTGTGTGCATGCAGCTGTGCACACATGAGTGCAGGTGCCTGCCAAAGCCAGAGGGGTGAGATTTCCTAGAGCTGGAATTACAGACAATTTTGCCTCATGTGGGTTTTGGGAACCAAATTCAGGACCTCTGGAAGAGCAGCAAGTGCTCTTAACCACTGAGTCATTCCTCCAACCCCTACAATGTAATTTTTTTAAAAAAAAAATCTATGTAGCCAGTGATATAGATTGTTGAGTAAAGAAAGACACTTGCCACCAAATCTAATGATGTGATTTTGATCCCCAGAACCAACAGGGTGGACAAAAAGAGTCAAAAGAGTCAAATCCAACAAGGCTATCTTCTGACTTTCTCACTTGTGGTGGCTTGATAACCTCTCCCTGTCAACAGAAGTGAATGTGCTTACAAAGTATTTAAAAACATTTCCACGAAACATCCTAGTGTGGGTTTTTTTTTCTGTTGCTAAAATGGTATGTGGTGATTTGAAAGAAAATGTCTCTCAAAGGGAATGGCACTATTAGGGGGATGTGACCATGTTGGAGTAGGTATGGCTTTGTTGGAGGAAGTGTGTCACCGTGGAGGCAGACTCTGAGGTCTCATATGTGTTCAAGTCATGCCAGTGAGACAGACCACTTTCTGAAGTCAAGATGTAGGACTCTCAGCTCCTTCTTCAACACCATGTTTGCCTGCACGCCGCCATGTCTGACTATGATGATAATGGACTGTACTTCTGGAAATGTAAGCCACCCCAAATAAATATGGTTTTCCTTTATAAGAGTTGCTGTGGTCATGGTGTCTCTTCACAGCAGTAGAAACCCTAACTAAGACATGGTATGATATAGCTATTTAGAAACATCATTTTTAAAGGAAATATTCCCTAAACTAGGCATAGTGGCACAAGTAGTCTCAGAATTTGAGAGAAGGAAGCAGAAGGATGAGATGTTCAAGGCCAGTCTCAGCTACACAATGAGTTCAAGGTTAGCCTGGAACATATACAAGACCTGTCTCAAACTCCCCCTGAACCCTATACTCTCCCCACAAAACAAATCCATTTCTGAATAATGATGGATATAAAAAGTATTGTTGCAGGGAAAAGTCTTACACAACACAGCATGTTTTATATACTTGTCAGGAACAATTTACTTTCATATACTTCATTTTTGTTCTCTTTGACCTAGAGCTAAATTTTTCTGGATTATATAGAAAAAAATTATTATGTATAAATCTTTTTTCTGTTTATTTAAAATTTGAATATAGCTACTTAGAGTGGTTTAAAAAGCAGAAACTTTACAATGCGATGTTGATATTGGCATCCAATGCTGTGAAATTATACCAAAAATCATGCCTTGGCTATGAATGACAGAGTGAGGATAAACTGAGGGAGATGGAGGAGTTAGAAAGAGAAAAAATGATTGAAATAAATAATAGCTATAAGACAGCAATAACAGAGTTGGGACACTAGGATAAAAACAATCTGGACTGATCACAATCTCACTAATTTTCTGCATAGGAAAAGTCATGATAGGTTATGATTATCATCTACCATTAATTCAAGAAGTGGATATGGGTTTTGAGGAGCATGCAAACTACTAAATATTTAGTAAATTGCTGTTTTGATTCCTAAAGATGAACCAACCTAAGTCCTTAATCTTAAAAAATGAAAATGGTCCAGAGACTAAATGTCTCCTATGTCCTCCCAGACCCATCTCCATTCCTGCTCATCTTTGAAATCTGGCATGGAAAGACCATATGAGATCATGTTTATCCTGTAGCTGTGAGTGGTTCTGTCATTGTGAAACCCTGGTGGAGCGGTTTTAACCACAGAAGGGAGTGTAGTTTATAACCCTGGGTTAGACCTGTGGTGCCTCTCAAGTCCCTAAGGGGAGTCTGCTCCTCCTTAGCAGCCGTCCCGTCATAGTCATCTCTGTCTTCACATTTCATAAATGTCTTTCTCCCTATTTCAGGCCTGGGCATGGATATACACACATATGATATTATCGTTTGCTTTATTTTGCCCACGTTTTTGTAGGCATGCTGATAAACCTCTCCTAGTCCTCTCCTAACTGTACAACCTGCATCTTGCTAGGCTCCTGACACAGGCATCCAGGAGCTACTTCCCAAATCCTCCTAAATGCAGGGACCAGAAACTGGTAGCATTCCTAGAAGGCAGATCTAGAAAGGAAGCTTCCGGCATCAGAAAAATAGCTGCTCTATTTTCTATTGGCATTTCTTTTCCAATTTAACGTCCCACGGGAATCTCAGCCTAATCCTCCAAAGCTCTAAATCGCCAGGTGACAGTACTGTCATTTTGCCTCCGTTTATATATTGAACAAGCAGTGCTCAAGTGGCCCTTCAGTGCCTTGGCCCTTCAGATTAGAATCCTGCTTAACACCATGGCTGTCAGCCTATGACGTGTAACAGGCAGCAATGGGACAGATTAAAGTACAAAGACCCTTAGCTATTCATAAGCTATACCTTCATCCAACAATCTGTTCGAAGCCACCCCATTTACCTTGGATAAAAGCAAACAGAAGAGGGGGCGGCAAAGACAGAGCTTACCCACACTCATAGGGCATTTTACAGACGCACTTTGAGTTCTGCAGTTTCTCCCAGGGCTGACATGCAGGAGCTGCCGTTGGGAGGGTGGTGGTGTCTGAAAGAAACGTTGAAGAGAGATGTGATCTTTAGTAGAAGACGACTGCTTTACAATAAAACTTGCTGAATCAGGCTCTGTAGGAGTCTCAGTTGTAAGGATTTTCTATAGTTAAAAGATGTGGATTTGGATAGATGGGGTAGTGGGGAGGATGAGATTGGGGGAAGGGGAACCATAAAAAAATATTGCATGAAAAAAATGCATTTTCAATTTTAAAAATAAAAAAATGTAACCTGTCATCCCTAACCAAACAGCCCTCTCTAATTCATATCTGCTTGCAAAGGAAAACTTAGTTTTCTCCAGTAGCATCTCACTGGCTATATTAGGCACACTTAAGGGTGGGCTGTGCCCAGCAGGGTAAGGCCAACACACAATGAACTCGATGGTATTTCTGTAAACTTTTCATCTCATATTGTTTGTTAGAACATTTTTTGCATTACGGGTCTTTTACTTGTATACTTGTATACTGGTCTTTTACTTGTATACTTTTGTGTTTTTATGGTGTGTGTATAGTTTGTATACATGTGTGTGTTTCTTTTTTTTAAAAAAACATTCTGGTTCGTTTGGATTTGTTGCTGTTTACCTGTGGTTTTCTAAAGAAAGAGAAAATGGGCATGGAACTGTGGGTAAGGATCTGGGGAGGACGTAGGAAGAGTTGGGGAAAGAGAAAACATGATCAGAATGTACTATATGAAAAAATAGTTTCCAGTTTAAAAATTATGGGAGCTGAGCAAATCGTATTTACATATTTAGGGGTGTGTGTGTGTGTGTGTGTATGTGTGTGTGTGTGTGTGTGTGTGTAAAAGCAATTAAATAAATAGAATGCCATGAATTTGAGAGAAAGCCATGGGGTGCATGTAAATGGCTGGAATGAGGAAAGGAAAACAGAGAGATAATGCAATTATATTTTAATTTCAGGAAATAAGAAAATTTAATGTATACATTATAAAGCTCTAAAGCATTTCATGCTATAAAACCCTGCAGAGTGACAAGAGCTACCCCTCCCCAGGCATGCTGAACTGGTCACTCACTGTTCATACATCTTGATGCTTGATCCCTGCTAACAAGCTCATATGTAAGAGATGAAAAGCCTGGAAAAGGAAGCTATTTCAATTATTTCATGAATGTTCACATTTGAATCCATGGTTAGTGAAGCAGGCTCCCTTTCATAAATCTGAGCCTTGTAAACTGTCATTTTGGACTGCATTTCACCACAAGGCCCACATTGGTCACAAAGCCACAGAAGAACTCAGAGCGCTGGAGGGATGGTTCAGCACTTATGGGCCCTTGCCAATTTTTCAGAGAATTTGGAGCTGATTCCCAGTGCCCACATGGCAGCTCACAACTATCTGAAACTCCCATTCCATGGGATCTGATGTCCTCTTCTTTTGTGGGTACAACCATGCTCATGATGCACATATATACATGCAGAACACCTATAAACATTAAATCAATAAACTATTTTTTAACAGAACATATGTTGGAGAATTTTCTGGTACCCAAGGTACAAAGGTACTATAACCTCTCACATGTAAATGTCCAGGTAGTCTTCCCTCAACAGTGTGCTTATGTCTGGAGTTGCTTACATTAAAATATTCTATGTAGAAACTCATTATTTTAAGTAAACTATTATTTGAATTTTACTAGGAAAGCACCTTGGTGTGGCTTACAGTACCATAGACTGAAAACCTTTGCCTTGACTCTGGCAGATGGTAATGTAAAGTCTAAATCACTCATTTTTTTTCCACTTTCTGCTTGCCTCATTTTAATAAAAATCATTTGCATCAAATTTTGGCCATAAAATTAAATATTCATATAGTAGATTATAAAGATAGTTTTATTAGAAGCACATGTTTTCTTATTTTTAACTGCATTTATTTATTTAGCATGTGCATGTTTATGGCACACACATAGAGGTCAAAAGACAATTTCCACCGTGTTAGTCCTGGGGGACCAAACTTAAGCCACCAAGTTTGGCAGCAAGTGACTTTATACACTGAACCATCTTACTGTCCTAAGGGCATAATTTTATAAGTAAAAACAGCATAGCATACATATGTCCCTTACTGTAGGAAATATGAAAAAGTTAAATAAGATAATACAATCTCCTGAGAAATTCAAAAAATTGGAAAAACAGTAACAATATGAAATGTCTTGCACAACTAGAAATCTCAGTAACAGTCATGTTCTCTAAACACTTCAACTTGATGCAATGGCACTCCAAATGCAAAACAGTAGCTGAATCAGATCCTAGAAATTACAATTGCAAAAGGGGAAAACATGGTTCTGAATAATAGGTTAGTCGATAGCATCCTAGTAATGTTACTTTTGCAATTTGTTTTTGCTTTGTTGTTTTCTTTGCTTTTGAGACAAAGTCTTAAAATATAGCTTAGGTTAGTCTCAAAGTTGAGATCCTCCTATCTCAGTTGTCAGATACTAGCATGGCTTGGGAAGTGATCTGAATAAGAATGTCCCTATCCACACCATGGGCTCATATATTTTCATTCTTAGTCCCCAGTTGAACTGTTTGAAAGGATTAGGAAGGGTGTCCTTGTTGGAGGAGGTGTGTTATTAGGGATGGGCTTTGAGGTTTCAACACCCATACCAGTCTTTCTCTCTCTGCCTGCTGTCTGCGAATCAGGAATGATGGAAAGTTCTCAGCTGCTTCTCCAGCACACGCCTGCCTTTCCTAAGAGTCACTTTGGTCCCAGTGACTCTGCAGAGCAATAAAGCAGTAACCAAGACAACAGATATGGGCCACCACAACTGGCATTTTCTCTGCTTTCATCAATTATATTATGTCAATTTATGAAAAAAGTGAAGATAGGTGAAGATGTATAGAATCTATATTTTGCAACTTTTCTGAGATCTAAAAATATTTTAAAGCAAATCGGCTTTCTATTTTTTTTTTTAGGAACATGTATTTTGGACTGAATTTAAAATATCTCATGCATTTGAGCACTTGGTGGCACCAACTGAGAAGATATGGAACCTTTAAGAGGTACAGTCTTCCTAGGGAAAATAGATTGCTAGATGTGGGCTTTGAGAATTTAGCCTTTGATCAAGTCAATCCCCAGAGATGCAGGGATGGTTCAATATACAAAATTCTGTCAATATAATCTACCATATAAATAAACTGGGAATTCACCCTGGCCCCACCTCCAGTTCGCCCTCTCTTTTTCCTAGGTGTAGTTGTGATGGGATCAGCCAGCTTTCAGCTTCTGTCACCTGCTCCCACCACCACCATTACCGACTCCCACTCTGGAACCAAATAAAGTCTTCTGTAAATTGCTTTGGGTCACGGTATTTTATCAAAGTAACAGAAAAGTCATGAATACAACTCATAAGCTAATAGATTTCATTGTGATATCTTCATTGATGAGCATGGTTGTATTTTATTATATTACTCTCTCACCTTCCTCTCCCTCTTGCCGGTTCCCTTCTTCCCTCTAAATAGCCATTTATTTTAATATCAAACACATTTAGTACTGTTGCTTTTATATTTGTTGTTGTATGTATGTGCACACAGGCACATATGTGTCACACTGTGTGTGTGTGGGGGGGGGGGGTTCAGAGGACAACTTTCGGAAGCAAGTTCACTTCCACCCATTTTGGAGGCAGGGTTTCTTGTTTCACTCCAGATAGCTGACCTATGACCTTCCATTTCACCATAGAAGGGCTAGGATTACAGATGCTCACTACTGTATCTGGTTTTGTACTTGCGTCCCAAGGGTCCAACTCAAGTCAGCAGGCTTGTATAGCACAGGCTTTTACCTGTTAAGCCGCATTACCAAGTCTCATACACATATTTTTAAGTGTGCATCGTACATATGAGAGGAAAACATGGCTGTCTCATTCTGCTTGCCACAATGATCTCCAGCTCCACTATTTTCTTTCAAATCAAACAAAAACAGTTTTGTTTCTCTTTGAGGTGATAAAAAAACCCCTCTGTGTTTATATGCCACATTTTCTTGTTGTTCTAATTTTTAAATTTGTATTTAATATTAATATTTTTTAAAGATTTATTTATTATGTACAAAGTGTTCTGTCTGTACTTATGCTTGCTGGCCAGAAGAGGATACCAGATCTCATTACAGGTGGCTGTGAGCCACCATGTGGTTGCTGGAAATCGAACTCAGGACCTCTGGAAGAGCAGTCAGTGCTCTTAACCTCTGAACCATCTCTCCAGCCCTAATATTAATATTTTTAAGTATCAAACTTACACCTCATTCTCTCCCCTTGAATACTTTAACTCTCCTCCCCCACACACTGCTATCTCCTCCCAACTTCTTATGCTCTTTTTTTTTTTTAACCCAGTGAGTCCTCTTAGGGCTGCCTATATGTGTGTGGGTTTTGACCATCTACTGGGGCATGGGTAGCCTCTCACAGGCTGCATTCCTGAAGAAAACTGACTCCACACACAGCAGCCATCAATTACCCAGCTTCTCAGCTAGCAGGGGAACTTCATGATTTCCTTCCTTATGCATGCTGAGATTTCTTTTCTGGTCTGATCTTGGGCAGGTCTTGTGTGTAAAAATCAAATTTTGTTCGTTCATTCATCTGTTGGTACAAATCTAAGCCAATTCCATCTTTGCTGCTGTAAGTGCCATAATTAATATGGATGTGCAGGTACTTATGTCCTATGATGACTTAGATTCCATCAGGTAAGTAATGTCATTGGAATATATGGTACTTCTAGTTTTGATTTTTTTGAGGCATCTGTGAACTGGTTTCCAAAGTGATTGGACTAATTTACATTCCCATCAGTAGTGTATAAGGGTTCCTTGCACTGCCAGGAGTTGTTATTGTTTGATAAAATATGTTTTATTTTATTTGCAAGATAAAAACACACTTATATGCAAAATCTTGGAGATGGGTAGAGATGATAGCTTTTCATCACGGAGTGTGCTTAATATTAGTTAGATGCATATTAAAATGATTAAAATAGTGAATCTTATGTATAGCTTAGCAAAATTTTTAGATGACTAAATATTTAGACATTAAAAGATCTAGTACTTCATTCACTTATCACTTAACTGATATTTGTGTGTGAGTTTGTATGTGTGTGGAACATGCATGTGTTTGTGTGCTTAGCACGGTTTCTAAAGGATTAAACATTCAAAAGCTAGTACTTTATTCACTTATTCCTTAGTATCGTGTGTGTGTGTGGTGGTGATGGTGGTGTATGTGTGTGTGTGTGTGTGTGTGTGTGAACGTGTGTGTTAGAGGTGTGGATGTTGGTGGTAGTAAGTGTGTATGTGAATGTGTGTTAGTATGTGTGGGTGTCTATGTGTGAGTGTGAACATGTGTGTTAGAGGTGTGTGTGTTGGTGGTGGTATGTGTGTATGTGTGTTAGTATGTGTGTGTCTATGTGTGAGTGTGAACGTGAGTGTTAGAAGTGTGTGTGTTGGTGGTGGTATGTGTGTATGTATGTTAGTATGTGTGTGTGTCTATGTATGAGTGTGAATGTGTGTGTTAGAGGTGTGTGTGGTGGTGGTGGTATGTGTGTATGTGTGTTAGTATGTGCGTGTGTCTATGTGTGAGTGTGAACGTGAGTGTTAGAGGTGTGTGTGGTGGTGGTGGTATGTGTGTATGTATGTTAGTATGTGTGTGTGTGTGTGTGAGTGTTTATGTGCATGTGTGCAAGTGTGTGCGTATGTGGAAGCTAGAGATCAATGTCAGGGTGTCTTCCTCTACCACCCTGCACCTTATTTTTGAGACAAGGCATCTCTCTGCTTGAATCTCACCATTTTGGACTGGCCAACCAGCCAGCTGCCAGCACCCACCTGTCCCCATGCCTTCAGTGCTGGGAGTAGACACCACAGCACCCGACTTTTCTCTGAAAGCTGGAGATCTGAATTAGGTTCCTAGTGCATATGCAGCAGACACTGCACCCCCATCTCCCCATTCCCATGCTCAACTAATATTTTAAAGCACTAACTCTGAAAGCCGATAAACTTGGGAACTTCATTTTGTTATAGGTTTATTTTAAGTGCACTTATTTTTGTTATCTACATATTCAGAAAAATACACATGTCCATAAAACATCCTTAATTAGAACCAACCATAATAGCATTTTCGTCTACTGAGTGGGAGGGCACACTAAATTATACTATAAAATGACAGAAGCAAGCATTTCAGAAAAACAACTATCTAATTTCCTCTGAAACCAAAGTATATCCTCATTAAGTGTATATTGTTCTCTTTCATCTTAGAATCACAGGTACAGGTGCGTTACTTGACACAACTCTATGTTAGAGGGAGTGTAGGAGACAGCAATTGTTTTCTGATGTGTTCAGAAGAGAGTTTGGACCAGAGCTAATGCAGAAGGTACTCCATTAATCCACTCTCTTCCTCTCTACTATCTGTACATCACCACAGTTCAGGTCTAATTCAGGGGAACAGGGTTCCAAGAAGTCTGATCTTTCCTGCTGTAAGCATCGAATTCACTTAACTGGATTCGTTATAGAATCTAGTACTTCAGTCTCATAAGAACAGCCAGATTTTAGCACTGCATTACAATGTTTATACTGAAGACATATTATGTAGAATAACATGTACATGAGATTTCCTTCTTTTCTAGTTATAATTACTTAAAGCATCTTTCCAGGCTGGAGAGATGGAGCAGCAATTAGGAGGACTTGCTGTTCTTGCAGCAGCCCTGGGCTCAACCCGTATCACCCACACACCTCTCATAACTGTCCTTAACTGCAATTCTAGGGCCTCCAGTGCTCTCTTTTAGCCTCTGCATGCCTTGGTCACACATGCAGTGCACTTACATACATGCAAGCAAAACATGCATACACACAAAATACAAACAAATTCCTTTTCTTAAATTATTAAGTAAACAACATACTTACCTTTATTAACATATAGTCAAACAATAAATACATTTTAAAACATATTTGGCCCATTTCAAAACCTCTGAAAATATATAATTTTGTCTTTCTAAATTGTTTTTTACTGTCTTAGGTGTTTGTTTCTTGAGACAAGATCTCTCTACATACCCCTGACTCTGGAATTCACTATGTAGACAAGATGGTCTCCAGCTCACAAAGATCTACCTCCTCTGTCTCTGAGTGATGGGATTAAAGATGTGCACCACAACACCCAATTTAGCTTGGGTTCTTAAAAGAATATTCGCATGTGACTAACGTTTAGAATACTAGTTTGCTGGATTTCCACTACAAAGAGTAGAAGACCACCCCAGCTCCCACACTCCCACCTTCAGCCAAAAGCCAAGGGCCTGAAACTGAGCTCAAAGTCCCAGGAAGCAGCTGTTTGGTATCTGACTCCAGCCCCAGAAGCCAGTGGTTGCAGAGACAGCAGACCCTGCAATCACACAGCTTATCTAAGAAAAAATCTACCTTCCCCCATTCTGCCTCTAACAAGGCCCTCATGCCCCTTCCCTATCCTTAGCTACAGAAACATCAACCTAATGCCTAGATCTGCATCTCTTGAACTCCAGTCATTGAGCGATTGGGTTCTGTGCCTTCATCTTGGGGTGACTAGAATTAGAGACATCACCTCTCTGGTATTAAATAAAGGAAGCTCTACCTGCTGAGCCACCTAGATTCTCATCTTTTCCTCCTTCCTGAAAACTTAATTCTTCCTTACACTCACAAAGAGTTACTCCACTAACAACAAGATTTTTCTTTGAATAATGTCTACTTTGTGGTGTTAAACACAAATACTTTACAAATTTTCAACTTTAATATCAATAAACTCTGAGATTCTAGAAATAAAGCATTCAAAATTGAAAATAAATTATCATCTTGACTCTGAGTTTAGGAAATCAGAAGAACACCAAACATCAGCTTTCAAAAGGCCTTCATTTTCTTGGTACTCTGGCAGATATAACTTTCTATGGAAGAGTGAAATCCAGGGTGTGGCATCTTCTCCTGTCCCTTTACTCCACGAGTCTACCATGAAACATGAATGGCCGTTGCACGATCTACACACTGACCTCATTCTCCTAGGGAGCCAGATGCAGAGAATGATATGCTGTGCCAGAATGCTATGACGGTCACTATAAGGACTTCCACCTGTCTGAGCACAGGTGGCATTGAGGAGACACAGGGGCCACTCACCTTTTTGCACACAGTGGGCATTCTTCAGCTCAGGACTCCATTTGAGGCTGGAGCCACACAGGAATGCTGAAGGACCTTCTAAGGACATGCCAGCTGCACAGGAGAGGGTCACCTTCTCACCGACCGTGTAAAAGGGTTTCTGGGGGTGGCTCTGCAAGCCATTCATCAATACAGGGAGAGTGCAGGCAATTTCTGAAGATGAAGGAGAACAGAATGCAAGGGTCACTGCTTCCCCAAACAACCTTTTTAAAGACAGGCTGGGTGTGTGCTAAGGTACAGGCTCTGCCTTTTCGCATCAGAGGACAAGCAGGGAAAACAGACTCTCCTCATAGGGTGCTCCAAAAGGCAGGTTCCGCGGTGTCTGACACATAATTGACCAGCGAATGACTGAAGACAAAACAGCTGTCATCTCCTTCCCCTGCCCTGAAAGCAATGTGACAACCTAAAATGAGCAAGCCCACAAATAGAGTCCCAAAGCCCGGGCTGCTGCTAAATGCAGCCTTCACAGCTGCCTCTTATCACTGTAGTGAGGTGAGGTCCCACCAGAACCTCCCCAAGAGCTTCGCTCATTTGCATATCATTAGCTCTAATTAGATATGTCACCATCTACAAATCTAAAGCACCACCTTTCACCTTGCAGCCAAGAAAGTATGCAGTGCTCTGTATTTTTCCCATCTCAAACTTTCCCTTAATGGCATTCATTAGTCCAAATCTACTTAAAAACAAAACAGCAAGGGGAAAAAAAGTGAAAAAAAATATACATAGTTAGGAAGAGCAGGTCAGAAACCATAACTGAAAACAGAAATCTTTGCCAAGTCCCTCGTGGATTTTGGACAAGTACGGCATTGCTCTGCTTCAGCCCTGACTTTATCAGAAGACCCGTTCATTCACTTATACAAACACAGTATTTATCACTTATTAAATGCCTGTATTTTGTCAAATGGGTTGTGTACTGGTAGAATAAAGCTAAGTACTGGTCACATGTTGTGTCTTCAAAATCTGGCCGTGAGTTTGTTTCTGGCATGATACATATGCCAGATCTATTACGAGAACGTCCTTCAGCCTCTCTCCAACCGAGACAGATAGGAAGGTTGCACAAGATTAAAGGAAAAATGTTTCTGAGACTCAGAGAGTTGTCAAACGAGTGCAGATTCAAAGGTCCAAGGTTTCAGGGAGGAGAAATCTAAGGCAGTGGTTACAGATTGGGCAATGCTTTTCTCCATGTGGTATTTGCAAGTTTGAAAAACTAAAACAAAATAAAAAATAAGAATGTAATGTAGAGCAGACAAACTGGGGAGAGAACTGCAGCTCAAAGGTTAAACTGTTTCTGAAGCCTGCATTAGAGTCACAGGGTGGAGGATCCAGGGTTCTCATATTGTCAAGAAAAAGGGGCGGGGTGGGCAGCCAAGAAGAAAGTCCAGGCTTCCTCACGATCACTTAGTGGCTAGACACCATTGGAATAAAGGTTAACCAGTCGAAAAGCAGCTTTATTGCTGACATCTCCAAAGATGTCATCAAAGCCTCAAATTGTTCTTAAAGTTTTTCATATGTAGAGTGGCATTTGGTTAGAACTAATCTAATGTTCAAAAACATAAGAATGACTAAAGTTTGACCACTAAAACTAAAACAGAAGCAAGAGGTGCAAATAATGAGATTAGTAGAAATTTATTACTAGCGCCTTGAAAAAGCCACGGTTACTTTGTTGAGAAATCTAAATGGTGTCAAGTGTAGTGTCTCAGCCCTAGGAGGATGAGGCAAAAAGACCGCCATTAGTTGTGGTCAGGTGAATTCCGTGCCAGTTTGGGCTATTGAGTAAAATTTTGCCTCAAAAAACAAATAAAAAATAAAACATACAAAAAAAAACATAAATGAAAAGATGGAAATTTTCTACAGAACATTGGAAAATAGCAAGGCAGAAGTGGTGCATGCCTTTAATCCCGCACTCGGGAGTCAGAGGAAGGGAGATCTCTGAGTTGGAGGCCATCCTGGTCTGCAGAATGAATTCCAGGACAGCCAGGGTCACACAGAGAAACCTTGTCTCAAAAAACATAACAAAACAAAACAAAAAATTGAAAAATATAAATAGCAAAAAAATTAACAATTCAATAGGATTCTTTAAAAAAAACTATAACCACGATTACAAAGAAAATTTATGAGTGAAAGATAAACCAACAGAAATACTCACCATGAAAAGCAAAGCAAATTATATAAAATATTATATATACAGTGATCTGAGCACCAGCATCCATCTCTCTCAGCTTTCTGGCTGCAGATGCTATGGGAACAGCCACCCAATCTCCCTCCTCCAAGGCTTCCTCATCATGAATATACCTTCCCTGTGAACTGTGAACCAACCTAAGTCTTTACTTCCTCAAATTGCTTTGATCTGGTATCTTTGTCACTGTGGTGAGGAAAACAGCTGATGCAGGCTTTTGACAGCCACTGTGGTGAGGAAAACAGCTGATGCAGGCTTTTGACAGCCTTTCAGGAAAAGGAAATGAGTTGCTGATGTTGTAGAGCTGATGGTGATTTGTCCTAGAGTATTGGAGTTAACACGAGCGTTATTTATCTTGATTCACCTCTTTCTCTATCACTCTGTCATCTTAGGATATAGCCTACAGTCAAGACCACTCACTCTGACAACGCATTTCTCCCACAAGCCACTGCAAATCTTCTCCACATCTGGCAATGGGATCTCCAACAAGGGAATAGCCTTCATTGCAAGCATATACTATGTTTTTCCCGACAGAAAACATGGTACCTTCATCCTAAACAAAGACAAAAGATGGAGAATGGTTGAGTTTGCATGTTTCTCATTAATGAAATGTTTCTTTAGGTTTATTTGTCCTGCAAACCATAATTAACTTTAAGCATTGGTAAACCTACTTTCAAACAATTGATTTTGAAAACCAATATAAAGCATTTTACCCTGTAAGGGTCTATTCAATGCTAGTACCACCACTGATTGAAATAAAGCTAACATAAATGCTAACATATAACAGACATATAGACTGTTCCCCCAAATATCAAGTGCTGCACTGAGCATTTTACTAAAAATCACTTAAGTGGACACCATTATAATGATTTCCTTCCCTTACA
Organism: Dicrostonyx torquatus; assembly: GCA_028555095.1. NCBI lineage: Eukaryota > Metazoa > Chordata > Mammalia > Rodentia > Cricetidae > Dicrostonyx > Dicrostonyx torquatus. The sequence goes on from JAQHUG010000005.1 coordinate 16,814,272, forward strand.
TTTGCAGTAAAAGGCAGTTTGCCATCAGACTTTGGAAGTATTTTTCCCCCATCAATTCTTCATCTGAAGGATGCATATTCTATTCATTGACAACACTACTTAATAAAATGTCAGCATAACAAAAATATTCCCATCTTCTCAATATGGTCATGAAAGTCTTTCTCATTGATGACATTTTATCAGCTCATTGTTTGCTTTGCTTTTTGAGATAGGGTCTCACTGTGCCTCTCAGGCTAACCTGGAATTTGCTAAGGAGCCCAAGCTGGCCTCAAGCTCAGAACCTCACACTTCCAACTCCCAAGTTGCTACACCTTAGCTCACTGTTGATCTCCTCCCACTCTTCACTGTAGCTATGGAAACACTGCTATGAATGGATTACATATTTTATTAGCCTATAAAGTTGGGAGGCAAATTGTCATAATAAATGAAGGAATTTCAAATCCCAACCTGAGAGAGGATAATGACCCCCATTTGGGGTTTTTGCTTCCTTCCTTCCTCTCTGGTTCTCCCCACCCAGGGGAAATGTTGAAGAAATAGAGGAAGGTTTGGGGAATGATGTGGAGATTGTATCTCACCCAGATCTACACTAGAAAAAAGAACCCAATTTTCTGGTGCCTCATTATCATTGCCAGACATACTACTCCAGACTTAGTCTGCCTCCTTCATAGAAGCTAAAGGAAACAATAGAGAAAGTACAGGTCGGGTTTTACTATAGTCCCGAGACCTTCTGCTACTTTGCAAGAGGGACTTCATGATGAAGAGATTTGACTCAACGCCATCCAAACATTTCTATACGGAAACTACTTTTAGAAAAAGAAGATTTACAGGCTCCACCTGCAACCTACTGAGTCAGAAAGGGTTGGAGGATAGGAATCAAGCAGCAGTCTCTATTTTGAGGTTCCTGAGTGACATAGGTGGACATTCTGAAACAGTATTTTAAAATGTGGCCTCCTAAAAAGAGCAAAAGAGCTTCATGGGTTGCCAAGATGTATGAGTTTGCAATATATTGCTCTCTAAACATGTTTCATTCAAAAGCCCCATAGATCATGGTGAGCGTGTAGAACATTCTACCACTCTCTACCTCATCTCCTTCTTCCTCTGCCTCCTCATTTCTCAACAATATATACATTTGTGGAAACTTAAGCAAACTCTCATTATTGTAAGCTTTAAGGGCCTAGAATTTAAGAATCAAAATTCCCATGAAGAAGGTAAAACATTGAAGGCATCTTCATGAAGCATATCTATTGTGATATTGTGTGAGCCATAAAGAGATCTCATTGAATTTGGACTCAAAACTCAATTGTAAGAAAAACTTGGACAAGAATTAAGACTAACACAATGCCAAGTGACATCACTAGAACAACCAATGGGAAATGACCAGGGTCCTTTTATAACAATAAAAATTGGTTAAAAAAAAAAAGTACTATAGCCTCCATCCCATCAGACAGTGGTTAAAACTATCTCTGGAGGTAAATAAAATACTTCATGATGAAACTTTTTAAGATAAGCCTTTTTCAATGAAAAGAATGAAGAAGATTCTTTAATCTTAAGAATTTGTGTGTGTATTCACACTTAGTAACATTGGCAATGGTGACTAGTAACTCTCATTTATCAGGTGGCAGTAGTGGCATCCCAGACCGTAGAAGGAATGTTGTTACCTTCTACAAAATTTAAATCCCCTTGGGACAAAGAAGAAATTAAATCCTCCACTACTGAAGTTGAAGCACATATAAAATACTTTACCACTACTTCACCAGGGAGGAGATAGATTATAGCCAAGAGACAAAAGCAGTAATATTTATAAAGGAAAAAGATATTTTTTCATAACCAACTTGAACAAATCCATCTTTTAAGGCAGGGGGTGATGGGCAGAATCCTTTTGGAACCAAAGACAAAGGAAAGCAATGCGGTTCAAGTAATCTGGAAAAAAAATACAGAAACAAATGGAAATCAATGTGATTGGTTTCTACAATTTAGATGGTATATTATAGTATGCTATATTTTTCATTTATATCTGAAGGTATGCAAGTAGAAATTACAAGACCACAGATATATATTTTTGTCATTCTTAGAACCAAATATGTGACCACATTATATTTTTTAAATACCTTGAGCATAAACTCAATCTAGCAAAAGATGGTGATTTAAGTATCTACAGGATTAGTAGTATGAGAAGCCAACAGGAAGAAAAATGAAAGTCTTTGGGTAATGCATCTACATTATATAATTTCTAGAGTTCATCTCTTTCAGATATCACTGTCTCCTGCTGTTGGGTTCTGAAATCCTTTGATCACAAAATTAATTCTACTTGGTGAAAGAATAGCAAGTCTAAAAGGAGCAGAGATCCTTAATGCCACATCACCACACTATTCCTGAAAACTGACCATCACTGTGATCATTGCAGCAGAAGCTTATAATTGTAATGCTAATGGAGACATCATCACTAAACAGTGATTGTCCATGGTGCCTCTGTGCTCTTATACTACCAGTCCTCTCCAGCGAGCGAAATCTGAGAGGAACCCAAGTAGGCTATGACACTTCCTTCTCAGCCGAATTTTACATCTTTTGCAACACCCCAAGGAAACCAGAAATGTGAAGTAATAATCAAACTTTTCCTATATCTACCAATCAAGAGGACACATTCCCTCATTAGAGCAAGAAGAAGAAGGAGGAGGAAGAGGGAGGAGGAGGAAGAAGAGGAGGAGGGAGGAGGAGGAAGAACAGGAGAAGGAGATCACTTCTATAACTCCTTTAAAATGTTCCCCTCTCTCTCTCTGGCTTTGTATTATAAAGGTTTGTTATTCCTGCATTTGACAGACTTAGCTCTGTGTAAAAGGGAGGGACACGGGTCCCTCATGCAGAGACCTGCTTCCCACACTCATCCTCTTGGAGGTACAGTGCATTCTCATGATAACCCACATGTTCTTCGGCTTCCCCACTGATACTGGTTATTGTCATTGTACAAGGCATGATACCCAAGCTCCTTGTTTCTTTCTTTAGCTCACATGGCCTCCAAATTATCTTACTGAAATTTTTTGTAAGGTTTCTGAACTTTGGAATGTGGCACAAATGCACTTTGGGAGTCTTTCAGATAGGTCCGCTGGAAAATTATCCCAAATGCCACACACGATACCCCCATTCAGCTGTCTAAAATGAGGTCAGTCATTACTCCAATTCCAAAATGGCAACTAGAGTTTCCTCTTCAGAGTGGAAATGACGAGGAGATAAAAACTAACTCAAAAGACCCAAACGAAAACAAGCCTGTTTCTTTTATGACTAAAAGCCAAAAATTACCTTGTACCTCTTTGACCAACTCATCTTTGCCAGGTACCATAGATTCCAGAAGCACTGGGGGCTGGGATCCATGGTCTGGCTCCTAAATGATTTTAGGGTTCCCTCATTACAACAATAAAGTCCCAGTAGGAGGAACCGCCTCTGGGGCTGGAGAGATGGCCCAGTGGTTGAGGAGACTTACTGCTCTTGCAGAGGACCAGAGTGCTGTTCCCAGCCTCCAAGTCAGAGGGCTTGCAACAGCCTATAACTCTAGCTCCAGGGGAGTCTCTTAACCTCTAACCTGCTTGGGTATGGGCACTCACATATATGTATACAAAATTAAAAATAAGAAAATAATTTTAAAAGAGAAAAACAAACGCCTTCTGGTCAAAAGAATAGAGTCTCTGGGGAGACCGAAAATTCTAGTGAAGCCAGATCAATGGCTTGGCCCCTAAGTGGGCAGGCTCACCTTAAGCTATGCTATCTTTACAGAGAATATTTCCGTTAGGCAGAATAATTGTTCCTTTTTTGAGATACTATACTTTGCCTTCGCTGAACACTCCCTAGCACAGTCTTTAACAGAACACAACCATGCTGCTTCACATATTAATTACTCAGGAAAATATAACTTTTCCTTTTCTGTCTGTCTCTGCTCAAATTAAGCATGCTTTCCCTAACACTTTGGATTTCCCTGCATGTGACACTTTTTTCTTTGTTCCCTAAAGCTCCCCTCTCCATCATATGACTGCTAGTGTGTCACATGTCTGACCTCCAAGTCAGTTTAAATAGCATGTTTTTTTCTTTCTTTCATTCTTTCTTTCTTTCTTTCTTTCTTTTTTCCTTTCTTCCTCCCTCCCTCCTTCTCCCCCTTCCTTCCTCCCTCCCTTCCTTCCCTCTTTACTCTTCCATTTTCTCCTCTGGGAAGTTGACAAGATTTATAGCTCACTTGCCATAGGAGTGTTTCTTTTAAACTCTAATAAAATTGCCTCCATGCTTAGAAAAACAAAATAATTCTGCAACAGAAAACAAAAACAAAGGAAAAACAAAAACAAAAATGTGGGCCTGGTGACACAAACTACGACCAAGATCATCCTCATTCACATGGTGAGTTTGAGGACAAACCTGGCTACATGAAACCAAGTCTCAATTAAGTGAATAAATAAATGATTGCTTTAAAACAACTCTGGCATAGAGGTGTGCTTCAGTCAAGAAAGCCGAGAGAGTTTCTGCATGATCCTCGCCAATGTAAAGTTAGTGTCAGATCACCACTAGACCAGGCAGGCAAAATATCATCCATCTAAAATGTCTGACTTTATGCTTGAGCCAGAGATCAGGAAAGTAGGAGGCAGTGCTGTACCTGACCGTCTACACGTTTATTGGAGTTTTCCACAAGCTTGTCTAGGTCGCTTTTACGTGGTAGATCTCATTTAGCGCTTATATCGTATTATCGGTTTACCTACAACTATTATTCTGACTTTAAGGGTCGGTCAAGTGACTTGCTCAGGGCTACACAGCAAGAAGGAAGCAAAGCCACGGGCCTACCCCCAGTTACTAGCCTTGTATATCCCTGGTGCCTGGAAAACCTGAAGCTCGCAGTCAGTGGTGTTGGCCATGATCAGCCTCCAGTGCTAAGGGGCAAAGCAAACAGTGGTAAAAACCACCACTCCCCTGCTATCATCAACCTTGTGTTCACTGCACAGGATACATTCTCGAAGTAACAACCAAGAAGTTTGGTCTCCATTACCGCAAGTTCTCCAAGTCCTGGTCTTCACATTGCCGGCTTTCAGTTGTTTCTCCAATACAGGCTTTTCCACCTGCACTGGGACGGGGATTATTGCATTCTCGACTCCTTGATTTCTTCCCTTGAATGCAGGGGCCCCAAGAAGACCAACAACTCCAACCTCCATCAACCCCTCCTAAAAAGTAAGAAAGAGGCTCTTGACTTCTGGAGAGCAAGACTTCAAAGCTTAACGCTGGACTTGCTGCTGATGTGTTTACTGGGGGACAGGGATAATGACCTTGTGAGAAATTTAAAACAGGCTTATTGTAAGCTCTGAAGTGGCTGGGTGGGAATCCAGTGATGGTATCTTATCAGTTCATGGATTTGGACAAGTCATTCAAACTTCTTGATCCTTTGTTATTCTCCAAGTACTTCCTAGTGTTCTCTAGAACATTTTACAACAGCCAGAAAGGCTCTCCCCTCTGACTTGAAGTATCCATATCCAGGCTGCTGTAGCAAACATCTTGCAATACCTTAAGTGTACTAATTATTTTGAGAGTGCCAAAGTATATTCATGTACATTGTATCGTTTCTTTGCTTTTCTAGACAATGACCAAAGTGAAGGGGGGAAAGACATTACCATTTCCACTTTGGATTCCAATTCCTACTAGCAAAGGATACTTCCATTTGAATAGATAATTGAAAACCCACCTGTCTATTGAAAAATATTGACTAATGGTACACAATACAAAATTGTAGGGATGGTCCCAAGAGCTTGCTGTCAGAAAGGCTAAGCAGGCGATACAAGAGCTTATGTAAAGCAAAGTCTTTGAAACAATTATGAGAAGCTGGATGATATTTTAAACATAATTCTATTCTACAGAGAATTCAAGAATGAGGAGTCAGGGGCTGGAGAGATAGCTCAGAGGTTAAGAGCATTGACTGCTCTTCCAGAGGTTATGAGTTCAATTCCCAGCAACCACATGGTGGTTCACAACCATTTATAAAGAGATCCAATGCCCTCTTGTGGCATACAGGCAAACATATAGGCAGAAAACTGTATATATCATAAATAATAATAAATAAATGATAAATAAATCTTAAAAAAAAAAAGAATGAGGAGTCAAACCAGAATGGTGTTTCAAATTCAGACGAGTAAGAGAGAGCAAAGGACTTAACCTTAAAAGCTATACTGTGGAGATGGAACACCGACAGAGTCTGAGTGCAAGCACAATTTCACATCTGCAAACACCAAGCAGTGCATGTCAAGGGCCGAGGAGTTCCATTTGCAGTGTATCCCTCGTGATGAGTGAAAAGCCCTCCCACTGACCTGCTTGATTGCCGACAAGGACGCCTTGCTCACACGCCATACCAAATGTGTACGGTTTGCAGTGACACTGACACCGTGTCCCCACAACAGTAGCAAGGCCACCATTCTGGCAAGGTTGGCAATGGCAAGGGTCGAATTCATCCAGGTATTCCTCAAGAGCCCGCTTCAGGTACAGTCTTTTCACAGAGGCACAGGGCACCTCCTTGACCAGCTCATACAATGGCATCAGCTACAAAGAGAAGACCTCAGTCAGTGCTCAGAGACTTCGGTGAGACAGGGTTTCTTATGATGAGTATACACAATCCCACTGGGACAAAAGGAAAAGCCACTCTTGCTTTCACTATAGCTGCTCCGGTAGTTCATATGTCTCAAGATTTCCAATATAGTTCCCAAAGCAAGAATAGAACCAAATCCTACATAGGCAACTTCTTCCTGTTCAAATGCACCTATGATAAAGCAATAAAGTGCTCTCTGACTCTCTCCATCTCTATCTCTCTGTGTGTGTGTGTGTATCTGTCTGTGTGTGTCTGTGTGTCCATGTGTTCGTGAAAGAATGTTATGTGTATGCAGGTACCTGCAGAAGCAAGAAGAGAATGTCACTAATTACAGGCAGTTGTGAGCCTTCCAACATGAGTGTGACAGGAACCAAAGTGGGGTCCCCCAGAAGTGCAGCAAGTGCTCCTAACTGATGGGCCATCTCTCCAACTTCCTGTGACAGAGTTTGGTTTACAAACAAGGCTGAACACAGAATTGACAATAATAGTTAATAATAAAATGAAACTCATGAATTGCCTATTTCCGGATTCTCTGTGAAATGTCTTCAGACTGTGAAACTATGGGAAGTGAGTGTGTGCCCTGTACAACTGCTTCTTGTTTAAAGTTGTTTTTTTTTTTAAAAAAAAAAAAGGGACTTGCTCTCCTTGCAACAAAATCTCCATAAACCTAGGAAAATTTAGAACAGATAAGGGGGAAAATACTGCTTACATCTTGAGCATGCATTAAACTAAAAAACAAAAATCCTAAGAACATTCATTGTCTAGTTAATGGAAGACTGTTTTAAAGACAATGCTTTATCACCTCCATAGAGTACAGAAGAATACAGAAGAAAAGGAATAGGGTTTGAATTACAGCAAGTGAGCAATTTCAATTACACTTAAGATTAAATTTCCTGACTTAGAGATGTAATATCTCTTTCCCGGAGACCAAGGCCCTCTGCTGAAGAAATGTAAAGCAGGGGAGATTTTATTACTTTGTGTATGATTTTTTCAGAAGAAAAGCAACTTTGAAGTCAAAGGTGCAGTGGCTAAGCTTTAATGACAAGGCTTACTCGAAAACATGCTATCCCAGAAACAAGAAGGCTCTGCTAAAATTCCCTACACCCTGTTGTGATGGTTACATTCAGATTGCCACAATGATGTCACCAAGGAAGGTCTCATGCCTTTCACCTCAGCATTATAAACCATGTACACTCATCCATCTGGTGAACTGTCTGCCAGATTTCTGATTGTTCTACTTCATGTGATGTAGAACATTGTAAACTTCTAGCACCCAGGAAGCTTCAGTGTTTTCTAGACAAAGTACCTTGTTTATGGCAGCATCAGTGCATTTATTAATAATTTAACATGCATGAAACCTTGCATCCATTGCTATCAATGCCCCCTTTATTTAAATCAGCATCATTGCTGATTTTGAGTGTTTGGGACCTAACCCCATATTCTAGTATGATCTTCGGTCTTCACTGTATACATTTGTATAACTCAGTAAGGTTGGGGATTTTTAGGGGAGGGGTTATTTGTTTTGTTTTGCTGTTGTTTGGAATACATGTGATGTATTATAAAATAAAAATCACTTTTGTGGTAAAACACCCTCAGCTCTGCCTGGCACTTAGTGCTACTTCAGAGCCCATGAACCATGGCACAGGAGGAGAAGTAATCTGACTGACCGATGTAACAACAAGCAAATCTATATGCCTTCCTCTGGGGAAATCTGTAACCCCTCTGGATTAGAAACCAAAGAAAATACGATCAAGGGGCTGGCAAGATGACTCGGTGGATAAAGGTACTTGCCCAACAAACCTGACGACCTGAGTTCAGTCCTCAGAACCCACGCAAAGGTAAAAGAACTGACGCCATGAAGTTGTCCATAGGTCTCCCCCAGCTTATGATGGCATGTGTGAGTCCACACATATAACTGCAGTGGTTTGAAAAAAAAATGCCCCAAAGAGAGTGGCACTATTAGGAGGTGTGGCTTTGTTGGATGAAATGTATCACTGTGGAGGTGGACTTTGAGGTCTCATATAAGCTCAAGTTACCACCCAGAGTCTCAGTTCACTTCCTGTTGCCTGCAAGATGTAGGACTCTCAGCTGCTTCCCCAGCACCATGTCTGCCTGTACACGGTCATGTCCCACCATCATGATAATGAACTAAACCTCTGAAAATGTAAGCCTCCCCATTAAATGTTTTCCTTTATAAGAGTTGCTTTGGTCATGGTGTCTCTTCACAGCAATAGAAACCCTAACTAAGACACATACATCATGTACAAACACTGATAATAAATCAAAGAAAGTATTTTTAAAAGAAAACATAATCACATTTAGGGCAAAAATTAAAACAGAATTCCCTCACTAATTTGCCTTGGGGTTTACAGGACATTTGAGCTTTACTGCTGATCTGTAAACAAACCACATCCCCTGCTTCTTAGTATCATGTGTGCATTCATTTTCTATATAAAGCCTAATTGAAATGCACAAATGCTAATTGCAGCCAATTCTGTTTAATCACCTTGATGTAATCTCATTTTCCCAACACAAATAAACACGCCCCCACTTCTTCAAGCAGAGCATTACATACCTTTTGTTTTATGACTTGAGGAAGACTGGTTACAGATTCGGCCCAGGAAGAGTACCTCTCTCTGTTTCCAGCAGGATTATCCAGCTCCAGGAAGCTAAGGTAAGAAATAAAGCCAGAATGTCCACCACTGACAAAGGGTTTTCCTTCAAGCTTCCTGCTCTGGCCTCCTATACAGGAGGAAACAAGGGAAATAAGTCAGCATAAGCAAATCAAGCAAAATCAACAAGGTAAAGTACAAACTCTGTCAAGTGTTTTCAAAACAACTCCATCAAACTGTGTGGCATCTGAGAAGAGCAAAAGACAACAAACCGATGGACAGGCAGAATACACAGAGGAGTTTCAGAAAAGCTAAACATTCCAGACAACATTGCAACCATTATTATCCATCGAGACATACTTGAGAAGATACATAAAATACACAATATCAAGAACAAACCCTAATGTCGATTGGTATCATCTGAGAAACCAATAAGTCGATGAGATTCATTGCTTTAACAATTGCTCCACTGTAGTAGATGTGGCTAGTGTGAGAAGTTTGGTGGGCAGGAAGTATAAGGCACATCTTTATAGTTTCTTCTTGTTCTGCTGTGACTCTCAATAAACAGAAAAAATAAGATTGAAAAGTAGGCGGCTGGGGGTATAATTTAGCTGGTACAGCATTTGCTAACCTTTGGGAAACCCTGAGCTCACACCTGCAGTATGTAAAACTAGTTGTAGGAGCGATCACAGGCCTATAATCTCAGCATTCATTCAGGAGGAAGATAGGATCAGGCATTCAAAGTCACCCTCTACTACAGAAAAAGTTGACTGTCTTCCTGGGACACATGAGACTCTATCTAAATGATGATGGAGAAGAAAAAGAAGAAAACAGCTATGGACTGAGATAAAGAATATTATAAAATTAGTTTTTTAAAAAATATTTATTTATTATGTATACAATATTCTGTCTGCAAGTATGCCTGAAGGCCAGAAGAGGGCACCAGACCTCATTATAGATGGTTGTGAGCCACCATGTGGTTGCTGGGAAATGAACTCAGGACCTTTGGAAGAGCAGGCAATGCTCTCAACCTCTGAGCCATCTCTCCAGCCCTTAAAATTAGTTTTAAATACCTTATTTCATTAAGAATATCAAGCCAAGTGGTGGTGGTGCACACCTTTAATCCCAGCACTCGGGAGGCAGAGGTAGGCGGATCTCTGTGAGTTCAAGGCCAGCCTGGTCTACAGAGCTAGTTCCAGGACAGGCTCCAAAGCTACAGAGAAAGCCTGTCTCAAAAAAAAAAAAAAAGAATATCAATAGAAAAAGCATACCTATATTAATGATGAAGTATCATGAAGATGAAACTTACTTTCAAATAATTCCATAACTCACATAAGCTGTCTCTGCCTCCTGAGTGCTGGGATTAAAGGCGTGCGCCACCACCGCCCAGCTCACATAAGCTTTTTAAACACATAATCATTGATGTTGTTAAATAATCTGTCAATATTATAAATATATATGTGTGGCAAAAGGTCAAATAAAATTATTATGTATAGATAATCGGTATAGAAACAACTATCATGTTCCCTACATTTTCTGTATTTGAAATTCTTTGTGATAAAATATTGGAGAAAAACAATAGCCCTACATATAGCATATTAACAATTTTTAAAAGCTGTTACTTAACAGGAATACATTATCTAAAATATGAGAAGTGCTCAGAAAAGTTCAAATGCTAATTGAATTCCTATTTTCCATTTATGTGCCTCATAATTTCAGACATATTTTTATCTCCACTTATAATTGGCTCATACAAAGGTCACAACTAGACATTTCTAATTGTACAGATCACATTTTGAGTGATTTCCATTTCCTTTCTTGTAACTGTCCAAATTTTTCAATTTTTTTCAAATGAACACACTGTACTTTTATAATGAGAAATTATGAAAACCTGGTATTTTTAATAAATTATCTGAGTGCCTCCTCATTTTCATTGTTAATTCTGGATTTGATATGCAAATAGTAGCCTTTTTAATGTAATATCTCACAAGTCCAAGCCATGAGTTAATGAAATCACCACCAGCTGTGGTGTCTGCAGGTTTCTGACCTCAAGCAAGGCCTATAAGAATATCCGGGGAGGTTGAGAGATGCCTCGTGGTTAAGAGCACTGACTGCTCTTCCAGAGGACCCAGTTTCCATTCCCAGCACCCACATGGCAGCTCACAACTGTCCATAACACCAAGATTTTACACCCTCATGCACATACATGCAGGCCAAATGCAAATGCAAAAATATTAAAATTAAAATAAATAATCATTATTTTAAAAAGAGAGAGTGAGAAAATATCTGAGGAAAAATGCCTCGGAATCTACCTTTTCTCTCTTTCCCCAAGTGACACTTGTGAGCATGAGAGACTGGGAATCATTGCCTTACTGACAAACCAGGTTAGGATGCGCAGCTTCTACAAAATTAGTGCAATTTTTAAGCTTGTGTGCTCTGTCTCCAGACCCCATAAACCTTCTGTTCTGGCTAAATCATCCCCTTCCCCACCACAAGAAAGCATGGCAAGTGCAGCAACAAAGAACCCAAATCCATGCATTTACATCTGTAGCAAGCTTTCTTCTTGGATTAGCTTTAGGCCCCCAACCTGCAAATAATGATCCAGAGACTTAATAATTATGAAAGCTTGGCCTTAGCTTAGGCTTTTTCCTAACTACTTTTTATAACTTAAATTAACCCATATTTTGAAGTCTACATTCTGACATGTGGTTCATTATCTCATCTCCATACTGCTCACCCTGCTTCCTCTGCCTCTGCCTTTCTTCTTCCCAGAATCCTCTCTGTCCCTGGAAGTCCTGCCTAGATCTTGGCCATTCATTCATCTCTTTATTAAATCAATCAGAAGGTGCCTGAGGCAGAGGAGCATCTTTACAGTGTAAACAAGTATTTCACAATATGCATCTCATGTTCTTGCTAGGTAATATTGTCCACAAACTTTCTAGTCAATTCATTTTTAAATTCTTTAATCAACAATACTAGGAATCTAAAGAGGCCCTAATTTTCCTGGTACCATACAGTGCCTTATACGGGGGTTCCCAAATTTCCTTGTGGCAGGAGGATAGCAAGAACCCAGAGATTCAAGTGTAGATTAGTAACATAGTAAGAACCTATCTTGAAGAAAGTAAAATAGTAAAATAACAAAAAATAAAAAAATCAAATAAATTTCTTGAAGCAGAATACCTGCTAATGATTTAAAAGCCTTGGAAATCAAAACTTAATTAATTATAAGACGATCAAGGCCAAGCTAGTAATGAAAATTGGACTCTATCATTTACCTGAAGCTGATTTGAAAGCGTCATCCAGTTCCTTGCATCTCTTATGTGATGAATGCACAAAATAGGACCGAATAGCCGAAGAAGAACACTTCTCCCTCTGGTCTGACACAGCATCTGGGAAGAAAGGCAAAAGTCAAGATTTAGTTTATGTGTTCATTAAAGAAGTTCTTTGGGGTATAGCCAGGGGTGAAAGTGGGGATTAGAAGCGGTTTCCATGATGACAATTAGGGTAGTCACCAATCTGATTATAGGGGAAAACCAGTTCAGGCACCCTCTCCACTACTGCTAGGAATCTTAACTGGGGTAATCCGAGATTCCTGGGAATTTCCCTAATTCCAGGTTTCTTCCTAGCCGCATAATGTCTCCCTCAATCAAGATATCACTTTCATTGCTCCCACCCCTTCATCCCTTCCCCAACTCGGCCATTTCAAGCCTTCATGTTCCCATTACCCATCCTGCCCACTACTCCCTTCCCAGTTTACCCTGGAGATCTTAACTATTTCTCTTTTCTGGGACCCACCATTTGTGTCCCTCTTAGGGTACATTTTTTTTAAATTTTTACTGCTTTATAAATAATATCATTCAAAATTTCCACATCCTTCCCTCCTCCCATTTCCCTCCTGCTCCCTCACTCACCCTCCCCCCTCCACCTCCAGTCCTAAGAGAGGGCAGGGTACTCTGCCCTGTAGGAGGTCCAAGGCCCTCCCTGCTCCATCCAGGCCTAGGAAAGTGTGCATCCAAACAGACTAGGATCCCAAAAAGCCAGTCCATGCAGTAGAAACAAATCTTAGGGTCCTTTTTACCTAGCTGCTCTGTGGTTATGGATTATCCTTGGCTTTACATCTAATATCCATTTATTAGTGAGTACATAAGTCTCTCTGGGCCTAGGTTAGCTCACTCAGGATAGTCTTTTCTCATTCTATCCATTCCCATGCAAATTTTAAGATGTCATTGTTTTTACCACTGAGTAATACTCCATCATGTCAATGTGCCACATTCTCTTTATCCGTTCTTCTGTTGAGGGGTATCTGTGCTGTTTCTAAGGTTCTGGCTATTACAAATAATGCTGCTAAAAACATAGTTGAGCGAAGGTCTTAGTGTATGATGGTACATCCTTTGGGTATATCTAAGAGTGGTATTGCTGGGTCTTGAGGTTGATTGATTCCCAATTTGAGAAACTACCATACTGCTTTCCAAAGTGGCTGTACAAGCTATTACTCCCACCAGCAGAGGAGGAGTGTTACCCTTACTCCATATCCTCTCCAGCATAAGCTGTCATCAGTGTTTTTGATGTTAGCCATTCTTATAGGTGTAAGATGGAATCTCAGAGTCATTTTGATTTGCATTTCCCTGATGGCAAAGGATGTTGAGCGATTCCTTAAATGTCTTTTAGCCATTTGAGTTTCTTCTGTTGAGAATTCTGTTTAGCTCTGTATCCCATTTTTTTAGAACCTACATCCAGTAAGTAATGGAAGCAGATGCAGTGATCCACAGTCAAGCACTGGGCTGAGCTCCTCGAGCAGAGTTAAAGAGAGGAAGGAGGGAATCATATGAGTAAGAGGGGGGGATCAAGACCATAATTGGGAAAACCACAGAGACAGCTGACTAACTCTAGCTAGTGAGAGCTCACAGACTCTAGACTGACATCTGGAGATCCTGCATGTTACCCAACTAAGCCCTCTAAATGTGGGTAAAAGTTATGTGGCTTGATCTATTATGGGGGGGGGCTAGCAGTGGGGATCAGGACTTATCTTGGGTACATGAATGGGCTTTTTGGAGCCCACTCCCTATGGTGGGCTTGCTCACCTTGATCAGTCTTGATATAGTGGGGGAAAGACTTGGTCCTGCCTCAAATTGGTATACCAGACTTTGTTAACTCCCCAAGGGAGGCCTTACCATCTGAGGCATGGATGAGGGGTGGGATGAGCGTAGGTGGGGGCAGAAGGAGGGGAGGGAGGGGGAACTGGGGCTCTTATGTAACATGAAAAAAAGAAATAAAATTATAATAGAAACTCTTTAGAAAATAACTGTAGTCACACTGAGCTCCACCATCTTGTGTGATTAAAGGAACGTTCTATAAAATACTAAACTAGTTCCATTTTAATGGATATTAATTGTGATTTTCCTAATTGTGCATGATTATAGATGATGATAGAATAAACAACTCTCTGCATAATAAAAAGGAGTGGTTTCCAGCTGTCTGTGGCAATGTCCTAAAGAGTAACAAAATACGTGCAGTTTCAAGTGCTCTCTCTAAGGGCAAAGATCAGAAAAGAGGATGCTTGGATTTTGCTATTTTCTTCCTGTTAGCTTTGGCTAAAGGGTGGGGGTGGGAAGAAATCCCAAATAATTTTCACATAAATGCATAGAGGAAACAGAAACTGAAACTTCAAAGAGCTGCATTTCTTACTCATTCACGGTCAGTTTCTTAGAAATAAAACAAATAGTCCTCTTGTGGGACTCCTAACAGTGGGAACAGGGTCTGTCTCCAACTCTTTTACGAGCTTTTGGGACCCTACACCTCATACTAGGTCATCTTGCCCAGCTTAATACATGGGGAGGTGCTTACTCTTACTACAACTTGATAAGCCGTGTTTGGTTAATATTCGTGAGAAACCCATCCTTTCCCAAACAGAACCAGACAGGGAGTGAACTGGGGAATGGGAACAAAGGGGGCTGTGATAAGGGACTTTGAGGACAGAAGGGAAGGGAAACTGCAAAAGAATGTAAAATAAATTTATTTTTTAAAGAAAGAAATATTATTTAATCTTGAGAACATATTCTGGAGAAGACAAGAGAACCCTGTTTGTTACTTTTGGGAGTGTAAACTGTTCAGAATGGAGCTATCATATGTTACTCTACCACTCCTAGTACTCCTGTATCCTAAAGACTGACTCTGTGTCAATATGCAGAGAGATACACATACATCCATGTCTATTGTGGCATCATTCATGACACGATAGAAGGATATGGAACCGCTGAGGCAGCGAACTCCACAGGAGCAGGACTGAGCCTGAAGCAGCGAACTCCACAGGAGCAGGACTGAGTCAGCAACCTAGGCCAGAGCAGGCCTGAGGCAGTGAACTCTACAAGAACAGGACTGAGCCAGTGACCTGGGCCAGAATGGGCTTGGGATGGTGAACTCCACAGGAGTGGGAGCGACTCCA
>JAQHUG010000005.1:16834089-16850039 GCA_028555095.1 Dicrostonyx torquatus
GAATTACAGACCAATCTCACTCATGAACATTGATGCAAAAATACTAAATAAAATACTGGCAAATCGAATCCAAGAACACATCAGAGCCATTATCCACCATGATCAAGTCAGCCTCATTCCAGAGATGCAGGGATGGTCCAACATACAAAACTCTGTCAATGTAATTCATCATATAAACAAACTTAAAAATAAAAACTACATAATCATCTCATTAGATACCAAAAAAAAAAAATCTTTCGACAAAACACAACATCCCTTCAGGATAAAGGTCTTGGAAATGGCAAAGATACAAGGAACATGCCTAAACATAATAAAGGCAGTATAAAGCAAGCCAACAGCCAACATCAAACTAAATGGAGAGAAACTCCAAGCAATTCCACTGAAATCAGGGACAAGACAAGTTTATCCACTCTCTCCATATCTATTCAATATAGGTCTTAAGGTCCTAGCTAGAGCAATAAGACAACAAAAGGAGATCAAGGGAATATAAATTGGAAAAGAAGAAGTCAAACTCTCACTATTTGCTTATGATATGATAGTTTACATAAGTGACCCCAAAAATTCTAACAAGGAACTTCTACAACTCATAAACCTTTCAGTAATGTAGCAGGATACAAGATTAACTTTTAAAATATCAGTAGTCCTCCTGTAGACAGATAATAAATGGGCTGGGGAAGAAATCAGAGAAACATCACCTTCACAATAGCCACAAATATCATAAAATATCTCGGAGTAACTCTAATCAAACAAAGGAAGACTTATATGACAAGAACTTTAAATCTCTGAAGAAAGAAATTGAAGAAGATACCAGAAAGTGGAAAGATCTCCCATGCTCTTGGTAGGTGGAATTAACATAGTAAAAGAGGCAATCTTACCAAAAGCAATCTACAGATTCAATGCTTCAATAAAATGCCCAGCAAAATCCCAGCAAAATTCTTCACAGATCTTGAAAAAACAGTGCTCAAATTCATATCGAAAAGCAAAAAACCCAGGATAACCAAAACAATCCTGTACAATATAAGAACTTCTGGAAGCATCACAATCCCTGACTTCAAACTCTACTACAGAGCTATAGTACTGAAAACAGCTTGGTATTGGCATAAAAACAGGCAGTAGGACCAATAGAACTGAATAGAAGACCCGGATATCAATCCACATATCTTTGAACACCTGATTTTTGACAAAGAAGCAAAAAATGTCAAATGGGAAAAAAAAGCATATTTAACAAATAGTGCTGGAATTACTGGATATCAACATGCAGAAGAATGAAAATCAATCCATATCTATCACCATGCACAAAATTCAAGTCCAGATGGATCAAAGACCTCAAAATAAAACCAACTGCACTGAACCTCATAGAAGATAAAGTGGGAAGAACACATTGGCACCGGAGACCACTTCCTAAATATAACTCCAGCAGCACAGACACTGAGAGAAACAATTAATAAATGGGATCTCCTGGAACTGAATAGCTTCTGTAAAGCAAAGCACATGGTCAACAAGACAGAATGACAGCCTACAGAATGGGAAAAGATCTTTACTAACCCCACATCAGACAGAAATCTGATCTCCACAGTATACAAAGAACTCAAAAAATTGGTCATCAAAAGAATAAATAACCAAATAAAAAAGTGGAGTACAGACCAAAACAGAGAATTCTCAATAAAGGGATCTAAAATGGCTGAAAGACACTTAAGGAAATGTTCAACATCCTTAGTCATCAGAGAAATGTAAATCAAAACAACTCTAAGTTTCCATTTTACACCTGTAAAAATGGCCAAGGTCAAAAACACTGATGACAATGTACACTGGAGAGGTTGAGGGTAAAGGGAACACTTCTGCATGGCTGGTGGGAGTACAAGCTGGTACAACCCCTTTGGATATAAGTATGGAGATTTCTCAGAAAATTAGGAAACAACCTTCCTCAAGACCCACCAATACCACTTTTGGGTATACATCCAAAGGATGCTCAATTGTACCACAGGGACATGTGCTCAACTATGTTCATAGCAGCTTTGTCTGTCATAGCCAGAACCTGGAAACAACCTAAATGCCTCTCAACTGAAGAATAAATAAGGAATGGAGGAAGGGTGGATATTAGAGAAGGGAATAAGATATCTACATTAAGGGAGTCATTTTAGGTTTGGCAAGAGACTTGTGTGTAGAGGGGATCCCAGGTGTCCACAGGGATGTCCCCAACTAGGTACTTGGGCAGCAGAGGAGATGGTGCCTGAACTGACCTTGTCCCATAGTTACATTGATGAATATCTTGATCATCACCATAGAAATTTCACATGATGGATGGAGATAGAGCCAGAGACCCACATTCACATCAGAGCAAGGGACTGAGCTCCCAAGGTCCAGTGGAAGAGCAGAAGGAGGGAGAAGATGAGCAAGGAAGTCAGGACCGTGAGGGACTGGCCCACCAACTGAGACAATGTGCTTGATCTATTGGAAGTTCATCAAATCCAGCTGGACCAGGACTGAATGAGCATATGACCAAACCGGACTCCCTGAATGTTGTTGCCAATGGGGACTGACTGAGAAGCCAATGATAATGGCACAGGGACCTATCTCTTCTGCATGTATTGGCTTTTTGGGAACCTATTCTATATGGATGCACACCTTCTTTGACCGAGATGGAGGGGGGAGGGCCTTGGGCCTCCCACAGGGCAGGGTATCCTGCCCCATCTTAAGGAAGCAGGGGGAGGGAGGTGGAGTAGTGGGGGAGCAGAAGGGCCTGGAACAAGGGGAGTAAATGTAAATTTTTCTTTTAACAATAAAAAAAGAAAAAATAAATAAATAAGGAAAATGTGGTACAGTTACACAATGGAGTACTACACAGCAGGAAAAATAACGACATCTTGAAATTTGCAGGCAAATGGATGGAGCTGGATCCAGAAAGACAATTATCATATGTACTCACTCATAAGTAGTTTTTAAACATAAAGCAAAAAAAAACAGCCTACAAATTATAATCCCAAAGAACCTAGACAACTATGAGGACTCTAAGAGAGACATACATGGATCAAATATACATGGGAAGTAGAAAAAGAGAATATCTCCTGAGTAAATTGGGAGCATGGGGACCTTGGGAGAGGGTTGAAGGGAGGGGAGAGGCAGGGAAGAGAGTATAAAAAAATGTAGAGCTCAATAAAAGTCAATAAAGAAAAATTTTAAAATACAGCTACTATGACAAAAAGGGAAAATATATTAAAAATTTAAAAAGAAGGATATGGAAACATTTTTTATATTCATCAACAGATGAATGGATACAGAAATGAAAGAAAAACTAATGAAATTATGACATTAGCAGGAAAATTAAAGAAACCACAAATCATTGTGTTACATAAAATGAGCCAAAATTCAAAAGGTAGATACGAATAGATTTTCTTCATATGTGGAATCTAAATTTAAATGTGGGGAGAGTAGGGAGAAAGAAAGGGGGAATAGAAATGGGCCTATGAGAGAGAAAGAAGAAGAAATCTTGGGGAAGGAGAGTGCTGAAATATATGTGAGACAGAAGTAAAGAGACCGTTACAGTGGGTGGGAGTAGAAGAGCAAGAGGGCAGCGGGGTGAGGAGAACAAGGGGAATAGACAGGAATAATATACATATGAAGATGTGTAGCACAGCCGTCACTTTGGAAGCTAACTTAGACATCTCTTTAAAATAGAAGTACTTTTTAATCCGAGAAATGGGAAAGACTGTAAAGTATCATAAAAATCTAACACTCTCTAGAGACAGCTGATAATGGTAATGGTTTAACTTGATATTATTCAAAAGAGTAGGCAGACATTTCTTAAATCATCTGAGAATTTAAAGTAGAGCATAATAGATTCGTGCAATTTTGGACTCCTCTGTAGTTTATCGAATTTCACAGCGTAAAAGTTTAAGTTAGCCGTGTATATCCTCTCCCATTTACTCTTCAAATGCTTTCAGATAACACTTTTAATACCATACCACTGTGTTTGACATTTCCGGAATCCAGATAAAAGAGAACTCTGTATTCTCCTCCTAAGGACCCGGACTGCAGATAATGTGTCCCATACTGGTCAATTAGCTGTCGGTAGGCGCTGTAGTCGTACAGAGTGGGAAGATGGGAGAGCTCCTTCCAGAATGGCTCAGCAAGTTGTAAAAATTCAGGATTATTATTAATGAACTGGGCCACTTCAACACTGTTCTGAACGACCAACAATTGATAGCTCTGGGGGGAAGAAAGAGAAAAAGGAGTTTTAGGTAGAAGCTAAAATTGTACGATAAATATTTGCCTGCCCATCATCTTGATCAGATATCAATTCCTGTCTTCTAGTCTGATTTTTCTTAAGATATAATGAGGTTTCTACTGAGCTCACCTTCATGAAGAAACCCAAAGAATTCTGGAGCCCAAATAAGGATAATATCTGAGCAATGCTCCTCTCAACTAGGAAAAGGGAACTGAATTTATTACACCTGCTAAACTAGTTTTGAAGAAAGTGTTCAAAGTAAAAATTTTAAAGTCACAGTTAGACCATAACTTATAGGTAAGGAGAATATATTACTTATCTCTCCTACTGTGATATTTACAAGTTAAGCCATTTATTTAATGAGGTCTTTTGAACGTTTCCTAGTAACCTCTCAATAATATTCAAAGCGGACCTTGCACTAAGTCTCTACAGTGTGAACAGTGTAATCCAGAGGTGATGAACATCTTAACTCATTCATATTTCACAGCCAGCTTCTTAGTTATAAGACAAATAGAATCTGTTTTCCTTATGCTGCTCTTTCATGATTAAACAAACTGCTAACTTTACAAATCAATCAGACATGATGGTTCATGCCTGTTAACCCAGAACTCTAGAGGCAGGAGTATCTGGAGTTTAAGGACAGAATGAACTGCATGAGGTCCGCCCTCAAAATATAAAAGAAAGGGGGGACTGACTGAGAAGCCAATGATAATGGCACTGGGACCTATCTCTTCTGCATGTATTGGCCATTTGTGAACTTATTCTATATGGATGCACATCTTCTTAGACCGAGATGGAGGGGGGAGGGCCTTGGGCTTCCCATAGGGCAGGATATCCTGCCCCATCTTAAGGAAGCAGGGGGAGGGCTGTGGGGTGGGGGGGGAGCGGGAGGGCTGGGAACAAGGGGAGTAAATGTAAATTTTTCTTGTAATAATAATAATAATAAAATAAAAATAAAAAAATAAAAGAAAGGAAGGAAGGAGGCAGGGAAAGGGGAAGGTGGCAGAGAGGAAAGAGAGGGGGAAGAAGACGGAGGGCAGGGAGCACAGGAGGCAGGGAAATAATGAAACAAGCCAGGCACCATGATGCACACCTATAATCCCAGCACTTGAAAGGTGGAGGAAGCAAGATGGTCAGTAGTACAAAGTTAGCCTCAGCTGCAGAGCAAATTCAAGGCCATACTGGGAATACACAAGACTCTGTCTCTAATAATAATAATAAATATTTAATGAGAAAAAAGATAAATATATTATCAAATAACAAAACAATGTACCTTTAAAGAATGTGTTGTCTGTTAAAGGAGTTATTTGGCCTTAATATAAAACAGAAAATTAGTATGTTTGATAAATACACTTTTGTTAATACCAATAATACTCATACTTGGTAAAAACAGAAAAAAAATGGTTAATGTTTTCTACTAACCTTTTTCATGTAGTTGTTCTTGTCCCCTGAATTATGATTCTCTTCATCAGATGAGAAGGAGAAAATTGGGGATTTGCCTGAAGAGGATGATTCATATTCTCCAGATTTGTGTTTTACATAAGCCCAGCTACTGTTATAAAACTCATAGTCAAAATCATTATTTATTTTGACCTGTAAGAAAAAAAAAGCTTTTACTATAACCAAATAAGGACTTGGTATATATCCAAGATGTTTTTGTTGTATCATTTAAGATGCATGTTTTTGGGTCTGGAGAGATGACTCAGTAGTTAAGAGCACTGACTGATTTTCCAGAGGGCCCAGATCCAATTCCCAGCACCCTACCATCTACAAATCCAACATCTAACACCCTCACACTGACATAAATGCAAGCAAAACACAAATGCATATTAAATAAAAATAAATTGAAAAAAGGATGCATCCTTTCTTCACACAGTTTCCCATGAGCACAAATCTCTGAATTTACACAAATCAACTAAGACTTGCAACAAAGGCCTGTCTACAGAAAGTGTCTGTTCTAAGACAACTCTGCTGAGCAGGAGCTGTAGTATCAATGACAGTAACTCAACGTGACTCACAAGACACATTTGTGTACCAATATATTCCATTTTCTTTGCTCAGCATTTAGCCCAGAAGTGAACGAGTCAGACAGCTATACCAAGGGAGAACTGGAAGCATTCGGCTCTTGATTTTCCAAGTTGAGAGAAGAGAAACAAATGGATGACGTAAAACAATGAGATCATTTGGTCTTTGTGACATGACGCCAGTTTAAACTTCCTGATTCTATTGAATTAATGCTAAAATTCAATTCTCTTTTTCCAATAATAAATGATAGAAAAAAAGGATGATCCCACATGAATTTTAAAACAAATTACAGATCAGTCACATGTGGCAGAGAAGTGTCCTTCATAAAGAGACAAATGACTCATTTATCATTGACTTTACCTTGTATCAGAGGAAAATAAACACAAGAACTGGCAAATACCATAAATAGAACAAGAATCTTGTGGAAAGCATGATAGTGACCACTTTAGGCTGTCTCCTGTGTAAAGGAGACAACAATGAATACATACAATTATACTCTATAGCTACTGGCTCCAGAGCTAAAGAATGACGTACTTTTTTCACTGTTTTACAAGACAATTCCTTGTGTAAAAGTCTCTTAGTATCTTAATATTATAGGTAACAAATCTGCTTAAAATGTGAGTTTGCATAGTATAAAACAGACTTGCTAAAATGTTTTCTTTCTCAGTTTCTATTTTATGTAGCAGTCAAATTAGAACTCACCTTCCACAAGCATTTCTATTTCACACACATCTGTTTTCATGATAAAAGCATAAATAAATATTACTAAAACTCAAGGCACATATGGACTGTGTATGCCATACACATTTTCTTCAATAAAATACTGGAATTATGTCATTTGTAGAAAAATAGATGGAAGTAAAAAAGTAAAGATTATAGTTAGTGAAATAAGCCAAACTCAGAAAGTCAACTGCTGTGTGCTTTCTCCCATATGGGGAATCTACAGTTAAAGATAGTAGATAGATAGATAGATAGATAGATAGATAGATAGATAGATAGATAGATAGACAGACAGATGATAGACAGATGATAGACAGACAGACAAGCAGAAGGCTATTTGATAGAAGAAAGGACATCAGTAGGATAAGAAGGAACACAAAGTAATGTGAATGAATAGGAGCAAAGCAGGATGACAGGCACATATAAAAATATCATGATACAAGCACTATCGAACAGTGTTGTAATTAATATAGTTTCTGTATGATCGTTTGGGTCAGAGTGACCAAGAAACATAACCGCAGTCTCCAGCTACAAATGGCACCTGAACATTTGCCCAGAATTTCCACATAAAGCCTGAGAAAGCTCTAGACAGAAAATAACAGAATCAAGCATGACTTCTTGGTAGCAGCATTGTCTCCAGTGGGCTCTCTTTGCTAGAGGGGAGCAGAGGCACAGCTCCGTTAAGAGAGGCTTTCTGACTCAGCATTAGTGGCAAAAAACTCTCAGCTCTTTTAAGAGGCCCTGCCATCAAACACTTAAATGGTGTTTATGAGGAACCATTGGCATGCATCTTGGTGGTAGCAAGGACCTAGAAACAGAGTTGTGGCAGAAAAAAAACTGGCTTCTGCCAGTCCTGCCATGAAGCTAGACTCTGAGAAAGCCAAGGAGTGGAAAGGAAAAGGCTGACATAGCCAAGTCTTTAATTCTAGCCATATCACTTTGCAAATTTAAGATTCATGTGGTCAGAAAAGAAAGATATACAGTAAAGACAGAGTCAGATGAAAAAAAAACTTCTAAATGGTTTACAGTGTGTTTAAAAATATATGTGGACTTGGGAGAGAAAAGAAAAAGGGTAAAGAAAGTCCTTTAAAAAAAAAAGAAAGAGTGTAGTTGGGTGTGGTGGCACTCAACTTTAATCCCAGCATTTGGGGAGGCAGTGGCAGAAGAATCTCTATGAGTTCAAGGGCAGCCTAGTCTACAGAGTGAATTCCAGGATAGACAAAGATACCCTGACTCAAAAACCCAAAAATTAAAAATAAAAATAAAAGAAATAGAATAAAAAAATTAAAGCTATATAAAGATGGAAAATATACAAAGACTTTGGATACTGTATGTTATTGTGTTGCCTTTGAATTGTTTGACTGTTGAGGAAGGAAAAACAGTTGCTAAAAGACATTTGATTATAAACATTGCTGGAATAATCATATATATATATATATATATATATATTCCTTTGACTTCAAAATTTAAGTTAAAAAATATGTTGCTTTGAAGAAGAGGTTTTGCTTTTGTTTTCACAGAAAATGTGAAGCTGTGGATTCATTCTGGGTTAAGAAAAATAAGGTTTGATCAAGAAAGATCCCCTGAAAACTCTCCAATGGGAACAGATGACCCAGATAATCCAAGTTTCAGAGGACCTCTGATGCAGTTTCCTCTAAGTTCTATATCTAGAACAGCCTTAAGACTGCTGACTGAGATTATCCAGTCTCACATAATATTCAGTTAGGACTTGACCACAACCGTAAATTTTCTTTAGGTCCCCATAAAATTATCAATCTTAAGATCAACCTCAATCAGCAGGAAGTAGCCAGAAAACTATACCCACATTCCCCCCAAAAAATGGATTATGAATGTTTGTCTTTGTTTAGAGTGTTGGTTACAAATTGTTATGAACAATGGTCAGGAATAAAGGAGATTAGATTCAGAGTTCTTGCTTTAAAAAGACAAAAGGGAGAAATGCTATAAGATCATGCTCTTGTAGCCTGTAAAGATTTGTCACTTGTATTGGTTTAATAAAACGCTGATTGACCAGTAGCCAGACAGGAAGTATAGGCAGAACAACCAGACTAGGAGAATTCTGGGAAGAGAAAACACTCAGTATGTAGTCACAAGCCCAACACGAGGAAGCAAAACGAAAATGCTGCACTGAGAAAAGATGCCAAGCCATGTACCTAACCATAGATATGAATTATGGGTTAACTTAAGGTGTAAGAGCTAGTTAGAAATACACCTGAGCCACTGGCCAAACAGTGTTATAATTGATTATTTGGCTTAGAGTGGCTGAGAAATGTAAGCACAGTTTCCAGCTACAAAGGTAAATGAAGTAATCTTAGGATATCATCCTCATATCAATAAGGAAGTAGAGGCTCCAGTAATTTAATATTGAAGCTAGCTTTTTCACTATTCTTTTGTATGTATGCAAGGTCCCTCTTCAAACAACATGATGAAGTATGAAACACATTCATGACCAAAATCAGGAGACTCGATGACCTGTGTCTAGCATGGTCTGTAATTAACGCCCATCTATAACAGGCCCCATGCTGAGAATGAAGGAAGCCGAGTGTCACCTTCCCAAGCAACTCTGGGGCCCTACAGTGTGCTTGGTTTCCAGTAGCCTTGTGTGTGTGAAAAGTATGAATAAGCAGAGAATGTGTATGACAAGGTTAGTGGCTTGGTCAAGAGGAAACCAGGCTTTCCCTAAAAGCCTGCTTTGCTAACAACCAACATGCAGATTATAAGCGATCATACATGCTTTATGCTTATTAATATTGATGTCCCAAATATGTCCAAAGCTGCCCTCTATGCTGTGGAGAGTCGACCACACAGTGAGCACTGGGTCGATTTATTTGAACTCTGGGGAGCTCTGGCTGCCCTCACCTCCACAGCTGCAGTTAGCATTCAGACTGGCTTACTACCTGTCCTCCCTTCCTTCTGCCTCACTCACTCAGGCTGGATTTGCAAATCAGTACTATTCCGCATTCAGTAACAGGCTATAATTTCCCTCTACTTCTGACAAACACCTTCACTCAGTGACGGGAAAGACATTTCAGACATCAGACGTCAGCCCCCAAACCAAGCCCTGCTGAGGAAAATGAGTGTCAGGATCATGCTGTTGTTAAATCATTCTCTTCAGAGGCCGCAGGCTTCTAGTGTGTCTCTCTTCCAGCTAACTCGAAAATAATCTTCCTCATTATTTCCTCTTCTCTGTGGTGTTCTAAATGTGACCCTTTTGAAAATTCATATGCAACTTCACTCCCTTGTAATTATGAAAGAATTAGTAACGTATCCTTCCAGGAATAGAAGCTGAACAATAATTATTAGTATCTACATGTTCATATCCCATGCTCTCCCTCCTAGCCAGAGTTTAGATTATAATACATGTCACTTATTATATAGAATTCAGAATTGAGAAAGAAGTTAAGTGCAAGAAATGAGGAAACAAAATGTGATATAAAAAATAAAGGGCTTCAGAATCTGAACCTCTCAAGCTAGGTCACACTGGTTCAATGTGAAAAGTCAAAGTCCTCCAAGCCTCAATTTCCACATGACAAACTAGCAAAGATATGACCTTCCAAAATAGTGCAAAGATTAAATCTACACCTGTTGCTTAAAACAGAGCAAATGCAGAGTAGATAGTCAAACTTTGGTGGTTATACGTGTTTCTAAGTTAGTTTTATGTCACACTTACTTGGCTTGATGAGCTTTTTTAGCATATTTGTAACTGAACAAAAGTTAGAGGATTTTATGATGGCATTTCCATACACGAATATCATGCACTTATGTCATATTCATCCCCTCTATCATTCACTTTTATTCCTCTTTTTCTTGCCACCTTCCCCATCCTTGGGACTCCTATAGTTCCAGGATTTACTAAGTATTCGCTGTAAGTAACTCAATCTACTGTAAATTGGAGGTTAATCCTTATTATTCATAGTCGAAGCTGCTTCCCCAGAGGGCCCATCTGGGCGGGCAGAAGGTCCTCCTTCCTGCTCAACAGCAGTTAGTTTTGTTTAAAAAACTGAAAGCTAAATGGAAGAATAACTCAACTGGAAATACAGGTGATTCTGAGATGAAGGAAAGAAAAGGAGTAAAAGGTAGCTGTTGGGAGATGAAACTTACAAAGAGGTTAAAACAGAATAAGACCAGAAACTCCACTTTGGTAAGGCTGTGAAGATAGTTTTGATATGAACTGGAATGGGTGCAATGTGTTCAGGGTACTGGACAGGAAAACCCTCTTCCTCCACCAAAATCCCCAGGAAAGTCTCCAAAACCGTTAAGTAATTTGTGTGAGCATATTTGGTGTTGGTACCAAGAATCAGGATGAGCACAACAGGGGCATCTGAAGAGCTGGAGCTTGGAGCAAGAGGGGAAGGCCAACATGGACAGCATGGAGCCAGGCCCACTTTCCACACTGCTGCTGGAATATAAACTGATGCAGTCAATTTGGAATCGCAGTAAGGCTTCATTGTGCAGATCCTACAAAACAGCCATCTCTGTGCTGTGTGTACAACCCAAAGAATTTGCGTGAAATTCGTGCACAGGAACGTTGAAAGTCTTAAGAAAAAGAAATGGGAACAGGGACAACAATTCCATCTTCATTAACATGAATAAATCTTAAAAGCCTAATTTAGCAAGAAAAACGTAACTCATAAAATAATTAATATTATTCTATTTCTGTAAATAACAAAATCGGGCAAAACTAAGTCACGAGCAGTTTATTTCTGGATACATGTAGATATGTATGTGACAAACATTCAGAGCCAAACAAGGGAAGCGTTAGTACAAAGCCTAGGACAGTAGCTTCCTGCAGGTGAGAGAAATGTTATCAAGGATTAGTATGTAGGAATCTGTGAGGCATTGGATACTCGCTACACCAACATGTGGATAATAGAAACACATAGGCGTTTGCTATATTGGTTTTCCTCCAATTGTAAGCATAAGTTACCAGACGCCTTTATAAACATAAGTTGTTTCACCATTTTAAAATAACTCATTTTAAATAAACTACCACTATAACAGAGGAAGGAAATCACCGTAACCAGTCCCAGCCAGAACCTTGGATGTCAACACTCACATAGAGCAGATGATAAAAGGTCCTGAGCTCACATGAAACATGAACTTAAGATACATGTTAAAAGTAGTATTGACCTGTATGCTAGACTTCAAAACCATGAACTCTTTTAAGCATACATAAAATGCTTATGAAAATTGACCACATGAATTCACAGCAGCTAGGGCTGACTGTCCAAGGCCTGCTCAAGATCTAGAGCCAGACTCCCAGGATAAATAATGGATGGGCTAAGGAAGTCTCACCCCTGGCTGGGGAGCTATGGACAACTGATGGCTGCTGGGGGAGGTAAAGTTGATTTTCTCCAGGGATGCGGAATCAGAGAGGCTGCCCATGCCCCATTGCATGGCTCCACACCCATGCACATACGGATAGCAGTAAATCAACTCAGTGGCTTGGTTTTTTGCTTTTTCCTACAGTGCATGAAGTTGGGAGGTGAAAGTAAGGATGATAGGAGAGAAAGGGGAAAGATGGAAACAATGATACAAAACATATATATAACATATATACATGTTGTATGTATATGCATAAAATTTTAAAATAATAAAAAACTGATCACATATTAAGCCATAAATTCCCAACTAGTACTAAAATTTCGATGCATATAAAAATGATTGCTACAAAGTCACAGATTACAATGAATTAACTGGTATAATTAACTACCTGAAATGTATACGAGAGGATATTTCCACTCAGTCTGTAGAAGTCTTTTCCATCCCCACTGAACACTTTCCGGCACTGACCACCGAAACTTTTGGTGTTGAGGACTCTCTTTCTAAACTGGCCAGTGAGTGCATTGTAACTATGAGGAGGAGAGAGACAGGAAGGGGGCAGGGTGGCAATTAAAATCCAGAACTAGGACCTGCTGGAGAAACAAATATGAGAAAAGCCTTCTAGAAGCCAACCATTAAAATCCTCTACACCTAACACCTGAGAGGCTGCACAGACGGGAGCAACAACACTCTAGCGCCTGCCTTGAGTTAGCCTGCTCCTCCTGGTGGCGGGAGAGCTAACTCTAACAGCAGAGGAAACCCAACGTTCTGTCAGCCTGAGGACATATTTGGGGAGCTTGGGTCTGTTGTGTCTATGGCAACAGCTGCTTTAGAATTGATTCTATAGATAAAACCAATACAATTAAAGTTACTGCTGGAGCAGAGATTGCTTTTTACCGGGAGTTCTGTTCTGACTCTCTTTGTTTGTTTTTTTGTTTTGTTTTGTTTTTTTTGTTTTTTTTTGAGACAGGGTTTCTCTGTAGCTTTGGAGCCTGTCCTGGAACTAGCTCTATAAACCAAACTGGTCTCAAACTCACAGAGATCGGCCTACCTTTGCCTCCCAAGTGCTGGGATTAAAGGCATGTGCCACCACCACTTGGCCCGTTCTGACTCTCCTAGCATGCTGAAGAGGGTTCCTTAAACTAACTCTGCCCTCTTCTTCTGTTAATAAACTTGATGCTATTGTAGGGAAATTCATGTTGATTTTTCTAAGATAGATTATTTTAGAAAATTGAGCCTAGAATTGACTTGATCCTAAATTTTTTAAAGATGGTTTCCCTTTCACTTTCAGCTATGCCCCCTCTTCTTTCTTCCTTCTCCTCCTCCTCTTCCTTTCTCTCACTGTCTCTATTTCTTTGTTTCTCTCTCCTTGTCCTCCTCTTCCCCCCTCTCTTTCTTTGTTTCTCTTCTTCTTCTTCTTCTTCTTCTTCTTCTTCTTCTTCTTCTTCTTCTTCTTCTTCTTCTTCTTCTTCTTCTTCTTCTTCTTCTCTCTCTCCCCCCTCTCCTTCTTTTTTCCTCTCCTACACTGACCAACTCTCCAGATTTTCCTATAGTTGAGAGGTTTCCCTTGATGCGAGACTATCAGCTCTAAATCCCTGTGTATCTGGAACAAAACTTGGCTCTACATCTTACCCCATGTGTCTATAGATATTCCATTATGAATTTTTAATTGGAACAGGATGTGGCAAAAATGTCTGAGCTACTGGGTAACTTATTATTAGACTCGTCAAGTCCTAAAACACAACAGAAGTAAAACCTACAACCCATTGGTATTCTCAGAAGGCCTCTCAGCACCTTACCCGTTGCCAGTAAGTTCTACATTGGGAGGAGGTTTATCAGTGTCGCAGGAAGGTCTGCTTTCTGCATCCTCACATCTGTCTTCATCAGCACCATCTTCTTCACAATCGGAATCCCCATTGCAAACCAAGGATTTGCTGATGCACTGACCTGGGCAAGAGAGAAACTCCCAGAACATATAAAGGAGGAGGAGGGGAAAGCACCAACTGGGATCACTCCATCACCACACTGATAAACTAGTTGAGGACTCAGACAAATCTTCAGTTTGTCTGGAAAAGAACTAGTGATGGTTTTATCTCCATTTTGAAACACACAGAACTGATTTTTACCTTTTCTGGATGCAAATTGAAAATAGACCTGAACTCAAAAGTCCAGAGTCAAAGCCATAATCATCAAGCATCTTTTGTCTACATTCTCCAAGATGCGCACAATGCCACTTACTGGTAAAACTGACTTTTTTTTGTTTTGTTTCTATAGTTGTTAACCTAGACGCCAAACTAGTGATTTTCTTGTTTATTAAGATGTGTGAATTTTTTTAGAGCAAAGAAACTAGATCAAGGGACTGGAGAGATGGCTCAGCAGTTAAGAGAACTGACTGCTCTTCTAGAGGACCTGGGTTCAGTTCCCAGTACCCACATGGCAGCTCACAATTGTCTGTAACTCCAGTTCCAGGAAACACAATACCCGTGGCAAAACACCAAGGCAAATAAAATATAAATAAATAATTAATTAAAACTAGATCAAGAGGTTGAAACTCAGCATTTTTCAGCATCTATTCTGTGGAAGACTTCCTGGCTCTGAGAAACAAGTTTGTATGGTGTGGTCATTGCCAGACTTTTCATATGCTGTATAATCTGCTAGTAAAGGCAATGATGACAGGAACCATTATTAGTCAGCAACATCACTGTTATGATAACTCAGAATATCAAGAAAGCACCAGTGAGTACCAGATGATCTTGGCCGTGTCTTTCTCCCCAGCATCATCCAGCCTTTTCCTTATCAGTCTTCCTATGGTCTCTGCACTTTGGACCATTTGTATGAATGCAGGTCCAAGTTTTCTGTCATCTCAATGACCTAATACCTCATTCTCTGTCTAGAAGGATTTTCTCTACTCCTCTCTGATGTGTCTTTCAAATATCGAATTAAATAATTTTTGAAAACGATCCTTGTCCCTCAGGCTATGAAGGTTATTCTTTCTCTATTTCTTCAAAGGCTGCTTCGTGCACAGGAGTTTTTACCGTGCAGCATGCAGCTCACTCTGCAAACATCTGCTGAGAGTCTGCCCATGTACCAGGCATTCCTCATGAGAAAATCCCCAAATAGGGCTTATGTCTACCAAGCTTCAGAGAGATGTACAGGTCACCAATTTGGATTACAGACAGTGTAAGATCCACAGTGAGCACAGAGAAGTGATTTGTTGGTTAATTCTATCTCCTGGGGGATAAGTAAAAGCTTCCCGAAGCAGCTATCACCTGATTTGAGTTTTCAAAATAAAATAGAAGCTTTGCAAGTACTATTGAAGTACTCAGTCCTAAATGGAATGTTTTTATCGAAGTTCTCTCCTCCATGCTCAGGGATCTATGCGGAAGAGGAAGTGAAAAGACTATAAAGAGTTTGATGATGAGTGCCCGAGACCTGCGTAAGTTCAGGTCAAACAGGGTCCCAACTCTGAGAAGGGAAAGTGGGCACAGGGTCCCACTCCTACCAAGAGGCTATTTGCAGCGTGTACCCACTAGCAAAGGGAAAATCATTTTCTCCAGTGGAGTGATACTGGGTGTATCAACCGTAATCTGGGACAGGCCTCATGCTCAGGGGTAAGTGGCCAATACAAAGGGACTCCATG
>JAQHUG010000005.1:16857654-16869450 GCA_028555095.1 Dicrostonyx torquatus
TTGGGTATATAAGCCTCCATGGTGCTATTGAATAAGAGGCTTCTTACCAGTGTCTAGAGGTCCGTGTCTCTGTCTGTCTGTGTGTCTTTGCATGTTTCAACCTCCAGCCCCTAGCCCGAAGCAGCTGGGGAACTGTATGGTAGCATACAGAGTGCAGAAAGGCTTTTGGGTGCGGCAGGCCTGGAACCAGAGAATGGATAGCCCAGGGTTCTAGGGCAGAACCAAACACAACTAGAAAAAATCACTCCTAATGATATTTTGCTATACTCATAGATTGATGTCTTGTCTACTGTCTTCAGAGACAATTCCTCCAGCAGTAGATGGGTGCAGATGCAGAAACCCACAGCCAGACATGATGGAGAAAAAGTCTAAAATGGTTGTCTCCATCGGGTCCCTCTCTTCCAAGTTCATGGAACCTCATGGGGAAGAAGGGAAGGGAACACTGTAGGAGTGAGAGGGGATGGAGGACACCAGAAGAACATGGTCCACTGAGTCGTCTAAGCAGGGCTCCTGTTGGCTCACAGAGACTGAAGCAACAAGCATGAAGCCAATATGGGTCTGCACCAAGTCCTCTGCCTATTTTGTGGTTGTTAGCTGGTGTTTTTGTGAGAGTCCTAACAGTGGGAGTGGGTGTCTGATTCTTGTGCCTGTTCTTGAGACTCTCTTCCTCCTAAGGGTTGCCTTGTCCACCCTTGATATGAGGACTTCTGCCCTGTTTTCTTGTATCTCGTTTTTGTCATGTTTGGTTGTTGTCTCTTGGAGGCCTGCCTTTTTCTAAAAAGAACCTGAAGAAGAGTGGATCTGAGGGAGAATTGTGGCAGGGAGCTGGGAGGAGTGATGTGAGGGGAACCTATGATCATGATGTAGTATATGATAGAAGAATATTTTCAATTTTAAAAGATCACTTAAAAGAATATTGATAATGATAATTAAAAATTATAAGCAGTATTGAAGACAGATTATTCATGAATGAAATTCTCAGCAGATAATAAAAATGAGTGTTAAAATGAATAAAATAAAGACTATAAGCATACAGAGAAAAAGCGAGCTGAAAGACCAAATAGCAAAACTGTGGTATGTTTGTTTCTTCTAAACAGCAGAATTGAGTGCTGTTTTCTTTCATTATACATTTCTGTATTCTCATCATTGAGTGTTTCATAAAGAAGCACACATTTTAAGAAGTATTGTGCAATATCCAGGTCAAGTCAAGTGTTTCATTTTATATTATTGCTTAGGAAATCAATTTAAAACATTGAAGAGGCTTAATTTATTCATAGTTGGTCCCTATATGTGAAGTAAGGTGAAGCATCTTTCACTGTCGACTGGTGCTTGAAGTGGAAGGAAAAGTTGAAACTGGTGAAAAAAAACACAGATTTTTTTTAACCTTCTATGCTATTATCTATTTTAATAAAGAATTGCTGAACTTTCAACCCATGTTTTAAAAAATTGAAAAAATATATAAACATTGTATAAAAGTATTGTAAACAAGTCCTTCCCAGAAAATTACTAAAATAAAATTCAAAATACATTAACACTAATTAATAAACATTTGAAAGCTGATTTTGTTGTGGTCGTACCTTCACATAGCAATAACCGAGACAAAAGTTCTGTAGGAGCCTACCTGTGTCTTGGTACAACCATTGCATTCTGACCAAGGGCCAAAGGAGTCCCACTGGCAGTTAACTGGCGAGGAAGCTCTGTCACAGCACCAGGTTTGTTCATCATAAAGCAGGCAGGATGATGAGAGAACACGAACAGATAAGACTAATCAAAAGTCAACAGTGATCATCTGTAATCCAGGACACACATGCACACACACACACACACACACACACACACGCACGCACGCACGCGCCCACCCACCATGCTGGGAGAGGGCAGGTAGAGGCAGGAGGATCAGAAATTCAAGGTCTTCTCAGATATACAATGAGTTTGAGGACAATCTGAGCTATGTGAGATCCTGTCTCAAAAAAGCAGACAAGAAGAATGTGCTTTAAGGTGCAGAATGTAATTATATGAAAATGTTGCCATGAAGCATGTTTTATATAATTATTATAGGTTGCTTAAAAAGAAAATACTTCCAAAAAATTAAAGTGGTATTAAATGTATCCTAAAATATATGAAAATGGGAAGAGGGGTACCTATTTTTACTAGAGCTTAATTTTTATTAACTATTTTGTACAAAGAACTGCTAACATACTTTGTTCAGTGTATCTGTAAGGATAGGAACACATTTCTAATCATCATATACTATATCTAATGTGATACATTTCATAACAGTGTTTGTACTGACTAGTTTAACACAAGCTAGAGTCATCAGAGGGAGCCTCAATTGAGAAAATGCCTCTATAATGGATCAGGCTGTAGACAAGCCTGGAGAGCATTTTCTTTATTAGTGATTTATGGGAAAGGAAGGGCCCAGCCCATTGTGGGTGGTGCCATTCCTGGTCTGGTAGCCCTGGGTCCTATATGAAGACAAGCCAAACAAGCCACAATGAGTAAGTCAGTAAGAAGCACCCTTTCATGGCCTTTGCATCAGTCCTGCCTCCAGCTTCTTGCCCTGCTTGAGTTCCTATCCTGACTTCCTTCTATGATGATCTGTAATGTAGGAGCAGATAATCCCTTTCCTCTCCAATTTGTTTTGGTCATGGTTTCACTGCAGCAATAGTAACCCTAACCAAGATAATGTTTACATAAAATTTATTATGGGAATAAAAATAAAGGAGCAGTCAAAATTAAGAGAGTAAGTGAGGATATTTGGAAGGAAGGTATTGGGCCTTTGAAGAAACTCAATAATGACTTGAACAGCTATTCAAAATCTTGAGAGACAAGTTCTAAAATAGCCGAAAAATGCTAACAAAGGCTATGTGACAGCAATTTATGTTTAAATAGTTCCCATATTCACTCAGGCCCCTTAAGTACACACACAGGTGAAAAAGGTGAGTTTAAGCAATTCCACTCTTAACAAGCACATGTTGATGGTAGCTGCTCTTACATGATTCTAAGCCCTGGCTGTGGTAGAAGACACCTGGTTTAGTCCAAAAAGGTCAAGGAAGACTTGTAAAAAGCTCATGGAACCAGAACTCTCGATTTGTAGATTCATAGCACATTACTGGGCTGGGTGACATCTTTTGTCCAAGTGTTCCTTGAATCCTCAAGCTGTCAGATGATCCTACAAGCAATGAATCCCATTCTGTAGTGTGTATTGAAAGAACTTTGGTAACCTGCTAATGCATGG
This sequence comes from Dicrostonyx torquatus, assembly GCA_028555095.1. NCBI lineage: Eukaryota > Metazoa > Chordata > Mammalia > Rodentia > Cricetidae > Dicrostonyx > Dicrostonyx torquatus. Next base: position 16,860,893 of record JAQHUG010000005.1, read on the forward strand.
TACCAGTGAGCCAAGCGTCTAAATGTTTTGACCCTTAAACAGTCCTGTGAATTTATTGTTGCTTGCCGACCTGTGCCCCAGGGAGAAACAGAGGCCTTCCCCGAGTATGGAGACAGGATGGACACTGTATGGCCTTCCCTCCTGTCTCCTCCACTACTCTGCACAGAGTCCTTAGCGTACTCACACTGCTGGACTCAGGACCTTGGCCAGTGGACTCTACACGCTGTCTCAGTCTTTGTGACCCCAGGTCTTGCACAGCTTCTGAAACATATGGAACTAATAGTTCTATTAAGTGAGCTGGCTATTTCCATTCCCTTGCAAATAAAAAGAAGGGAATAGGTAAATGGTTATCCAGCCTTCAGGAACCAATAAAACGATTTTCTTAAAAAAAAAAAAAAAAACCTGTTGACCTTTAGAATCTAGAGAATGTTTATCAGGGACCAAATTTAAAGATTAAATATTGCTCTGAGTCCACTGCAACTCTCTGAATTAAGGTGAAATCCTCGAATCAAGGCCAAAAAAAGAACATGAAGTATTTTTGTCCTTGTTTCTTCTTTAAAAGGAAGAAATAAAATAAATTACTGTATTTTCTAAAATCACAGAAAGATGAAATGCATAAACACATCGAGTATGCTATATGAAAGTTAAACCATACTAAACAATTTACTATTTCTTTTATTTTATTTACTTATTTATTTGGGGGGCTTTTTGGAGACAGGGTTTCTCTGTGTAGCTTTAGTGTGCTGGAACTAGCTCTTATAGACCAGGTTGGCCTTGAACTCACAGGGATCTGCCTGCCTCTGCCTCCCGAGTGCTAGGATTAAAGGCGTGTGCCTCCACCGCCCAGCGAAGAATTTATTATTTTTTACATCTTTAAAATTTCTATACAAAATTCAAAATATTCTCACCTTGAGAAGATTTGAAACTCTGCCATGAATCCTGCCAAAATGAATAAGCTTGTTACCTAGGAAAGAAAACAATGAAATATTGCTTTAGCTTTTAGTTCCTTAATGAGTTAAAAAATGAATACATCTACTTGCATATGGCTTTGTGGGTTGGGAGAATATGAGTGGAAGAACCATATAAAAGATAAATTACTTTTCTTTATGGGATAGTGTTTTAAATAGAAGCTTGAAGGTTCTTCAAAAAAAAAACTTAAAAATAGAGCTGCCATATGATTTTACCATCCCAATGAAATGAAATCAGTACGCCAAAAAAAGATATCTGCACTCCCTTATTTATTGCAGTATTAGTCATAATAACTAAAACAAGAACTCCAACAGTGTCCACCATTGGATGAAAGAATTAAGAAAAAGGTTGTAAGAGGCGATGAGGAATGTAGCTTGCTGGTGTTACCTAATTTGCATGGTACTGTACTTGACCCCCAGTATATTGGGGGGAGGCACCAGGGTGAGGGAAGAAAACACACACAATGGAATACCATTGAGCCTTAAAAGAAAAGAAGACGTCCTGTTTGCAACAACACATGCGAACTTAGATGGTATTATGTTAAATAAGACAAAAAGAGAAATACCATAGGATCAAACTCCTTTATAGATGTTATCTAAAAATACTGAACTCACAGACGTAAAAAGGAGGCTGCGGGGTACCCAACCCCAGATGGTTTATCTACAATGCAGCCTTTTCGCCGAAGCCTCAGGAAACATGGTAGAAAGGGTGGTGGGAAGATTGGAGAGACGTCAGAGGAGTACGGCACCTGCTATAAGACAGTATATTCTAGACGTGACACCTGTGAAATCTCAAGGCTGTCGTTGCTTAAACAAGATGAACATGCTTACAAGGCTGAGGGACTCTCACCAGGCTCTAACTCTAGGTGAAGAGCAATGGAAAATGATGGCTGCAGAGAGATGGAGAAGTGATTTCCTACAAGAATGGACCTATGAGTTATCTAAGTCCAAGTGGTCAGCACTAAACACATGCACAGAGGAGGAACACAAAATGGATCCAACAGGTTTTTGGATATGTTCGTGTATGTGTGTGTGTGTGTGTGTGTGTGTGTGTGTGTGTGTGTGTGTGTGTGTGTGTGTGTGTGTGTGAAAGAGAGAGAGAGATGCTACAAAGCAGATTTGTAGATGTATAAGCAACGGAGGCAAACAAGACTTTGTAACTGAATTGACTAGACATAAATATCTAGAAAGGTCAGTGGAAGAGTCTGAAAACAATTTAAGATGATGTTGGGAGGACCATTCTCAGGGGATTCTGGATTGTTTAAACGAAGAAGGGTACTAAGCATCAGCATTTATTCACTGATTTCTTCTGACCGCTGATGTCACGTGGTCAGCTGCAGCAGCCTTATTTCCCCCACAAAGGGCTGCAACTTGCCCTGGAAGCTAAAATAAACCCTTCCTCGGGTCGCCTTTGTCAGAGTTCTTTGAAACAAAAACTGAGACAGTCCCTAAAATGGGAGCAATTTGTCTTCCTGCCCTTTAGAAGGAGGACAAAACACATGAAAATAGAACAGTGCTGCGCACAAGCTGACTATAAACAATCAGTTTAGAGTTTGCCGTGTTGAAAAATAGGGAATGAACTGTGTCTGTGACACTTAGATAGACCTCCAGCCCCTTCAGTTCTTTTCTCTACCTCTGCCTGGTTTCACTAACACGTTCCAGCTGATGTGCTGATCGGAGACATCGCTGTGCCCGGCATGGACCATTCCCTGGTTTCACTCTGGGCTGAGCTCAGACCAAGAGGGCAGATGTAACTGGCCTGTAGCTAGCTCAGAGGGAAGCTCCTTGGCTCTGAACCCTTCTTCAACAGCTCGGCCCCAAGTTACCACCTATTCGAGTGCTAATGAGAGAACTAAGAGGAATTCTGAAGCATGGATGGAGAAGGAGGTCTAAGATCATTCCTCCTTAAAATGCCAGACATAGAGATCACTTATGCTATTTGAGAGCTCAGGACTTCCCCATGTCTCCTTTGCTGGAAACATCACAAAAGCATGCCTTTCAGGTTTACACTAAGAGTGTAAACATGTACTTTTAAATACGAGCAGAAATTCTGCATGCATCTTGGAGTGAAACCATTGCTTCATTTGTTGACATCCTATCAGCCAACTAAAAGGAAAAAAAAACTGTATTTATTATCACGACATTAAAATGTCATAAATTAATGACTGTGAAACACATTTTAAACATAAAACAATTATTAAGATGTCTCATCATAAAATAAGGAAGGAAGTTGATTGGCAGTTAATTCAAATATTGGGGAAAACAGGTTAGCTAGGTGACTTTAGAAAGCATATCATGTTCCTTTTTGAACTAACAAGTATTCTAAATTGTTAAATAAACCCACAAAGCACAGTAAAATGAATACCAGATCACACTGTAAATCTAACTTTGTAAATTGCCTTGGTGCTGTAGCATTGTAGCCCCAAGTTATCAACTTTGTAATTTGTGTTCAACTTTTGACTGTATAATTCAAAGGTTACCAAAGAGCTAGGTCTTGGTCCTTCTCCAGCCTCACTGGTGAGCATGAATTCTGTGAAACAAGCTGACAGTGCAGTGATGGGGGCAATCCCACAGCTGACAGGGCAGCAGAATTGTTCCTTCAGGGTGATACCGCAACAGTTTTAACTACCAAATCTGCAATAGTAAAAGTGGGTCTGGAAAGACAGGTAATGTACCTGCTGTGCAAAGAAAAGGATCTGGGTTTGATTCCCAGCATTTGTAGAAGACATTAGGTCCTTGGTCCCTGGCATCTGTAGGAAGCATGCAGATCCTTGTGCTCACAGATAAGGACTACAAAACCAGGAATGTTAAATACACAGGGTTGTCTCTTCCAAGAGAGAGCTGTGTTTCTACCCAGAAGGCTGGGAATGGATGTGATGAACAGCTGGGTGTCCTCTATGCTAACTGGATGGCTAGACTGTACTGGTTCCTTTTGACCTGTATCTTGAGCATGTTTATCTCAGGCAATCTACAGGACTATTCTCCCCTGGGGTCATGAGTTAGCCATGAGCATCGCTTTCCTTGAGCCTGCTTCCTTAGTTGATCTATAGAAGCTATCTTTATGGGAGATATCACTTCTACTTTACAAGAAGTTTGAGGTAACCATGTCTTAAGCACGCAGGGTTGTGTTATACCGGGAAACTTTTTTCCAAATTGTGCTGTGCTTAAATATGACTAAAATAAACTATCCAGTGTCAGACTCTTGAAGTTAGACCCAACCGAATTTCCTACTTGCCTCCCCTGGATTGGCATTCTGAGGGGCGTGGTGTTTGTAGACATTCTCCCCAACCCCATCTCATGAGCACACACACACACACACACACACACACACACACACACACACACACACTCAAGCATCTACATAAAAAGCCAAGCATAGGAGTAGATGCCTATGATCCCAGGACTGGGGAGGAAGAGACAGGAGAATCCCTGAGTTTGCTAACCAGTTGGTCTAGACATATACTGGTGAGTTCCAGTTTTAATAAGAAACCTTATCTCTTAAAAGAAAAGAAGGAAGGAAGGAAAAAGAGGAAAAAAAGAGAGCAGTTGAGAAAGACACGCTGTGGCCCTGCACACACACATGTAAACACACACACACCTTCTCACTCTGTGTTTTCCACATTCTTCTCTATATATCTGATTTCGTTCAGTTAAGTATGACCTCCTCTTTGAGATGCCCTTAAGTAGATAAGTCATAAGTTATTATCTTACCTTCATGCTTGGGAAACATTCAGGGTAGACAAGAACAAGACAATTTCATCTGTAAAGACAGACAGGCTTTTGTCTCCCCCACAGCCTCTCCTGCTCTGGATTCTTTCTCCACTCATTTATAGAGCCAGCAGTACCAAGACTCGGCTCCCACCCCAGCTGGATTCTCCAGGGACATGGAGCGCCTGCCTCTGTACTTGATCTGTGCCTTGAAACCAGATGCATTTTGTCAGTTACACAGACCCTTCCTGCAGCCAGCTGGGACCGTTTGGAAGTTAGAGATATCTTTCTGGGAAATGTATCTGCTAATAGGGAAAGACAGCGAATGTGCTCAGTTCAGCATTTTTCCATCAAAAACTCCGTAAAGCAAGGGCTAAATCTCCTTGCTATCTTAATCTACTAAACGGAGTGCATGTTTTCGTGACACTCTCTCTCTCTCTCTCTCTCTCTCTCTCTCTCTCTCTCTCTCTCTCTCTCTCTTTAAACAAAAGGCATAAATCTATTTTAAAGATTCTAGGTGATGTTCCAGCGTCAGTGAGTGGTTCTGTTTCTTGTAGTTTCCATCAACCATATCCCTTTACAGTTGTTCATAAGAAGCAAGGAACGTGAGTGCCCCAGAGTCAGAAGCACCAGCTTTCCTCGCATACAGCACTTGGTAAGGAAGAAATCCCCAGTGGTTACTAGTCTTTGCTAAGCTTCAGTTAAGCAGAAGCACACATTCCATGGGTATTCCAGCTAACTGAGGCTGGCAACATGAGATCATAGTATCAGAGCAATCAGAAAACAATTCCCTTTCTTCAGCAACTCCAAAAGGCCCTGGCCACCAGCACATCACCTTCCTGCCCTCTTGGAAATACAAAATATTACTTTTGATGAGATCTTTTATATCCTACTTAGAAAAAATTCTTAAGTTGGTCCTTAGAAAAAAAAAATTTTTCGACAGTTTCTCACAACTATCTGGTAGACGGTGACTCTCTATAAAGCAGACTTGGAGATTGCTTTGTGACAGAAGAGTTTTTTGCTCATTTTCTGTTTTTGTAACAAAATACTTGAGACTCAGATCTTTAAAATATAGTAGTGTGTTTGGCTCGTACTTCTGGAAATCAGGGAGTCCAAGAGCATGGTGCTGGCTGGCATCCGTGTAACATCTGGTAAGAGCTGGTCTTTATGCATCATGACACAAAAGAGGATATGACATAGTGAGACACCGTAAGTGTGGTAGCACAAGTCTCTAGTCCATGTCATATAAAACCACTCATGTTAAAACTAGGAGCCCATTCTCATGATGATCTCATCTAATCTCTGGAGGTCGTACCTCCAGATACTACTAATGGTTGTAATGGATACTACTAAATTTTCAACACAGGAATATTGGGTGAATTTAAACCATAATAGATCTGGATAAAGTTCTGTCTGCAAAATGTAAATGGAATGTTCTAGAATGGAATTTTTCGGGAAACAAAATAAAGCATAACAGCGCCACATTCATCCTTCTGTCTTTAGCTTCCACAGATTAATCACAGAGAGTATTCAGGGGCCACAGCTTGCATGTGGAAATGTCTGTTATCATCTTCCAACTTGTGGGATCTGAGACTCGAACTCAGATTTCAGGCTTGGTAGCACTCACCTTCACATAGTCAGCGGTCTTGATAGCCAGCTTTTAGTCTTCTTTTTCTCTCTCCAAGAGTTATTTTATTTCACGTCCATTAGTGTTTACATGCTTGTGTATAGGTACCATGTGCATGCCCAGTGCCCTCAAAGGTCAGAAGAGGGCATTGGGCTCCCTTGAACTGGAGTTATGGGTGGTTGTGAGTCACCATGTGGGTACTGGGAACTGAACTCCATCCCCTTTGAGAGCACAAATGCTCTTAACTCCTGAGCCATCTCTCCAGCCCTGATTCACCTATTTAAAGAAGCAGGCTTATAAAATGTATCTCCACAATCTCAGCAGTGATGTGGAGCTCACTCTTGCCTTTGTTTTGGCCCTGAAGGGATAGGGAAGTATACTTAGGCTCTGGCAGTATCTGAGACAGAAGGGAAGACAGGGAAATGTTACTGTTTTCTGAGTTAAGATTCAGAAGGGCAGACAGACCTAATAGAACCATGTGACAGCACTTTAGCCGCTGCACGGAGGGTGGAACTCTGGGAAGGAAAAGTACATTATCTCACTAAAGGGATAAATATTCCTCCCATCTCTTTAGCTTGGTGTTAGGTGAATCCGCCTTCCTAAGCTAAGTGACTGATCAGTCCACCTGTAATGTTAGGTGTCCACCCAGGCCACAGATTCCATCCTCTTGACCAGAAGGAAATGGTTTTCCCTTAATGGGTCTTTAATGCTACTGCAACAATGTCACATGAGTGCTTATCTGTTTGGAATTCCAACAGGGAAACCATTAGGATAAGAGCTTTAAATACAGGTGAGGTCTGCACTGTTGGCAGTTCGGCTGCCAGCAGAAGCCTCGTGGATTTTTGTAAACATCAGTGGAAACTCTTGCCTGGAAAGGTTTTAAGGAAGAACAGAAACTGTGGGTCAAGAGGAGTCAAATGGTGATGATGGGCGGGCACACGCAGGGGAAGAGACTGGAAGCACAGCCTGGAATTCTTCAGCTAAAAAAAAAAAAAAAAAAAAAAAAAGACAGAAAAAGCCTCATTTGAGAAGATAGACAAAAAGTCTAGAAAGACTCCGGGACTTAGTGATTAAACAGGATTTCAAGTCCAACTCCAAGAAGAGGAAGACCTTAACAGGCTAAATGAGAAAGGAAATGGAGATTCAAAGAGGACGAGGTGATTTGTAAAGCAGGCCATCTGTGTTCCGGGAGAGCATCCAGCAGATTCCTGCAAGTAGGGTGTCTTCAGGAAGACCGAAGTCACCCCAGTTATGTAAGCGGAGCTATTGGTGTGGAAAAACACAGCTGGGGTCATGGAATCTTCTGGCAATTGAGCATAATGAGGCATACACCACAAGAAACATACCATTTGGGGAGCAAGAAATAAAAAAGAAAACCAAAGGAGCAAGAAAGAGAGATTATAGAAATATGTACCAGAGGGAAGCAATGCTATCAAGCCAGTTCTGAGAACTTCAAGGAGAAGAAGCCAATGGGCAATGAGAAATGCTAAGGGAACACCAAGCCAACCATGACAGCACACTTGTTGGTAAACTTAGGGTAGCATTTGTCGATTTTTTTTTTTTTGCCACAGAATTCTAGTACTGCAGGATACCTCCGGGGGAAAAAAAAAAGAACCTTGATTTATGGGTAAATAAGACAATAAGGATATAAAATAGAGTTGGGATGCTCCCAAGATCCTAACTGCGGGGACCTGGTGATGTGATACCTCCTTCTCTGGAATGGCATGTAGGGAAAGTCAGTGGGTCTTGCCCTGGCTGTGACAGTTGAAAATGTCTCCTGGTGCCAAATGTTCCCTGCTGCAAACACCCATCACATCCCTTGATTGTTAATCACTGCTACGCTGTATTCCCAGCAAGCACCCAGGTTCGTATGCAGGGTGTAAAGTATGTGTTCTGATAGACTTGCAGGAAGTGAAACTTCCGCTGAACCTCGTTAACCCAGAACTTCCCAGGCTCATTCGGCATCCCCCACATTCCTGTTTCTAACAAGATTAGCGAGCGAGCATTTTTGGTAAGCAGCATCCAAACCAAAATGAATCCGTGAAAGGGGAAAGCAGGTTTCTGCCTGACTAGGGAGGGGTCAGCAAGAGCACATGCCCCTCCTCATCTCTCTCTATGACCCAGCCCCCTTTCTCATCTCTACTCAGTTCCCTGGGATCCTGGAGAAACTTTTAGGCTATTCATGATATCAGGACACAGTATTGTTCCACCACATGAACCTACATGGACCGGAGAGTGAGAGAGAGTGAGAGAGA
>JAQHUG010000005.1:16892114-16904047 GCA_028555095.1 Dicrostonyx torquatus
TAGAATTCAATCTGGGTGGTGGTGCACTCCCTTAATCCCAGCCACTGGGGAGCCAGAAGAAGGAAGACCTCTGTGAAGTCAGGGCCAGCCTGGGCTACACAGTGAGTTCTGGGTGGAGGAGAGGGAGATATTATGTGGGCCTTTAAGTATGTGGTTAAAGAAACTGAGTTTCTGAGACTCAGTAATGCTTTGTATTTGGGCACACTGTAGGCGCTAAGAACGTCGTGCTGAGTGATGGGCTCTAGACACAATCTCCAGTCCCAAAGCTGCAAACTCTAGCTAGAGTTTCCCACTTTTCCCAGAAAAATCTATTGCTAATGAATGTCTCCAGGAAAGAGCGATAAAGCACACTTCTTTATACTGGTGCTGCCCACCCCGAGAGCAAAAAAGCTGTCTCTCCCAGCCCAGTTGTTTCTGTGTCATGAGTGGCTGTCTGCCAAGCTAACTGACTTCCATCTTGGGGCACCACAACCATTTGCAAAAGATCATCGCAGCTGGGTTTGTTGACAGTGGAGACCCACAAATAGAGGAGCAAAGAGGTCCATGATTCTCACCTGCATATCCAGTTACTCCCTATCACCTGTTGAATACAAATCTGCATTAATATAATCAGAAAGTCCTCTACTGAGGGACTGCATATATGCCTTTCTAATAAGATTCATTAATTATTATTATTAATTTAATTGATCCCTTACAGACCCCGAGTCCCTTCAGCAAGAATATAAAACAATGACGCTGACCATGTCTAAAGATGGTTTTCTATGCCATTTCATTGTTCATCAGAGAGAATCCTTCAAAAACATACGGCAAGGATGCCACAGTTGAAACCAGCCGCCAAGCAGTGAAAGGTGCTCTTCGCCTGACTTTGAGAAGCATCAGGACTGTGCTTCCCAACGTTATTGGCAATATTAATCCATGCAAAAGAGCTTTGAAGGTGACCCTGTCTTTGTCTTCTGCTTTTTAAATATTTTCTCTTTCAACAAAAATTTTCCCTTATTAATCTTTATGCCTGCTCAGACTTATTTTCCAGGCATTCATGACCTTGCCTGAGTTTTTTTTTTTTCTGCTGCTATGATAAACAGGGTGACTAAAAGCATCTTGAGGAAGCAAGGGTTTATTTCATCTCCCAGGTTATCGTCCACCAGCCAGGGAAGCTAGGCAGAAACTCAAGGCAGGAGCTCGAAGACAAAACCGACTGAGAAATGTTGTTTACTTGCTTGCTTCCTCAGACCTATGGCTTGCTCAACTACCTTTGTTTGTTTGCTTGTTTGTTTGTTTTTGTTCAGCCCCACCTACCTAGGGATCTACTGCCCCATGCAGCTGGACCCTTCTGCATCAACTAGCAATCAATATAACGCCCCCCACAGACATACCCACAGGCCAGACTGGTGTAGGCAATTCCTTAGCTGAGGTTCCTGCTTCCCAAATGTGTCTAGGTTTGTGTTAGGCTGACAGTTAAACCTAGCTACTAGCCAACTACTTCTTTCACGAGACCTGAAATTAAAGCCTGCACTGTTTGTCCTTTGCTTCAAAAGTTTTTCTCCAAGCTATACAAGATAAAAGGATCTCACTTCAAGCGTGTTTACTGTGTAGAAGAGAAGAGAGAAGAGAAGTGAGGGGGTGGTGTAAGAAAAATTGGCTTGTAGAGTAGGCTCTCAGGCTAAACTAGCAAGAGTGAGCAAGAAAAGCCAGAAACTCCTGTGCCCATCCTGGCGTCTCCTTCTCTATTCTGCTCTGCTGCCATTATTGAAAAGGTCATCTGAGTATCACCATTATCATATCCAAGACTTCATTGGCTCAGTCCAGCAGCTCTGCCAGAGGCAACAGTATATGAGCAAAGAGAATGCAGCTTGCTCCTTGCCCAGAGGCACAGAACATGGTACTGTTATCTTTCCCAGAATAAGGGATGTCTTTCTGGTAGAACACTGTGACGTGTGTAAACTGATTGTGGTGGTTTGGATAAGAAAGGCCCCGTAGGCTCTTGTTTGAATGCTTAGTCCTCAGGAAACTGCATGGGAAAGCTTAGGTTTAGGTTTAGTTAGTATGGCTTTGTCGGAGTAGTGCGGCCTTGGAGGAAGTGTGTCACTGGGGGTGAGCTGTGAGGTTTCAAAAGCTTATGCCAGTCTCTCTGTGTCTCTCTCTGTCTCTGTCTCTCTCTCACTCGTGTGTGTGTGTGTATGTGTGTGTATGTGCGCGCGCACGTGTGCGCACATGTGTCTTTCTGCTTAAGGTTTAGGATGTAGCTTTCATCTACTGTCCAGTGCACTGTGCTTACCACCATGCTCCCAGCCATGATGATAATGGGCAGGACCCTCTGAAACTGTAAGCAAGGCCCCATGGTCACCATGTCGGTTCACAGCAATAGAACAGTGACGAAGACTCTACTATTTCCCCGGCTGAACCTTTAAGGATAAGTGTATGCAACCATTTCTGCAAGAGCTAGGCAAGCCCATGGAGTTCTAGAGTAATCATCTTTGTCATCTGGCCTCGGGTGGAGCCGCCACAGCCACTTCTCCTTTCTTCATCTACCCACTAGATTTTCCCAGAACACACTGGGCAGCTGATGTTGAGAAACCTGTGGAGGAAACTGAATGTAAAAGCCTGAAAGACTTGCAAAAAGTCAGCAGATCCAGCATGATTTAAGTGCTCCAAATCTATCGGTGCATGAGGACCTGAGTTCCATCCCTAACACTCACATAAAAGGAAATCTGGGCACAGTGGCAAGCACTTATAACCCAGCACTGGGGAGGCAGAGAAAGCAGATCCTGGGCTTTACTGGCTAGCCAATTTAACCTAACTGGTCAGCTCCAAACCAATGAATGACCCCATCTCAAAGGAGGTAGACAGCTTTTCTGAGAATGATATCTGAAGTTGTCCTCTGACCTGTACATGTATGTACATATGCATATTGGCACACACATATGAACACACATGCAGCCACATACAAAAGTAAATATATTTAAGAAGATATGATGAGTGAGATGCCTGCTTTAAGATACATAGCAGATAGAATGTTCTGAAGCTAAGGTGTATTGGATGATCTCCCACAGGATGAAGCCATGATCATGGGCCATAGTCCTACTAGGCATGGGCTGATATATACCAAAAATATGAGCCAATTATTGAGGTAGTATGGGCACAAAGGAACTGACATCACATATACTTGGACTCTTGAATAACAGAGGAATGAAAAATATAGAAAGATAGATAGTTAGGAGATAGAGACACATGCAGAGTCTCACTCTGTACCCTGAATAGCCTGTAACGTACATAAATCATGCTGACCTTGAACTTACAAAGATCTGCCTGTTTCTGACTTTGCCTCCCGAGTGCTGGAATTCAAATCAAGTGTGACTAGATTTTTTTTTTTTAAGAAAAGAACTTCTAGTAAGGACAAATTACTGCCATGAACAGGACAGAGAAGCAAAATAAATCAACAAACAAACAAAAACATGAAGAAGAGCAGGGTTGGGAGTGGGGAGGAAATTGGCTAAATATCCTACACTAGCTGACCCAATCCCCTAAGAAAACTATCAATGAACATCAGATCTCCGATGCCTACATATCTTTCCTTTGCCATTTCATTCGAGAATTCAACTTCAAGATGAGTTTCCAAGGGGCCAAATCATATCACACCATAGCAAAGATGTAGAGAAAAAAGCCTTTTTGAGAAACATGCCCCCAAACTGTCAGAGCTTATCCTGAAAGACACAGAGAAGAAAATCATCTTGGTGTGGTCTGACTAGAAATGGGAAACAGGAATCATACAGAACACCTCCATACTTCACGGGGAGCCACCAGGCCTTTCAGCCATGGAGGGTTTCATTTGTAGGATACAAAGGGAAAACATAGGGTGGCTCGTAGCCTGCCTCCACCTCGGCGTATGTACTGATTACTTCATGTTGGGCAGAAGAGCAACTTGGATTGTGTGCACAGATGTGAAGAAGCTCACATAGAATTAATAATCTCCCTCTAGGGCCAGTGAGGTGTCTCAGCAGGAGAAAGCACTGTCCAAGTTCGTCAACCATGAAACCCAAGATGGAAGGACAGAAGTGATTCCTGGAAAATGTCTTCTGACTAGCCCACATACGCTGTGGTATATACATGCCTGCGTTCCCATGCACACACCCTCCTCATCACCGTTAATAAACTCTTCAATTTTATAAGTCCTACATACCCTATCACACTCTTAAATATGTTATGTTTCCTGTCAGATATTTTCCCTCAAGAACAATAAATTCATATAACACACTCTGGAAATGACCTATTAAAATGGAAAGCAAGAATTTAAAAAGGCCAGATGTGAGGACACATTCCCTTAATCACATGCGAAGCAGAGGCAAGCAGATCTCTGAGTTCCAGGTCAGCCTGGTCTACAGAGTGAGTCCCAGATCTCTGAGTTCCAGGTCAGCCTGGTCTACAGAGTGAGTCCCAGGACAGTCGGGGCTATGTAGAGAGATTCTGTCTCCAAAAAAAAAAAAAAAAAACCAAAGAATTATAAAAGAACCACTTTACCTTTTTGAATACAGTTAACACTGTTTGAAAGAACAGTTTTTGTCTCCCTCACCTCCAGCTGAAGCAACACATGTACAAGTGTTGAATCAGGTGCTTAACACATAGCCAGAAGTCAATGTGTGCTACCTTTTCTTTCCCGGTAAGCTCCGCCTCCCTAGCCTACTAGGGAAGCTACAGGAGGAATTAAAATATGTATGTTATAAAAACACCAAGTTTTGGAACACTGAAAATTGAAAGAAAGGCTATATGAAAATAAGTAGAGATAATTTGTTATTCTACTCAGTACTATACTCTCTATAGTTTTTGGACCAGAGTTTGATTTGTGTGTCTTAATGTTCATTTTCACCTTGCTATGTAGTAGCCCAACTCCCAGAGCTAAGTTGGGCATGGTGGGTGCAAGTCTCTAATCCTAGCACTAGAAAGGCAGAGAAGTTGAAGGCCAGATCACTCTACATGAGGAGTTCAAGTCAGCCAGGGCTACCTCATAATACCTTATTTTAAAAGCACAAAAATAAATTAGAAACATACACACAAATACAGTTGATACCACAACCTGTACCTGTAGATTAATGCAGTTTTCAGTCCTCATTAGAGAAGCTTAATTATTTAGTGTTCAGCAGGTAATATAGAGACTTGCAACTGCTCAGCCCTAAATGGGACTTCTATGTCACACTCCTTCCCCGTGTGGCTCAGAGAGCATTCCAGAAGAGGGGGCAGAAAGGTTGTAAAAGCCAGATATGAGGAGAGACTGATGCAAAACAGTGTCGTTTGGACATGACAGGGGCATCACACTCATGAACTCACAAGTGGCTGCGCTCTCCACAAGACAGTGGCATTCCAGCGTGGCTGGGGGAGGGGCTCAGGAGCCCCACCTCTATCTAGACAGCTGATGACTGCTGTGGGGGGGGGGAATCAGCTTTCTTTAGGGGCGTGGTCTCAGAAGATTGACCAAGCTCTATTGGATGCACCCACGCCTGTATGGGTACAGGCAGCCTTAATCCCACTTGGAGTTTTAAAAAGCCAGTTTTAAAGGATATGAAGTTGGGAGGAAGAAGAGGGAGGTAACCAGCAGGAGTTGGAGGGGCAAGTGGTAGGCAGCATCCAGGAGGAGTTGGAGGGGGTACATTTTAGCTAAAGTGGTGTTCATGAAACCAAGCAGAAACAGCCCCCCAACACACACACACACACACACACACACACACACACATACACACACACAGAGTCATGCCTTCAAATCATGAGCCGGCCCCTTTTCTGCTCTCTCAAGCCATTGTTGTGCTGGCTGGGCAGTCCTATAGAGAGTACATTCCATCTCTACAGAGTTTCACTGTGTATTTTCATAAACTCGATATGGGTATGGCCTTATCAGTCTTGTCTAAATCAACTTTCAGATGGAAGTCTGGTGTAGGAGGTCCTTCTGCATTTGTGTTGCTTTCATTGGTTAATAAAGAAACTCCTTGGCCTAGATGATAGGGCAGAACTTAAGTAGGCAGGAAAGACAGAACTGAATGCTGGGAGAAAGAAGGGCAGAGTCAGAGAGCCACCATGGAACTGCCAGAGTCAGACATGCTAAATCTTTTCTGGTAAGCCACTGCTATGTGACAATGTACAGATTAATAAAAATGGGTTAAATCAAGATGTGAGAGTTAGCCAATAAGAGGCTAGAGCTAATGGGCCAAGCAGTGATTCAATTAATACATTTCTGTGTGCTTATTTCGGGGCTAAGCTAGCCAGGCGGCCGGAGGAACAAGCATCGGGCTCACCTTGCAACAGAAATCCATGCAAGGGAGCAGAAGAATAGATACTAAAACTTCCCAGACTTCTCTTTTTCTGCTATCTACACACTTAACAGCTGCTTGAGTGATTGCATACCACTAAAAGCAGAGAAGCAAGAACTTCAAACAGAAGAATCATACACGATATCACACCAATTTCATAAGTCAGTGACACGGTCAAAAAGGAGGGGAAAGGAGAACAATCTAAGGGCTTCTCCAATTCCATGGCAAATGTTTTACTGAACGCATGCCTGAGATAATCAAGGCCCCTCTTCAAGGTGAACAGACACAGTGGGTGCCCTTGTGGGACGTAGGCTGCATTTAATTGGTATGAAAAAAACAAACATGCCCTTTGGCATTCATTTAAAACCTGAGTCTCTCTCCAGAAAGAAACAAAACTGACCTGTGTTCTTATAACAACAAGACCTCTATAGTCAGTTCTCGCTAACCACTGACTTTATGCCAGCGTGTTGGGCACTTTCCATGCATTTCCAGGTGTTCTGGCAGGCTTTGGTGACATTCTCCCCGCCCCTGTTTTGATTCATTTAGTCACAATGGAGTACTACCTATGAGTTTAGAATTTTTAGGATCAAGTTTTGATTTGGTCTTTTTCTCACTGTGTGAACTTTAGTGAGGTCCGTGATGTCCCTCCCTCTCAAGTTCATCATATAGGACATCTTCATGTGCCTTCTCAGAGTCAGAGAAAATCCAGTAACTTATTACACATTAAGCAATGTGCATAGCATCTGGCATGTAGACACTCAAGAAATAACCATAATCATTATAATAACTTGTTTAATTTTTATGGTAAAACATTGCTTGTATGTAAAAGGACTTAACACTATAAGCAGTCTCACAGTGTGGATTTCATAGACAACTTAAGTTTAGTTTTTTTCTGGTATAATGTTTTTCTTTAGTATAAATGGCACCGAACACCTTATGCTCAAATGATCTTTGATCATTTATCATACCACAAAGCTAACGTTATGCTTTACCTCCTGTTCCATTTTTAAAATCTTAATGTATGTCCCAGTTAAACTGTCTTTTGCTGTGATAACCTACTCTGACCAAAAGCGACTTGAGGAGTTCTCCTCCCATTCGGTTTATGTCATCTCACAATTCTCCGGTCACAGTTCGTCACTGAGGGATCCAAGAAGGAACTGAAGCAGAGACCATGGAGCAATGCTGCTTACTGGCTTGTCTCCAAGGCTTGCTCAGCTTACATAAGCCAGGACCACCGGCCAAAGGTCAGCACCACCCACAGTGGTCGGGGCCTTTCACATCAATCATTAGTTAAGAAAATGTCCCTCAGTCCTGCCTAAAGGCCAATCTGATGAAGACAATTCTCCAACTGAAGTCCCCTCTTCCTAAATGACTCGAGTTTGTGTCAAGTTGACAAAAGCTGGTCTTGCACAAATATTTGCCAATGGCTGAGTTAATGGGTACCACAACTTTGTTGTCAACCTGATCTACACAAAGAATTCCAAGCCAACCACTGTTGTAGACTATTCCTTTACACTGTATGAAGATGTGTCACTATGATTGGTTTAATAAAGAGACGAATGGCCAATAGCTAGACAGGAAGAGGTTGGGCAGGACTTCTGAGGACAGAGAGGTCTTGGGGAAGGAAAAAGGCAGTCACCAGGCAGACAGAGAGGGAAAAAGACCTACAGGAGGAGAGGTAAAAGCCATGAGCACGTGGTAGCACATAGATGAATAGAAATGGGTTGATTTAAGTTAAAAGAGCTAGTTAGAAATAAGCCTAAGCTATAGGCCAAGCTTTCATAATTAATAAGTCCCTGTGTCTTTTTTTAATTTTTAAAGATTTATTTATTTTGTGTGTGTGTGTGCACGCGCTGCGCATGTGCGCGTGTGTGCATGTATGTGTTTAGAGAAGCCCCTGGAAGCCAGACTATGAAGTCAGATCCCGGGAGCTGGAGTTGTAGACAGTCGTGAGCCGCCTACGGTGGGTGCTGGGAAACAAACCTAGCAGCAAGTGCCCTGAACCATTGAGCCATCTCTCCAGCACCAACAGTTTCCTGTTTTGTTTTTCATTTGGTTTTCATTGTTGTTTTTTTTTAAAAAAAAAAAAAAAAAAAACATAATGATTCAGTGGCCCGCTCAGCCATGGACACACTCGGTAGCTCCACGGACCCTTACTCCAGCCAGGGCCCTGCCCTCTGAAAACAGCCCACACATTCTCAGACACCAACGTCCTGACGGCACGCAGCATGGTGGCTTCAACAATGCTCTTGCATCCATCCTCAGAATACCATGAATTGCTACATCACGTGGAAGGGGTATAGCTAAGGTTAGTAACATCAAGTTTCATGAAAGTCCAGAAAAGCAGGCAAGTGGCGATGTGAGAGGAACTCTGTCATTGCTGACTTTGAAGACAGAAGATGAGACCACATGCCAAGGAGTGCAGGCATCCCCTCTTAGCTGGCAAAGGTACCTGGATAGATCATTCCTTGGGGCTTTCCTGAAAGGCGTGCATGAATCCTGCCAACACCTTGGTCTTAGCCGAATGACCCATGACAAACTTCAGATATTTCTCTGTGGCTGGCTGTGTAGCTGGGTGGTTGGCCCCTGACGTCCTTCTCTTCTTGTTCTCTTGCTCCCCCCGTGTCATTTTTTGTGAGCTGGCAGCCCAAAGAAAAATCTGACTACAAGCCAGAGCTACATAGAAAGAACCCCAGAAAACAGCAACAACAAAAAATAATAAACAAATAAAACTCTGCCCATAAAAAAGAAGAAAGGCACGTAGCTCTGTCAGTGGGGGTACCTTCCTAGCTTGTATGAGTTTAGTTCCCAGTACTGCACATGCACCCACACACATGAACACACACACAAACACACGTACAAGTGGACGATGCTTATTCCTTGTATTGTTTCCCATCCAAGCTTAAAACATTTAAAAATACTGCAGAAGGCTTAACAATTATTACTGGCATATATATACCATCTTTAACCAATTGCACAGAACAACATTGCATAAGCATTCTGATTTTTCTTAAACTAAAATATACACATATATATATACTGTGTATACATTAGTAAGTATATGGAGAACAAATTAATAAATTCCCTAGGCCAACCATCATATCAATTTTGCTTCTTACAAATGTAACCAATTTTCTTATCAAAGGGAAACAGCAATTTATATTCTCTACAGCACTGAGTACATTTTACCCAACACTGTGTGACCGTTTCTCTTGGAGTAATCTGAAGAGGCTAAAGTCAATGGCCAAAGGAAGATAGCTGTGACCTGGCAGTGGTAGCACATATCTTTAATCCCAGCACTGGGAGACAGAGGCAGACCGATTTCTGTGATTTGAGGCTGGCCTGACCTGCCAAGAAAGTTCTAGGACAGCCAAGGCTACACAGAGAAACCCTGCCTCAAAGACAAAACAACACCAAAAAAGGTGGATGAGTGACTTATGAAGAAAGGCCAGCTGCAGGTTTTTCTCCTTCCTCTGTGAATTAATACTGGTCTGATGAATAAATCTATTTTTAACCTGTGTATTTGAATGTTTTAAAAAACTGGCTCTATTAACTGAAGAGATACTTTACTGTATTCTCTCTTTAGAGAAGACTATCATAAAGTTTAATATGTCAGCCCCAAGGAAGAGTTACATGGACCAAGTTTTTAGAATTTGTTGACGTTTATGTGTGAGCACTGAAAGTATCCAGAAGGTGGCAGCATAATGATGCTTTTCAAAATTTTAGCTCTTCGGAGGGGGAAAAAAAAATCTTTGTAAAATCCAATATATAAATTCATTCTCTCTCTCTCTTTCTCTCTCTCTCTCTCTCTCTCTCTCTCCCCCTCCCCAGTGTGTGTGTTTGCGTGTGTACTGTTTTGTTTTGCTTGGTTATTTATTTGAGATATGGTCTCTCACTATGTAGCCCAAGATAGCCTCAAACTCACCATGACCATCTTCTTGCCTCTGACGCTCATATTCTCAGATTTCAGCACCATATCCTTCTGGGTCTGTTATGACTAAAAGTACTTCAAACCTGAGATGCAAGGAGAGCACAGAGGAGCACGAACTGAAGTTGGGAGTGGGAGGCAAACCCACGGTGAAGAGCCTAGAGACTGGCTGACTTAACCAGAACTTCTGAGATTGTGTGGAGGGTTAGAATGTCAAGGTCTGGATCTAAGCCATTTGGGACTACCTTTGTCCCCTTTATGTTCAATTGCCCACCTTTGTGTGTCACCTAATGTCCATCTTGGTGACTATCGTTTTGAAATGTTCAGACGAGACTCAATACCAGCCCACCCAGAGGCTAATAGCATCATCACACACAGCTGCATCCTCTCATAGAGTTTCCCACTTTACTGTAACCCACAGACCTGACGTTCCAACTAAAGTATTCCTCGGTGCCTTGATTTATTACTTTCTTTTGTTCTAGTATAAAAATCACAAAACTGTTAGTAAGTTGGGACAATGGTATTAAGGGGAACTTGAATCCATGTTCCTGGGCCATGGTCACTGGTATTTAGCTACAGAATAAATTACTTCATTCCATTTAAAGTGAGAGTTGTATTTTGCATTAATAACAAGCACAAACACATTTTTAAAGTCAAGTGGTAAAGAAAACTCCTGTGCAGAATTAATTTTAAAAAAAATAACAATGGGGGCTGGAGAGATGGCTCAGCAGTTAAGAGCACTAGCCACTCTTCCAGAGGTCTTGAGTTCAGTTCCCAGCACCCACATGGTGGCTCAAACTCATCTATAATGAGAACTGGTGCCCTCTCTGGCATGCAGGTAGAACACTGTACACATAAAAACAACACACACACACAATGGAGAATGAGAGGTGGGTACCCAAAGTGCTCTGAGAAGTCTAAATGATATGAAATATGAACCCAAAATATAATCTCTGACTAAGAAAGACAAGAAAGAGCCAGTCATTCCCAGACAGGAGGTGGTAGCATGCTTTCCAGGGGTAGGGAGGGCTCTGATTTGGAACCTGATTTAAATAGAGCTACTGTAAGCTTATTTTTGACAACTGAGAAATGTAAGCAACTTTAATAATACATTAGATAATATTAAGAAATAATTGTTCATTCTTAGGTGTCACAATAACATTCTGGTTATATTTTTAAATTCTTCTCAGAAGTAACTGTTGAAATGTTTATGGATGAAATAATTGTAGAGAGAAGGCCACAACTGGCAGACAGAAAAAGAGAATGCATCCATTCAGGGAGTTAGACAACACCAACTGTGCCTGAGGCATTCCTAATATCATAAAAGAGAAAGGATTCCTTTCCGGCCTGCCCACCAGCCAAAGATAGAGCACAGTAAATCTAAATTAACTGTGTGACCCAGTGGCACAGAGCTCCCCGCTCCAGAGATAAACACTGATTGATCTGGACATCAGGACACCCTCGGTTGCATGGCAGAATGATTGCTGGGAACCCCAAGGTAGGGGATGGCTCTTAAGTAAAAGTTGTCATGATCTATTATCGCCCTTGCCCACTCTTTCCTTGCAGCAAATAAAACAAAAACACCATCTGTCTTTTTGTAGTCTGGTCTCACTTGGGTGAATTTTTTCACTCCCCACCAATTTCCTGCCAAAAGATTTTTATTTTATTCTAGAAAGAAAGAGACAGAGAGAGAGGGAGGGAGGGAGGGAGGG
>JAQHUG010000005.1:16904856-16920752 GCA_028555095.1 Dicrostonyx torquatus
AAAAAAAAAAAAAAAAAAAAGGAAGAAGGAGGAGGAGGAGGAGGAGGAAGAAGAGGAGGAAGAAGAAGAAGAAGAAGAAGAAGAAGAAGAAGAAGAAGAAGAAGAAGAAGAAGAAGAAGAAGAAGAAGAAGAAGAAGAAGAAGAAAAGAAAAAGAAACAAGGTTTCTCTGTGGCTTTGGAGCCTGTCCTGGAACTAGCTCTTGTAGACCAGATTGGCCTTGAACTCACAGAGATCTGCCTGCCTCTGCCTCCAAAGTGCTGAGATTAAAGGCGTGTGCTACCACCACCCGGCAAAAAAATTATAAATTCTTTCAAACATTATTTATATCCTTTATAAATTTATCTTAATCTTTTCAACTTAACTCTAAAATTGAAAATTCACTAACACATTTCTGGTTTCATATAGACAGAGGCTGCTTGTTCATTTCCCAGTTGCCCAGACCCAAAATAATCAAACAGAAACTATATTAATTGCAATACTGCTTGGTCTATTAGTTCATGTTTCTTATTGGCTAGCTATTATATGTTAAATTAACCCATTTCTATTAATCTTTGTATCACCACGTGCTTGTGGCCTACCTGTGAGGTTCTGTCTGGTGTACAGCATCTGTCTCCTGCAGTGGCTACATGGCTTCTCCCTGACTCCACCTACTCTCTTGCTATATCTTTTCTAGCCCGACTATATTCTGCCCTGTCATAGGCCCAAGCAGTTTCTTTATTCACCAATGGCAATAAAACATATTTACAGCATACAGAGTGGAATCCCACACCACCTCCCCTTTTCTGTCTAAATAAAAAGGGAGGCTTTAATTTTAATATAGTAAACTTACATATAACAAAACAGGTATCAAGCAAGAATTACAGTTACGATATATACTTTATCTTTTATCATAACTAAGAAAAACTATAATTGTAACTATCCTTCAACTCCATTAAAAACTCCAGAAGGATATAATATTACCTAAGTTAACAGGAAATGCATTGTAAGCAACTTCCAAAACTCTAGAATTGACAGAGACATCTTGCTGCCTGGACAGTCACCCAAAGTTCTTCTGTAACAGTGGGGCATCCATCTTTCACCCTACAGGACCATTTTTCATGAAGCAGGAAATTTCAAAGACAGTTCCATCTATACTGGCAGCTTGTCAGTCACTGTCTTTTGTGTCCTGCAGAATGTCTGGCAGACTCTTTCATGAAGCAGGAACCCTGAAAGACTGTCTCACCTTTAGGCAACGTTTCAGAAAAAACGTCATTTTTCTGTGGGTTCTGCATGTCCAGTTCATATAACATAGCATCAAACAGCCCAGGCAAGAGCAGTTTCTTGCCCAAATGGCTAATAAACTCTATAAGGAGCCTCTTCAATGCCCATCATCCTCTTGAAGTAGATTGCCAGGAGCAGATGTGTCTCACTGTCATAAAACATCCTAAGTTTTTAAAACATTTTAAATGCCATATTCTGTTAGTCTTTGAAAGATTTGAAGAATATCTATCCATCTGAAATCTATCTCTGTACATTCAGAAAACCTAACTAACATGAGTATAAGCTTGACTACTACAGATGACTGTATATTAACCTGTATTTCTTAATTATACGTTACATTTTAAAATAAATTGCACAAACATAATACCTTAATCAAGAGCAGAAATATACATATAACAAAATTGACCTTAAATCTGTATCAGTAGACCAAGATCCATACCAATGTAAAGTAGTCATCTCTATAGCAATTTCAATTAATTAAACTCATAACATCAGGACCTCTAATGAGCTAAATTCTTTGTTATTGTATACAAAGTATGAAAAATATTTAAATCAGTTCCAAAGTTTATGTAAAATGATGTGCTTTGCTGAATATTCATTATTTTCCTGTATGTAAGAGCCAAATGAGATAGTCTTATCAGGTATGAAAATTGGACCTAGTACCACAAGCAAGTTTATTTAACTAACCAACAGTGGTTAGTTATCAGTGGCTGATAATAAACCCAAAACCAAGGCACCTCAGAAGCAGTTTTTCTTCAACACTGAGATAATTTTAGCTCCATATTTTTATTACTTTGCAATTATACTGTAATTCCATTCCTAACATATATGGCTATCCCCAAGACTCCATCGCCTGGGGTCAAATCACACACTGCTTGATAAGGAAGGTTGGATTCAACTGATTTATGTATCCTTAGGTCCTATTCTTTTCCATCTTGCATTTTTTATTTGACAATCTCAAACATATATACAATGATCAAGTCCATCCCCAGCTCTTCCCTCCTCCCACTCAGCCAAATATCCAGCCCCTCCTTGTTTGTGTTTTGAGTTGTTTTGTTTCTGGTAACACACCAAGTCTAATTAATGAGACCTTCTGGAATGCTGATTAATCTTGCTGGCTTGATGTTAGATCCTTCTCTCTCTCTCTCTCTCTCTCTCTCTCTCTCTCTCTCTCTCTCTCTCAGAGGATCTCATGTACTCTGGCTGATCTAGAACTTTCTATGTTGTTATATAGATCAGGTTGGCCTAAAGAGTATTGTGATTACAGGTATGTGTCACCTTGCCTAGCCAGATCCTTCTCTTAACTGCTTTCATAGTTCCCACATTTACTTTGCTATGCATTTAGACTTTGCATAATTTTTTGCTGTGGTTTTGCTCATTTTATCAGTCTTTCACTAAAACTTTTCTTCAGACTGTTACATGAGAGAAATAGCCTGAGGAAAGAACATACTTCCTGGGTCTCTGGGATATGTTCTTCAACGTTTTCCTGCTCGTGGGTAGTGGACCTTGGCCTGCGAAGGTTTAGTCTGTGATGATGTATGCTGAGCAGATCTAGGTTGAAAAGGCTTAGATTGGGGTCTCTGTGGCTTGAACTGAGTAGATGTGGATAAGGAGGGTTTTGCTTGCGAGGGCTGGGGATGAGTAGGTTTAGCTTGGGAAGGCTGGGGATGAGTGGGTTTAGCTTGGGAAGGCTGGGGATGAGTAGGTTTAGTTTGGGAGGGCTGGGGATGAGGGGGGTTAGCTTGGGAGAACTGGGGATGAGGGTTTTTTTTCTGAGGTTGAATAGGCTTAGGCTCAAAGTGTTTGACCTGGAACTTGGGTTGATGGGAGTTGAACTGGCAGGTAGATGATCCAGATGTGGACTGAGAGCCTGGCTGGAAAGATGAATCTGAAGGCCTTCCCTTTTTAATCCATTGAGATCCTTGATGACAAACAGGTATTTTTGGTTCTTGAACGGCTCCTGCTGGCTGATAGGATGGAGGATGAGGATACTTACTATGCGATGTTGTCCTCACAGGTTTTCTAGCGGCTTCACTCAGCTGCATCCCCTGGACACAGGCTTTCCCAGCCTGAAGCTTCCCTGCTTGCGAGCCCAGAGAATGTGAGTGATCTACATGAGAGACCACCGTCCCAGACCTTTGAAGATTTCTCTCTGCCTGTAGGCTCTCAGGATGGTACCGCACATGAGGAATCTGTCTTTGTGATCTCCCAAATGTTCCACTCAAATGATGCCCCTGAGAAGCTCCTGAAATTTTCATGAATCCTTGCCCTGAATAAAATCTCCAGGGTCGGAAGTTCCGAGGACCAAAGCTTTTCCCTCTGCCACGTGTCCTTGTATTCTGATGGGGCAAAGGATAGAAGCACTTAGCCATCTGCTGTGACCCAAAGTGGGGTCTCAGAACCCAAGGGGCTTTCAAGGGCCCATGGTAAAAGTTACTTCCAAATGTGGTAGGCAGGGGCCACGGGCGTACTGGCAGCGGCACAAACACTGGAGTCTGGTGCAGATTCTGAGCATTCTGCCTGTCCTCACATTGGACTCCAGGCTCTCTGACTGGCACCTGAGCTCGGCTTTCAGAAGGGCTTTTTGTCTGACTATGTGTTTGCTGGCTCTCACCTCCAGTCATACTGGGGGAAAGTTGAATATCTTGAGGAATTTCAAAGTCTTGGTCTACCTGAATGCCCAGCTCCCTGGCCAGAGAGGCCATATCTTCTAGGGACACACATCTAAGTGAAGAGGACATTACTTCCTGGAGGGCAGCTTGAAGGGCCTCCATCGTCTTCCTTCTACCCCCAGCTTCCTCCACTTCCCCAAACAGTAACTGTGACGGCTTCAGTCTCAGGATCCTTTGGAAAATCTGAGCCTCTTCACTCTCCTTGGCCTGCGGACCAAGGACAAAGTAGCATCTTTCAACAGCATCTTCTCCTAAAAGCATCAGCAAGTCCCATTCCTTCTCACCAAGACAGTCAGTGAAGAAGAACATGGCTGAGGAAACTTCCACCAGAAAACCAAATTGAGTCCAAAAGCTTTCAAGATCTCCACGAAGGTTGGTCACAGCAACAGGCTTTTGGAAAACATGAGGATTTTCCTTTAGCTCCTTGTCAGGAAAGCACCATGCTATCTCCACCAGGCCACCAGAAATTTGCCAAGGAAGCACGGGAATGGACGGATCCTGATGGAGAAAGATTTTGTGTGGGTTCTGTGGGGAGGAGCTGAGCAATGTGTTAAGGATTCTGGACTTGGAGAAGCTACAGTGTCCTAGCCGCACAAAAGAGATGACAGGCATCTTCCTGAGACTCAGAAATGCTTCTGTTTCTCTGGGGGGCCCTTCTGAGGACTGCACTGGGTGCTGCTGTAAGTCTCTCATGGCCCCCAGCATTAAGATGCTTCTGTTGTGTTCTGCATCTGGCAGCAGCAGGGGAAGAGCGAACCGGCATCGGTGCATGTTTGACATGACTTCACGCTGCAGAGAGCTGTCCGAACAAAGCATGCAGGCACAAAGGACATCAAGGGGGTTGATGGTTTGTATGTCTCCAATTTCTAAATTCTCTATCCCAGCCAGCAATTCCTCTTCGCTCTCTCCATCCGCCATCTTGGGCCTAAGGATAAAGTCTCTGGCTGTCAAGTCTAAGGCCTGCACTTTCATCAGGAAATTCCAAGCTAAGTCTCCTGGAGTCTTGGGTGTCCACTCACTTCGTCGATCTATGGAAAACTGTTTCACAAAATCTGGGAGAAGCTTTCTGCTTCTATCCATGTTCAAACAGGACAGGACATGGTGAAACACTCTTTTTCTTTCTGTAAAGCAGAGAGTACTCATTATTGCCTTGTTCAAAATCTGTTTCCATCCCTTAAAAGCACGTAATTGACAATTTCACCGCGCAAAGTTAAAACAATACAAAATGAAAGTCTCATTTCACCACCCTTCCTGCCCTGTCCTCTGTCATACTATTTGGCATAGTCTATGTCTTTGCCTGTTTGGGAAGGGGAGGAGTTATGTCAGCTTATATGTCCCAGTCATGGTCTACCAGAAAAAGAACTTCAAGGCAGGAACCTGGAGGTAGGAACTGAAGCAAAGGCTATATGGGACGACTCCTCACAAGTTTGCTTTATATGATTTGTTCAGCCTGCTTTCTTATACATCTCAAGACTGCCTGCCTTTTCTCTACAAGTGTTATTTCTAGTACTAAGAAAATATTATGTGAAAATGGGAGATAAGGATAAAATAGAGACTGCATGTAACTTTTTGTGGGGGTGGCACTGCCCACAGTGGGCTGAGTCCTTCCACATCAATCATTAATCAAGAAAATTCCCCCTGCAAATATGTCTACAGACAAATTAGAGGCATTATCTCAGCAGGCAAAGGTGTAAGTCTTATAGCTCTAAGAAGAAAGTTGCAGCTCTGAGGTGAAAAGTATCCTGACAGTGGGGAGTCAAGGAATACCACAAAGTTACACCACACAACAAGCCTCCCACAAAAGATTTACTGGGAAAAAAAATAGAAGCAAGAAGCAGCAAAGAACTGAGTGGGAGGCAGGCTTCTATTGGTTTCTTGAGGGTGGAGATTTCCATGGTGGGTATTGGTGGAATTTCAAGTCTTGAGCTCGGGGTGAGCTCAGGGATTGGTGAGATTTCAAGCTCAAACTTTTTACCCTGCAAAAGATGGTTAGTTACCTAGACAACCTGGGTTTCATCCCTTGGAGTCACACAAGAACCAACTCCCACAAGCTGTCCTCTGACCTCTACATGCATGCCATGGTACACATGCACACAAAATAAAATGTAATTCAACAGATTAAACAGCCTCTCAGAATTTACATAGTGGGCATTCCTCCTTTGGAACCCCTTACATTCTTTGGCATTTTCTTCACTCTCCCTCAATAAATCTATATTTACTCTGCTTTTTTAAAAAAGAGGTACATAGTTACATGCTGTCTCTATTTTATCCTTATCTCTCATTTTCACATATATTTTTCTAGTTACTAGAAATAACACTTAAAAAGAAAAATCAGAGCAGGTTTTACTCTTGACAGATGGTAGTAGAAAATGTTTCATCTATTCTGTTTTGTTGTAACCAAGAGCTTCAGGAAGGTGTGTGTGACGGAGTTTCAGGTAGCCAAGTATGGCTTTCATCCTTCTGCCTGTACTTCTCAAATGCTAGAATTTACAGACATGTAGCACCATGCCCTGAATAACATAAGGTATACAACTTGGTCTTGAGGGCTGGAGAGATGGCTCAGTGGTTAAGAGCACTGACTGCTCTTCCAGAGGACCCTGGTTCAATTCCCAGCACCCACATGGCAGCTCACAACTGTCTAAAGATCCAGTTGCAGGGATCTGACACCTCCACACTGATGCACATAAAATGAAGTTAAATAAAAATATTTAAAACAAAAAGAGTTGGTCTTGAGGTAGAGCGTAGCTAGTACAATGCCCATCTAGAGTATATGAAGCCATGTGTTTGATCCCCAGCACTGGAAAACAAACAAACAGAATATAGGAGTGATAGCACAGGCCTATGATCCCAGCACTTGGGAAATAGAAGCAGAAGTACCTGAATTCAAAGTCATTTTGGGCTACATATTAAGTCTGAGGACAGCCTGAGATACATAAAACCCTGTCTCAAAAGAAAAGGTTCCCAAGCTACATGTTTGGTAGAGCCCGCTCCTGTTCTATTCTATGTTTTTGCCTCACATCAAATACTTGTGTACTTTTAGTACAAAAATATTAGTGTTGTATGAGTGTGTGTGTATAAATGTGATTTCCATGACATGCATGTGACAGTCAAGGGACAGCATTCAGAGTTGGTTCATTACTCTACTTTCATTTTTAACAAATCTATACTTTCAGTACTCAGAAAAGAAAAAGGTTTGCACACATAAATATCTCTTGGTCAGGATGGTGATCTATGGACCAGGTCCAGACAACCTGAGACCTTAACTTTGCACCGAAAGCTCCTCTACTGATACTCTCCACTTGGTTAAAACTAAAAATTGCAAAACCCAATTTGTTTCTGGCTATGAAGCCACTAAAATTATTGAGGTACTTTAATCTGAAAACAGAAAGTACTGTGTAAAGTCAATGTCTAGTGGCTGGAGATGTAGATCAGGCAGTACGATGCTTGACTGATATGCACTGAGGTTTCATCTCTAGCACCAAATAAAATCACGTGTGGTGGATTATGCCTGTAATTGTACAACTTCAGAGGTGGAGGCAGGAGGATCAGAAACTCAAAGTAATCCTCAAGTACATAGTGACTTCAAGACTATGCTGGGTGTCACAAGACTCTGTCTCATGGATCTGAAGCCCACTCCACAGGAAGGGGTTTATGCCTAGTACTATGGACGTGGTCAAAAGCTCATAGTTAGGGAGGTCATAGGCCCTACGGGAGAACACGCTACTTCTGTTGTGCTGAATGAACACGCTGTCAAACTGCCTCCTGATGTATGTGTATACCCATATAGTGCAGGATAACTGTCTGTATTCTGTCAATCATGTTTTAAATAAATGCTGATTGGCCAAGCAGGAAGTATAGGCAGGAAAACCAGACAGAAAATAGAGGTGAGAACAGGAGAATTCTGGGAAGCAGGAAGCTCCCCAGCATTCCTGCACAGACCACTGAAGAAACAACACGTGATGAGAAAAGGTACCGAGCCATGTGGCTAACATAGATAAGAACAATGGGTTAATATAAGTTATAAGAGCTAAAAAGAAGCCTGAGATAATAGGCCAATCAGTTTATAACCTAATGCAGACTCTGTGTAATTTTTCTTTGGGGCTTGCCGGCTGTGGGGTACCGGGCGGGACAGAAACCCCAACAAGAGGACCCTCATGTTACACCCATACTCTAATGTTGCCATCAGCCTTGGTCAGAAATGTCTCCTTCAAACCAGGCAGTGGTGGTGCATGCCTTTAATCCCAGCACTTGGGAGGCAGAAGCAGGCAGATCTCTGTGAGTTTAAGGCAGTATGGACTACAGAGCAAGTTCCAGGACAGCCAAAGTTGTTACAGCGAAATCCTGTCTCAAAACAAAAAAAAATTTTAAAAAAATGTCTCCTTTCTGCAGCAAACTAGTTAATACAGAGTCTCACAGCGCGCCAAGGTTTGGGAATAAGTGACTAGCTAGTACTTAGCACTTAAAAAAACACCCACACAATTCCTTCCACAGCACAGAGAACATGGTGGACAAAGGGATAGATGGGGACAAGGGCCTAAAAACACTGTCTTCTAGGCAAGAAATGGCCATTGGTTTCATGAACTCACAGCAGATGCAGTTGCCTGCACAATGGGTCAATGGGTCACAAAACAAGGGGACCTGATAGTGGGTGGGAGACTTGTTGGGGACAGGAGGGGCTGGGTGTGTAGTAGAAGAGGGTGTAAATGTAACCAGAATATACGATCTTATATACGTATATGAAATTGTTGGCAAATAAATTAATTAAAACACCTAAAAATAAATAAGGTACCCCTTGTTGCATCATGGAAAGTGACTACAGAAATCTATGTGCCAATAATCAGTATTTACCTCTGCTCATATGAATAGCCCACTGTATTCCAAGACTCTGGATCTGCAATTCAATAAACTTCAGATCATAACATTTGGAAAAATATTATGTTTATTCTGAACATGATGACTAAGTTTTATTACTATCATTCCCTGAGAAATAACTATTTCCATAATTTACAATTTGTTAGTATGAATAACGTAGAAGTGATGGAAAGCACACAGGAGCTTGGAGAGGGGAGAGAAAGGTAGAGAGAAGATGGTTCATGAGTGCAATTAGTTAAGAATAACTTCTAGGGCTGGAGAGATGGCTCAGCGGTTAAAAACACTGACTGTTCTTCCAGAGGTCCTGAGTTCAATTCCCAGCAACCACATGGAGGCTCACAACCATCTGTAATGAGATCTGGTGCTCTCTTCTGGCATGCAGACAGAGTACTTATACATACATGCATGCATTAATAAATTAATTAACTAAATTTAAAAAAAAAAGAAAGAAAGAAAGAATAACTTCTAGGACCAGCAAGATGGCTTCGTAAGCAAAAGTACTTTCTGCCACACCTGATGACCTGAGCTGGATCCCCAGGACTCGCACAGTGGGAGGAGGAAAACAGTTTCCGAAAGCTGTCCTCCGACCTACACACACACACCCAGACACACACACACACACACACACACACACCCAGACACACATAAATAAACAAATAGAATGTAATTAAAAGGCTGGTTACTTATATAAAAAAGAAGAGTCACATGTAATATTTTGTATCACAGTAAGACATCTTCAGTTGAGAACAATTAATTTCTCTAGATCAGCTAGTATGAGAGCTATTTCACTTTGTGTTTGCTTTGAGGCAGTATTTCATTAGCCCAGACTGACATCAAATTCCCAGTCTTCCTTCCCCAGTCTCAGAGTGCTGGCATTACCTGCATGCACTCCCACACCCAGAGAGAGGATTCTGAATGTTCCCCCAAAGAAATCATGTCTGGGCAAGAGCTAAGCCAATTACCCTCAGCTGATTAGCACACCTTGTTTGTGTTTACCAAAACGTTATACTTGTACTCCATAAACATGCAGGTCATTGTGCATCAGTTCAACTAAAAATGTAACTTTAAAAATAATAAAACATGTAAGAAAATGTGTAGGGGCTGGAGAGATGGCTCAGAGGTTAAGAGCATTGCCTGCTCTTCCAAAGGTCCTGAGTTCAATTCCCAGCAACCACATGGTGGCTCACAACCATCTGTAACAGGGTCTGGTGCACAGTTCTGGCCTTCAGGCATACACACAGAGAGAATATTGTATACATAATAAATAAGTAAATATTTAAAAAAAAAGAAAATGTGTAGCAGTTATATACAGGTAGCAGACCACTTTCTTTTGTTTCTTTCTTTTCTTTTTTCTTTTTTCAGGTTTTTCAGTGTACCATCCTGGCTAGCCTGAAACTCATTCTGTGCCTCAGGCTGGGCTCAAATTTTCAGTAATCATTCTGCCCCAGTATGAGCTCCATCATGAGCCACCAAGCCTGAT
Organism: Dicrostonyx torquatus; assembly: GCA_028555095.1. Classification (NCBI taxonomy): domain Eukaryota; kingdom Metazoa; phylum Chordata; class Mammalia; order Rodentia; family Cricetidae; genus Dicrostonyx; species Dicrostonyx torquatus. The sequence continues at coordinate 16,915,142 of JAQHUG010000005.1, forward strand.
TCACTATGCCATTTTAAATAAGAGGTTTGAATATTCACAGATTTTGCTAGCCAGAGGATGGAATCAAATCTATTTCCTAGTCCTGGAGAGATGGCTCAGAAATTAAGAGCACTGGCTGCTCTTTCAGAGGTCCTGAGTTCAATTTCCAGCAACCACATGGAGGCTCACAACTATCTATAATGAGATCTGGTGCCCTCTTTTGGTGTGCAGCCAGAACACTGTATACATAATAAATAAGTCTTTAAAAAATATATCTATATTTCCATTGGATCCTGAATCTTTCCACTATGCAACAGTCTTCCACTTCCGAGACCTGGGAACTCCTTTGTTCAGCATCTCCCCCCACACCCCAGAGAAAACCCATGTGATGTGGAAGGTGATGTATGTTGTGAATATGTTTTATTGCCATTGTTTAATAAAGAAGCTGCTCTCGGCCAGTGGCTTAACAGAGTAAAACCAGGCTGAAAGAGATATATAGAGAGAGTAGGTGGAGTCAGGTAGAAGCCATGTAGCCGCCAGAGGAGAAAGAAACAGCCGCCAGGTGGAACCTTGCTGGTAGACCACAAACCTCGTGGTAAAATAGAAAATAATATAAATGGGTTAATTTAAGATATAAGAGCTAGCTAGCAATATTCTTAAGTGATTGGCCAACCAGTGATTTAAATAATAGTTTCTGTGTGATTATTTCAGATCTGGGCAGCAAGGAACAAATGGCCTCAGCCAACACCCATGTAAGAAAAAAGATTTCTGGTTAGTGGATTAGCCATATCATGTTTCCTGTCCAGGATGCCCTGACACCTTTGTAGCCCACTGATAATTAATGCTATAATAATATAGTATTAATACTATAATAATAACTATACACTGCCGCCATACCTTCAGTGCTTTCCTCCTCCTCTTCCAATGACACGCCGCTCTCTGACGCCTCGCAGCTACCTTCTTCATCAGAAAACCCCATGGTTTCTTCATCCTCATGCTCCTCTTCCTCTTCGCCATCATATACAAAGTACTGTAGGTCATCTGAGGCCTCTTCCTCCACAATGGTCTCCATATCTTCTGGGTACCCAACAGACTCTTGATATTCCTCTTCTCCTAAGTACAGAGAATCGTCTGGCTCCTCATATCTTTGCCCATCATTTAAGTAGGTGATACTCGTTGGAACCTCATACTCAGCTCTTCCACCTGAATGTGGGGCCTTGACCTGTGGTGTGCCACGCCCCTCCTGGTTCTCCCTGGAGGATCCTGCAGTTTCCCCATCGTTACTTTCCCAATGGACACATTCTTTCTCTTCGGAGAGCACTGCAATCTCTCCATTCTCCAGAGTTTTCCTCCCAAGGAAAAAGGGGTCTGCTGAACCCCTGCTCACTCCCACAGCTGCTTCAGCCCCCTGCTGTGCGACTTCTGAAAAGAAAAGATTTCCTTATTGCCTCTGTTTTTTTTTCCAAAATAAGGATTTTAAATTAACTTAAGTCTCAAGTCCTCAAGCATCACCCGTCCATTTGATTTCTTTTTTTTTCTCCTTCCTTTCTTTCATACAAAAGTTATCTGTGTTGCCTGGGCTAGCCCAAACACTTGAGCTCAAATATGTTCGTTCCTCGGCCTCACCAACTAGCTGCAGCTACAGGAATGCAATCAGTCTCTCTTCTTTATCTCACCAGAGTATCAAATGCCAATTGTGCATGATTAACCAATCTATTATCAGAACTTTCTTTCCCAAGAGAAGAAAATAAATAAATAAAAGCAACTGCTGCCTCTCAGAGCAGCTTCACATGGTAAAAAAGTGAAAAGAAATCTAGCTGTTATGAATCAATTATATTAATCCATATTAATATGCTGAATTAACAACTGTATTCATTATACGCTCAATGTAACCCACACTCAGATTTCTTTGGGCCATTGCTAAGGAAATCCCAGTACCTCCTCATGAACGAGCTGATTATTGTGTTGGAATAGTGTATTCTAGAAATAGAAAACTCTGTTTTTCCAGGCACATGAGGCTCGTAAAGGTTAGTTTTTAACTGTCAACACAGTTTAGAATCACCGGAGAAGAGACTCTAACGTGAGGCATTCTCTACATTGGATTGGCCTTTGGATGTGGCTATGAAGGACTATTTCAAATGAACTGATGCAGGAAGCCCCACCCCAGCCACTGTGGATGGTGGTACTTCCCTAGGCAGGTCCTGAAGGGCAGAGGAGTCCAGAAAAGAAGTTGAGCACAAGAAAGCAAATGAAAGGCATTCTTTTGTCCCTGCTCCTGACTGTCAAAAGGATGGGACTAGCTCTCTCATGAAAGTCTGTGCCTCCGTGGCTCCTCTCACAATGATGAATTGTAGCCCGGGATTATGAATTAAAGTTACCCTGCATACGTTACTTGTTGTCACACATTACTTTGAATACAGTAACTGGAAAGGAAAATAGAACAAGATTTGGCCTGCTTTAAGGATCATGAACATATGTTTTAATCTAAGACTTATCTCTATCATCCCTTAAAAGCATCTTGGGTCTTTTTTTAGTATATTACTTAAAAAAGAGGAAGGAAGAAGGAAGAAAAGGAGAAAAGAAAAAAAGCTACACCTCCCTCTAGTGGTCATTTCTTGAATTGCTAAACAATAAACTGGACTAGTTCCCTGCCCCCATCACTAGTTATTACTACCTTTTGTAACATGTCCATTTTTAAGACACTATAAATTTTTATTAGTTTTTATTAATCACACAATTAATAGTAGCATTCTCTCTCTTTCTGTCTCTCTCACACACAGCTCATACTTTGATTACACTCGCCCCATACTGCTCTCATCCTCTCTCTCTCCTCCAACTCGCCTTTCTATTCCCAACAGATGCTCTCTCCCACTTTCTTATCATACATATTTAATGTGCACATATAGAAATGTAGAGTCCACAAACGAGAGAAAGCATGTGATGTTTGCCCTTCAGATCTGGTATCACACAATATGATCTTTTCCGGCTCTATCCACTTTTCCTACAAACATGAAGTCATCCTTTTCGTTTGTTCTTATGTTTGCTTAAGTTTGAGATAGGCTTTCGCTCTGTAGCCATGAGCAGCTTGGAACTTGCTATGTAGCCCAGGCTGGTCTGCAGTTCTTGGTCCTCCCACCTCTGTAAGAACTACAGACATAAGCTAACATGCCTGACTTTCACTGTGATGACTGAACTATACACCATTGTCTTTATATGGCATATTTTCTTCATTCATGCATCCACTGATTGGAAAATAGGCGGATTCTGTAAACAGGCTATTGTGAAAAGTGCCTCAATAAACAAAGGCAGAGTGCTAGCTATGTGCACTCATTTTGATTCCATTGAATATATATATATATATATCCACTAGTTATTTTTGAATCATCTAATAATTAGTATTTATGCATACCTCTAAATAGCTAGTTCTGTGTTCTGTGTGCACTCACTGGTGTAGGTGCGCATGCCTGTGGAGCCTGGGGGTTGGAGCTGGGCGATCTTCCTTCCTGGTGAGTCTAGCCAGCCAGCAAGCTCCAGAGACTATATCTATTTGCCTCTGCCTTCCAACACTGGGTACATGGGTTCATACTACCCTGGCCAGCACTCTAGGTGGATCCTGCGAATCTGAATTCAAATCCTCATGATTTCCCAGCAAGCATTTTACCACGTGAGCCAACCTCCCCAGCTCTGGGAGATATGCCAACAGCCATGCTGATACATTGTTTACATATAATAGAATTCCGGACCGAATCCCACTGTATGAATCCCATACAATACTTGTTATATTAACATGCAGGTTTTTCTTTCTGAGTCTAGATTAACTCATTTAATATTATACTTTCCAGATCCATACATATTCCTGAAAACGTCATCATTTTATTTTTCTTTACAGCTGAATAACATTCCATAGAGAACCTCATTTTTATTATCTACTCATCTGTTGGTAGACATGTAAGGCTGGTTCCATATCCTTGCTATCATAGATAGAGCAGTGACAAACATAGATGTGCAAATGTCTATGTGGTATAATATGGTATATTTTCCTGGAAATACACCCAAGGGAGAGAACAGCTAGGTCATATGACAATTCTGTTTTTAATTTTCATGTTCTCCCTTATATACAGATTGCAGTTTACAACGTATACATGCATCTATATGAGTAGGTATAAGTGCAGGTAGAGTGTAAAATTTAAGGAGACCAAGAGAAGATAGTAATAGGTGATGAAGAAGGACAGAATGTAGGCAAAAGGACATGAGTCATGAAAGAAGGTATAAAGCTACCTTTTATTGACAAAAATTTCCATACAATATTTTTCCCTGGTCAAAATATATTATATGGGGGGAAAAACTACTTTTCCCCCCATTTTGAACTCCATCTTAGTTTCTTTTTCCTCTCTTTATGTGAAGGAGTGAATAAAAATATAATTCAAAGCAGGAGAATAGTTGGGCAGTGGTGGCACACGCCTTTAATCCCAGCACTCAGGAGGCAGAGCCACTAAACGTTCGAGGCTACCCTGGTCTACAGAGTGAGCTCCAGGACAACCAAGGCCACACAGTGAAGTCCCACGGCATGAGAATGGCCATTCTATCTGTACAGAAGTTTACTGCGAGCAGAAGTGTGGCACTCCACAACTTTTTGAGGGGCTTCCTTAAACTAGCTGAATTTCAGTTGTGAATTAATGACAATAAAGTGATTATTTTAAAAAAAGAAAAAATACCCATATTCTATAGAGTATTAGTTTCAAGACCTTAAGACCTGTATTAATCAAATGGAAAAACCACAATTTTAGAAACTACTGTTCTCCCGGAGAACTAAGAAGCTGCCAATCCTCCAGCAGGTTATTACAAATGGTTTTCCCTGTACTTTCAGAGTGAATAGTCAAAGGCCCTGCTCAAGGTCTTTGGAGACGTGAGTCTCAAATGTACCTACATAAGCAGGAAAGCCCTAGAGAGTGCCATGATTGACAGTGAGCTCTTTCCCAGCCCGGAACAATGAGGATCTGCTGGGGGCACTGAAAGAGCCGGAGCACTCTGATCAGCAAAGACCAGTCTCCTAATCAATGAGATCATTCTTCCCTGCTGTAAAAACTACACTTCCTGTCTCAGAATTCAGTAAGAAACAGCTTTCGGAAGTCAAATCCAAACAACAGGCAACAGTTGGTTTTCTTTTTTAGAAAATCCGTTTCCTCCCCCCTTTCCTTCAAAATTTAAAAGAGCAACTTACCGTGCTTTAAGCCCAAAGTGGCAGCTGCCTCTGGGAACGCGTCAGACAAACAGCTGAGGAAACACTGACAGCTCTCCTCTCCCTTTTTCTGGACCACAATTAACAGCTTCCGACTTTTCTTCAGGGGATCTGGAATCTGCTCCAACATCTCATACTCGTTCTCAGAAATCAGTCTCCGAGAGGCTAACGTGTCCAAGAGAGAATCGGGGTCTTGCTGGAGGACATTAAGCAACTTCGTCCTTTGTCTTGCTATGATTTCTGAGGAAGCACTCTTGGTAGCCATTGCTTTTTGAAAAACAGGAAATGAATTAAAACATTCTGGCAAGTAAAGAAGTATAAAAGAAAGAAAGAAAGAAAGAAAGAAAGAAAGAAAGAAAGAAAGAAAGAAAGAAAGAAAGAAAGAAAGAAAGA
>JAQHUG010000005.1:16922623-16934046 GCA_028555095.1 Dicrostonyx torquatus
GGGTAAGTCAGCCAGCTGCCCAAGAAGCAAGATTTCAGCAGACTGGTAAAGCCATGGCTACATGGCAGTACATAGATTAACAGAAATGGGTTCATTTAAATCTAAGAGCTAGTTAGTAATCAGCCTGAACTAGCATTTTGTAATTAATATTAAACCTCTGAGTGATTTTTTTTTGGGGGGGGGGTTTAAAACAGGGTTTTTCTGTGGCTTTGGAGCCTGTCCTAAAACTAGCTCTTGTAGACCAGGCTGGTCTTGAACTCACAGAGATCCGCCTGCCTTTGCCTCCCAAGTGCTGGGATTAAAGGCGTGCGCCACCACCGCCCTGCTGGACATTCTGACTATAAAGGGCTCTATAGTAAAAAGAAAAAATAGTATGTAAACTAGGCATGGTACTGCATGCCTTTAACCTCAATTCTGGGGAAGTGGAGGCAGAGGGATCTCTACGTACCAAGTTCTAGGCCAGCCAGGGTGGCATAGGGAGATCCTATCTCAGAAAAAAAATGTACATAGAATATGTATATGAACATATACAAACATATAGTAAATATTTTTATAAGATAATCAAGAGATATTACAAATTTTAATACTGGCTACTTCTGAGGATGAGATTATAAATGGGTTTATATTTTGTACTTTAAACACTATATATTTTAGAGCTGGAGAGAAGGCCCAACAGTTAAGAGCACTTACTGCTCTTACAAAGGACCTGGGTTTGATTCCCAGGACCCACATAGTGTCTCACAATCAACCATACCTCCAGTTCCAGGAAATCCAATGCCTTCTTCTAAATTCTGCTGGCACCAGGCATGGATATGATATACATACATACATGGAGGCAAAACACTCATACACATAAAATAATATTTTTTAATTTAAATTAATTTTGGGGGCAGGGTCTCTCTAATGTAGCCCTGGCTGTCCAGGAACTCACTGTGTAGACCAGGATGGCTTCAAACTCACAGAGCTACAACTGCCTCTGCCTCCCAAATTACTTATGTCATTAGACATAGAGAAGTCAAGCTGGTGCCCAACTGGAAACTTCACCCCTATTAACTAGTATTTATAGTGCTGGAAGTACTGTGCATACCACCAGAGGAGAAAGGCAATTATCACCCAGTGACCTGCCGGAAAGATATACTGGTGCATTAGTGGCACAAATGTTACAGGAACAACCAACTTTCAGACTGAACTTAAGGCCCGCTCCATGAGATGGGACCAATATCTGACAATACCTGGGTGACCAAGATCCTGAAACTAGACAGGTCACAGGCCTGGGGGAAATCTACTACTATTATTCTGACAAAGGAACATAACTATAAAATGACTCCTAATGATATACTGATATATCCACAGATCAGTGTTTTGCTCAAGCCACCTCAGAGAAGCTTCCTCTTGCAGCAGACAGGAACTAACAGAGACAGTTGGAGAATATGCAGAGAATGAAAGACTTTGAAGTACACCTTCCTAAATGGGCTACTTCATCAAACCACTTCTATCAAAGTTCAGGGATCAATCTGGAAGAGGAGTAGGAAGAGTGCATGTACTACAAGGAAACTATCTTCCAGACATAACAGGACCAATGCACATCAGATCTCACAGAGGCTGTGACAGCACACACAAGACCTGCACAGGTTCAAGCCAGATGGGGTCCTAGCACCGAGAGAAGGATGCGAACGTGGGGTCCCACTCCTCCACCACTAACCCAAAAGCTACCTGCACTTGATAACTGCTGACAAAGGGAAGATCAGTTCTCACCAATGAGTGACACTGGGTACATCAACACTGCAGGGCTGGCCCCATGCTCAGGAGGGACAATTTTTGACTAATTGTTCTTTTGTCTGTTTGAATTTCATTTGGGGTTTTTGTTTTTAGTGGGAGTGAGGATTATCTTTCTTTTTTGTTTTTTGTTTGCTTTTTTAAATAAAGGGAGAAAAAGAATATAAGGTTGGATGGGTAGGGAGTTGAGACTATGGGAGGAACTGGGGGAGGGGAAAAAGCATGATCAAATATTACATGAAAATATTTTTCAATAAAAAATTTATTTCACCAAAAAGGAGGAGGAAGGGAGGAAAAAGAAAAAAATATGATGATCTACCACCAATTGTTGGTGGTCAAAACTTGATTTTTATCAGGATCTAAAATTCAGGATTAACATGGTCTCAATAGGTGACAAAAGCAAAATGGTATAGGGTGAGCACCTAGGCTGAAAGTCTAAAGCTGAGTATGGTGGCTCACTCCTTTAATGCCATGGCACCAAAAGCAGAGGCATACAGGTCTCTGAGCTGTTGGCCAGCATGGTCTACATAGCAAGTTCCAGGCCAGCCAATGCTACAGAGAACTTGTCTCAACCACAAAGAACAGCTGTTTCAGAAACTGGCCTAACTGCGCGTGTCTGCACTGCCTGTCAGTATCTGGGAGGCCGGGGCAGGAGGATCACTTGACCTCAGGGGTTTGACACCACCCTGAGCAGCACAGACCCTATCTTAAAAATGAAAAGAAAAACAAAAAAAAATTGAGGTGCTGCGGACATAACTAAACCGAGCTATTGAGTAGACATCTGGAAAGTCTAAGGGACTTCCTAGGCCTCTGGAGCATAAAGTTCAGGTCTCCAGCACACCAAAAAGGAGTACCTCACATTATGAAGAAGAAAAACCTATCTATCTCACTGTCCTGATGTCTTCGGGTCTAGGCGTGTCTTGGGGAAAGGCACTGACATCTCTCTCGGGGCTGGGCTCCTTGGTGGTTAGTATGCATTCACTCTTTCTTCACGAATCATATTTATCACAGCCTCTGATGTAGAAGACCCCATTCAAAATGGCTACTTTAGTACTCATAACACATGAGTATCTTAAGGCTATGAGACAAACAAGCTTGCAGATAGCATGAAGGTTTCAGATTAGCTCACCTTGAGATGGAGAAATTTTCTGGGTGGGGGTGGATGTAATCCTTACAAGGGACCTTGAAAGCAGAAGAAAGGAGACTACAGTAACACAATGTGAGCTGGGGTATTATTTCAGCAAGATGGAAGACAGCAATTAGAGTCCGGGGCAGCCTCTAGAGGAGTGGTCCCCATTTACTAAATCTAGTTTGCTTCATGCCACCAAATTTGTAGCAACTTGTCATACAATCTCCTGAGACTTATTTATAGTTCAGGTCAACCACTTAAACGGTTGTTTTCCTTCTCTTGGGTTCGCCGTATCTCATCCGTCCTCCACTTGCAGACTACTTCAGAGTTTTTCATTTCTACTCCCTGCCCCTAGAAGAAACTAGTACTTAAGTCCTATTTGCTAACATGCAAAGTAAACAAACGAATAAAAAGCCCTTCTGATTCCTTAGTGTTCACCTTGTTCTGCTGTTAATTAACTAAGATGTTGCATGTGACAGACCAGTAATTCTCACATTTGTTTTAGAAAGTACGTAGATGAAAAAAGTACGTAGATGATATGGCTGAGATTATTCCCCCGTTCACAAATGTTTGTATATATTCTTCAAGTTTTGTACTGGAAGAGGTTGAGGACCACAGACATAGTAGTGTTTATCAAGCAAGTCTGGAGTTACTAATTTCAAAATTTCTAGAGAACATTTTTACAGGACAGACTTCCAAGCTGTACTCAAGCCTGAAGGATCAGATTTCCTGATGGCAGAGCTCTGGAAACTGTTATTTAACAAGTTCTACGTGCGATTCCTTGTACGGGATCAAACACTTTGCCTCTGAATTACTACTGCACGAAACCGAGTCGGCCGGAGTTAGAGACTAAGATCCTACCCTTGCGGGGGTGGGGGAGGTTGAGGGGGCAGGGTCGGGGTGTTTGTGAGCGTTTCAGGGAAGACGAAACTGGGAAGCTGGCTTTCCAGCCTCTGGATCCTCGTCCCAGCAGCATACACAGCCAGAGGCAGTGTCACGCAGAGAATCCGACCGCCCCCGAGCCCTTTGACCGGAATCCACGCCGCGGGCCCAGACCGGACTGCAAACGCAGAAGTTTCCTGGCACAGCTGCAAAAAGACAAGGACTGCAAACGCTTCAGCGTCCAGGGACAGCTACGGAAGGCCAGCAAACAGTGCATTGGTCAGGGACAGCTGTGGACGCCGCCTCTCTAGAGGGGCTGAGTCCGACGCGCTAGCCACGCCCCCTACAGGAGCGGGAGCTCAATTGGCTCTCCGACTCTCCCGGTCCCAACCACACCACTGCGCCGGAGCCTTAAGAATGCTGCACCTCGGCCGACGGAAGTAGTTCGCCGGGCGGAAGCTTATCCATAGGAAGCAGCGGAAGTGCTCCCTCTTCCGGTCTCTTTGGCCTCGGCGGCAGAAGCAAGATGGTGAGTGCGGTGCTTGGGCTCTATCAATCTCTTTCCATCCTTCTTCCCCAGGCTGCCCTGCCTGCTGCCGGTGCGTGGGTGACAAGATTCCCAATAAGGGGAACTGTTGGGCCAGGACAGGGTGCGCGCGGTGGCCCGCAGGAGCCAGGAGAACGGCCGCTCCGTTGCGGGCCGAGCCTTCGGTCCCAGCGTCGCCGTGGGTCTCCGGGGCTTGGGGGAATCGTGCGCGTTGCTGGCCCCCGGGGAGGCGCTTAGGACGGGTTTAGGAATATTCGGCTCTAAACTCCGAGAAGCCGGAGGTTTTTTATTCCCTGGAGCTGGGACTAGGAGGCGGGCCCCTGCCTTGGTCGAAACCCTTAACTCTTAAAACCAAGGAGATCGCAAAGCTCTGGCGTCTGTTCTGATCGTGTGAGTTTTACCGGCAGTGATTTTTTTTTTAAACTTCCGTGGGAAGAATTTAATGCTTTGCCCCATGTACTTGTTACATCGCGTCAGTAGTCATTTCCCGTGAAAATGCCAGACTACGTCGAGAAGTAGTCGGATTTCAAAATTGCTTATTAGTGCTTTTATGGTGCAGACGAAAGGAACGTCATCCTTTGGAAAGCGTCGCAACAAGACGCACACGTTGTGCCGCCGCTGTGGCTCTAAGGCCTACCACCTTCAGAAGTCTACCTGTGGCAAATGTGGCTACCCTGCCAAGCGCAAGAGAAAGTGTAAGTTCCTTAATCTTCTGGCCGGTTTTGCCTTGAGCTGAGGTAGGCTAGAGAACCCCTTACTGGGTGCGTGTTGGTTGGTACAGAGAGAACTTTAGTGGTTGGTAAAGCGGCCGAAGCATTGTAATGACACTTCTGAGATAATTGGGTGCTGGAGAAAACCCTTTGGAATTATGTTTTATTAGATAACTGGAGTGCCAAGGCTAAGAGACGAAACACTACCGGGACTGGGCGGATGAGGCACCTAAAAATTGTCTACCGAAGATTCAGGTACAGTTTTTGTTTCGGTACCATTGGCTATGGAGGGTGGGATAAGATTCCTGTATTATTCTCTCCGCTTGTGGGAATAATACTGTGGCCTGTTTTGGTTTGGTTTTTCCCCTTAAGAGTGTATCTGTGAATCACCCGAATTTGTCAAGACTTGTTCTACGAATGGGGTCCGGAAGGCTACTTAACTTATTTGGTTAACTCCTTTTGGTTTTTCGAGACAGGGTTTCGCTGTAGTTTTGGAGCCTGTCCTGGAAATAGCTCTTGTAGACCAGGTTGGCCTCAAGCTTACAGCCATCCTCCTGCCTCTGCTTCCAGAGTGCTGGGAGCTTGGTGCACTCTTCACTTTGGATTTTGCTCCAGTCTGCTACCTAAACTTCTTCTGGGTGCTGGTCCTCACTCGTAACAACCTAGATAGGGGTTTTGTTGTTCTTTGGTTTGTTTTTAACCCTGGAGTCGGGACCTTGGCATTTCCTTAAGAATCTATTTTTGGCAGATAAAGAACGCACCAAGGTCAACAATAGTGCAGATAGAAATGTGCTCTGCTTGGGTGGGATTGCCCATAGGGAAAGTGAGGTCTGAGTGGTGGGGGCTTCTGACTACAGTCTGCTATAAGACCTGATTTGAGGGTCACGAGGCAGCAAGCAAAAAAAGTAGACATTTCCTTGTGTTTGTATTTATACTGCATGGAGTTGGGACTTTGTAATGGTTTGCTGGTGTTTTTGTGATTCAAGGCTGTCTTCAGCCTGTTTCAGCTTTCTGTGCTTCAGATGGCTCATGTTAATGACCTAGAGTAGGTGTGGGCGTTGATTAGAATTCAGTCTTGGTTGAGCAGCTTCAAAGATGCTGTTCATCTGGTCATTCTTTTCCATCACTGAGGGAAGATTAGGGCTTGTCTTTTAGACCATAAGGACCTTGGTTCTTTAGAAAATTGGGGAAGTAAGCCTAAAATTGTTGAGCCTTTCTGTTAGATTGTAATCTGATGTGGGTGTCTTAAAGTGGAGTAAATGGTGGCTTATCAGTGATGTTCTAAAAATAAATGTCTGAACATATGAATGCTATATTGATTTCAGCATTTAACTGAGATAAGCTTATTAAGGTTTAATTAAATTGGAAGTGGTGCTGATGTTGCTACATTAACTTTTTTTTTTTTAACGTGGCACAGACATGGATTCCGTGAAGGAACAACCCCTAAACCCAAGAGGGCAGCTGTTGCAGCATCCAGTTCATCTTGAGGATTTCAATCTGTCATAAAATAAATGTTCTGGTTTCCAAAATGATGTGTGGTGTGCTAAGGTATTCTAATGTCACTTCACTATTTGGTTTTGTGATTGCTTTGAGTTTTAGTAGTGTGTGAAGAACTGGGCCTTCCTACGTAAGGGTAGGGGTAGGGGCTGGGTGAGTTCAGATAAGAATCTGAATCTGGGGACCCATCCTGTTTGTTTGACATGGACACAAGAAGTGGTGGGCTGAATGGGAGGTTTGCTGGGGAAGATAACCTTAAAGAGAACAGTTAACTAGAATGGTTATATAAAATACCATAGCTGTGCAGCCTAAATTAGTAATCCCTACCATGCCTAGGGTATCTTAAGGGGCTTGCAATCTGAACAGGACTAAAATTGATGGGGGCCAGATTTTAACGTTTACTTGTATGTAAGTTGTTAATCTAGGTGTTGGTCGGACTTTTTCCTAGTACATGAGACTGTACTCTTTCAAAGGTGCCAAATTCAAGAGCGTGAAATTCATTTTGACAATGTGTGGTTCATCTTGGTTGACCTATTAGCCTGGAGGCTATTAAGATTATGGTCTACTGTATGGTTACTAATGGTTAAAATACATAAATCTAACAAAGGATCGTCAGACATTGAGACAGGTGGGAGTTAAACTGGGTATCTAGAGTTGAAAAGGACAGCGCAGAGTCCCATGGTGGTGCTTGAAGAAAAGCCGTGTTACTAAGCCCATCTCTGAACTAATGGCCTGTGGGAAAATAACAACTTGTGTGTGATAGGTTTGGGAAAGCTGTAGGCAATGATGGGGCTGCTCAATTGAGGGTAGAGTGCACATAGATTCAGCTTCGCTGCTAAGGTTTTGGGTGGGATTGTTTTTTGTTTGTTTTTTTTTTAAACTTATGTATATAGTATTCTGAGAAAAGGGAACCTGGATCAAATTACAGATTGTGAGCCGCCATATGGTTGCTGGGAATTGAACTCAGAACCTCTGGAAAGGCAGCCTTAACCTCTGAGCCATCTCTCCAGCCCCTGGTTTGGCGTTTTTCAGGACGGTTTCTCTGTGTCCCTGTCTTGAAACTCAATAGGCCAGGCTGGCTTCATCCTCAGATCTGCTTTTACCACCACCTGGTCTAGTTTTTATATCTTCAGTGTGTCTAACTTAGAACAATCTTGAATTGCGACACTACACAATGTTGGGTATCTTTCATAGCTTATGGGGTACATGTAGTCTGTGATCCCCAGGTTGCACAGCTGGCTCTAAACTGAGTTTTGAGCAGAGATAAGTGGCTAGAGAGCTTGGCAATTTATTATTTTAACAAATTGTTTTTTGTTGTTAAATACAAGGTTTCCAAGTCATAAGTAGCTTGGAACTCAATTTGTAGATTGAATTAGTGTTGCACTAACTACTACTACTGTCAAGTGCTGGGGTAATAGAGATGTGTGCCAGCATGCCCAGTTTTATGATCTCTTGATTTTTGTGAAGCAAGGTATCACCCAGGGCTGGCCTATAACCCAAAAGATTTGACTGCCTTTCTAGTGCTGGTATTAAGGGCATGAACCACTGAGCCTGGCTGTGCCCAGCTATTACTATAAACAAGCTGAAATCACACTTCATTACTGTTCAGAATTTTGCAAAAATGTTAAATTTTCTAAGTTTATAAATGAGGTGGTAGACTGTGATCATCATTTGGGATGATGAAGTTGAAAAAACTAGAGAATGAGGCCATTCTGGACTGTGTGAAACCATGTCTCTAGAAATTTTTTCCTGCTGCTTACATCTGGAGTGGGGAATCAAATTTGGCCTGGTGCATGCTAAGTGACAAAGGCCGCTTTTTAGCTTTACTGATATGACCTCTGAACTGTTTCCCCGCACCAGTTCTCTCACACTTTTTCTATTAGTCCTATGTGGGGGGGAGGTATATGAAGGGTTGGGTCAAGTAAGAGTTGGTCCTACCAATTGTGTTCAAAGGAAAAAATTCAAACGTTTAGTGACATACACCTTTAACATCTTGCCAGCCCCTAATTCTCCAATTTGCTGCTTCTGTGTGGCCAGAAACCTTGAATTCTGCTTAGCACTGTATCTTGCCTTACTGGACTGTCCTCTCAAATTGAACCAAAAATACTAGATTGATTTTTGTCAAGACAGCCACATCCTTACCTAGAGAGAATTCCAAAGCAGTTTTGTGGAAGACCCATTACAGTTTCTTTGAAGTGACTTTCACTAGATATTAAAATAGAAGGATATGCCGGGCGGTGGTGGCGCACGCCTTTAATCCCAGCACTTGGGAGGCAGAGGCAGGTGGATCTTCATGAGTTCCAGACCAACCTGGTCTATAAGAGCTAATTCCAGGACAGGCTCCAAAGCCACAGAGAAACCAAAATAAAATAGAAGGATAAAGAATTGTTTCACAGACTGAGAATAGTGAATTCCTTAAGTCCTGGCTGAGTGGTTATGGCACATGCCTTCAATCCCAGCATGGGGGAGGTAGAGGCAGACAGATGGGTTTCCACGAGTTCCTGGACAGCCAGGGATACACAGTGAAAGCATACGCAGGAAATAACTAAAAATCCCAGTGAGGCAGGCAACCTGGGACTCCAGTTGGTTTGAGCTAGGCATGGACATGTTTTTAATGTAGTTAACCCTTAACAACACAACTGTTCATATACCCCATTTTGAACAATGAAGTGTAAGATTCTTCCCTCAGTGAAGTTTGAGGGAGAGTTCTGTGCTTACCATCTGTGCATAGCTGAGCATGGCAGTGGTCAAGATCGGGTCTATTACAGAAAAGGTCTTGCTCTGTAGAGAGATAGTTATATATATATAACAAATCTGTCAAAGTAGAAAACCACCCAGACCCTACCTCTTAGTGACCAGCCTTTCTCTACTGTACTCTGTTCTCCACAGGGTCTTCACTCAACCAGAAACTGCCCATTTTAGCTAAACTGGCTGACAAGAGAGCTTTGATCTTGCCTGCCTGGCTCTTGGTTTTATGAAACAGGGTCTCCCTACATAGTCCTGGCTACCTTAGAGCTATGCAAACCCGGATGGCCTCAACTCAGATTCTCTGTTCCTGGGGCTGGGATTGAAGTTGTAAGCCGTCATTTCCAGCGGTTTCTCTTGTTTTTAATGTAGGTGCTAGTCATTCAAACTCTGTCCTTATATCCGCACAGTGAATGGTCTGTGTGTTTCTGCAGGACTCCCATTTTTGCTATTTGAAATATATTTGTGATCCATACAGTTCCTTTGTTTGAATAAAGTTACCTTGCTACTTTTTTAACCTGTGAGCCTTTATTTCAGTTCCTTGAATATGAAACCAAGAGCTAGGGCCACCTTTAAAAAAGTATGTTACTAAGAACAAGGGGGGAGGTAATGGGTCTAGAAAAAGGTCTGGTTTTCTCAAGTTAGAACAGTTACCAGAGGAAGCTGAGGAACTAACTTGGTAGCAAATAGTATTTCGGGCACAGAACCATGGAGTGAACAGTGGAAAATAGTTATAATCGGCCATCTGGGGATGGTAAAGGCATAATCAGAGCAGCAACCCACAGAGGAGAAGCAGATCCCCAAGGGAGGAGAGGAAACAGGAAGCCTTCAAAGCCCTGTCTCTTGAGAGACAGCCCTGTGAGACAACAGCATGGCATAGTGATTTAGAATCTCAAGTCTCGAGATGGCATACTGTAACTAAACACAAACTACAGCATGAAAAGAAAGTATTTGCTTAAGGTTTATGCTTTCTCCTCTGGTAATAAAGATGCTGTTAGCAGTGAGTATTGGAATTCATTCTTATAATTGAAACTGATACCAAATTTGCCTGTTGGATGAAATCCATACTCATCTAGACAGGATGTAGAACCAAAATGCTAACTAATTATACTCTTAAAAACAGAGATGAAAGACACCATCCACACTTCAAATACAAGCGAAGCTGGGCATAGTGGTACATGCCTCTAATCCTAGTATTTATGAGTGGGAGGAGGAGATTTTGAGTTCAAAGTCTGGGCTAGTCTATCTCAAAAAGACTACAAGCCACATCAAAATAATTATGATCACAATATGCCTGCCCTTTCTTCATCTTCCTGGGTAAAAATAGAAAATAACCTTCAAATTCTAAATATTTCTGAATACAACAATCAAGCGTATGCAATGTCAGTATGGTCCCTTGAAAGAAGACTGGGCCCTGGCATACCAACCAAGACTTTGAGCTTTGACTGTAAATGTGACAAACGGATTTATGTTAGAGTACACCAGGGCTGTGTCTGACTTGACTGAAATGTCTTGGAAGTATACACAAACACTCTAGTAGCAAATAATGTGAGTTCCAGGGAGATGGCCAAAGAAAAGAGGTAGCTAAGATATCCTGCCTGACAGAGTTTGATAGCCCATAGCCAGAGTTCGTTCCTAGCAACCCAAGTCAATAAAAAGCCAGGTTCAGAGTCAGGCATTGGTGGCTCATGCTTTTAATCCCAGCACCCAGGTGCAGAGGCAGGCCAGCCCAGTCTACAGAGCGAGTTCCAGAAGGGCCAGGAAAATCCTGTCTGGGGGTGGTAGGGGAGCATGCCAGTGGCTCTCCTACAGGGAGACCGAAGGCTGAGGCAGGTGAATTGTTAGGAAGCTCTAGGGCTACTACTTAACCTAAAGTATCCAGTGTAGAAGAAATGGGGGAAACCTTTGCTTCAACAAGGGGGAAGATAGTAACAGACCCCCACACAGACATGTAGCATGTAGATAACTGCACATACACAGAAATAATCATAAATACTAAAATGTAATATGAGTTACAAATGTAAATCAACTATGTAGTTTTAAATATTCTCGTAGTATTTAGAATGTGAAACATTCTACTGTATTGATCTAATAGCCAACATGTGTCACCACATAATTGGCATTAAAAACTGAAACA
>JAQHUG010000005.1:16966580-16978500 GCA_028555095.1 Dicrostonyx torquatus
TCCTTCTGCCATGTAGGTTCTGGGGTTCAAATTCAGGTCTTCAGGCTTGGCAGTGTGTGCCTTTAACTGTTGAGCCATCTCTCCTACCTTAGTTTGTGTTAGTTTTGAGAGGTCTCATGTGGTTCAGGGTGGCCTCAAAGTCCCTAGGTAGCAGAGGATGACCTTGAATTTCTGATATCTGCCCCCCATAATCTCAAGTGCTGAGATTTTCAGGCATAAACTCTCATGCTCACTTTTGTGTGCTGCTGGGGATCAAGCCTACAGCTTCACCCGAGCTAGGCAAGCTAGTCAACTGAGCTGCTACCTTAGTCCAACTATTTCTTTTAGATTGAAATAAACAGCAGAACCTCCTTGGGCCAAATCCTAGCCATGAAGTAAATTAAGATGCTATTTCGCAGGGTAGAAGTTAAAGGGTTTCGCCCTCCTTAATAGAATTCAGAGCTATTTCTGCCTTATAGTAATCCAAAAAGCCTCACAAGGCAAAGAGGAAAAGTTAAAGTCGCTCAAATACACTAGCTATCTTATTTTCCTGTGAGTTCGAGACCAGCCTGGTCTACAGAGTGAGTTCCAGGAGAGTCAGAGCTACACACAGAGAAACCCTGTCTCAAAAAAACAAAACAAACAAAGTCTTATTTTACTATTCAACGTAAGTGTAAGGTACGAAGTTGACTACCCACAACTGGTCTCAGTTACTGGTCTTTGCTTTACTGAAATGCTCTAAACCAGAGGTTCTCAACCTGTAGGTCAGGACCTCTCTGAAGGTCTCATATTGGGCATCCTGAATGTCAGATATTGCATTATGATTCATAACAGTAGCAAAATTACAGTCATGACGTAGCAACAAAAATAATTGTATGGCTGGGGGTCACTACAACAGTATTAAAGGGTCGCAGCATTAGGAAGGTTGAGAACCAGCGCCCTAAGCTCAAAATGGTTTTCTTTCCCCTGAAGTGCTTTCCTTGGAACAAAGCAGTAGGTAAGGTCACTTTGACGTCTGAAGCTAGAAAACGAGGAAACTAGGAGAGCTGGCAATTTTCCATCCCGAGAAAAATGGCATTTCTAGGTTCTTGAAACAAAACAAAACAAAACAAAAAATCCCTTCATGAAGACTGATCATTTTGCCCATTGACATTGACAGAAATTGAAACTGCAAAATTGAAAGAGGGCATATACTTTTTTTTTGTGATAATGCGGTTGATTTTGCCTATTGTTAGGGTAGAATTGAGTAACAGCCTCACGTGAAATTTCTATTACAAACACACATTTTCTTTGTAACATTATGTCTCCGTTTATACCAACAATGCAATTATTTTTTTAGTGCAGTGACAGTGTACATTTCAGTGATAATGTAAAAATATTAATTTCTGTACACCACACGTTCGGGATAACATCCCTCTTTCCCGTATACACATACACTGGCACACAGTCCCAGCCTGTGGCTTGCCAAAGGGGAAATTTGAGGGTAGCAAATTTCCTAGGAAGGAAGACCCTCCAGACTGTTTGAGCTGTGCAGTGCCCAAAACTAGTTACTGGCTCAGAGTCTTTTTGTTTTACTTGTTTTCTTCTTTTCTTTTTTAAGCAGTGGGAAGTATTAAAAGTGCAAGTGAAAACACCTGGGCTTCCAGCTGCCACTGAGATAAGATGAAAACCAAGGTTAGAAGTCAGTGGCAGGACGGTGTCCCTTGCCCTATTTCAAAGCACACTGCACTATCCTGGGACAACGTTTCTGCATTGCCCTAGTGGGAATTACGGGGGGCACTGAACCCTCACCCGCAGACCCTGGAGGGGCCACTGGAGGGGACGCTAGAGAGCCCCCCACACCCGCGCGCAGGTGGGCGGGCGGCGGGCGCGCGCAGAGGGATGCGGGGCGCCGAGGCGAGTACCGGCGCCGCTCCCGCCGCCCCGCCGCCCAGCCCGCCAGGGGGAGCGAGTGCGCTCGGAGGCCGGCTGCGGGAACTGCGGGGCCTGCGCGGGCGGCGGCCAGCCACTGCGCCCCGCCGCGGCGCGCCCGCGTCCCCACCCCCTAGGCACCCGCCCGCCCCCGGCTTGGCCCTACCCGCCCCCTCCGCCCCCTCCCGCGGCGCCATGCGCAGACTCAGTTCCTGGAGAAAGATGGCGACGGCTGAGAAGCAGAAGCATGACGGGCGGGTGAAGATCGGTCATTACATCCTCGGGGACACGCTGGGCGTCGGCACCTTCGGCAAAGTGAAGGGTGAGGACGCCCGGGCCGGCGCGGACCCCGCGGACGGAGGGCGACCGTGCCTTTTCTCACTCCGCATCCTCCCCCGCGCCCGCCTTCCGGGTCTCTGGGCTCCGTATCTCCGGTCCGGGTGGCGCTGGGAGCCGAGCCCGAGGCCGCCGCGGGCTGCAGAGCGGAGGGTCCGCTTTGGTGGGGTGGGGGCGGTCGCCTTGGCGACGGCACGGCGCCCGAGGGGCGGGGATGTCTCTGGGTTCAACTTTCCCAGGCGAGGGAGTTGGGCACTGGGGCGCGCGGGGGCGCCTGGCGGGGACGAGGGAGTCTCATCTCGTTTCCGATCCCTTGTGCATCCTTGGTGCATAGCTAGCTAGCCCTTCGTGCCTTGCCGGTCCTCGTAGTTCTCGCTGCCTCGCTTTTAAGGAGGTTGTCGACTTGTGTTTGTCCAGTTTCCTGAGTCGAAATGTGTTCTCCCCAAAGTAAGGTAGCTGTGGCGAGATCTTTCAGAAATAATAATAGTGATAATAATAATGATGATGATGACCTTGTAAGGACTACAGATCTCCATTAGGAAACTTGATGGATATGCGTTTGAACTGGCGCTGTGTTTTCTGTGCATGGTTTACAGTTGAATGCAGATCCTGTGCTTTAAGTGTTTTCATTTTCGGAAGTTTTGCGATTTCTGAGAGCCATACCTGGTAGGTAGGGCATACGTTACCTCCAGGTGGTATTTATTAGCTTATTGATATAGTTTCCGTTTATTCTCACAGTGTATGTATATTAGTAGTTTAGTGCACATCCTTTGGGCTTTGTGTTTGTTTTGGTAGAATCCCGTTACTGTTAGCAAAAGTACAAGCATTCTTGTCAACAACAAGCTTGCTCTTTAGCCCAGCTAGACAAGGGGAATACTGATTGCAGCCTTTGCGAGGTGGACTTTTTTCCCCTTTAAAATATTTAAACTTGCTATTAAGTATTTAGAGGAAGGAAGTTTGGAACTGTTAAGAAATAATTCATGCATTGGTTTTGGAGAAATAATACACTATGACCTGCATATAGTAAACTCTTAGTAGATAGTGATTGAAATAAAAAGTTCATGAAAACTTACACAGTGAGCTGAGTGAGCTCTGTTCTCCCAGGAGGAACAGAAGAACCTTTCCTTCTCTTGCCCTTTTTCATTCCTAAAACTTGGACGTTGCTGTGTAATGCTTAGGGGAGCAAATGCATAAACATTAAGAAAATCGATTGCAACAATGTGAGAGAGGAGCAGGCGAAAGTGTAGGGTGGTAGCGAATCACGATGGGTTCATACTAGGCCAGTCAGGTGGCATGTGTTCTTCCAGGTTTCTGCTTTGTTTTGATTTATTTGTTTGGTTGCTATTTATTTAGAGAGAGTGTTACAGTGCTGCCCAGGCTGGCTTTGAATTTGTCATCCTCTATACCTCAGCCTCCTAAGTAGTTGACGTTAGAGTTTACTTTTAGCCAGGCATGGTCCTTGTTAGCCGTTATAAGGTGCTTTTTAGTTTACAAGTGTTGGTAAGAAATGCTCGTCAGTGCTCTGATGGCAGCGATAAGCCAGTCTTGGACTCACAACATTCCTTCTGGGGCTTCTGCTCGGAAGGTGGCGTCGGCAGATCTGACATGGACCAGAGTGGGTCAGGCAGATAGGAAACGAAGATGTTGTTTTCAGTTTGGGACTTTGACCTGTGAAGTGGCAGTGACACGGATTTTCCCTGGAGTGACTCGGCTTTTCCTTAACCTTCACTTCTCCACCCACACAGTCTTCTCTTGAAATACTGTACTGTCAGTCATAAACCTCCCCAAATAGAGAGGGCCAGTATGAGTCAGAGGATCATAGCATCATGGTTATAATTAAACTTGTCCTTAAACCTGCTAGTTGATGTTGGTCTAATTATTCAACCAGTTCATTTTAAAACTGTTAAACAGTTGGATTTTTTTTTTTGATAGTAATAATAGAAACCATGATTTTTACTATGGTCCTCTCTATAGCAAGGCATGGCCATATGTCATTTGGTTTATGCATCCCAAAGGGGGATAGCATGATCATGAGAGGCATGAGACCTGGGTTTGGATGTATGTGTGTTGGGAGTATCTTTTTTTTTTTTTTTTTTTTTACTTGGACACAGTATATGGTTATATGTGTTCTTGCTTTTGCTGGATGGACATCTACAAAGAATGAGTCTTTTTGGGTTGGAGAGAAAATGGGAGGCAGGAATGCTCAGTGAATGGACAAAATTAACTACTGTAGTGGTCACGTTGGTAATTAACCTCAATCTTAGTTTGCTAAGGATTCTTAGAGATAATAACATTAGCCATATATTGTAATTTCAACTATTATGTTATGTTGGTAAATTTAAAATAAGATAATTTAACAAAGTGTGATATTGATAGATAAATCCCCAGTATGATATTCAGTGCCTCCAGGGAATTTTAGTGGTTTGTTTGTTTGGTTTTTGAGATGAGGGTCTCAATTTAGCCCAGGTTGGCCTCAGACTCACTGTGTATCCGAGGGCAACCTTGGACTTTTGATCTTCCTGTACCCTCTTCCCCAGTGCGAGGACTTTGGGCACATGTGTCACCTTGCCTGCTTTTATGGAGTGTTGAGGACTGAATGATGGGCTTTGTGTATGCTAGCCAAGTGCCCCACCAACTGAGCCACATCCCAACCCTAGCAATGTAATTTTGTGACCAAATTGTTAGTGATTATCTTGTTCTGAAAGGAACACTAATTAAAACAATTGGGTTACTTAATGATGATATTTGGAGGGGAAAGGTTAAGCAGAAAATAGGGCTTGGGATTGGGTTTGAATTATTATTTTCTTTATTTTTTTAAAAGATTTATCTATTTATTTTGCATACAATATACTGTTAACATATACACACCAGAAGAGAGGTACCAGATCTCATTACAGATGGTTGTGAACCACCATGTGGTTGCTGGGAATTGAACTCAGGACCTCTGGAAGCGTCCTGATCCATCTCTCCAGCCCCTTGAATTATTATTTTCAAGGTATCTTTTTTCTCCCCTCCGGTTGTCAAAGTGTTGGTCTCTACTCCTTTGCATGTTACCTCCCACCTCCCATAGAATTGTTACAAAAGCATTGATGAAGGGAGTGTTTTTTTACTATAGTAAAATGTCAGTTTGTGAGAGTTTTTATGAGTGGGATGCGTCTTCAGCAAGTAAGTTATTTCTGCATATGATCTGTTAGATTGGTGAGTCTTTCTCCATTAAGCCCTTATTTTAGGTAATAGATACTCTTCTCTTTGAGTCATGAAAATGTCCTCAAGTTAAAAATTATATACACACACTATTATATATTTATGTATATATATATTTATAGTATGTGTACATAAACACCATATATGTGTGGCATGACTGAATCTTTAGACTATAAGGTTAGGGCTGAAGAGATGACTCAGTTCATTTCCCAGCAACACTTTACAGATGGCTCATAATCATCTGTAATGAGATCTGATGCCCTCTTCTGGCCTGCAGGGTCGCATGCAAGCAAAACACATTATACATAATAAACAAATAAATCTAAAATTGAAAAAAGAAGAAGAAGAAGAAAATAAGGTTAGGTCCCAAAGGCAAGTTATAGAGACAGACGTGGTGGGACATGCTTGTAATCTGAGTACTTGGGAGGCCAAGACAGGAAGGTTGTTACCTGACAAGATACCGAGTTTGAGTCATGTAGGGGCTACATGAGACCCTGTTTCTAAAAAACAACAACAACAACAAAAAAAAAACAAGTCATGTTGTAGAAGAATATGCATAGTCTGATATTTATGTAGATTAAAAACATACAAAATACTTGTCTAATGCCAGTACAAAGTAATACTTTCATAGTGGCTGACAGTATGTACTCAGGTTAGCCTAGCAATTGAACTTGGGGCAATTTATTCTTTACGTGTGTGCATGTGCTTGGAGCGTTGTGTTATTTGTTACAGAATGTGTATGATAGAAGTTTAGAATTAGCTGGGTGTGGCACACACCGTTAAACCCAGTACTTGAGAGATAGAGGAAGGAGGATTAGGAGTTGAAGGCTAGCCTCTGCTACATAACAAATTAAAGATCAGCCTGGGCTGCAAGAGATATTGCCTCAAGAAAATGAACAACAGTTACAACAAAAATTTTAGAAATGGGGCTAGAGAGATGGCTCAGCAGTTAAGAGCTCTGGCTGTTCTCCCAGAGGCCCTGAGTTCAATTTCCAGCACCCACATGGTTGCTCACAACCGTCTCTCTGTAATGAGATTTGGCTCTCTCTTCTGGCGTGAAGGCATACAAGCAGGGAGAACACTGTATGCATAATAAATAAATAAATCTTTTAAAAAGGTTTAGAAATAACTTTTTATATAAACACATACAGACATACACACAAATATTGGTGTATGTGGAGCACTCATGCCGTGGTGCATATGTGGAGGTGAGAGAAAAGCTTGGGAGTGAATCTTTTCTTTCTAGAGTTCTTTCTACTATGTTAGTCCCAGGGATCAGACTCAGAGCATTAAGAACCTTTGGACACGAAGCTATCTCCCTAGAACTCAAATTTTCCTTCCTTCCTTCCTTCCTTCCTTCCTTCCTTCCTTCCTTCCTTCCTTCCTTCCTTCCTTCCTTCCTTCCTTCCTTCCTCCCTCCCTCCCTCCCCCCCTCCTTCCCCCCCTCATTTTTTTTTCAAGATGGGGTTTCTCTGTGTAATAGTCCTGGTTGTCCTGGAACTCACTTTGTAGACCAGGATGGCCTTGAACTCATAGAGATCTGCCTGCCTCTGCCTTCAGAGTGCTGGGATTAAAGGCATGAGGTGAGCCACCACTGCTTGGCTGGAACTAACTTTTCTAATAGGTGAATAATTAAATTAGTTTCTCCATACATTTAAGGGAGAAGTAAGGAGTTCTGTGTAATTTAGTTCTGCTGCACATCACTGCTTCTCTGTGTGTAGTTTGTCTCTGTGCAGATGTGCAGGAAACTGCTGTGGTCCTAGCTCCAGAGACTAGGTAACCAAGGATGCTGTGCTGTTGCACATCCTTTGTTCTTTCATGCGTGCTCCACAGTCATTTTTAAATAAATAAAACTTATGAAAAGAATGAGATGCTACTGTATTTTAATGGATTTATGCTTACATAATAAAAATATGTGAGTGTGTGGGAGATGGACACCGAATTCAGAGTGGTCATCACCTTGGGGAGAGATGAAAAGCTCTAGGCAGAATCCTCTGGGACTTCAAATGTGTCTATAATGTATTGCTTAAGTGGCTGGTGCTTGGGTATTTGGTATGACTCTGACAAATTACTTTACTTTTTTATTTATTATGGGTGTGTGTGTGTGTGTGTGTGTGTGTGTGTGTGTGTATTTGGCACTTGTGTAGATATTAGAGGAGAACTTTTTGGAGTTATTCTTTTGTTCCATCCTGTGGGTCCTGGGGTTGGAACTCAGGTTATCAGGCTTCAGGTCTGTTGCCTTAACCAGCTGTGCATCTCCCTGGCCCTTGGCAAGTTTTGATATGCCTGAAAGAAATCTTTTAAACTCCCCCCTCGATAGGATGAAGCTATTTCCGAAAACTTGCAGTGGAATTTTCTTCTAATTTTAGAAAGGAAACGGAAATGGTTAGGTGACTAAAATGCTTCCGGGGACATTTCTATCTTCATGGCATCTCTCGCCTGTTAAAATCCTTTCTTTAAAAATAGGGCCCTGTCTCAAAAACAAACAAAATAATAAATTTAAAAATATACGATCTTGTTACACTTCAGCATTCCGGATCTGATTAGATCATTTGTTGGCAGTGTTTTGTAGTTAGAGTTCCCGGTGGAGGGCAGAAACGTAGTTTGCTCGTCTTTAGTTGAGTAACTTGCTGTACTTGGGAGGTAGATCCTATGGATGTGACTATGCCTGTGTTGCGGTTTGCGTCAAAGTAACGTTTTAGCCATGTTGGAAACATAGTAACAGTCGGAAACATACAGATTAAGTGTTGATAAGGGGCAGGTGGGCCCCTCAGGGAATATATACTCTTGACAATGTCCTTTTATTATGTTCGCTGATTGTCTAGAACAGCAATTACTTTGACTCTGCCTGAGTTTACTCAATAGGGAATCTTTAGCCCAGTTTTGAGAAAACAGTTCTGATTCTGACTTTATGCCATTTCCCCCTCCCCCTCTCAGTAATGGCTGGTAGGCGCCTTCTCATTGCAAGGGTAGGAAAGAGTGGCTAGGTCGAAAGACTTGGGTTCAGAAGAGCAGGTGGATTTGATCAGAATAGCTGTACCCTGAAAATTCCAGACAGAAGAATCCCAGTTTGTTCATCCTTAGCTTTGCAGAGCTATGGCGAGGGCTAAGGTACTACGTTTTTAAAAGTTTTAGGCTGATGAAATGTTAACCTTGCCAGTCCTATCCAAGGCAAATATTTCTGTGTTCCGGGCATGCCTACTAGCAACTTTGTATTGCTGTAGCTTTAAATGACCCACTTAACTGGGAAGAGGGGAAGGATGAGTAAATTGAAGGAGAAGTCTACAGTCATTTGTTTGTTTGTTTGTTTGTTTTTTTGAGACAGGATTTCTTTGTGGTGTAGCCCTGGCTATCCTCGAATTCTCTGTAGACAAGGCTAGCCTTGAATATGCAGTCCGTTCCTCCTCTGAGTGCTGGGGTGAAAGGTGTGCACTACTACACCCAGCTGAGATAGTGCCTGTTCTAAAAGAGAAAATATTTTATGATCATCAAGGTTGAAACATTGCTTCAGAACCTTAGAGAGAGAAGTTTGTCTTATTTTTAATTTTTGTATGTCTGTTTGTGTGTATCTGTCTATGTATGTGTGATATGGCTCTTTTTATTTTTTTGCAAGGTCTCTTACCTTAAGTCAAAACTCATTCATTTAGTTAGTGTAGCTAAGCAGCCAGCTCTGGGAGATCAAAGGGAGATGAAACAAGAGTAAAAGGACCTACTCCACACACCACTAACTGATGTATAAGTTAAGATCTAGCAAGTGGCAGAGTAACTTTCTGCCATCCCATTTGTCTGATTTGGTTGTACCCACAGCTGCCAATGATGGATCATGAAGAAGTGAAATGAAAACAAAGAGGAGGGAAATTCTGTGATTCTTTTTTACTAGGGTCACAATACTCCCATCCAAATCAAGTGCCTTAACGGCAGGGATGGGGAATTAGGAGCATCTCAGTTACTGTTCTGTTGCTGTACAGAGACACCATGACCAAGGCAACTTACAAGAGAAAGCATTTTTATTGCGTTTTAGAAGGTGTGTCCATAACCATGGTGGGGAGCATGGTGGTGACAGATAGGCAGGCATGGCCCTGGAGCCCTTACATCTGATTCATAAGCAGGAGGCAGGGTAAGGGGTGGCAGACAGAGACAAGCAGGCAGGCAGACAGACAGAGAGACAGAGATAAACACAGGCACACATTGGGCCTTGTGTGTGCTTTTGAAACCTCCAAGCCCACCCCAGTGACACACGTTTACCAACAGCATCTCCTAATCCTTCCCAAACGGCACACCATAAACCAAACATTCAAACCGCCACAAAGAGATTACATGTTTAACAGGTTTGTTTTGTGTTTTACTGTAGGATTTCTCAGAGCCGTGTTAATAAACGGAGGGAGTCTATAGAAGGAAAAAAAATACAAACTTTCCTAGGTTTGGGAAGTCTTTCTCTGTGGAGGCTGCAGTCCTCTACATATTATGTACATATATTATACATAAAATACAGCCTACATATTATGTACATATATTATACATAAAGTACAGTCTACATATTAGTACGTGTATTTATACATAAAGTACAGTCTACATATTATGTACATATATTATACATAAATGCAGCCTACATATTATGTACATATATTATACATAAATGCAGTCTACATATTATGTACATATATTATACATAAATGCAGCCTACACATTATGTACATATATTAGACATAAATGCAGCCTACATATTATGTACATATATTATACATAAAGTGCAGCCTATTTTTTGTTTAAAGAACATGACTTGAGAAAATCAATTTTAGTACTTTTATCTGTATGAACTTTTCAGCCAATAGGAAATAATTAAAGCTCCGGAAAAGGGGCCATGGGAGGTGATTCCTGATAGACTGTGAGGGATGTGGCTTAGCTTCAAAAGGAGAAAGCCACAGGACTGTTGACAAAATTATCTGGTCATAGGAAGTCCTCTATGCTCCAGTTCCCAGCAAAGCATTGTGTGAAAGCACATTGTATGTGTTACCTAAGCTGAGCATTTGTGTCCTTGTCCTCATGAATACTATATTCCGTTTTTGAAACCTTGGGCATGTATAGTCAGTTTAGAAAGCCTTTTTAAAATAGGTCTCTTGTTATTAATGCTATTTTTAAATTTTATTATTTTTCAAATTATGTTTGTTTATATGTATGTGACTGCAGTACCTGAGGAGGCCAGAGGTGTGGGATCCCCCTGAAGCTGGAGTGACAGGTATGCCTCCTGATGTGGGTGTCCCCCTAGTCTCCTATAGCTGGGTTTGCCCTTGGACACCCAATCCTTCTCCCTCCACCTCCAGAATGCCGGCTGCTTTTTAAATTGCTGGGCTGTAGTAGATTGGTGGCTTAAGAGAAAATTGTTCTCTTTAGTCTGGAGGTCAAAAGTGTAAAGCCTGGGGTACCCAGGGTTGTGCTCCTTTTGAAGGTCAGTGGAGAGAATGCTCCTTTCCTCTTAGCTTCAGCCGGCTGGCTCCTGGTTTTGCTTGGCTTGTGGTAGTGCACTTCCGGTCTGCTGCCACATGGTTAGCTTGTGTGTGTCCTCCGTTTATGAAGAGAAGTCCTTTGATAATTGTGCTCAACCTGGGTCTAGCATCATACCATTTTGAGACCCTATACTAATTCCATTTGTGAAGAACTATCCCCAAATAAGATAGCTTTCCAAGGTTCCAGGTTGAGGTGGATTTCAGCTCACTGTGTTCTCTGTAGTGTTTTGTGTTTTATTATTCATGTGTGTGAGTGCATACAAACATGCGTGTGGAGGCCAGAGGAGGATGTCAGGTGTTGTCCTCTCTTGTTCTGTTGGTCAAGGTCCCTTCTTAACCCAAAGCTAACTCATTCTTTCAGCTAGGCTAGCTGAAATCTGCCTGTCTTAGAGTTCTAGACTCTGAGGTTACGGGCATGCATTGCCATTCTTGCCTTTATGTGGGAGCTGAGAATTTCAACTCAGGTCTGCTTGTCTTCTATGAAAGGTCTCTCACAGTTTAAGCCCTATGCTTTTTCTCTTTTCTTTTAAAGGATTTAATTAAGTTGTTTGTTTGTTTATTAATTAATTAGAGACAGGTCTTTTCTAGCTCCGGCTGTCCTGGAACTTTCTGTAATGACTAGGTTGGCCTTGAACTCATAGAGATCAACTGCCATTAATCCCGAATCTGGGATTGCAAACTACGCGCCACCACCCACAGCTTCCTCTTTTTTTTTTGACTCTTAAATTCTGCCTTAATTTTTAAGGTGATTTGGGAGACTGTTTTAACAAAATGTCTTCACGGTGTATCTTAAGATTTTTAAATTTAAAAACCTAGAGTAGAAAGATTTCAAAGTTGATAGGAGGCAGGTTTTTAGCAGACCAGGCTTATGTACGAAGATAGGAAAAAGGTCAAATGAAAGTGAAATTTTAAAATGATTTTTTTTTGTATTGGAAAATTCAACCTTTTATTTTCAAAACTTCACTATAAACTGAAGATGTTTTTTT
>JAQHUG010000005.1:16986039-17016629 GCA_028555095.1 Dicrostonyx torquatus
TTCCTCCAACAAGGTCATGCCTACTTCAGCAAAGCCACACCTCCTAATGGTTCCACTCCCTGTGAGCTTTGGGGGCCAGTTGCATTCAAACTACCACAATACACATACACCTGTTTTTAGTTGCAGGTATACATGTATATTTAGGGATGTGCATGTGTGTGCAGACTAGGGGTCTACCACTAGTCTGTGGTTCCTCTGGCAGCGTCCACCTTGTTTTTTGTTTTTTCAAGACAGGGTTTCTCTGTAGCTTTGGACCCTGTCCTGGAACTAGCTCTTGTAGACCAGGCTGTCCTCAAACTCACAGAGATTCGCCTGCCTCTGCCTCTCCAGTGCTGGGATTAAAGGTGTGTGCCATCACTGCCCAGCCTTGTTTTTTCTTTTTCTTTTGTTTTGAGACAGGGTCTCACTACATGCATAGCCTTGGCCAGCTTAGAACTCGGTATGTCAGCCAGGCTGGCCTTGAACTCACAGAGATCGTCTGCCTCTGCCTCCTGAGCTGCTGGGATTAAAGGTGTTGTGTGCCTAGGTTTTTGAGATAGGGTTTCTTGCTGTCTTGGAGCTCATGGACTAGACTAGACTGGTTTATAGGAAAGCTAGGTGCAAAAATCACAAGTGATTTGGAAAGAATGTCCAGAGCTCCTATTCTGGCTCCTTATCTGATCAAAGAAATTATATCTACAGTTTTAGAAAACCTCAAGTGTTTTCGGAAAAAAAAAATGAATTTTTTTTTTTGTTCTTTTTTTTTTTGTGTGTGTGTGTTTGTATATGTGTATGTAGGGGCACATGACACAGCGTGCTAGTGAGAGGACAGCCTGCGGGAACTATTTCTCTTCTTCCACTGAGTGGACCCCTGGATCAAACACAGGCTGTCAGATTGGCAACAGATACTGTTGTCTACTGAGCTCTCTCCCTGGCCTTCAACTGAGCAGGGCTAATAGAAGACTGGTTGATTTGTGATGACGTTTAGGCCCAAATGGATTGTTTTCCAGGATTCTTCTTAGGTTTGAGCCTGCAATTGTCCTGCTTTGTCCTGTTTTCCAGTTGTGACTCAGTTGGATAGCTGATGGAGAAAGGGGTCCCACTGGGCCAGAGCTTGTGAATTTGGGGGACAGTTGGAACCGATGCGATTAGGTGTCAATAAACTAGTTTTCAGACAGAAAGTACTTCCCGAATTGTGCTATAACAGTTGCTGCACTTAATCACATCTAATTAGGATTCAAGATTGGCAAAAGCCACGTTAGAGATTAGAATGTTCTTGATTTTGCACTAATTTTAGCATTCCCCTCTTCCTGTACTTTTTTCCTTTGTATTTCCATTTTCCTATATATTTATAATCCTATTTTTTTTAGAAAATTGCTTTATTTTTCAGCATTATGACTGCATAAATAATATCTTAGGGTTTTTATTGCTGTCAAGAGACTTTATGACCATGGCAACTCTTATAAAGGGAACATTTAATTGGGGTGGCTCGCTTACAGTTTCAGAGGTTCAGTCCATTATCGTCATGTTGGGAAGCATGATGGTGTGCAGGCAGGCTGGTGCTGGAGGAGTAGCTGAGAGTCCTCCATCTTGCAGGCAACAGGAAGTCAACTGAGACTCTGGGTTGTATCCTGAGCATAGGAAATCTCAAAGCCTGCCCCCACAGTGACACATAAATAGTAATTGCTAAACCAACACTGTAGCTTGTTTCTTTTTCTTTTCTCTTCTTGGTGTTTTGAGACAGGGTCTCACTATGTAGTTCTGGATGGACTGGAACTCACTATGTAGACCAGGCTGGCCTCGAACTCACAGAGATCCACTTTTGTTTGCCTCTTGAGTGCTGGGATTAAAGGTATGTGCCACTGTACCTGGCCTCATAGTTCATTTCTTATAGAACTTTTAATTTTTTTCTGGCTTGAATTAATGAATTACTTCGTTTTTTTCTGGTTTTCTTTGTAATTAAGGCTATTTCCCACGTCTTCTAGTACCTTTATAATAAATCTTTGTCTCAAATAGTATTTCATACTTTTTTTTTCCTCCAAGACAAGGCTTTTCTGTGTAACTCTGGCTGTCCTAGAACTCGCTTTGTAGACCAGGCTGGCTTTGGACTCAGTGCTACACCTGCCTCTGCCTCGTGAGTGCTGGGATTAAAAGTGTGCGCCACCAGACCTGGCTTTAATATACCACATTCTCAAAGGTATAGGATTATCATCTCTCTTCCCTCAGAATGACTGTCTTGGCCCCCTGCTGCCTTCTGAATTCACTGCTGTCTGACATCTGTTCCTGTAGCTTTTCTTTCACACCATCTGGGAGTTTTTGTACTTTTCCTCCTGCATTGCAGCCCTGTTTTTTGGGGGTGGGCTGTTTGGGGATAGACTCTTTATGCCATTTAAACTGCTCTGAGCTCTTTTTGTAGCCAAAAATAACCTTAAACTCCCCTCTCCTCTTCTCATATGCTGGCATTACAGGCATGCATGACCACACGACTTTGTGTCCCTCCCATTCTGTAGCCCTTGCTTGGACCTAGGAGTAATGCTCACAAACAAGCCAGCACACTCTTAGATCTCTCTCTCTCTCTCTCTCTCTCTCTCTCTCTCTCTCTCTCTCTCTCTCTCTCTCTCTCTCTCTCTCTCTCTCTGCGTGTGTGTGTGCGTGTGCGTGTGTGTGTGCGTGTGTGTGTGTGTGTGTGTTTGTTTGTTTTGTTTTTTGCTTTTGAGACAGAGTTCCTCTGTGTAACAGCTCTGGCTGTCCTGGAAGTTGCTTTGGCTTCAAACTTAACAGAGATCTGCCTTTCTCTGCCTCCCATGTGCTGGGATTAGAGGTGTGCATAACCAACCACTTGGCTCAGATCTCTTCCTAACCAGATATGATGTCATTTTTGTTTGTTTCCACTCTGATTTAGATAGGATCTGTATTTTCCCCTAGGTTCCTGAGAAGGGGCACACACAGATATTAAACTTTAGGAGACTTTCCCTCAGTAGCAGATTCTGAATTCTTTTATGCCCATTGACTGTCTGGGTGGGCATAGCATTGGGCAAGATGGAATCCCTTTAAAAACTATTATATTTTTTATGTGCATGGGTGTTTCGTCAGCATATATATCTGTGCACTATGTGTGTGAGTGGTGCCCAAGGAGGCCAGAAGAGGTTATTGGATCCCCTGGAACTGGAGTTATGTATGGTTATGGGCCACTATGTGGGTGCTGGGAATCGAACCTGGGTCCTATAGAAGCGAAGGTGGAACCACTGAGCCATCTCTCCAAACTAATCTCACTTACTTTTAAATTTCATATTTGAAAATGGGAACTACATGCCATAGAGCTAAAACTTAAAAAAATACATGGGCTGTTAATAGGGGAAGCATATCAATGCCACAGGAGAGTTTATTTAGTTTTGTAGGTGTGCATGTGTGTGTTATGTGTGTACATGCCAGGCCAGAGGGTGTGGCCTGCTTTGTCATTCTCTGACTTTTTCCTCTAGAGACAAGATCTCTTTTGAAACTGGAACTAGGTAGTTAGCGAGTAAGCCCCAGTGGTCCCGTCTCTGCTCAACTGCTCTTTTCCCCCAGTGTTGGGGTTATAGGCATGTATCATGCTACGTTGTTTTTTTTTTTTTTCTTTTCCCCCTCCGGCTTTTCAAGATAGAGTTTGTCTGTGTAGCCCTGGCTGTCCTGAAACTCATCTGTATGCCAGGCTCAAACTCATATATCCACCTGCCTCTGCTTTTGGCATGATTCAGCTATGATTCATTTTTTAAAATTTTATTTTATGTGCACTGCTGTCTTGTCTGCATACATGTCTGTGTGAGAGCGTTGGGTCCCCTGGAATGGAGTTACAGACACTGACGAGCTGCCATGTTGGGGCTACGAGTTGAACTTGAGTCCTCTGGAGGAGCAGTCAGTGCTGTGAAGTGCAGAGCCATCTCTCCAGCACCCCGTCCTCTCTTTTAGAGCACGGGCTATGGAAATTTGAACTTGGGCTTCATACTTGTGCAGTTCTCACTGACTGAGCCTGCAGGGCACTTTTCTGAGGGAAGATGGAGCTATTCAATATCATGATTTTTATTGGTTTATGTTGTTTTGAGACAGAGTGTCACAGAGAGCCCAGGCCTCTCCTCAGCACTCAGTCCTGCTGCCTCTGCTGTCTGACTGTTGGCATTGCAGGCATAAGTATGATGTTACTGGTGGCTTTGCAGTTTCTCCATGTGTGAATAGTTGTGGTAGTATGGTGGGTGTTTTTTATTCTTTTTGTTCTTTTGGGGGGCCCACCACCCAACTCCCAAATAAATCACAATGGAGGCTTATTGTTAGTTATAAACGTCCAGACTTCGCTTGGCTTGTCTCTTGCTAGCTTTTCTTAACTTATATGATTCTCT
Organism: Dicrostonyx torquatus; assembly: GCA_028555095.1. NCBI lineage: Eukaryota > Metazoa > Chordata > Mammalia > Rodentia > Cricetidae > Dicrostonyx > Dicrostonyx torquatus. The sequence continues at coordinate 16,990,392 of JAQHUG010000005.1, forward strand.
CTGCCTTTTACTGCTGTGCTTTTCACATTCTCTTCTGTAAATCTTACTCTTACTCTGTGGATTGCTGTGTAGCTGGATGGCTGGCCCCTGATGTACTCCTCCTTCCCTGGCTACTTCTTTGAACCTCCCAGATTTCTCTTTCCGTGTATTCTCTCTGCTTGCCAGCCCCGACTGTCCTTTTTCCTACCTCACTGTTGCCCTTCAGATCTTTATTAGACCATCAGCTCTTCTAGAAAGGCACAGTATCACAGCTTCACAGAATTAATTAAACAAATGGCACATAAACAAAAGTAACACACCCTAAGATGATAGTCGCAACAGGGCACATCTGTGGAAAGTGCCAAACAAAAGATAATTTGATTTTATATATCCAATAGTTTTAAAAATGAAGAGTAAGTTAAAAGAATTTAAGCATCTGAAGGCATAAGAGGAAGAGGGAAGAGTTTCTCCTAGCTCTCCCATAACTGTTCTAGTGTCTCTTCTACCCAAAGCCATTCTTAGCGAGCAGTTCCTGGTGTACTCCTGACTTAACCATCTAACCTTTCAGGGTTGTAATCAAGGGAGACAGGAAGTAAAGAAGCTCAAGTACTTTCTCAGATTGCTTAGCTCACCATTATACTAACCCCAAAGTGTATTACCAGTCAACCTGGTGCTAACGTATTAAAATCATTCCTCCTGCAGTGGGTAAACATGAATTGACTGGACATAAAGTCGCTGTGAAGATACTCAACCGGCAGAAGATCCGAAGCCTTGACGTGGTCGGGAAAATTCGCAGAGAAATCCAGAACCTGAAGCTTTTCCGGCACCCTCACATAATTAAACTGTAAGTCCAGCTTATCAAACTTGGTCCTGCCATCTGCCCATGCCCTTTGTTAACCTGCCTAACCTGGCAAACCAGGGAGAAGCCTGGCCTTCATCCTGTTTCTGAGACTGGAGGTTTCTTTCATATCCAGTCCCGTTGGCTGCCAATTACAGAGTCCGCCCCATGTGTTACCGTGGTTCCTAGCACGTTTAGTCTTGTTCTTCCTGTTGTCTGGACAGAGGCCCTTCTGATAACGCTTGTGCTTCTGTTTTTATGTAGAGAGCCAACTACTGATTTTTCTAGTGAAAGTTTATGTAGCAGGAGCCAGGCCCTCTGTTTGGTCGCCAGTTCCACCCAAAGACTTAAAAGGGGGCAGAAAATTCTTGATCTCCCATTTTCTAATTTCCACTTTCCACATGCTGGGAATTAGGTTCATGAGCGACTGTGTGCTAGAGACGGTTTGTCCCATCCTGCCTGAGCTTGATGACACACACATCGGACTGAGGAATCTAGGATGGCAGGGGGCACCGGAACTTATTTCTTACCCCTGAGTCACCATGTATGCTATAACTTAAAGTGCTTGGACTTTTCTGTTGAACTGGCCTGATCAAAAACTGTTTGGTTTTTATCTCTCATGTATTAAAGTGTTTTGAAATATCATATATGCCGAAGGCCCTACATGCACATTTCTTGCTTTGACCTCTGGGCCCTATGCCCACTGCTTACTTTATAATTCTCGTTGGGATGTCCGCAAGGCTTCCAGAGGACCTGGTCAAGTCTCATCTCTTTATCACCTCCTGGGAGCTGCTGGCCTCACCGTTCTCACCATAGAGGCCAATTGCCACTTGACCCGCAATGAAACTTAAGAGCATCACAAACAGTCCTGTTTATCCTCTTCACACCATCCCTCCATCTCTTCCTTCAGAGTGGACCTCCGGTCTGTCTCTCAGTGCTTTGTCGCCATCACCTTGGTCTGGACCATTCCCCCTTTCATGGGCTGCTGGAGGACCTCAGCTTGTTAGCGTTCAGTCAGTTCTTCACACCGCTGTCACTTACTCTCTGACTGTGCAAATCATGTGACTGCCAGCATTCAGAACATCCCGTAGCTTTTCATCTTCCTTTAAATAAAAGCCCGAAGTCTCTACCTTCCTGGCTTGTGACATGCTGCATCTTTGGCCTCCAGTGACTGACTCCACGTCCTGTCTCTCTCCCAGCTTTTTGTGTTCTTGCCTTACCATGAGCATGCCAAGCAGGCTCCCACCTGGGCCCTTGCCCATGCTGTCCCCTCTGCCTGGTACACCTTCCTCCAGGTCATGTAGTCTGCGCCTTCCTTCCTTCAGGCTTTCCGCGGGTGTCCTCTGGCCTTCCTGGAGAGCTCTGTACAGAAGAGTTTGCTTTCCCGCCTCCATTGCATGCTCTGCACTAGGTGATGCTTATTTACTCTGTTTCCTGGCCCCCAGATCAAGAGCATCACAGACACAGGAGGTTGGCTTTGTTCCCCACAGCCTTCTGGTTTCTAGCATAGTACCTGGTATGTTAGGTGCTTAGTGAATCTTTATTGAATGGATGAATACACATGTTTTAATATTAGTAGATAATGTTTTCTCTCACCAGGTACCAGGTCATCAGTACACCATCTGATATTTTCATGGTGATGGAATATGTCTCAGGAGGAGAGCTATTTGATTATATCTGTAAAAATGGAAGGGTAAGCAGTTCTCATTTAATCCTGTACATATTTTGTAACTCCTCTGTACCCTTTATTTGCATCAAAATGTCAGAAAGCAATTTTCAGAGGTCTGTTGAGTAACCAGTTTCCTTAATCATATTTGTTTAGAATCATAGGCCACTTAGAGATAGAAAGAAGAGCCTCAGCGATGAGCCCCTGAGCCACTTATACACACAGACATGGATATTGAGCCTCCCAGTAGTTTTTCAAGGTCACATGATTTATTTGTGGTAGAGTTCTCTTAAACACTTAAATCCCTAAAATTTATAATCCTCAGATTTATTTTTTGGGGTATAAAGCTTTTTTTTTTTTTTTGAGACTGGGTCTCACTATGCCACCTTAGCTGGCCTGGAACTCTCTCTGTAGGTCAGACTGGCTTGCTTCTACTGCATAGGGATCTCCCTGCCTCTGCCTCCCGAGTACTGGGAGTAAAGGTGTGCCCAGCCTATACAAACCCTTTTAATATGCACTTTAACGTTTATAAGTATTCCTTACAAAATATATTATTAAATACTCAAAGACGTAGGCCTGTTGTTTAGCCCCAGGCACATTTAAATTGCATACATTCAGGTTCGGAACCCTCATGTACCTGGAACAGTGAGGACAGGCTTTGTGGAGGCCTTAGGGATAAGACTTGAAGACGTTAGTGTTGGAAGGACCTTTGGAGACATTTAAGTTATAGACAGGAATACTGAGCAGTGTCCCCTGCCCAAACTCGGCCTCAGGTCATCTGATTTGTACCTTCTACAAGACCCACACCTGGCACTGGGCAAAGACCTTCGCCTGCTCTCAAGTCTAAAGTTATATGTGTATTATTCATTCATTCATTTATATAGCGTTTCTCTTTAATCGGAATGAAACTCACTAACCAAGTTTAATCTTTACTTACTTCTCAACACACTTAATTTCTGTCTAAAATATTCCCTTTCTCATCCTTCAAGGCCCTACTCCTATCCCCTAGAGGAATTCTTCCTAAAATAATCCCTGCCTTCTTCTCATCTTTTTGTTCTGTTTGTCATTTCAGTCATTTTGCGCTTTGTTATGGGGATGTCATTAGTTTTACATTTTGAGTGTGGAATTTTTGGCTGTCGTGTTTCTGTATTTCAGATAGCTGCCTCATTTTCTAAAGTTTCCTTTAGACAGCCTTCCTGTTTGGCCTCACAGATGTGTACCCTTACCTGGTCAAGGAAGACATTTTGGTTTTAATTGTCTTTTGGATCTTGAACTGTTCCATTCTTGGTGCTCATTTTATTTGTCTTTTCCCCTATGACTCTTTCTCAGATCTGGTGATTCTTGGATGTCCTCTTAAATTTCAAAACTTCACAATGAGCTTCCAAATGCCAAGCTCATATACGTGTGAGATTTATTGATTGGTGGCTTTTCCCATAGGCTGAGTTGTTGGGTGACCTGTTAATTTGGGTAGGGTAAATCGTTTGCAAACAATCCTGTATTTTTTTCTTTGTTTGATTTGGTATTGGTGTTTCCCATTTTGGTGATAGTGGTAGTTGAGCTGTCAGAACTGGGCTGGAGTTGGGGTTAGTGTGTGGGTTCTCCGTACACATCCTGCCACAGTGTTGAGAACGATCTGGCTTGGCTCTGCTTGAGAAACCGGAGGTTTTACTCCCCAGTGGCCCAGCTGTGTTTGTAGCCCGCCCTCACTCTGCCCCGGAAGGTCCTGGTACCCCTAGCCCTAGCTGCCCCAGGATTTCCTATGCAGATGTGCTTGCTTCTTCCTCTAGCCTTTGGGTTTTGCTTTCTCTGTTTCCTCTGCTGTCAGGCACTCCTCTCCTTGGCTGCTTGTCTCTTGATCCTTTTGTTTTATGGCCTTGTGTATTGCTGATAGAATTCTGGTGCTATTACATGCACAAAAGACTTAGTGCGTGATGTTTATGAGCTGAAAGATGCTTTGATTTTGCTCATCTCTTAAGTTTCTGCCATTCCTTGTACTGTATTTTTTTTTTTTTTTTTTTTGGTTTTTCGAGACAGGGTTTTTCTGTGGCTTTGGAGCCTGTGCTGGAACTAGCTCTTGTAGACCAGGCTGGTCTCGAATTCACAGAGATCCGCCTGCCTCTGCCTCCCGAGTGCTGGGATTAAAGGCACCGCCTGGCTCCTTGTACTGTATTTTTGTAAACCTTTGTAGCCTTTCTACTTAATTTTATTTATTTTTAAAATAATTTATTTTTATTTTATGTAAATTGATGGATTGTCTGCATGTATGTCTGTATGCGGGTGTTGAATCCCCTGGAACTGGAGTTTACAGATAGTTGTGAACTGCCATGTGGGTGCTTGGAATTGGATCTGGAAGAACAGCCAGTGCTATTAACTGCTGAGCCATCTCTCCAGCTCCTTATTTTACTTTTTATATTGTCTGTTAAATTTTCTCTTCTGCTTTAATCAATTTTTAGAATAATCATTGACTATAACAAATAAAGGTATTGGATTGAAAAATATTAATATATTTTTCTTGAGGAAGGGCAACTGATACTTCTATAGCAGTTTTAATTTTGCATTCCAAGAAATGCTGGTTTATCTCTTTTCCCATGTTATCCATGCATTGAAGGTGTAGAATCCTGGATTTAGAATGCTTGCTCACGAGCTACCGGAGGATTGCATGTGAGAGTCCTTGCCTTGGGGACCCGCAGCTTACTTATTAAATGTGCTGTCCTGGAGCAGGTATAAACCAGTAGTAGTTATCACTTGTTGAACAAACGTCAGAAAATATGGGGGAGATTTTTGAAGATTATTTTTAAAAGATTATATTTAAAAATTTTAAGTGTAGTTTAAGTTTTTTTTTTTTTTTGTAAACATGCAAAAGCAAAAAGTGCTGAGGGTTTTCTTTTGTTTAAGTAAAACATCTTGGGCCTGCAGAGATGACTCAGCAATCATAAGGGATGAGGGTGTGCTGTTCTTTCAGAGGTCTGGAGTTCAATTCTTAGCACCCATGTAGGGTGACTCATGACTATTTCTAACTCTAGATCCTCAGAATTCTGGCCTCTGTAGGCACCTGTATGTAGATGTACACACATACACACACTCTCTTTCTCTCCCTCTCTCTTTTATACACATATAACAGTTAAAAAAAAACCCCAAATTTCAGAACACAGACTATGGTTGTTTTGTAATTCATCCAAGGTGCTTGATAGTTACTTCATCATAGTAGCCCATCCCAGCAGCACTTTCTATATTCTTTTTCTTGCCTTTCTTATTAATTAAATTTGTTCTTGGACAGTTTCGTCCATGTATTATGTGCCTTCTGTTTCTCACTCCCTGTGCTCTCTTCTCTCCCACTCCTGTCATCCCCCTCCTTCCTACAGGCCCCTTCCTTACTTGCATGACTTCCATGATGTTTTGTGAGTTTGACTAGGACCATCTATTTGACTATGGGCTTGCATCTGTCCACCAGAGCACGTTCTGTATTATTCTGACTCTTTCCCCTACTGTTACACTGGTGTATTTTTTTAACTGTCTTATTTTTGTCAACTAGAGTAGGGCCTTTCTTTCATTCATTTCTGTATTAGGAAAGTCTAACTTGTATAGCATATTGAATGTGTTCAATAAATATTTATTGAAAGAATGAAGAGTTAAACATCACTAACTTAGAGTGGAAAACATGCCTAGTTTCAGGTAGAAGTTGAAACTATTAGAACTAGCCCATGAACTACAGAAGAAGACTCTGTGTGTGTGTGTGTGTGTGTGTGTGTGTGTGTGTGTGTGTGTGTGTAGACTGTGCAGGTGATAGGATCAGGAAGTTGAGCTGCTGATCAGGGTCTGTATAAATTACAGAAGAAGACTGTGTGTGTGTGTGTGTGTGTGTGTGTGTAGACTGTGTAGGTGATAGGATCAGGAAGTTGAGCTGCTGATCAGGGTCTGTATAAATGCCTGGCATTTCAGGTTAGTGTTTGCCTGCATTACTTCCTCATTTCAAAAGTACCTCATGGATGAAGTTCACTTAGAAGGGTTCATGCTTCAGAAAGTTATAGGCTGGAGAATTATATGTAGGAAAAGTTTCCATTGAACCTTGTAATATTTAATCTAATACACAGCTTAAAATACTTTCTGTTTTTCCTAGTTGGATGAAAAAGAAAGTCGCCGTCTGTTCCAACAGATCCTTTCTGGTGTGGATTATTGTCACAGGCACATGGTGGTCCACAGGGACTTGAAACCTGAAAATGTCCTGCTTGATGCACACATGAATGCAAAGATAGCTGATTTCGGTAAGGACAGTCTGAATATTCAGTGAGCATGAGTGCTGGGAATCCCATCTTGTAAATGAGCGTACCAAAGGGGGAAACAGTAAGTTACTCCCTTCTTCAAAACTGAGTATAAAGATGTTTAGTTATTTTGTATACATGCACACTTGCGTACATACTCTTGTGTGCACGTGTGCATGCACACACACACACACACACACACACAGACTCATATATATATATATATATACATGTCAAAGGACAGTCTTGAGGGTTGTTTCTGTTCTTCCACCATGTGGGTCTTATAGCTTGAACTCAGGTTGTCAGGCTTGGTAGTAAGCACCTTTGTCTGCCTAGCCAGCCATCTTGCCAGCTGTAACATTCAGTAAATATTTCACGTTGTCATTAGAGAGGCTATTTGAGAAGAAGGTAGCAGCTTTATTTCTAATATATTTTTTTGGTCAAGTGTGGAGAGAGTGGAAAGTAAGTGGGATGGAATTATTGAAAAAAGCTGAAATCTAGAAAGATGAACTATATGAGGAAACTTTTAAATGTCTAAATATTGGAAAGTTGAATTTCAGATGTGGTCGCACGTGCCTATAATTCCAGAATGCCAGAGATAGAGGCCACAGTGGGCTACATAGTAAAGCCCTATTTCATAAAAGGAAAGAGGATAAAATACTGAGATTATGGGTTCAGGTGACCATTCTGGGCTTGGGTTTTGTTTTTATAGAACAAAAACAAAATCTTTCTGTTTATCTGAGAGTATTTTGCCTAGCCATATCTATATTAGAAGTTAAACATTTCCCATTTACCCTAGCAAGCAATGCCATCAGTAGTTTACTATGTACTCAAGAAGCTCTGGTCATCAAAATACATTGTGCATTTGTGTGTAAGAGCAGGCTACTTGGGAGATAAAGTCTGCGATCATGTTAATACAAACTTAGCTGTGTTGTTCAATGGACTTTTATTTTTGTCCTTGGGGAATCTTGAGTGGCCATTGTTTGTCTTTTCAGGTCTTTCAAACATGATGTCAGATGGTGAATTTTTAAGGACAAGCTGTGGCTCACCCAATTATGCTGCACCAGAAGTAATTTCAGGAAGGTGTGTTTGATATTATGCTACTTTTGATGTATTTGTAGTTGCTTCATTCTTTTAGATTTTGTTAGTCTGTATTGTTATATTTAATACTAGTGAAGGAAGGGACAAGTGTTTTTTTATCTGCAAATTTTGTATTTTAAGACTAATACATAAGGAGCTGGAGAGATGGCTCTGTGGTTAAGAGCACTGGCTTTTCTTCTAGAAAACTAGAGTTTAGGTCTCAGCACTCATGTTTTGGGTGGCTCACAATTGCCTTAACTTACCTCCAGGAGACACAAACTCTCTTTTGCTTTCTGCAAGCAGTTGAATGCATGTGTGTATACACTATAGACACACAAACATACACATGAATAAAAAAAGTTTTATAAAAAATGTAAGCGGATCAAGTAGCAAATCTATTTATAGAGGAAAATATTGGTTTGCAAGTCATGTTAAAGTAGTTAGAACGAAATACTTTAATTTTTCCTCTGGCGGAAGAATTTCATGCAAGTCAGTTGTAAAGGGAGATAGGTAAGTTACTGAAAACCTGACTATCCGATTACTTACTCATGAGAAATGGCTTACTTGACAAAAAACAGAAAATGAGCATTCCAAGGTGTCCAAGCTTGTAATTTGAGAGGTTGAGATCATTCTGTGGTACCCAAGACACTATCTCAAAAAACAAACAAACAAACAAACATAAACAAGCAAACAAAAACCAAAAACACCCAGACAGAAAGCAAAATGGAGTTACAAGTATAATGTAATGTATAGTTTCATAATTATTCAAATAAATGTCATCTGTGTAGCAGCTTCATGTTTTATGAGGAAAGAAAGTGTCTTAGGAGATTGAATTAAAGAAATGGTCCTCTGACTGGCTGGATATAGTGCGTACCTGCAACCTGAGCATTGCTTGTAGACTGTGAGGAGGGACTATATACATAGACCGTCCGTTGAGAGAAAGCGAGGTAGGGAAGGGAGAGAGGGGAAAGTCAGATTCATTTGTGTTCAGTCTTGATCTGGATCTGCTAGACACTGAAATATGAGAATGCTGAACTTGAGTGGACGATAGTGGCGCATGCCTTTAATCCCAGCACTCGGGAGGCAGAGGCAGGTGGATCTCTGTGAGTTTGAGGCCAGTCTGGTCTACAAGAGCTAGTTCCAGGACAGGCTCCAAAGCTACAGAGAAACCCTGTCTTGAAACACCAAAAACCAAAACAAAAACAGTGGTGCCTTATGATCAAGCATACATAAAATGGGCTGTTAGTGAACTCTGTTTGTTCAGTTTGGATAATCTTTCTTTGAGGTCTGGGTGTTATTATTAACAAAGGGTTTTATTGGTATTTATAATAATTTATTTGGGCATTTTAAAGGTTTGTTTTCCACCTAAAGTCAAACTCTGAATGGATGATTCAACTTTTTTTTTTTTTCAGCTAGTTAAGATACTTGTCTCCAGAGTGCTTCAGGGAGTTTAGAGAGCTCTGTGAAGTCTACTTACCGTGGCTTGCTTCCACAGCCTCAAGCTCCTTGAACTTTGATGTGAGGTTTTAGGAGAAATGGGTCCAGAGTCTGTCAGCACAGAATTTAATCTTGGTTCAGCGGGATGGCGCAGCTGGTCAGGTGCTTGCTGCCAAGAGTGATGACCTGAGTTTGATCCCAGAAACTTTGTCAATGTCAAAGGGGTGAACTGACTCCACCAAGTTGTCCTTTTACCTCTACACTCACTATGCACATGCACAGATATACACATGGCACACACAGGCATGTGTGCATGCACATACATACATGCACAAAATAAAAGTCACTGAAAAACAGTGTTTTATCTTTGTGTCTCAAATTCAGCATTGAGCATGATGGTTCACGGTTTGGCCTTATTGGTGGGATCCTTTGAGGGTCAAAGTAAGGTAGCGAAACAGTTTTTCCCATGGCTCATAGTTTGCAAAACATCTTAACTTTGAGAAGGTAATACTGATATTAACATCTTTATGCGTGATGTGCAGCTGGTGCTATAAATACCATGTTCTGATGACAAATTTCTTTAAAAATGATTTTCTTATTGTCTTCATAAAATATTTGTGTTTGAAGAGGGTTGATTATTGATTAATGCAGTTGCATCCCCTATTCAGATTGTACGCAGGTCCTGAGGTGGATATCTGGAGCAGTGGGGTCATCCTCTATGCCTTGTTATGTGGAACCCTCCCCTTTGATGATGACCATGTGCCAACTCTATTTAAGAAGATATGTGATGGGATTTTTTATACCCCTCAGTATTTAAATCCCTCTGTAATCAGCCTTTTGAAACATATGCTACAGGTAGATGCCATGAAGAGGGCCACAATAAAAGATATCAGGTAATTCTAAACCAGCGGGCTTTTCTACCATTTTGAATCTCAAGACATGAGAGAAATTTCATTTTATTAATGATGTATTTTTTCCCCTAGCAATATGCTTTGAGTCCTAGGAAACTGAGTTTTATTGGTAATGTTGCATTGTGTGTGGTTGAACCTAATAGTTTAAATGATGCAGAACAGATGGTGACAGATTGGCTTCTCAAGTTGAGGTGAGCCGTTTCTCATGAACACTCAGAGTACATACTGGAGACTTTGTTCTGTCATCAATGTTAACTCATCTCCCCCCCTTTTATTTTTGTTTTCCTTAATTTGTTGATATCCTGATGACTAGACTACACATTTTTCTGGTACTGGAGGAAGAAAGAAAGAAAAATTTTGTGCTTATAGGGGTAATAAATAAGAAAGCATTAGTATAACCAAGAAGAGGATTCTGTGTGGATTTAAGCTTTGTTTCTTTTCACTTACTTCTTATGCTAAAAGTCCTGCTGGAGCCAGGTGGTGGTGGCCACCCCTTCAGTCTCAGCACTTGGGAGGGGGAGGCAGGCAGCCCTGATCTACATAGTGAGTTCAGGACAGCCAGGGCTATGTAGAGTAACCCTGTCACAAAAAAAACCAAACCAAACCAAACCTGCTGAAAAGGAGATCACAAGTGGCAGAGGGCATGGCTTTCACCTCATTCTGTTAAGTTGATACTGTACAATATCTACATGAGAAGTATGTTTGCATATGTTTTACACAGTTTTTCATAATGAAAGTATGACAGAAAGCACTGTGAATGGTGGTGCACATCTGTAATCCAGTACTTGGGAAGCACAAGGGGGATGACAGTGAGTTCGATTCCAGCCTGGGCTACATAGTGAGATTCTGTCTCAAAAACCAGTCTCCAGTTGGAAAGAAACAAACATACACCATTAAAATTAGAAAACAAACAAACAAAACCCAAGAGAATAAATGAGTGCTTTTATGTTTTTCACTTAGATGATAACCCCATTATTCTTTTGGGTGTTTTTTTGTTGTTTTTGTTTTCTCAGTTTTAGCATAGTTCTTGATATGGTTCCCCTATACTTTTACATGTGCAATTAAATAATATAATAGGGAATCATTCATTTAGGATGGCCTTTTGAGTCCTACAGAACTGGGTTGTGAGGATGAGGATAGATTTTACATCTATGAATTGCTTAGCATAAAACTAAGTACACACTAAGAACTCAGGATATTGCATAGTGTTTGTTTCTAAGTTCTTTTCATGTAACATGAAACAGTATAAACAAGAGTATAACAGTGAAGCTACACAACATAATTTCTTTCTGAGCTGAAATAACTGTATTTTATCATTTGAGTAGATATACCTTTTTACTTGGCTTCATCAATCCTTAAAAATTAGTGGCAAGCTAGAACATTTTTCTTAGTATATTCAAAAAGTTTTAAAAGGTGGTAATATAGTGTGGGTATAAGTGTAAATTAATTCATATCCTAAATTCTTGAAAGGTATTATTTTTATTCTTGGATTTACTCAAAATCTTCCGCACACTGCTGTTTTCTCTTAGGGAACATGAATGGTTTAAACAGGACCTTCCAAAATATCTCTTTCCTGAGGATCCATCATACAGTTCAACCATGATTGATGATGAAGCCTTAAAAGAAGTTTGTGAGAAGTTTGAATGCTCAGAGGAGGAGGTTCTCAGCTGCCTGTACAACAGAAATCACCAGGACCCACTGGCAGTTGCCTACCATCTCATAATAGACAACAGGAGAATAATGAACGAAGCCAAAGATTTCTACTTGGCAACAAGCCCCCCTGATTCTTTCCTCGATGATCACCATTTAACTCGGCCGCATCCTGAAAGAGTACCATTCTTGGTTGCTGAAACACCAAGGGCACGGCATACCCTTGATGAATTAAACCCACAGAAATCCAAACACCAAGGTGTACGGAAAGCAAAATGGCATTTGGGAATCAGAAGTCAAAGTCGACCAAATGATATCATGGCAGAAGTTTGTAGAGCAATCAAGCAATTGGATTATGAATGGAAGGTAAGAAGGCCAACGTTCTACCTAACACATTTGGTGAACCACTAGACAAAGTCTTTAATAGAAGAATTGATTTGATGTACCTTTGTTTTTGTCCATATCAAATGCTAGGTTGTAAACCCTTATTATTTGCGTGTGCGAAGGAAGAATCCTGTGACAAGCACATTTTCCAAAATGAGTCTACAGCTATACCAGGTGGACAGTCGGACTTACTTATTGGATTTCCGTAGTATTGATGGTATGTACACACAGACCCACAGAATGATATGTTAGACCTGGTTACCTAATTTGGTTTATAGTCTTTTGTTTTGTTTTTAATTAAAACTAAGCATGCAAAGTAATAAGTTTTAATATGGCAATACCTTTTCTCCTCCCCCTCCTTCCCTCCCTCCCTCCCTCCTTCCTTTCCTTCCCCTTCCCCATCTCTCCCTCCCTCCCACTGCCTGTGTGTTTTGGTGCACTCACCCATGTGTACATGGGGTGGGAGCAGCACAGCTCAATGCCAGCTACCTTCCTCTATTACTCTCCATCTTACTTTTGAGACAAGGTCTCTTTCCAAAGAGGAAGTGGCCCTTTAGGCTAGACTTACTGGCCAGTAAGCCCAGGGATCTTCTTATTTCCAGGCTCCAGTGGTGGGGCTATAGATGTGCACCTCCTGGCCTGACTTTTCCATGGGTATGGGGATGGGAACTGAGGTCCTGATGCAGTGTAGCGGGCTCTTTATCCACGGAGCCATCCATCTCCCCGGCCCCCCAGCGTGCCACTGTCCTACACATGCTTTGTTTTATCACCTCCCCCACTGCCTTCTCCATCTCAGCCTTTGCCTCCTTCCCGGTAAGGAATAGTAAATGTGACAGTGACAATTGTGAATCCTACTGTTCTTGTTCCATGTAGAACAGTCTGTTAAAGATTATCATTGTACATAAAGATGTAGTTCAGTAGTGAAGTTCTTGCCTTGTATACACAAAACACTGGCTTTAGTCACCATTACCATTTCTCCCAAAGTTGAAAATGATTATTATCCTGTAAAATCTTTATACAGTTTAATCCTAAAGTGATAATTCTCTTTCATATTTCTGTTGCTTTGTAAGGTTCATTTTGTCAACATAAAATTTTTTATTTAAAAGTAAATGTCGATGTTATTATAGTTTTATTTACTATTAAGTAAATTTAATAGTAAATATTTAAAATTAAATACTAGATTATGGCTATTCTTCCAAATCACTTATACCAGTATCTATGGGAGGATATTTAGAATTATTACTTATAGACTCAAAGACAGCACCTACAGAATATAAGAAAAAACAGAGGCTTGAGCTATGATATACACTGACCAACCTAATAGTCTGCTTGTTGATTTATTGATTGACTTTTTATTTGTTTATTGATTGATTGATTTTTGAGGCAGGGTCTTCTATGTAGGCTGGCGTGGCTTTGAAGAGGCGGCTCTTCAATACCGTCTTCTTGGATACCGTCTCTGAATGCTGGGTTACAGGTGTGCACCGTGCACAGATGTCTGCATAGCACGTCCCTGCCAGCTAACATATACCAGTACAGTTTGAGATTGGCACGGGTTTTATTTGTTTCTCGGTATTTAGATAATTTTGCAGTCATAGTTATATCAACTCTTGGGCTTGACCAACTGTATGAATATCTACTGTTTGTATATTTCTGTTATAGTACTTTAGTTCTACTTATATTTTGCTCTCTGTGATTGTTCTCTAGTTTCTCTGTGATTTTATTTTTAGTGATACTTTTGTGGTACTAGAGATGAAACCAGGACTTTTCAATGAGTTCTAGCTCCAACCCTCTTTTTACTTCTTATTTTGAGGGAAGTCTACCCAGGTTGTCCTTGAACTCCCTAACTTAGGATCATCCTGCTTTAGCTTCCCGAGTAGCTGGGATTGAAGGCCCGTACCAGTAGGCCTGGCTTTTTCTGATTTTGGAATTGTTTCCCTTTTATGCTTTTAAATGAACATGAGAGACTGCAGTGTACAAAGCACTGACCTGAAGTTGGGAGGGTAGAGTACCTACCTGAGTGACCGAAGCTTTCTGCTCATTTGTTTCTTTGAACAAATCACTTGACTGTTCTAGCTTTGTTTTATATCAGTATAATAAATGGTTCTTATCTGAGATGATATCTGAGATACTTTCTATATTTCAAGTGATTGATTCTGTGGTTTTAATAGAAAAGAATATTATTGCTACGGGATTTTTATTAAAACCCACGTTATTAGTTTCCTGGCTCTTAATCAGTGTAAAAGTCAAGAGTAGTAGATTATGTACCCTGTGTAGACTGGATATCATAGGCATGCTTTATGCTGTGTGTAGAGATGCTGAGTGACTTCATCCAGGCACATTGCCCCCATTTGAGAATGTATTTAGAAGAAACATGCTCCTGGGAGCTGGTCAGTAGTCTCACTTAAAGAATCTGATCCCTGCTGTTGGAACACTTGAGGGAGAAAGAGTAAAATGTCCAAATTCTTTTCCACCAGATGAAATCACAGAAGCCAAATCAGGGACAGCTACTCCACAGAGATCGGGATCCATCAGCAACTACCGATCTTGCCAGAGGAGTGACTCCGATGCTGAGGCTCAAGGAAAACCCTCCGAAGTTTCTCTTACCTCATCTGTGACCTCGCTCGACTCTTCTCCTGTTGACTTAGCTCCAAGACCAGGAAGTCACACAATAGAATTTTTTGAGATGTGTGCAAATCTAATTAAAATTCTTGCCCAGTAAATCTAAGACTTTGCTTATTTCTTTGATGCAATAAGCATGCATAATAAATAATAGCCAAACAGTTCCACTTACCAAGTTATATCTATATAATTATAACTAAGGATTGGCCTTTGGAATGCAGTTTGCATAGGGATTGGAAAATGATTGATAATTAGAAGCCTATGTGCAGAAATGAACTGGGACCATTCTGTTGTCCCTTATTCAATAGATACATATATCATAATATACACAGAATGAATTGTAGGCTCAGGATCACTTGACTTTTGACCATTTTAATTTGGTATAGCAGGGCTGTGTAGGCCATAAATTTACCATAAAAGCCTTCACATATGCTGATGTGGTTTATATTTGCTACATGAATTATTTGCCTATAATCCCCATAGACCTTCTTAGGTGATTCTGTTTTCTGGACTCCTTAGCTTCTTAAATATTTACTATTTCCATTTCTGGTAACATTGTGAACTATTTCCGTACCCTTCTTAAAATGCTATTTTGTGTGGTAAGTCATATCAGATACAGACTCAATTTAAAAATTTTCTTTAGCTTGTAAGCCTCCAAACCCAAGTTCACTTCTGCAATTTCCCTCTCATGTTTTGTGTATGAAGTGCTGCTTTGGATCCACGAGTCGAGTGTCCATTCTGTACTGAATCATGTTTTTGTCACTGTCACAGATTCTTCTGGCTATCACGATAATAGTATTGAATGTCACCTGATTGTATTTTTAAAATTGATTTAGTGCATAGAAAGGACGTCTTTTATAAGCTTTGAATGCTTGGATTGGATTTTTAAGCCCTGATTTTATTCTGGATGTATTTTTAAAAAGAACAATTGAAAGAGTATAGTGCTCGCACGTATATCTGACTTAGTTCCAACAACCGCTCTTTGGCTGCATTTGCTTTTTAGGTCCATATATGTACAGAAACATAGATATGCATATATCTTTGGATGTATGTATGATTTTGTTCTGAACCATTGAGATGTTAAGATACACGTACCAGCCTGAAGCACTTAAAATGCATTTTGTGTGTCAAGTCATATCAGATACAGACTCAATTTAAAAATTTTCTTTAGCTTGTAAGCCTCCAAACCCAAGGAATTTATATATTCAGAGACTCCAAGCCCTAAGTTCACTTCTGCACTAGCCCCCTAAGCACTTTTAGCATCTCCTAAAAATAATGATATCGTCCTGTAAGGAACTCTTGAATCCATTATAAAATCAGTAATTTCCAGATAGTGCATGGTCTTCCATATTTATCTCTTACCTGCCTAGAATCCCATTTGAGTTATAGTCTGATTTCAGTTGTAGCTCTTTAATTAGGTTAATATTATTTTGAAAAAGTGTAGAAGAAAGCAATTCTTCAAAATGGTCAAGTTTATTTCAGGTTTTAATTTTTTTAAAAAATTAGCTGCTAAAGAAGTTTAATCTTCTTAGATCTTTGATTTATATGCCTCCCTGTTTAGTGATAGCATAGCATAATAGTTGTAAATGAAGGCTTAAAATTGCAGAAGACAAAGCTGATATTTGATGAGCTAATTATTCATTTCATATTGTCCATACTTGGCTTCTTTTACATTTAAGAAATTGAGTCTGAGGCTCTAGTTCAGTGGTAGTGCTTGCCTGGGGCACACGCAGTTTGTGGGTTTGGTCCCAGCAATGCAAAACTACATTTTTCTTTAAACATTAACCATCTTCCCTTTGCAGGACAGACTTTTTTCCACTGCATTCATGTAAAGTCTCCTCACTCCCCAAATCTGTTGAGCACTTATGTAACCAGATGGCAGTGAATTTGGAGGTCATGATAGCTTGCATAAAAGATGACTATAGTTTATGCACTGAATTCTGAACAAAAAATATGGTTCTTTTTGTTCAGCGCTTGATTTATTCAACTCCAATTTGAATGCTGTATAAAGTAATGGAGACTCCATTTAAATGAGTTCCAAACTGTATTTATAGCTGTGTGTGTCCTCTGTTTGGGGTTTACTGACGTCACTCATGCTGTCCGAATGCAGCATTGTGTTCCCGATGTGAAGGACGGAAGACTGCCTTTTTAAAGTTACAGATTTGTAAATAGGACTAAGGAATATCTCTATAAACTGTTGGGGGGTGAGGGGCACAAAAGGAGGAACCAATGAAATAGGACCTTCTAAAAATTGTTAATTTTGTAAACTTTGCTTCTTTTATAAGTTATTCTGTGATTCCTTTTAGTTACCGAGTTTTATTTTGAAGATATTTAAATATTGCACTTGTATAAATAGTATGATAAATGCAGACTATTGCAGTCAATTTTTTTTAAGCTAGGATATTTGAAATGACAACTTTCAGTTAAGTATGTCAAGCTAGCAACAGAATTTTCACAAGTGTAGTTTGCAAATTCTTATATTGAACATGTAAGGGGAGTTAATGCAAATGATTTTTAATCTTTTTTTATTATCTTTTCAGCAATTTATATTTTTTGTGATTTTATGCAACCATATTTTTACTTTGTCTTGACAACTGAAAGCTGTATAAGATTTTGCCAGAAAAGTACTGTATACATAGTTTTAAATATAACAGATTTTACTGGTATGTAAAAATTTTGCCATTAAAATTGATTTCTCATGAAAGGAACTTTTCTACCAAGTTGGGACATGTGGGAGCTTAATATATCTAATTTAAAATAATTTCACAGAAATAAACACCATTGCTTTTAATTTGATTATATTTTTTCTCAAGATGCTTTTGTAGTATTTTGGAGTTTTAGATAATTTTATATCAATTCTCTCCCTTCCTTACACCATCCTTTGGATCTTTAATATCATTCACAAATGAACTAACATGGCTGGGTGTGTAAGATCTGTGTTCCAAGAGGCGTCTTGGGAATGAAGGAAAAACATGTCTAAATCTTTCTTCTTCTTTTCTCCTTCCCCTCTCCCTGTTCATTGTGGGCTCCGACAAGATGAATGAAATCCACCCACAGCCTAGCTGTAAGTTGGTTGTAGGGTGGAGTCAATCTTTGTGCTTTATGTATGATTGCCCAGAGTACCTTGATTTAGAAAGATGGCATAATAAAGAAAAACATTCATTTTTCATTTGGTACGTCTTTCTTGTTTAATCTAGGTGTGATAGGTGGAGGTTCACTGGTTTGTGCACAGCCGAGTATCTGGGCTCTTTCATGTACTGAAATAAAATAGTGCTTGTATATAGTTTAGTACTCAAAACACTGCTTTTTGTCTCTTGTAATTTTGTTTAGAAATCAGCCATCTAAACAAAATAGTTAGATGCAAGCAGAAAAGCTGGAGCAGCTGTCACACCCTGGTCACAAACCCTGGGCAGCATTCCGTCACTGCTCGAATATAGTTGCTATTAAATCTAGAACCCATAGCACGCTTGGGGTTTTTGCTGGACTGCTGACTTTCTAAATACTCAAGACAGCAAAGCCACATCGAAGAGTCTTAGGAACAGTAAAGTAGTTTTGGAGAACTCATTTCTCTAGGCTTTCTCTACAGATTTGCACAAGAAACTGTCCTGTGGAACAACATCTATTAAGCTGTCTTATTTACTATGAACAAATAAAGTTCTGCTGTGAATGCCAATAAATAGCAACAAATATTGAGAGGATGTTTAGTGACTTGGAGGACGTTGCCAAGCTGTTATGGGAGTAGAGGACATCAAAGTTGAGCCACCCTGAGAGACAGAGAAGGCACAGAGTCTCAAGTACTATTTGTTCACTCATATGGCCATTGTGAAACCTTCATGACAAACATGACCAAGGCTCCAAGATACAAATCCCGTTCCATCCATCTTGTTAGGGATGGATGGAGACATACACATATGCACTAAAGTACAAAAAGGTAAGTATGGACTTGGTGGGTGTTTAGTGTTTCAGGGTATTCAGTGTTGCAATGAATGTGACCATGTAACTTCCATCCAAGAAGAATACTGTCCCCACCACTGTGCCTATTGTGATTAATGAGAGTGACGATACAGACCAATTCTGCCACATTCTGGGAAGAACACCAGGGTTAGGAAACACTAAAGCCCATCTTAGAGGTTGGCTACCAGCCATGCTCTGGTTATTTTGAGAATACTGGCTTACTTTACAACTACTGAAAGTGTTAATGAATGTAGTCAAATTATAAATAAAAATTGCATCTGAGATCACTATCTCCAAGTCTAGACTACTGGGAAGCTGTCAAGATCATTATAATTTCATCATTGGTGCAGACAGTGTCAGCTGTTTTTCTTGAAACAAGAGTTTCTTTTCTAAGAAAAATGGTGTGTGTGCGGTTTGCATGCCATAGCACAGATATGGAGGCCAGACAACCCTCTTTCCACTCAATGCTCTAGGGATGGAACTTGTCATCATGTTCAGCAGCAAGCATCCTTACCCGCTGAGTCATCTCACAAACCCCTTGCTTTGCTCATTTCAGGAAAAGGTCAAATACCCAAGTGTGAATAATCAGTTTGTCTGGTTCAAAAAAGAAGTTGTGTTCCACAAGAAAGGAGAACTTCAACTTCTATTTGTCTTGAAGAACTGATTTTATTCTTAGTGGTGTGTATCTGGTTGTGTGCAGGCACCTGCAGAGGCCAGAACACAGTGTTGGGATCTCCTAGGGTGAGCCATCACATGGTGGTGTTGGGAACTGAACTTGGGTCTTCTGCAAAGCAGGAGCCAGTGTTCTTAACTGCTGGACTGTCTTGTCCAGCCTACTCTTTGGTAGCAGCAAAGTACTTGGTATAGAAAAATAGAGGCCATCATTCGGAAAGGTCCTTGAGGAAGCCGGGATAATTGGCTTATTAAAGTGAGCCTGAAAGTTGAAGTCTCGCCAGGTACCACAGGCATCATCACAGAAGAAAACTATACCCCAGAGTTACACTGTAGGGGTGTGATAGAGGAGTATGTCACTGCCATTGCAGCTTGGCGTCGCCTTAAACCAGTGCAGCGTGTCCACCACCATTTCCATCACCATGGCACTTTAACAATCAGCCCCAATGTTCCCGTTTGGGAAAAATGGCAGCATGTAAGAGTGTTGGCGATGGAAGAGTCTGAATCCATACAGGCTATGAAACACTGGCCTGCGTGTGTGAAGTTTTTGTTTTTCCTTTCTTTGAGACAGGGTTTCTCTGTATTACAGCCTTGGCTGTCCTGGAACTCATTTTGTAGACCAGGCTGGCCTCGAACTCACAGAGATCCACCTGTCTCTACTTCCCAGAGTACTGAGATTAAAGGTATGTGCCACCATGGCCCAGCTGTTTATTTTTTTAATATATATTATATATTTTAAAGATTTTATTCATTTATATATACAGTATTCTGCCTGTAGGCCAGAAGAGGGCACCAGATCTCATTATGGAGTGTTTTGCCTGCATATTAGTATGGAGGCCCGAGGCGGGGACAGATCCCCTTAGCTGGAGTTATGGTGTGCTGTTTGGTGTTGAGTGTTGAGAACTGAGCCCTCTGCAGGAGCAGCAAAGCCTTTTCAGCCTTGCACCAGTGCTTTTGGTGCCAGTGGTGGGGGTAGGATTTTTCTTCCAGGGTATGTTTGATATTTCTGAGGGAAACAATTTGTTGGTCCTATTCGTGACTGGGGCATGGGAGTGTTACTTAATGGCATCTCAGCACCCTAAAATGTTTCTCCCAACAATTAACTAACCGGTAAGAAATGCTAAGTGCTGAGGTTGAAAAGGTGTAGTTTCCAAAAACGGGTGTTCCTTTGCGTAGCACAGCTCTGTGGATAAAAACTTATCTTCAGTATACACTAGGTTAACATTTGCCTGTAATTTACTTGTAAGAATTGACAGTGCTATTTGCAGGCTGTGTTGCAGATTCTAACTGGAAGTCTGCAGTTTAGCCTTGGCCCTCCCTCATCAGCTTGCGTCTTAGTTTTCAATTGCTGGGATAAAGCATCATGACCAAAGTCTACTTGGGGAGGAAAGGGTTTATTTCAGTTTACAGTTCCACATCATAGCAGGAAGTCGGGGGCAGGAACTCAGGCAGGGCAGGAACTTGGAGGTAGGAAGGAATTGATACCCTGGTGGAAGGCTGCTTATTGGTTTGCTCCTCCTGACTTGCTCAGTTTGCTTCCTAATACCGACCAGGAACCACCTGCCCAGGGGATGGTACCATTTATTAAGGGTTGGGCCCTCCCACACCAATCATTAAGACAATACCCCCACAGATTTACCTAGAGGCCAGTCTTACGGAGGCATTTTCTTAATAAAGATTCCCTCTTCCCAGCCATGTTTAGGTTTGTGTCAAGTTGACAAAAATAAACCAGCACAGGTCCCTTGAACTTGTTTCCAGCTCAGTTTTTTCCTTTTTTTTTTTTTTTTTCTGTGTCTCACTGGCCTTACTAGCCAGCTAGGCCTGGCTAGCCTTGGCTGAGCCCCTCACCTGATGATGTCTGTGTGTATTGCAAATGACTACTGCCCGAGCCTCCTGCCCCAAGTCAGCCACTCGCGGCTGCTGCTAGAGGGCGCGCTGGTCTTGTGGCCCTACTACAAATCCCATAGTACCTTGGGCGCCGCAGTGACTTCAGGGATCAGTGGGTTCGTAGACGGTGTTGGCGGATAAGAAAGCCCTCTTTTTTTCTATCCGCTTTTCTGGGTTGTTCGAACGTCCCCGGACGACTTCATGCGTATTTAATAGAGAATTAAAACGCACAGGCAGGCAAGGCCGGTTGTGGGCCGGCGGGATCATTTCCGCTTCCGGTGCCAAAGGGCACGTGGAATGTAAACACGGGACCACGGAGTGGCTTTCAGGTAACTGGCTGCGAGTAGGCGGTAGAAGGCAGAGGAGAGGGAAGCAAGGCGAGAGGGTGCTGCGTGCGGGAGATGGGGGCGAGCGCGGCCCGGTGAGGTCCACGGAGCCCCCAGGTTTGCTGTTGTCCCGGGCGCGGGGCGCGGTGGCGGGGCTCGGTGTGCCGGCCAGGCGGCCTTAGGAGCTGCGGCTGCGGGCTCGTTATTATTGTCGGCCTAGGAAGGGGAAATGTATTCTCCTTTGGTAGCATTTTGAGATAAACCGTGTCTCTTAATTCTTCGCCTCCGAATACGTCTCCTCTGCTCGGTGGGATACTTTACGTCCAGCCAGTGTTTTTCCATCCTGGGCGCAGCATCCTCTCACGTAGTCGGTGCAAGATTTTTATTCTGTTGCAAGCACCTGGCAGCTTGTGGCTGGGTCAAGTGTCAAGTCTAGCGATCGCTGTGGGGATCATTGTACATCAATTTAGAACGCAGGTGTCATTGTTTAGAATTTTGATCCTACTCATCAGTTCTGTAGAAAATGTTGGCTCTAACACCAGACATGAATCATGAATTAACGCGAAACCTGTACAATTGTGATCTACTCACTTGGTTTCTTAATCCTGGTGAAAAAAAAGTGTTTAGGATCTTGGCGCCTTTCCCATCCAAGTCCAGATCTACTAAAGCCCCTCCTGTTAGGGGTTTTTAGTGATAAGCTAATTGAAAATACAACCTTAGAGGTACCAGAAACTTGTAGTTTAAGATGAAAACAGTTTAGTTGAGATGTAACTGGCATGTTATTACAATACCCCGCATATAAATTGCGTGACTCAGTAGCCTTTATTGACACACACACACACACACACACACACACACACACACACACACACACACGAGGGCCTCTTATTTTTGTCCTCCTCATCCTATCCCCAGCTTCTACTAACAGATGTGAATGTGATTTAGAATGAATTTGCCTTCATTAAACACACCAGGTTTCGGTTAATGTTCATATAGTTATTACACTGCCTGGCGCCCCAAATTGGTATTTGGTAAAGTAAGGTCCATTTGGGAACTTGAAACCAAAAAACGTGATCATCTTTCTCATTACTTTTAGGGATAGTCATAAATACGAGAGAGCAACCACCACCACCACCTCCTCCTCTACTTACATTTTAGTATCTTTTGAAGTCACCCCAAGCATCCATTTCCCCAGGCTGTCTTCACTCTGTGCCTTTGGATTTGTGACCCATAGTAACCATACTTTCATTTTTAGCCATTTCCTGGTCTTCCCCTGGGATATGTAAAGTAATTTTTCAGACAGAGGAAATACATTTCCCCATGTTATGATGAAGCCAAGGAGGAAGTTCCCATTGTCCTAATTCCCTAGTGCAGGTTATACTCCACAGTGTACCCAGGATTTCCCAAAATTCACTGCTCTGTGGAAAGCACGTGGTTTACCTGCATCAGCCCATGAGCTTGGTGATTGCAGTGACCGGATGCGTTTGCTCTTGTGTAGGAACAGGCCTGTGACCCACAATTTTGTCAGTTCTGATAGTAACTTGGGATTTTGTGTGGGAATGACTTTTATCCACCCTCACTTTTTTCTCCTCTTGTCTTTACTTATATTCCACTTCAGTCACGTGCATCAGTAACGAATCCCTTTATATTGCTAGAAATTTACCGTTGCCTGCCTTCTTTCCTCCCTCTCTTAATGCCAGTTGTTTGATAATTTCCAAAGCCCTCTTAGTTTATTGATTTTTGCTTGCTCCTTAAGGTTACAGATTCCTCTAAGAGTGGATAGAATCTTAGCCACTCCTGAATATACACAGCATATAAGCTACATGTCATATAAGATATACAGTTATTTATTTATCTTGGTTTTTCAAGACAGGATTTTTTTTTATGTAACAGCCTTGCTGTCCTGTGTAGTGATATTTTGTTTTGTTTGTTAATAAATAAAGCTTGCTTGAAGATCAGAGTGCAGAGCTAAGCCACTAGACTCCAAGGAGTGGTGGCACACACCTTTAATCCCAAGACTCAAGGCCACCCTGAGCTATGCAAGATTGAAATAGAACTCACACAAAGGTGATCCCAGCCCTTGGGATCCCATGCCTTTAATCTCAGCATTAGGGAGGTGGAGACTGGAGTGATAGGGCTGGGCAGAGAGAGATATAGAAGGAGGAGGTGATAAGAGCTTAGTGGAGTCTGAGGTTTGGTGGAGACACAGTGCAGTCTAGTTTGAGGATTGCCCCTTGAGTCTCAGCATTGGTAGACATAAAAGGTCTCTCTAATGTGATGTAGGAGGGTTCTTCTGTATTTCTGTGCTTTCATTGGTTAAATAGACTGCCTGGCCTGTAGGATAGGTCAGCCCTTAGGTGGGTGGGGTAGACAGAACGGAAGGCTGGCGAGAAGGGAAGATGCGAGACGCCACGACGCTCTGGCCCGAGATGGACACTGGTTGGAATCATGCCCGTAAGCCACAATCAAATGGTGATACATATTATCAGAAAATGGGTTAGTTTAAGATATGAGAGTTAGCCAAGAAGAGGCTAGTGATAATGAGCCAGGCAGTATTTAAATGAATACAGTTTGTGTGTGATTATTCAGCGTATAAGCCAGGGTCAAAAGCAGGCCAGTGGCTGGGAGCTGGGCGGCGGCGGGCGGGACACAGCCTGCACCTATTACTACACTAGTGGCTTATTGCTCTGCTTCTCTGATCTTCAGCTTTAGCCCCTATATCTGTCTCTGGGTTTTGATTAATTAAGATCGACTAGAATTTGTGCTATAGTCCTGAAAGTCACTCTGTAGACCAGACTGCCCTTGAACTCACAGAGATCCACTTGCTAATGCCCCCCGAGTGCTGGGTTTAAAGACATGTGATACCACTACTGGCTTGGATTCTTCTGTATCTTAAAGTCCATCTGTGTAGCTAGGGAATTACTGGATTTATTAATCCTGTCAGTAAGTATTGTTGAAGTTACATCTTTATTCTGTCAGCTACCCTTTCTTTTCCTTAGCATTTGAATATCATGATAGATTTACAAAGCCATTAATATTTTTTCTTTTTTACTTATCCAACACTTTTGTTGAGTCATTACCTGTTTATATCTTTAAAAACTATTCTATAGCCAAGTGTAGTGGAACAGGTTTGTAGTTTTAGCACATGGGAGGCTGAGATAGGAGGATCATGAATCCAGTCTGAGCTAGAATTTTTAGTTCTAGGACAGCTATATTCAGATTCCTGTTTCTGAAACAAAACAAAAAGCACTAAAAGCCTAGACAACTTTTATTAGGGAAAATTTCAGTATCCAGGAAAGGAGGGGAATGAGCTGTGCACCTTCTGTGCTTATTTCTACACTTCATCAGTTACCAGTGCAGAGTGATCTTATTTTGCCCACTCCTTGGCATTTCTCACTGTTGATGACTTTGAAATAATTTCTAGGTACCATTCAGTTTTATAACAAATACTTTGCTTGTAGTTCTTAAAGGAAAGGGTTTTTTTGAAATTCAATCATAATTAAGACAACTGAAAAATAGGGGTGACTTATATTGCCAATTTTTGAGTCAGCGTTGTGTTTTATTCTTTCATCATGTCCTTTCAGTGTTGCTTTGTTTAAATCGGGAGTGAAAGAAAATATACACACTAGGTTCAGTTTTCTCTCTTCAGCTCTTAACCTAAGGGTTGCCGTCCTTCTTCTCCCTTTCCCAGCCCTTTCCCTGTTATTCATTTCTTGAACAGTTCTGTTTATTTCAGGTTCTGCTTGCCACTGCCACATGTGATGTGTTACTAACCTGCTCTGTCTGTCGTGGGTTTTGTATAAATTGGCAGAGGTCTGTTGGGATCCAGGGTTAGTCTGCAAGAGCACACCACATCCATTAGGAGATGAGGTTAACAGTAGTGCCCAGGTGTCGTGTTTGAAGTCTTAACAGTTCTTGCTGGTTATTCCCTTGATCCATGAGGAGGTGCTAGCAAGGCTGTAGTCTCCTTCTGTCAGTCAGTCTGTCTCATTAGAGTTGTTAGAGTACCTTTGCAGCATTTTAAAGCGGTTTCTGAAATTTTCCAGAATGGCTTCCTTTGGGTGGAAGAGGAAGATTGGTGAGAAGGTATCCAAGGCCACGTCGCAGCAGTTTGAAGCTGAAGCTGCCGATGAGAAGGATGCACCTGAGAACGAGGATGGGAGCTGGGTTCATGCCAGCAAACGGAGGAAGGAAACCCTCCAGGAAGGCTGCAGACTGAAGAGCAAGCAGCTGAAGGACGAAGGCGCTAATCTGGCTGAAAAGAAAAGGTGTGCTTTTGGATGATGATGATGGTGTTGATTGATGAGTGATGGAGGCTAGTTTTCTTTTTCTAGTTTAATGGAATAAAGAACTATTGTTTTAGATAGCGTTTCTGTTGCTGTGATGAAACACCCTGACCAAAAGCAACTTGAGAAGAAAGGGGTTTATTTCTTCTTTCTCTTCTAGGTAACAGTCTGTCATTGAGGAAAGTCAGAGCAGGAACTCCAGGCAGGGATGCCAGGCAGGAACCTGGTAGCAGGAGCTGATGGTGATGCATGTGTTTAATCCCAGCACTTGGGAGGCAGAGGCAGGTGGA
>JAQHUG010000005.1:17025494-17038827 GCA_028555095.1 Dicrostonyx torquatus
TCATTGGCTGGCCACTCCCATAATTTCTGTACCACCTTTGTTCCAGCATATCATGTAGACAGGGCAAGTTGTAGGTCAGAGGTTATATGGCTGTGTCAAGGTCCCAATCATTTCACTGGCAGTCTTGCCTGGTTATAGGAGATGACTGGTTCAGGCTCTGTATCCCCCATTACTAGGTGTTTTAGCTAGGGTCACCCTCATGGAATCCTGGGAGTTTCCATTGCACTAGGTGTCTATCTCACCACAGAGATGTTCCTGATTCCATTTGACAAGACTACTCTTAGATTTATTTTGCAATTTGAGTTTTTTCCTTATAGTACTAATGATTCTTCATAATAGAAGACCGAGTTACTTTCTGTTCATCCCCAAGGTAGTTTTGTGCCTTTAAGGCAAGCTACTTAATATAATGGTTAAGTGTATAGATTTGAAGTCCTTTTAACTCCATTCAGATCTACTCTAATTATCATCTCTTTCTGTGTAAATTTTGGGCAGGTCATTAACTTCTCTGCCAGTTTCTGGTTTCCTCATATATAAACGATGATACATGTCTTAAAGATTATTGAAAGATTACAGAGCAAGTCCATGTAAAGAGAATGTAGCATGTTATGTCACCCCTAAGTAAATGTGTGGTAGAATCTCTGTATTAGGATTTTACGTTACTGGTTTATATCATGTACTGCTAAGCTTTCTAGAAGTTAGTTTCTCCAGATACTTACTTGTAGACTTATTTCTAACTAGGATTTGCCTTCTTAAGCTCCCAACATTTTATAATTGGTATATAGTTTCAGCCACTAGATGGTGATACTTGCATAGCTAAGTGGCTAATTTTTCTTTGTTCTTGTGGTACAGGCATATATGTGTGTGTGAAGGCCAAGAGTAATTAGAATTTACCATGAGCATCATCTAGGGAAGTATAGTGACTAAAGTGACTTTGAGTGTTTTCACCATGTGATTCCACGCATCAGTGTATTTAAAGTCAGTGATTTTGCTTCACATCTCTAGAAGAAGAATGGATGTAGTCAGTGTGGTGTGCTTATTTTCCTACTTTCATGTTCTTCAAATATATTGTATCTGTAGAGAATTGTCTTTACTCTGTTGTAAGAAATACCAAATTCTCATGAGAGATCCACCCTTTCACTTATGCACTGGGATTCATCCCTTCTTGCCTTTGCAGAACATTTCCCTAAATATCTCCCAGTGTCTTTGTGTCATATGTTCCTCCCTCCTATGCTTTCTCTAACTTACTGGCACGCTTTAGAACAAGGCATATTTGATTCCACACGTTCTCAAAATTCTTGGATCACTTTTGCTACAAACTCATTTTCCTGATGTAATATCCTTTTTGACCATTCAGCAGATTCTGTTCCCATTAATCTACTGAAACAGTCATACATTCAACTGTCATACACACTGAGCAGATTTTATATATATACATATACATGTATGCATGTAACAACAAATAATGAAAAAAGAGCATGAACAAGAAGGCCTATGAAGAGAGCAAGGAGGGGTATATGAGAGGTTTGGAGGGCATATAAGGAAAGGAGAAATGATGTAGTTATATTATAATCTCAAGAATAAAAGAAAAAAAGGTTATCAGTGTTCCTAAACTCATGGTGGCCTCAGATTCTCTGTGTAGTGAGGCTGGCTGTCACGTCTTGAGTCCTGGGATTATAGGCATGTGCCATGATACTTGGTTATTTTTTTGTTTCCTTAAATTTATGTAGTTTCCTTCATTTAGTGTTTGAATGCTGACAGAATCAAATATATGTGTCCATGTTGTCCTCCCATTGGAACCCCAGCTGTTGAAGTGTCTTTGTATCTACTTGGATGTGTAAAATGTATCAGACTTAACAAAGCAGAATATCTGAGTTTTTACCCAAACATCTGCTGCTTTCTCATGTAGGTGAAAGGCACTTCCATTTCCCCTAGTTGCCTATTGTGAGTCAGCTCTGCTGGCTTACTCACCCTTGTAGAGCTATTCTGTCCCACTTGCCTGACAGCTCTCTGTTCCTGTAGCCATGCTTTCCTGGTGCAATTATAGACTAGTGAGCCGCTCACTAGTCTATAATGTAATATTGATAGAAAGGCCATCACCCCTTGACACTAACCAGGTGAGATTGACTTGGTGAAGTTCTAGAGAGAGTGGTGGGGCTTAAGGCTGTATGGAACAGGCTTTGATTTGTGGGAGAACAGCATATGAGAAAGAGCCTGTAGATTACCTCCCTCACCCCAATACATGGACTGCTTCCAAGGCACAGTGATTTCATAGGTGTCTTTGAAGAAGTTTCTCAAAATAGTGGTCAGTTTATTTGTAGAGCTGTTGGCATCTTCTTATAGACCTTGTATTTGTTCTCCTTCTTTCCTGTTGCCCTGGCCCCATCTTGCTTACTTGAGATCCCAGTTAGGTTAGCCAGCAAGCTTTGACCTCGGGCTTCATTCTAGGTTCCTTTCTTTCCTTCATTCCTCATGCTGAGCCCAAGCTGAGTTTTCTGTACCACATATGCTCGCTTACTCACTTTCAGGTTTCTCTTCAGTTATTTTGGTCCATTTGGGAGTTACCTTGTCATTGAATTTCTTAATAAACCTGCATTGGTCTCCGGATATCCTGATACGTTTTTATATCCTAATAATTTATTCTTCTCCCTTGATCTTGACATCCTTAGAAGTGTAAATTATGTCAGTGTTGTAAATTATGTCAGCCTATGAATTCTCCATCACACCTACATTAAATCAACCCTTCCAACCATAGCCTGTTAGGTTTTTCTGTGATCATGGCTTAACCTACTTATCTAATATTGCTTTTCTTTTCCTTATACTGTAACCATACTGGTTTGACTTTTGTGTCCTCTTAACATGGAGTGCTTATTCCTGCCTTGGGTTCTTGCCTTTGCTGGAATGGAGTTTTCAGATTGTTGTCCTCTCTTGTCATTTCCGGTCTCAGCTCATATGTATTCCTAAGAAGAATCTCCTGTTCCCCCATTGTCTCGTTGTGGGAAGACTCTTGGTTATTACTTGTCACATCCTTCTGCTTTAAATCATTTTAAAATCATATATACATTTGGACCTTGTCTTTTTCTCCATGTCCCCTTCTTCCCGTATAGTATTTAGAATGTTCTAGAGGAATAGTAGAGACCTTCATATCTTGTAGAATGCAGCATTCTCAGTATCTAGAATGCTACCTCGCCCAGAGGAAATGACCTATAAATATTTATAAAATATGCCATTAACTAAGTAGCTCATTAGATTTGAGCGGTAGTAAATTAGAAATGTAATTGGGAGCAAAGGAACTGAGCACTGTGACATTTCCATCTGGTGAGTGAGCATGCTAGCTAACTGAGTTGGCTTGGTCACCAGCTGTTCTTTGCTTCGTTGTGGGGCATTATCTCACCCTGCCCCGTGTAATCCCTGAGCTGTTCTCTTTGCTTCCTTCCTTGTGCTAAATTAGTTCCATGCTCTTAAGGCTGCCTTTAAACTGGCTGAATCAGACTTCAGTCATTTATTAACCACAGTGACTTTAAACCAAGTTTTTATCTTTTAATGTTTCCTATCCAATAGCTGCAACAGGGATGTGTCTTTTTGGTTTGTTCCAGACTGGTTGAATTCAGAGATAGGCTACAGGGGTTGAGAGAGACCATTGATGGACTTAATTAGGTGCCAATTTTCTAATGCTTCCCAGGTGGAGGAACTAAGTGGTGCCACCATTTACCTGTAGGGCAGAGTGGGAGAAGAGAGTAGGAGGGAGCCCAGCGATTCAGGAGTGAATTACTTTTCATTGCTGGGAGCCAGCTCATTTGCTCTGTAAATATTTGTGTACTTAGACAAGAAAAGCCTTATCTGGAAGCATTGATTGTATTTTCAAAATAAAAGTGCTGGGTGAGGAGAAGACATGCTTTTGTTTTTGTTTTGTCATTTGTATTCCATACGGATCTGTGGGAGGTGTATTTGCATGTGTACATGTCTCTGTGTGTATGCATGCATGCATATCTGCCTAATGCAGTAGGAGCTGTGGTTAGTGTTCTCTCTGTGTATGCATGCATGCATATCTGCCTAATGCAGTAGAAGGAGTTGTGGTTAGTGTTCTCTCTGTGTACGCATGCATGCATATCTGCCTAATGCAGTAGAAAGAGTTGTGGTTAGTGTTCTGTGTACGCATGCATGCATATCTGCCTAATGCAAAGAGTAAGTAGGAGTTGTGGTTAGTGTTCTCTTGAATTTCTTAGTTTATCTTGCTCTTTGTATATGGACACCTTTCTTGGGTGGTGATAGGATAAACCATCTTTCTTCTCAGCAGTAGGGTCAGTGACATTTTTGGGCAGGACAACCCTCAGTAGTACAGGATTGCTGTTTTCCTTATAGGCTCTGAACCTCCCTGGCTCTTTGTGGCTCTTGCCACTAATTCCTTAAACTCATAGTGACAGTTAAAAATACCTCTATGAATTTCCATAAATGACATTGTGCTATGTTGTAATAACTGCCTCTAGTTTATTCGGGCAGAGTGTAGAATTTGAAGTAAAAAGAACATTTGGCTAACATGACAAACTTTCATCAGTAGCCAAGCCAGGCAGAGATTGGAGAGCAAACCATTGCTTGTTTTTTTTTTTTTTAAATATTTATTTATTTATTATGTATACAATATTCTGTCTGTGTGTATGTCTGCAGGCCAGAAGAGGGCACCAGACCTCATTACAGATGGCTGTGAGCCACCATGTGGTTGCTGGGAAGAGGGCACCAGACCTCATTACAGATGGTTGTGAGCCACCATGTGGTTGCCGGGAATTGAACTCAGGACCTTTGGAAGAACAGGAAATGCTCTTAACCACTGAGCCATCTCTCCAGCCCCCATTGCTTGTTTTTGAAAGTAAAATGTTTTATTCTGACAGAGCCATGGTCATATTTGCTCATGTCGTGTCTGTGGCTGATTTTATGGCACAATGGTAGACCTGAGTAGTTGTGACAGAAACTTTAGTCTACAAGTCTACAAAGCCCACAAAGTCTACAGTATTTGCTAGCTAGGGCTGTCGCCATGTCATCCCTGCTCTAGAGAACAGAGCCCTCCACAGAGCTTAAAGGCTGGAAAGATGCTTGGAACCTTGGACATCCAGGAGCTAAGGCCTCTCTCATACCTAGGACTCACTGCCCTCCTGCCTTCCTCTTTCTCTTTCTCCTCTTCGCCCTTCTGTCTTCTCTCTTCTTATCCCTAATCACAGTTCTCTAGTCATGGGATTCCTTATCTATTACTGAAATAATGAGATGGAATAAAGTAAAAATTAAAATTACTTATTTTATTTCAGGGAAGAACTTGTTTTAACACCCCCCTCCATCATTTCCTGTCCTTTGTTAGCATGTATTCCATGCTTCTCTCCCCTTTAGAAGTCTCATGGGGCAGGTAGGAACATTGGGGTAGATGGAGACTGTGATATTAGTATCTTCTAAGTGCGCAGAAATTTTTTGTGACTTAAAAGAATAGTTAAAAAAAATGTAGCAAAACACCTACTCAGGCCAGATGTGGTGGTACAGTCAGGAGGAAAAGGCAGGCAGACTTCAGAGTTCAAGGCCAGCTAGGTGTACAAAAGCATGTTCCAAGCCAGCCAGGGTTACAGAGTGATGTCCTGACTCAAAACAAACCAAAAATCAAACCTACTCTGATTTACAAATTAATAAAAAAGTATACAGTGAACGCAGAGAGATCTGGTGCTTAATAAAAGGAATCCCACACTAGCTCAGAACTAAGAAATATACAGATATTTATTAATAGCTAAAACTTACAAATCAGGATTCTATGCATGAACGATGGATAAAGATGAGATCCAAACAAACTGAACCAGCAAAGCCGGGGTCCAGGGGGAAAGGCAGAGAGGAAGAGGGTGGGATCCAGGTGGTCTATGAGGCCACGCCCCAGTAGGCGGGTAGTTGTTAGCTATATACTTTCCCGCAGCAATACAGAAGGACTAGAGAAATTGGGAGACATTGTTGAGGTAGTTGTAGAAGGCACTGTGGGTTTATAAAAGCCACCTTACTAGCCCTGGCAGGTTTCATCAGTGTAGCTTGGGACTGGTCTTGTAGTTTCTCTCAGCCTTTGCTCTGTAAAAGAAGATTAAGTCATGCCATTTTATAGGACTCTGAGTAGTAAAGTCAGTTGTATGTTAAATAATTGTATTATCTCAATCCCTTTCCAGAAAGTCATAAAACATGATATACATTAAAAAGGAAAAAAAGAAAAACAAACTATAATATACTTTAAAAATGACTTATTATGGAGTCAGTCAAGTAGTATTCATGGCTGGCGAATTGAACCACAGGAAGAGCAGAGTATTTTACTTACTAGAGACTTATTTTAAAAAAATATTTATTTATTTATTTATTATGTATACAATATTCTGTCAGAGGGCACCAGACCTCATTACAGATGGTTGTGAGCCACCATGTGGTTGCCGGGAATTGAACTCAGGACCTTTGGAAGAGCAGGCAATGCTCTTAACCACTGAGCCATCTCTCCAGCCCCTAGAGACTTCTTTATATATTGATAGATAAAGAGGGGAAAGACAGTTCTGACGTGTTCACTAGGAGCTCTGTGCAAACAAAGACATAATATGTGGCTGGTTTCAGGGTAAAACTCCAGCTGAGTAGAGCAGAGATGTGGTAGGCAGTATAGACAAAAGATTGGGCAGAATGGAAGTACTAAAGGGACGATATTTGCTACCAGTGTATCTTAGAACATTTATGCTGTAGTATTTGTAAGCAAAGGAAAGCTCGTTGTGAATTCCAGAGAAGGAACAGAACTTTGCAGATTACAGCTCCTCATGTTGTCAGGAGTTATACACTAACATTGCTTGGAAAGGCCTGGCTTTACTCAGTATACCTAAAGAAGCACAAACACTTAATATTCGTATGATGCTTTTTGGATAAGTCATGAAAACTTAGTGCATAATGGTACCTACAGAGTATTTGGTACTGTGTATACCATTTGATACCATAGATACGTGTATGACCTCAAACAGATATGTATAACCAGAAATTGGTGCTGTTTCTGGCTTTTGACTGGCTCATGCTTTTTTACTCTGTTTTCCATTTCATACAATCAGATTTCTAATGTTCTGCCAAAATGCACTGTACATTGTTACTTATGGATTTTGTATTGCAAGTTTCTGGATGTAATTTACTCATCTTTTACTTAGGATTTTCATATTCATTTGATAGACGTGATAGTCTTCAGTAATCTTCAGGACAGATTCTCTCTTCTAACAAAAATGAACCTTACATTAATTGTTAAATTCTCCAAATAAGCTGAAGTGATGATAGGACACTGAGCCCCATCACTAACCCAGGTTAAAATTTTAATTGTGAAATTTAACACTTGAGATTAGGTAGAGGCATCAGGTTTTGGCCTGTTCTATGTCATCCCATGCTATATCATAAAGACTCTAGGCTACTCCTGTATCTACCTTTCTCCTCCAGGAATGATGATCCCTGGTAAGGGAGCTGAGGACCAATGCCACTGCATGAATAGATTTTTTTAAAAATTTAAATAACATTCTTTTCATTTATTTTACATTCCAGCCACAGTCTCCTCTCCCTCCTAGCCTCTCAGTGTCATCTCCCCGCTTCCCATGTACCCTCTTTTCTCTACTCCTCCTCCTCCACTCAGAAAGGGGCATGTCTCTCATGTACTTGAACAGAGCATGCTGCAGCAAGTTGAGGCAGCTCCTCCCCTGTATCAAGGCTGGGCAGTGTCATCCAGCAATCTGTTCTTATTGCCAGGAGCCTTACAAAGAGACCAAGATACACAACTGCCACACACATGCAGAGGGCCTGGGTCAGTCTCATGGAGATTCCATTTGTTCAGAGTCCAAGAGTTCCCATGAGCATAGGTCAGCTGTCTCTGTGGGTTCCCCCATCATGAGCTCCCTGGCTTCTCCTCTCTTTCTTCAGCAAGACTTCCAGAGCTCAGCACAGGGCTTATCTGTGGATCTCTACATCTGCTTCCATCAGTTACTGGATAGAGTATCTCTGATGACAATTAGGGCAGTCACCAGTCTGATTACAGTAGATGGACCAGTTAAGGCATCGTCTCCACTATTGCTAGGAGTCTTAGCTGGAGTTATCCCTGTGGAGTCCCCAGAGGTTTTCCTGGTTCCACGTTTCTTCCTAACCCCAAAATGCCACTCCCCCCATGAAGACATCTCTTTCCTTACTCTCCATCCTGTCTCCAATCTGCCTCCTGAACCCAACCCCCCCAACCCACTTCCTCAAGTTTCCATCCCTTCATCTGCCTGCTCTTACTCCAGCTCACCCTGGAGATTGCTTCTATTTCTCCTTCCAAGAGATATTCAGTACATAGAACAGACACAGAAACAAATTCAGATTTTCAAATTATTCTATAAAGAGAAATTTCCATAGTGCTATAAGCAGCATTTACCAGAATAATTTTGATAACCATTCAACCATCCAGTTTGTTTATTATTGTACATGTGCATAGTGGGCACACGCCATTGTTCACGTGGAGGTCAGAGGGCAGCTTGTGGGACTTGGTTCTTTCTTTTCCCCATGAAGGTTTTGGAGATCAAATTCAGGTCATTAGGCTTGGGGAAAGTACCTTTATTGCAGAGCCTGCTGCCATGTTCCTAGAATAAATTTGTTAAGGGGCTTTTTTTAAGGAGAAATGGATTGGATTTATTCTGGGGAGGGAATGAATTCCATTTATGTTTTGCCCTTTGCATACTTTGTGGTCTTATCATTAAAAGAAGACTAGACATATAGTTTATTTTCATCTTTTATTTGGTTAAAATTATTCTGTGATATTGGTACTAATTTCTGCTGACTTGGTTTTCCTGACATTTATGTGGGAAGTGAATGCAGGCAGTAAATATATTTAATTGTGCCTTTATCAGAAGTCACACTTGGAAGATTAAAACTGACTTCTCACATGTTTCAGAAAAGCCATCTCTTGTTTGAATATAAAAACTAATAGAACTGTGTGGTTATGGTTAGTGCGGTAAAGCTCAAGAAGTTTCCTGCACTAGGTAGAAACTGTGCCATTGCTTTGGGAAATGGCCTCCGTACAGTGTTGTGTACACCCTCATCCCATGTCAAGCTCTTTCTACTGTTCTCATGGTTAATCTGCCGTAGATGGCTTGGTTCTGCCCATACCTAATTAGAAACTACTGAGGGCATATTTATCCATTTGTGTTAATAAGCAGCCTAATTACTGGAAGTGGATTTATGATTAACTGTATAATTTCAGTAAGAGATATCTACTGAAAGTCGGAGCAGTTTAGGGTTTGTTTTAAGGTATGTTTATACCTTTCTTTTGCCTAGTAGGACCATCCAAGACCTCTCTGATGCACCGTCTCTGGTCTAGTTTCCTATCTCCTATATGTGACTGTCTTATCTGTGTTTTAAATTTACCTACTTACTAACATGTATTTTATTATTTTTAAATAGTATTTTAAATTTTCGTTTGAAATTCACATATTATGCAATGTATCATTTCCATCCACTACTTCTACCCTTCACTCCCCCTATTCATCCCACTCCCTTCCACTAAATGAATTTTAACTGTGGTCCATCCTTACTAGTGGATGAGCACAGAGAGACAAAAACAGGGAGTCTTCTGATAAATATATTCTTAGCTGAGGTCAAACAAGGCTATAGTCTACCATTACCCCAGTTGTTACTATTGTATTTTGTATCCTCTTTGTGGTATTTAGCA
Source organism: Dicrostonyx torquatus (assembly GCA_028555095.1). Taxonomy (NCBI): domain Eukaryota; kingdom Metazoa; phylum Chordata; class Mammalia; order Rodentia; family Cricetidae; genus Dicrostonyx; species Dicrostonyx torquatus. Next base: position 17,035,207 of record JAQHUG010000005.1, read on the forward strand.
CCATTTCCCATAGTTTTATGCTTTTTGTTGATTTATGTGTGTTTACATTCACCAAAAGATGTAGTTCCAGAGTGTTATTTAAGCAGGTTTATTGGATCATATAGAGACACGACATTAAATGGAGGAGCAGTGTTAGGGTTAAGTGAAGAATGCTTGTGAAGGTTTGCAGGTGAGAAGACCATCAAACAAGGGGACAGGCAGAGTAGTGTCTCAAGACAGCCACTAGGTCTGTGGGCTGTGAGGATGGCATGTTACCAAATAAGCTTTCTCCCAGCTCTAGAAATTACTTTGTTAATGAGAAATTAATTGGTGTTAGTCTTAACTTAAAATTTAAGCATCTGAAACTTCTATTTCTTACTATGCTAAAAAGGATTCTTAGTGGATTAACATAATTGTCATAATTTTGTAGTGTGCCTGTAATTGTATGAAAGTATTAATACCAGTATCAACTCAACACTAAGACTAAATATAATTCAAGTGCTATTTTTTAATTTTCAGGACCCTGCATGTTTCTTTGTTTTCATTTGATCTCTTTACCACTGTGCTTAAACCAGGCTGAATTTCATCCCCTTCTCCCAAATAATATTAAATACATTCACAAATACTCATGTCTGTTCTTGCATTCTCTCTTTAGAATATTTTTTGTTCAGATTTTCATATGGCAAGCTAATTTTTGTCTTTTAGCAATGACCCAAGTAATACCATTTCAGGCAGGCCTCTTTAAACTACTGAGACAATGTAGGTTACTTTTCGTCTTCTAATTGACTATATCTTTTTTTACAGCAGTCATATTTATTCAGTTACTCATTTGATGTCTGTTTTTTGTATTGGAGTGTAAGCTCTGTCAAAGTATACATTTTGTCTCCTTCATTGCTGTGTGCCCAGCCTGTAGCTCCTAATGTGTGTTGAGTATACATTTGATTGACATTGTGAATGTGAGGCTACATCTAGCAGAATTCACCATGCTTTTTTAGAAACAAAGAAATCTGAAAATTGATTTGGTCAGAAGTTAGAGAAATAATGTGTTTGTCAGAAAGGTGAATGAGATTGAACACACTGCTGAGTTTGTTGAACTAGCCAGTCAATAATATCTAGACTATACAGGCAAGGGTGTCTTGCAATATGTTGGAATCAAAGAAAAAGTCTAGAGTATTCATAGTGTAGTTAATCAGGGAAAGAAAAGTCCAGGCAGAGGGAACAACATCAAAAATGCCCTACAGCAGATGTTTGCCTAATGTTCCTGAGGAATAGCAGAGTGTGACCAAAGTATTCTTAAAGTGTATCATGGAAAGGGGTCAGGTCAGAGACAGAAAAGGTAACCAGGCTTTGTCAGCCTTGTTAAAAATTTGGACATTGCCTTAGTCACTGTTCTGTTGATTTGAAGGGACACTATGACCAATGCAACTCTGTTGGCAGAAGCTGCTTGTTCGTTCCCAGCTGCCCAGACCATGAAATAATCACACAGAAACTATGATTTTCAATAATGTTTGGTGAATAGCTTAAGTGTATTTCTGGTTTACTCTTGTATCTTAAATTAACCCATTTCTATTTATCTGTGTATTGCCATGTGGCTGTGGCTTACCAGCAAGTTTCTGGCACATCTGTCCCCAGTGCCAGCTATATGGCTTCTCCTGACTCCGCCTTCTTTCTCCCAGCATTCAGTTTAATTTTCTCCACCTAGCTCTATTCTACCCTATCACAGGCCAAAGCAGTTTCCTTATTCATTAACCAATAAAAGCAACACATAGACAGAAGGACCTCCCACACCACAGCTCTAATAAGAGAAAGCTTTGGGGACGAATTTACAGTATTAGAGGTTTAGTTCATTGGTGACATGCAGATGGGTGCTGGAGAAGTAGCTGAGAGCTACATTCTGTGTGTGTGTGTGTGTGTGTGTGTGAGAGAGAGAGAGAGAGAGAGAGAGAGAGAGAGAGAGAGAGAGAGAACGCACAAGTCTTCCTAATCCTTCTAATCTTTTCAAATAGTACATCCAAATATATGAGCGTTTTTGGAGCATTTTTATTCAGAGCAGCACAGGCATTTGTTCTCAATTCAGCTGAGAATCATTGGCTTCCTCTTGAGTTTCTCTGCTTTGCCCACTGCTGCTTAATTCCCCTGCCTTTCAGTCTGCTCCTCCCAGAGTTCCCACTCCTCAGTTTCCTGTTTTCAGATTCCACAAAGAAGAATCTGATAGTTTTATGTCAGTTAGACTAGGGCATAGAAATTATACATAGTCAACTAGACACTGGATTGGCTTATTTGGGTTGCCTATTTTCCTTTGTTTCAGTTAGCTATGACCTGGGTGGAAAAACTTGTGGTCACCTTGCCTTGACAAAAAGAGTGGTTAAATCCAGTTTTTGATATCTATAAATAAGAGTAATATATATATATATATATATATATATATATATATATATATATATGTGTGTGTGTGTGTGTGTAAATATACACATATATATGTCTATATACATTCTAGTATGCTGTAGGGAATCATTTTGTGATCTAAAGACACGAAAAAATGTTTCATATACATATGAGAAGTACAATACATTAAAAACCCAGATTTGTGATTTATTGTTGATAAAGGTAGAGCTAGTGGAAAATACCCAGAATTGTGATGACAATTCATAAACTTGGGGTAGAACCTGATAGATTGCTCATCCTTCTGTACAGCCCCACAGCCATGCTCATATGGGCAGCAGTGATTGGACTTAATGGGTTATGAAGAAGAGGAGGTAGAGGAACAAATCAGGAGGGGCCATGTTAGGGGATGAGGGGTGTTGGAAGAGGGCAAAGGAAGTGGATATGATCATATGTCATTGCATACATGGAAGGAATTCTCAAGAAAAAAAGAAAACATAGTAAATATGATATTTACAAAAGATAAAACCGAGGTGAATAATGAAATAGTTTGAGTAATGAGTGGTAAGATGGTTGTACTGTTTTCACATTATTAGAGAGTAACTCCTAAAGTTTGAGTAGCCTTACACCTAAAATTAAACATAGTGTTTAGGTAAATGTGTTTTTCATCAAGGAATTCTGTGAGTTAAAAGCTATGAAGGAGCTAGACTTGGTGGTATATGCCTGTAATCTCAGCATGCAGAGGTAGGTCTGTGTGAGTTTTTGGCCATCCTGGTTTATGTAGTAAGTTCCTGTCTTAAAAGCCCTCTAAAACGCCAGTTCCTGGGATGCCTTTCTCAACCTTGGTATGGGGGGGGAGGGAATTGGTCCTGCCTCAACTTGGTATGTCAGACTTTGTTGATTCCCCCAGAGAGCCCTTACCCTTTCTGGGGAGTGGTGGTGGAGGATGGGGTGGAATGGGATGGGGAATAAAAATAAAGCCCTCCAAAGCAAAAAAAAAAAAAAATGCTGTAATAGTAGGTTAGGTTAGGCTTACGTACTTAGGTATGATTTGGCTAGAATCGTAAGTTTTCACCTTCTGTGAGTTGAACATTTAACTCTTAGTTAAGCTTCAAGCACCACAGTAAAGCTGTTTATTTTAATTGTGGGTCGATAGCCACACACACCTTTTGTTGAGAGGCCCTGCTGGTCAGAGGTTACAGTCTTCCATAGCTTAGCAGCTCTCCCTGGGTGTAGAAGGAGGCAGCTCATTCATTTCCC
>JAQHUG010000005.1:17049299-17062604 GCA_028555095.1 Dicrostonyx torquatus
ACAATATGAATCAAAATGATACTAATGTAACTTTAACAATTACAGATACCAGGAGGCAATTCAGAAGTGGGATGAAGCACTACAGCTGACCCCAGATGATGCCACCCTTTATGAGATGAAATCACAGGTACCAACTATAAGGAATTTGATTTTAGCATATAATTAGGCTGTGTTTGTTCAGTGAGCAGTGCTGAACAAATATGTCTGCTCTCATTTCTCTTCTCCAGTGCTATTTATTTTTAAAAATATTATTTAAAATGTTGTTTTGTGTATAAAGTTAGAAATACATTTGTTTTTGCAATGAGGTCAACTGTTATTTCAACCTATCTTTGAGAAGATATAACATGGATAAAATTATTAGTACAGTTTTTAAATAGATGAAAAGTTTCTACTTTGGTTATAAATTAATTGTCTACCAGTAGCTAATTTTTCTTCAAAATGAGGATGAGTATTTGGAACACACACACACACACACACACACACACACACACACACACAGGTATACATGTATGTGTATATGTGTGTATGTGTATATATATAGATATATGTATATATGTATTTAAATGGTATGGCTCTGCTGCTCCAGCATACCTAGAGCTACTTCTAGTGGAGCATGTACTAGTCACTCAGTGAAGATGTTTGAGGAAATCCAGACCTAAGTCTGGCCAATGGAGGAGCAGAGGTTGAAACTGCCTTTCATGTACAAATTGCCCATCTAATGTCACTTGATTATCAATAATTTCTACTTAAACAGATCTTTTATGGGGCATTCATTTCAGATTTGTCAGATGCTTTGTATAAATCAAATGTGAGAGCATAAAAGATCCCAGTAAATAAAACTATGGGAAAGAGTTCCTTGTCAATTCTTATTCCTAACAGGATCAAACTCTCACTACTGCAGATACTGGAATTAGAATGACCAATGTTGACTTTATCAGCAACTTTGGTAAGGTTGCCAAAAGTACATTTGTGAAAGCCTTCATGGGTGCTTTGCAGGCTGGTGCAGATACTTTTATGACTGGCCAGTTTGGTTTTGGTTTTTACTGTGCATTTCATTGCTCAGAAAGTGACTGTGGTCACCAAGCATGTAATGGTGAGCAGCATGCCTGGGAATCTTTAGCACAGTGATCATTCACTGTAAAGACCGGTGAGCCTGTGTCACAGGGGACCTGTGAGCCTTGGAGTAAAGACTAGCCTATCTCCGAAGGAAGACCAAACTGAGTTCCCGGAGGAAAGAGTAATAAAAGAGATTATGAAGAAGCGTTCTCAGTTTATTGGCTAACCCGTTGCTGTTTGTGGAAGAGTATGATGAAGAAGTCAGTGATTATATAAGGCTGAAGACAAGGAAGAAAAGGAGCCTGGTGACAAACCTTCCTTAAATAGAAGTTGTTCATGCAAGAGAAGGAGGAGGAGGGGGTAGAAAGGGGGTCGGAGTGAGGAGGAGGGAGGGGATGGAGAATAGTGACAAGAAAAAGAAGATCAAGGAAAGGTGCATTGATCAAGAAGCACTCAACCAAGCAAATCCTATTTGGACCAGAAATACTGATGACATTATTAATGAGGGGCATGGAAGGTTTATAAGAGCTTGACCAGTGATTGGGATGCACATTTGGCAGTGAAGCACTTTTCTGTTGAAGGACTTTTGGAATTCTAAGTGCTTATTTTTTTTCTGAGACATGTTTCTTTTGACCTACTTGAAAACGGGAGAAAAAAGAGTAACATTAAATTGTATATATGCTATTTTCTTCATGTCTACCTATAAATATAAAGAGTTAATAATTCCAGAGTATCTGATTGTCATTACAGGACTGGCAGACTCTAAATAGGGAGATATTACAACTGTGATAAGTTGTTTGTTTATTTTTCTTTATTGATATTTATTGAGCTCTACATTTTTCTCTGCTCCCCTCCCTGCCTTTCCCGTCCCCCCTTCAACCCTCTCCCAATGTCCCTATGCTTCCAATTTACTCAGGAGATCTTATCTTTTTATACTTGCCCATTTATATTAGGTCTATGTAAGTCTCTCTTAGTGTCCGTATTGTTGTCTAAGTTCTCTGTAATTATGGTTTGTAGGCTGGCTTTCTTTGCTATATGTTTAAAAACCACCTATGAGTGGTTTTATACATGTAATAATTGTCTTTCTGTGTCTGGGTTACCTCACTCAAACTAATGTTTTCTAGTTCCATCCATTTTCCTGCAAAATTCAAGCTGTCGTTTTTTTTTTTTCCTGCTGTGTAGTACTCCATTGTGTAAATGTACCACATTTTCCTTATCCATCCTTTGGTTGAGGGACATTTAGGTTGTTTCCAGGTTCTGGCTATGACAAACAAAGCTGCTATGAACATAGTTGAGCACATGCCCTTGTGGCACGATTGAGCATCCTTTGGATATATGCCTAAAAGTGGTATTATTGTATCTTGAGGAAGGTTGGTTCCTAATTTTCTAAGAAATCTCCACACTGACATCCAAAGGGGTGTACCAGCTTGCATTCCCACCAGCGATGCAGAAGTGTTCCCTTTTCTCCACACCCTCTCCAGATAAGTTGTCATTCAACTATGATAAGTTGTAACAAAGCAAAACTTGAATGTTATCAAAAAGAATTGCTCAAAAATTGCTTAGAATTGCGCAGAAGATAAAACTTTTATGAACAATTTTTGAAAAATATAACTTAGAAATCATTGAAGACTCAGAATTGCAAGAGGCTTTCAGAATTGTTACAGTGCTCCACATCTGCTCTGGGGGTGAGCTCGTTTCCCTAGGACTGCTGTAGTACCAGCGTAAAGGAAAACTGGAATCGCTTCTTTCCTCACAGGTGACACCAAGTACTTTGTAGCAACTTGGCCTTGGTGAAACATCTGCAAAAGCTTGGCGAACTGGTTTAGAAGTGCAGCAACTGATAAAGCTGTGTTCAACAGCTGAAGGGATTAGAGCAGAGGAGGTTAGTGTCAGTCACCAAAGAGGGAGGGAATGGAACTTCCAGAAGACGAAGGGAGAAAGAAAGAGAAAAAATAAAAGAGGAAGAAAAGACAAAATTTCTACAAAATTATGGAAAGACATTTTGGAGATAAAGGTGGAAAAGGTAGTCATATCAAACTTGCTGTATGTCACAACTACATAGGAATGAACAGCAAACAGGAAGGAGGACAGCCTTAAGAGACAATCAACGGTGAGCTACATGGCAGCAATGACGCCTGTGGGTGCACCCTGACCACTCCGTTTCTGAAAAGCAGAAGGTGGAGGCTGACAAGAATGACTCCATCTCAGAAGTGTCTGGTCATCTTGCTGCATGAAACTGTACTCCTGGCTTCTGCTTTCAGTCCGGAAGGTCTCCAGACACATGCTAACAGGATTCAGAGGATGACCAAACTCGGTCTAAGATGATCCTGCTGCTGTAACTGAAGAGATGCCACCCTGAGAGGAGATGGGGGAGGGCAGCTTCGTCAGAAGAAGCATATAGCTACATCTTCAATACTCACCTTCGTTTCTTCTGTTTTACAGGAGTTTTTGGTTTATTTTTGTTAATATTTAAAATATCGTTGTGACATGATAACTAGGGAACATAAGGGTTCTTTCTCCTTAGGTATTAAAGGTTTCGCCTTGGCTTATTTGAACAGGTTAGTGGAACATTTGTTATAGGAAGTAGGATAACCTGTTCCGTGGTTGATAGCAAGCTGAATTCCTAGACCGAATCTCGTCACTGAAGTGTTCTGAAATATTTATCTTGATGTTTAAAAGAAAAAAAAATGTTAAAATGCCTTGAGTTCATCTTCTAGGATCCCCTTTTCAACATTTCTGTCCCCTCTAGTTAGTTCTGCATGCACTAATCTTACATAATTCAGTATGTAAGCTAAATCAACTTGATAGGAAGAATTCCTCACAGGGCTTGTTGCCCAAAAGAAGTTCTGAGGAACAAGGTATTAAACCTCCCTAGGTCTCATAAAGCCAACTCAACAGTAACTCAGTAAGGCTTAAGGATGGAAGTGGAGTTCCCAGGTCACATCTGCCTAAGAGGTAAATACAAATGAGATGAAAAGAAAATAAATTGCATAGATCTGGGCAAAAAGGCTGGGAAAGATGTGATTACCAGTTAAGGAACTGGCATTTGTATTAAATATGCATTTCTAGTACTTTAGTGGTGACCCTCTGTCTGAGCACCTGAACTAGGTATCTAAGGAATACTGACTGTCTCAGACAGCCATCCCAGCACTATGGGAGACTAAGGCAAGGAGAGTCAGGAGTTCCAGGACAGCTTGAGCTCCATAGGGAAACTCTCAAAAATTAAAGCAGCAAAACAGCCTCTAAAAAATCATTGCAGTTCAGCCTTGCTGTATATTAACAAGTGTTTTTCATGTAATACTCTGAAATGAAAGTCACATGCTTTAATAGCTTTTATTGAGGAAGAACCCAAATAAATTAGTTCACTGAAGCAGGTTCCTAAAGCCCTTCACTCGAAAGCTTTCACATCCAGGGCTAAAATATGTGTAGATTAGGGGAAGATTCATGGGAACTATACAAAGAGCTTAATTTAGAACCTTAAGAATGGTGTTCATGTCAAGAGGTTCCAAAATGTTCATGGACTCAAAGGATACAAATGAAGCACAACTGTTTCCATGGGCGTTTGGGTCTCTAGTTCTGTGAATTTTCTGATTTGTGTGGCTTAAAAAGCCCAGTTGTGAGGCCTGTAGGGTATTTGTCACAGCAGGTAAACTGTTACTGTTGGATGACTGGTTGAACGAATTCATTTATCTAGGTTTAACAGCAAGACTTGTATGCTTCCTAAAACTTATATTGTACTCGAGTAACTGTAAATGAAAGCTGGCCCTCAGACCGCCTTGAGCTGCTGTGGCCCGAGCACAGCCACTTGGTTTTGATCTGATGGACATAGAGACACATTATATTTTCATCTATTTGGGGAGTTAAAAAAAACGTCTAGGAATTTCTGATACTGAATGTAAAGTAGGGGATAAAAATCCGTGGAAATGCTGTATGCTGGATTAAAATATATTTTGTAAAGAAAAATCATTGTTGGTGTATAATTATCTACCAGTAGTTTGCTAGTATTTATTGCATAAGCTCATGACAGGTTTTGTTTCTTCTTCTTTTTGGCACATAGGTCCTGATGTCCCTTCATGAAATGTTTCCAGCAGTACATGCAGCCGAAATGGCTGTCAAGCGTAACCCACACTCATGGGAGTCTTGGCAGACTTTAGGTCGTGCTCAGCTTGGATTAGGAGAGATAGTCCTGGTAAAGAAATTTGATTGTTATAATGCTCAAATTTAATATTTTGATTATAAAAATAAGTTTCTTCTATGTGCATGTTGTATATTGAGCATACCCTTTACCGTCTCATCTTGTTTTCCTGTATTCTCTCTACCCTCTTTGTTCTCAATTATCCCACCCTGTTACTTTACATTGTTCCTCTACATAAATTTGCTTTTATTTCCATTTAATATATACATAGATTATTTTATGTGACTTTATAAAATCTAGGACCAATAGGTGACAGAAAATATATAATGTTTGTCTTCCTGAGACTGACTTAATGCCCTGAATATGACTGTCTCCAGTCACATTCATCTTCCTAAAAACAATATAACTTCATTCTTTATAGCTATGCATTGTATACCCACCACATTTTCCTTGCTCGTTGTTGAACACCTGGGCCATTTCCTACTTAGCTCTTGTAAAAATTGTGCATAAATATCGATGCGTAAGTATCTCTGTGATGTGTCTATTTGGTGTCCTTTGAGTAAACACTGTACTGTAGCAGGATCAAAACTGCCAAATAAATAGATCAGTTTCTAGTTTGTTTTTCCCCTAAAAAATCTTCTATGCTTTTCATGAAAGATTCTCACTGAGTTTTGATTTGTGTTCTCTGATAGCTAATGAGGCTGAATATTCTTTTATGTTTATTTGGCCATTTGTATTTCATCCTTTTCTAATTTGACATTTTAAAAATTAATTGTGATTACATCATTTTCTTTCTTTCCTCCAACCCTTCCTATATTCCTCCACTTGCTCCTTCTCAAATTCATTATCTCTTCTTTGTTGTTTTATTTGTGTGTGTGCGCGCACACACATGAGTATTATATGTAAATTCACAAGTACATAAATCATTAGTATTAATTGCATGATGTGATTTCAGGGCTGACCAGTTGGTATCAGATAGCCAGTTAGGAGTGATCATTCCTAGGGATGAGTATGTCTCCCTCTTTCAGGATTCCTTATTCGCCTCCAGTTCTTTTTCTAGTGGTGGAGGCCTGTGAGAATGACCCCTTTCTTGTTACCATGTCTACTGGTGTTGTACTTAGTCTTGTTTAGGCATCTCTATTGTTGAGTTATGATGGATGAGGCTTTTCTGTCCTTTCTAGGAAATACAGTCTCACGGCATATTTCCTAGGCCTTTAGTCTTTTGTCCTTCTCTTCTTAATGGCCCTTGGGCCTTAGTATCAGAAGTTGTGTTTGTGGCTATGTACTGGGGCCGGGAACCTCATGATCAGTTGTTCCATGTGTTTTGATCAGTTGTGGTTTTCTGTAATGGTCTCCCTCTGTTGCAGAGAAGTTTCTTTGATGAATGGTGAGAACTACACTTATCTGTGGGCATAAGAATAAGCATTTAAAGTGCAGCTATAAACTGTGTTGATTTATTAAAGTAGTAGTAGTAGGTTCTCCTCTACGATCTATGACTCATTAGCCCCAGAAGCTGGCTAGGTTTCCAGTACCAGGCGCCTTTTCCTTGCTGTTGAGCTGGCCTTAAATCCTATTAGATATCTATTGGTTACCACCAAGATATGAGGTGTGTGCGCCCTTAGGGTGCAATATTTTGCCATGATGGTCCTTGTTCTTGTTTAGAGGCATCACAGCTAGATAGGACTTTTGGTTGCTTCCCTTCCTTAGCAAGTTATTTAGTGCCTTGTGGTGCTAAGAAAGCTTATCCTCAGGGAGCAGACCTTTGAGTCAGCTCTAGCTCAGATCTTGAGTCCTGTATCTGAAGTGCATGGTTTCTCAGCAATAGTGACTTAGCATTATACCTCTGGGGGGCAACCAGAGGCAACATCAGTAGCCTATAATGTTTTAGGAGTCTCTTAGATTACCCTGACCAACACCTTGACTGGGTTTCTCATGCCTGCTACTGGAGTTTCTCTTACAGTCTGTGACTCTTGTGGGGAGCATTATTATCTGAGTGGCATAACATTGTTTAGACCATGTATGTATGTATGTGTGTGTGTGTGTGTATATATATATATATATATATTATACTAATATGCCTTATTTATAATTTTAGGTACATAAAAATGATTCCTCAAGGATATTCCTTTACATATCCTTCTTATTTTCCCTTCTTCCCTCTCCTCTCCCCACTTTACCCGATTTCCCCCATCATATCAGTGTATCCTGCTGTTCCCTGCTGTGGAGACTACTTAGAGGAACTGCAGGTAGATGGGAGAGTGTGAAAGCAGGAGGACAGGGGCAGAACAGAGGGAAGGGCCTGTTAGGAGAAGAGTAAGGACATGGAGGAAAATGGCTCAGCAAGAAAACAAAACTGTAAAAGAATGGATTACTGAGAAGTATTTAAGATTTTTTGAAGAAGTTGGGAGGGGAAGGAGAGTAGGAAACCGAGTAGGTTCACTCCCTTTGCTGAAATCAGCCTGGGCCTGCCTTTTCAGGTGTGGCATAGGACATTATCACCTTTTGAATCTTTCTGTGTCAGTATGTGATCCACACTGCCTACCTAAAGGTTCCCTGATGTTTTCCCTGTTTCCCAGTCTCATTTTAGTAGTGGTTTTGATACTGCGGTAGTTGTTGCACTAGGCACTTCATTTGCATAAGTTGGCATTCCCGTTTTGTGTACAGTAACATAACACATTTGGAAATCAGGGAGTGTGATGCTTCCGGCCTTGTCCTTTCTCAAAATTGATTTGGAATGGTGTTTTATGATCCCATGTGAATTTCAGAATTTTGTTTTCTGTTTCTATTAAAATGCTATATATATATTTGGATATATATGTCTGTATTTGAATATAGATAGGAATTGGATTGAACCTGTAGTTTTGGTGTGGGTGGTAGGATAATTTTACTGTCATTGAGTTTTCATCCATGAACATGAGATGCCAATTCATTTGTTTGTGTCTTTAATTTCCTTCATTCATGTTTTGTGGGCCTCAGGGTATAATCCTTTTACCACTTAGTAGTTGCTCTTCTGAGTGAGCTCATCCTCATCCCCCCAGTTTTTAACACATACTTCTCAGTGGGTAGAGGTATAATCAAGCTTTGTATGTTGATTTCATATATTGTAGCTTTTTGGAGCTTATTAGTCTTCATAGGTTTTTTTGTTTGTTTTTTGTTTTGTTGTTTTTTTGACTGAGATTCACTATTTTGTGCAGGCTAGCCTTGACCTCCTTGGTGCAAGTCATCCTCCTGTTTTAGCTTCCTGACTAAGCTAGGATTCAGGCACCTGCCCCCGTGACTGGCAGTTCTGATAGTTACCTTGTGGAGTCTTTTTATAAGTAAGATTATGTCATCTGCAATAGGAGGTAATTTTACTTCTTCTCATTTTGATGATTTACATATATTTTTCTCATTCTCTGGCTTACTTTAAAGTTCAGTTTTGAACATAAATGGGAAGGGCATACCAACTTGTCTAATACCAAATGATCAGCCCTGAAAACATACATACAAGTAACATTATATAGACCGATGAGGTTATATATAGGAATATATACATACATATATGCATAATAATTAATGAAAAAAGCAGTGTTGAATTTTAAAGAGAGTAAGAAGGAGCATATGAAAGCATTTGGAGGGAGGATTGGGAAGGGAGAAATGATGTAATTATATTATGATCTCTAAAATAAATTTAAAAAAAGAGAAATGGGAAGACTGGCCTCGTTCTGATCGTGCAAGAAATTGCCCAGTTTTTCACTGTTGAGTGTGATGTTGGGTTTGATTGTTCTACAGCATGGCTTTTATTTTACGTATTCCTAGATTGTTGACTTTTTAATCACAGAAAAGACACTGAATTTTGTCAAATTATTTTTCTTCATCTATTGGGACAAATCCTGTGATTTTTATCGTTCATGTGTTTTATTATACCAGTTGTCTATGTTGAACTGTGTGATTCACCTCTGAGGGATAAACCTTATGTGATCACAGTGTATGATTCTGTTAATGTGCTCAAGCCCTAGTACCAGTGCCCCTAATTTAATGCTTTTTAGTGCACTGGCATTTTCTCAGTCTTTTCTCCCACACCTGTATTTTTCTCTACCATAATCATCTAGACAGGTGGCCAATCTTTTGTGTTAAAATTAACTAAAGTAGTATGCTAGAGTAGACATGTATGGATGCATATATACCCGTACTCACTGTATGTATATAATTGTAGCTAACATGGTGAGTTTTAGAAATAAGCCAAATGAAAGAAAATCTTTTCTCCCCAGGCAATCCGAAGTTTTCAAGTAGCCCTCCACATATATCCGATGAACCCAGAAATCTGGAAGGAGGACCTTTCTTGGGCAAGAAAGCTCCAGGAACAGCAGAAAGTAGCTCGGAGGATTGAAAAAAAAGAAATTCCACCTGAAGGAACAGTCATCTCCCCAGAGTCAATCCCTGACTATGACTTTGAAAGCGACGAGATTGTGGCTGTTTGTGCAGCTGTTGCAGAGAAACAGAAGTCAGTGTCTGCAAATAAAACCATGGTTATCGTGTCAGCTTCTGGAACTGTGGAGATAGTCAATGAGAAGGAGGAGGGCTCCTCCACCCCAGATGGCTCTGTCTTTATCAAAGCCCGATGAAGCATACACGGTGAAAAGATGTTTGAATCTAGGTTTTTTGTTTTGTTTTGGTTGCTACTTAATGTTTAGATGACATACAATATCCACCGTGGAGGAGGAGGGCAAAACTTGAGTTTTTCAGATGAAGCATATAAAAATCAAGTAGTGGAGTTCTTTAGTGATTGGACGAGCAAATTATACTTAAGGTTTGCATCTTAAGTGAAGTGTGTTTTGACTGTTGGGAGAGGACATTTGAAGATACAATTTGGAAATTGTGTTCTTGAATAGAGATTAACTTGACAGGCAGTGTTATTACAATGTAGACTTGCAGATTTTTGTTTTATGATAAAGGAAGCGTGTGATTTCTTTCCCTCCTAGAAATGTTATTTGTCTGTCTTCCATTTTTCTTGCTGCACTAGTGCAAGCTTAAATATTTCTGCCATTCATCTTGATTTGGTTGTATTTGATATATTTGAAAGTTTGCCTAAAAATGCATGCAAATGTGTGTATCCTGAACATTTCTTTGAATTTTTGATCTAATTTGTGCATATGTTTTGACTTTAAAGTTAAAAGGTGGTGACTGTCTTCTTCAGTACTTGCTAACTGTGAATACTGATGTCAGAATGACCTTTCATTTCATTGTTAAGGTCAAGTCATCTTTGTCACAAGTCATTCATTTGTAAAGGTGGATGGCATTTGGAGATTGTCAGTAAATTCTATGCTTACATTATCTTGGTCAAAACAGAGTTTCTTTCCTTTTTTTCTTTTACGGGGGAGGATGTAGCTATAGCTCCCCCCATGCTAGACTAGTAGTCTGTTGCTGAGCAAAATCCTCCTATTTCTTTTCTGAGTTTTACAAGTATGAAGAGCCCAGCAAACAAAAAGTAAGACAGGTCTTCCTTTTAACTCAGGCTAGCCTCAAGACTCTTCCTGCCTCGGGACTACTGGGAATACAGGTGGGAGCTGCCACAGCTGACGAGTTCTTCTTGCATGTAACTTTGCAGTGGACAGTTTATAAATGTCTTTCCAAAGACGCTTTTGTGGAAGCATTCAATGAAATGAGAAAATAGTTACAGTTTCACATTGGTATAAAATAGCAGTCTTTAAAGTAAAAAGGCATTGATATTATTAGAGTGTCAGTATACGACTGACAGGCAGGAGCTGGCGTGTGATGGATACTGTAATCCCATGTGTGGAGCAGGTATGGTAAGGAAGCAGATGCCTCTCATCCCAGCCCTGTTGAAGGCAAGAGGACTTGTAAACTCACAGCCAGCCGGGGTGACACGTACTAAGACCTTGCCTCAGAACGAAACAAAAACAGTGGAAAATAAAGCAACCAAAGAAAGAAGCTTATTAAAAATCCTCATTCACAGTCACAAACCCATACTATTATTACCGTGGGTGACTGTTTCTATCATCTATATTGTAGTACAAGCAAAACATATGCAGCTGTCAGGTGCTATTCTTCCTGATACTCAGGAAGATATAATTGATGTAATTTTTTTCCATTAGAGATGAAAGTTATTTCTGTTGTGTTGTGAAATCTTAACAAAGCCAGTTGGAACATGTAATTATGGGCAGCATTTTTGTGAGGATGATACATTTTAGAAGGTATTTTAGGGGAATGTTCATTTTCTTTCTGGGTTGGAGAAATCAGCAGTTGCCTTAAATAGTGTTATATCCCCTTAAATTCATCCAAAAATAAGCCCCTGGATGGAGAGGTCAGCTTTAGAACAAGTGAAAAAAAATACTTTGTTAAATAGCAAGGGATATTCTCAGAGGACACATGGCTAGAGAAGTGAATCTGTCACATTTGCTATGTTACATGTGGATATCTGTTTATTGTGTAATTTGTGAAAAAATAGTTTTCCTTTGTGTCTTGGAGATTTTCCTCTTAGATTTTGAGAATTAGTTTGGTAGATTTTATTTTTCTCTGTGTAAAAGCATACATGAAACATTTGTATGCTTCCCCATGTGCACTGCTTAGTCAATGCTAGCCATTTCTAGAAAGAACTTGTCTTAGTTTGGGAATACTTCCTCTCACTTCCTTCTGATCTTAGGAAAGATTTTTTTCATAACCTTTTATCTGAATGAAGTCACGGCTTGTGATAGTGAAAGACAGTTGTCAGTTATAGATTGCTATTGGCATGGAGTCTGCCTCAACCTCAAAATAGGCAACTGCGCATGGCCTGCGTGCTGCTTCCAGACTGCTAAACCTGTTGTCTCAACTGTTTTGGCATTACTGGGTCATGCTAGACTCTTTATTCCTCAGATCTAAGATGCAAAATAGACAAGATGAGGAAAAAAATAAAAAAGACTTAGTTATGAGAAAGGCTCATTTTTCCAGACCACCAAAGGTACTTTAGCTAACATTTCCATGCAGGAAGAGAAAAATGCATTGGTTATTTTGCTGGGATGTGAGTAATGGTATGTAAAAGTTTATTAATCTTGTTAATTAGAATAATGCGTTCTTATGAACCTCGAGAAAATGACACTCATGTTAATGATATAATTATCTTAATCAACAGTATTGGTGTTAAAATCATATCGAATATGATTTGTATTGTTCTAGTTTCAAAATTGTGTGGTATAGATACTTGTTAGAGAATACAATAGAGACCATACCTGAAAACCTGAGACTCCTGGTAATCTCTAGAATGCAGGTGCCTGGGTGATAAAGTGTTGTATTTTAAATATCTAACATAGTTGAAAAGTTATGCGGGAGATGTTTCAGAACTCATCTCTACTACATCTGGGGCCTATGGACAGAACAGGATGGTGACAGCGTAAGCACGCAAGTATTTTAGATTGTTCTTGTTGTTTGGCTAAAACTAATGAATTAGAAGGCGTTGTCTTAGAAAACTGATGCTTCCACGATTGTAGCAGGACAGCGTAGCCCCGTCTGTCTGCAGACTAGGCTACACACAGAGACTCACAGGCTGCCTCCCCTTTCCCAGCAGTAAGGGAATTATTAATCAGCTTTTTAATTTCCTTTTGTGGGAAACCCTTCAAAACCCGCTCTGTGGTAGACACTCTAGGTTATGGCTCCATGACATAGTCTGGATGAATTAGGAGTGAACACAAGAGCCATCATCATCATCATCATCACAGTGTGTGTATTAAAATGTGGTTTTCTGAGATGACTTTAAACCAACAACAAAGTCTCTGATTGGTGCCATTTTAGCATACAGAAACTCTCTTTTCAACCAGTAATACAGCATGACTGTTTGTAAATGACCTGTCGACCCATGTAGGTTAAAATGAAATGAAGGAGATCATATGTGAAGTCATGTACCTTAGCCACATGCAATTGAGTTGGGCCACTATTAGTGCAAGAGCCTCAGTGACCCTGCAGCGAGTGCACAGTGCCTTCTTGAGTGTCATGTGTGAACTACCTTTGTTGTACTTGGAGAGCGGTGGAAAGCTGATAAATGTGTGGTTTCTTGGGAAATCCTGATCCCCCTCCCAAGGACAGAAAGGAGTGTGGGAAACAGGGCTGGGCACGCTGGTCCCTTTCTCCCTTTTCTCTGC
>JAQHUG010000005.1:17065433-17089166 GCA_028555095.1 Dicrostonyx torquatus
TTTGCGAGGGTGTCAGATCCCCTGGAACTGGAGGTACAGACAGTTGTGAGCTGCCATGTAGGTGCTGGAAATTGAACCTAGGTCTTCTGGAAGAGCAGCTAGTGTTCTTAACAGCTGAGTACCATCTCTCCAGCCTGATCTTCTGGTTCTTAATAATCTTTCTGCCCCTTCTTCTGCAATGTTCCTTGAGCTTTAGGTATAGGAGTGTTTTGTAGATGTATCCATTGGGATTGGGCTCCACAACTCTGCATTTTGATTGGTTGTGGTTCTCTATAGTGGTCCTCTATGTTTTACAAAGAGAGTTTTCCTTGATGAGGGGTGAAGACTACACTTAGCTTTGGTTATAAGTCATTTAGACTTTAGTTAAGGATTATGCTGGTTTAGTAAAGTGGTGGTTGAAGGTAGTTCTCTTCTAAGAGCCATTACTTTGTATTCCTGGGTAATTGACTAGGCTTCCATGCCAGGCTTGATTTCTCTTTTGTTGATTGGGTTGTAAGTTTAATTAGAGAGCTGTTGGTTCCTGCCAAGGTATATGTGCTGGTGCCGTATCCTTAGGGTTATCATGGCCTGCTGGTCATTGCTGTCATTCATAGGCATCATAGCTGGGTAGGACTGGTGGTTGTCTCCCTTCTTTCATAGCCTCCATGGTGCCTTCTGGTGCCATGACAGCTGGTCCTCAGGCCAGTTCCAGCTCAGGGGTCTCTGGGCTCTGTTTCCAGAGTGCATGGTGTCTTCAGCAATAGGGACCACTTACCTTCCACCTCTGATCCCCCATTATTTTAAAAAGAAATTAGTCATTTTTCTTTAGTATTTTTCACATTTTAGATTTTGATTATTTTATCCTACGATACTATTAATTTTCTTCTGTGTTTGTATGGCTAATAAATGGGTTCTTAGTTCTGGAGGCTGTTAAGATTCATTTTTTTAAGGGGGGGAGTAGAGGAGGAGGTTTATAGCCTTGACTACTTCTACCGGAAGTTAAATATTTCTAGCTATCACTTCTTAGTCTTATCAGCATCTATTGATTACCTTTGTCTGGTGTGCGTTCCTTGTTGCAGGGATAAAACACCTCACAGAGAAACCTGAAGAAGGAAGGCATTGTTTTGGCTCATGATTTGAAGATAGTGTATCCTGGAGTGGAAGGCAGTGTGGCAGCAGCATCAGGTAGCCAGCTGGTCATGTGGCATCTGCAGTCAGAAAGCAGAAAGAGCTAATGGGGGTGTCCACACCCCCAACTTGCTTCTCCTTCTGTTCAGTCCAGGATACAGCCTGTGGGATGGCTCACCTGCATACAGGATGGGTGTTTCTTCTGGAAACATCTCATAGATAGACCCAAAAGCCCATGTCCTAGGTAGCATCAAGTTGATGAGCTCAACCATCCAATCTAGGTCTTTCTTTCACTAGAGGTCATATGATAGTGATAATTCTGTTTGTCTTTGGTCCCAGAAAACTCTAAAGAGACACTCTCTGAGTCAACTATATTTTCTCTCTGGGAAACAGTTTACATAGTAAAGCCATTTAGGAGTAAAATCCTGATTCTTTATCATCTAAAATTTAAAATTTGAAGTTAGCATACAAAATGGTGGGTTTCATTATGGCGTTTTCATATATATGTATATAATATATATTTTATATATATTATATATATATATGCCACTATGCTTTGTCCTTATTGTTTGTTCCTCCTCATTGTCTCCTTTACTTCTCCCTTCCCTCCCCCAAACTGTCCCCCCTTTTTTTTTCCTTGTCTCATATAGTCCATTTTGTCCCACTTGACTTCCCTTAAGGTATCTTCCGTCTCATAGTCTCTAGTTTCATACTCCACACCTTCTGCAAACAGACAGACATCCCCTAACACACACACACACACTCTCTCTCTCTCTCATTCTTGTCTGCATATGAAAAAAAAGTATTTGTCTTTCTGAATCTAGCTTACTCCCCTTAATGCTGTGGTCTCTGGTTTTGTCTATGTTCCCACACACATCTTCCTTGTTTAATATTTAAAATAATAGGTTGGTTCCCTAGCGTTCTCCAGTGGTGACCAATGAACTGTTTAGTTTTGTTACATCTTATAAGCCATGCATTAAGACATATTTTTCTGGTGTATTTTGGCTCCTAAAACTGCTATGCAAATTAATTTCAAAGGTGGCTGTATTAATTTTGCACTTCTACCAACAATGTGGGAGATTTTCTAAAGTGTACTTGCTGTTCTCTAACTTCTTATGTTCGTACTGTGCTTTATTCATTTTTTAGCAGTTAAGATGTTATTGTTGTTTTTTTTTTGCTGCAGGTAAGTCTTGCTTGTGGTATATATATTTACTGTCTCCCATGTAATTCATTATGATTTGGTTCATTCTAAAGTCACTATTTAGTGACTGTATATGATTGCTACATAGAGTTGAGTTAGACTATAGTATTTATCTTTCCATTCCTGGACCCCTCTTTGTTTTTCCTGGAATCAGTAAACATCTTGATTTTTGTTTTTGTCTTTCTTTTCTATGTATATATTAGAAAAATATCCCAACTGTATAATGGATTTACAATTTTCCTTATAGTAATGTTACATATCAAACAATCTACCTTAAAAAATGTCTTAGGGGTGGCCTAGAGTTCTTTCTAACTGACTTCACTGTGTTCTTGACCTGCAGCATAGCAGTTACCGCGTGCTTTCATCATTCATGGAATTCTGTTTATTTTTTATTTGTAATAAGTCCTGGTTTATTCTTCTCTGGAAAGAAAAGTAATAATTTACCTGTTGAGATTGTGAGTGAGTGTTGCCTAAGGCATAGGTAAGTTTGGTGTTCTCTTCTGTCCCCTTCATCCATGGTGGGGACTGGAGAGAATGACAAAGCAAGGTATTGAATGAATGGATGGCAGATTACCCCATGTGGTTCTAAAGCACCAACTGTGGCCCATGGCAGCTTCATGTGCAATGGGATTAAATGGTCTCTCGTGTTGTAAAGCACGATCTATATCTATCTGTCTATCTATCTATCTATCTATCTATCTGTCTGTCTGTCTGTCTGTCTGTCTGTCTATCTATCTATCTATCTATCTATCTATCTATCTAGTTCTGTCTATTTATAGCTCTGTCTATTTATCTAGTTCTGTCTATCTATTTCTATGTCTATCTATCATCTATCTATCTATCTATCATCTATCTATCTATCTATCTGTCTGTCTGTCTGTCTGTCTGTCTGTCTAATCTATCTATCTAGTTCCTTTTCCCATATACCTGGAAGGCAATCATGAGATCCTAACTTCAGAGTCAGGCTCCGGTTTGGTGTGGTAGTCAGAAGGCATGAGGCGGTGGGAAGGTGGAGAAAGTATCATTTGTTTTTGCTCTGAAGCTAGTTCAGGTAGTTTATAGAAAATGTCTTGTATAGTATGGATTTTTCTAACTTCATATTCAAGGCTAAAAAGTATAGCTAACGGTAAATATCAGTGTGCCTGGGTTTTACCATGGCCCTTCGTGTTTTGTCTCTAAGAGGAAATCTGTAGAGAAGACTGCCATTTGGGAAAAATAACACTGATTCTGTGACTCAGGGTCAGTTGCCTTTCAGCAACTCTAGCAATTACATTTCTTTCTTTTTTGTTTTGTTTTTTTTTCTTTTTTTTTTTTAGTTTTTTTTTTTATTGTTAAAAGAAAAATTTACATTTACTCCCCTTGTTCCCGGCCCTCCCGCTCCCCCATTACCCCACCGCCCTCCCCCTGCTTCCTTAAGATGGGGCAGGATACCCTGCCCTATGGGAAGCCCAAGGCCCTCCCCCCTCCATCTCGGTCTAAGAAGATGTGCATCCATATAGATTACATTTCTTTCTTGAACTTGACCTAGTTGGTTACATTTACCTGCTTGTTTATCATGTCGTACTGGGACGAGATAGGATTCGATACCAGTCAGACAATCCACAAGTGCTCTACAGCAAGGAACAAGAAGAACAAAATAGTCTTTACCATTGAACTGTTAAATCTTATAAACCACATGGAATAGATGACTGAAAAATGGTGGCCTTCTTTTGGCTGTTTTTTATATACTAGATTCATCAATAAATTAAATTGTCCATCTGTCAAGTTCATTTGTTGACTTTCAAATTCCATTTGGAGATTAAGCTTTTACAGGAAGGATACCAAGCCGAGGTCCTCTCTGGTGTGCCTGATGTCTTTATAATGGGCTTGCATGTGAGAGTGGAGATGTGTATACAACATGGAAATACAGACAAAGGCCATGTGAGAACACACTGAGAAGGTCGTTGTCTATAAACCAACAAGAGAAGTCTCATGAGAAACCAGCCCTGCCAGCACTTATCTTGAACTTCCAACCAGTAGAACTCCAAGAAAATAAATTTCTCAACAGAAATTAAGCCATCTAGTCTGTTGCAGCTTTGGCAGGTTATCATAGCCATATAAGACACTAAAAAGAAAAAAATCTTCAATGGACATTTCTCTAAAATATAAAACTAGCCAGTAACTGTATGTATATACTTTGAAAATGTCATTATTCATTAGGAACATGCAGTTAAACTACTTCACACCCATTGGATGGCTATAATAAAAATACAGTAATAAGTTTTGCAAGGTTATTGAAAAAAATCAAGGACTTATACATTGTTGGTGGGAATGTAAAATGTTTTAGTTACGTGGAAAAAGAGTTCAACATTGCCTCAAAATACTGAATTTAACTGTATGTCCCAGCAATTTTATTTCCAGTTATGGGCCCAAAAGTCTTAAAAACATACACAAAAAAGTCCTTAGCATTATTTAAAATAGCCAGAATGTGAGATCAGTGCAACACTGGTCAATTAGTGTGTGGATTTTAAAAAGTGGTATGTCCATTTCATGGGGTATTATTCAGATATAAAAAGGAATAAAGTATGGATTAATGTTGCCGTATCAACAAATCATGAAAATGTTATTCTGACACAAAGATGGCCAACAAAAATGCCAGATACTGCATTATTTCCTTTGTATAGAAAGTTCACAATAGAGAAATCAATAGGCATATATTGGTTCTTGGGCTAGGGCTGAGAACAGCGTGGACTGATTGCAAATGGCATGTGATTTCTTCTTGGAATGATGCAAATGTTTGGGAATTGGAAGTCAATGATGGATGTATGTTTTAGTTAAATTTACTAAAACATTTTAAAGGATATAGACTTTGAACGATAAATGTCATAGTATGTGAATATTTCAGTAAACAAGATTAAGCCAAGTCAGTGTTCTTGGTACTGAATCTGAAGTAAACATGAGTGAGATATGTCTTACACATTACTAATGCTATTCATGAGTGAGGTTGTTGCTTGCCCCAGGGACACAAATGAAGTTATATATACATACGTTAATTTATATATAAATCTAGGAATGGGTGATCTCTGTGGATCATGGTCATGGAGGTGAAACAAAATCCTTATTCCTTACACATTTTCTGAAACCATTGTTTGTCGGGCATTCCTTCAGATGGCGACAGAAAGCATTTTAGAAGTTAAGTCTGCTTGCTCCTTTCTTGCCATCCTTACCTGAATGCCAGAGCCAGCAGGCCTGCAAAGATGGTGTCTCGCTCTTCTGACACTATCTAAAATATCTTTAAGTACTTGAAAATAGCAAAGCATGACCTCAGGCCTAGAGACTGTTGCTAAAGCAATCCTAAAACTGGCAGCATCACTGTCACCCAGGAAAGCTGAGGAAATGTCTGTCTTACTGGCTGTGCCGGTGCACTTCTGTAATCTCGGAACGCCATAGGAGTGACAGGCCAGCCTGAGCCGTGTAGCAAGATTCTGCCAAAAAAGACAGACAGGTGGACAGACAGACAGGCAAGAAAGAAAAGAAGAAGAAGGAGGGGAAGGAAAAAGGAAAAAGCAGGGGAAGGAAGAAAGAAAAAAATGTAGGTTCTGTTGACTTATTCAGGCTACTGTCTCAGGAATGCCGATATGCTGATACAGAGAAAATGCAAGTAGGAAGTGTTGATGTCAATAGTTAGTGATAATTATTTGGATACTAGCATGCAGCTAGTTAAGTATAACATTGCTTTTCCCACCAGCAACATAAACTGGTGACATTTAGTACTAGTCTGTCACTTGGATCACGGTTCCTAAGCACCATTTGTTCTCTACTAAGCAGATATAAGGCTTTATACTATGGTTGACATTTTAATAATAGCAGTGTTTTAAAATGTTCATCTCATTTAAGGGGATAATTAATCTTCCTATTTCTTTCGCAGAGTTTAAGGTGGACCCTACTTCCTGAGGGTATTTCTTGGCCAGGTGTTTGACTCTGCACTAAATTAGAGATAATGCACTTCTGTGCATTCCCTCCCTGTGTGAAATTGATTCTTGGCTGCCACGAACTTTTGCTGGGTCTGCCGACCTTTTGAAATCCTCACTCAGAGAGGCATGACTTGTCTTTTCTCGTCTTTTCTGTCTCATTCTTTCAGAGGCTAGTCAGAGCCTGAGTATGCTTTTTGTGGTACATTGGGCCCCCTTCCGAAAGCTCTTCTTCCTACTGTGTGGCTGCTGCCTGCCATGTGGCTGACCTCCATGCCACTCAGCTGAGATGCCATGGCCCCTTCTCTCTTCTGTCCTCCTCCTCTGGGCAGCTGGTAAGATTGACAACTTGCTGCCTTGGAGTTTTTCTTCAAACTCTAATAAAAGTGTCTTCAAGCTTCAGACAAAACAAAAACGAGAAGAACCCTTTTCATTTCAAAAGGATGTAGAAGGCACCTCAAAACAAAACAGCAAAAAAACCCATACACCGTTTCCCAAATTGAGACTGTGGAACACAGATCAATACAATTATTTATTGTAATCTCTGGAATAATTTCAGTCGGTTCAGCTGCTCTTTATACCCTCCTCGGTGTCAGGCTCAGAAGTCGGTCACAGCCAAGCAATTCACAAGAACACATTAACAAAACATGCTTAATATTTCTTGGAGAAAGCGCCTCCCAACACAGGGACAGTATTACTGGGTGTCACACAAAACTGTCAGTTTCTGTTGACACATATAACAGAGTGGAAACCACACCAGAGCGCCATCTTCCTCTTTAGATTTGAAAGGATGCTGTCAGACATTCTGTTGGCAAGTAAAGCTACACACACTTTCAGGACAGAACAAGCCACTTAGACTTTTTATACTACACACTTCAATTATGGGTAGCTAGAGACTTTAAAAAAGTATGTTACATCTTTAAAAATACCAATTAGTGGGGGCAAAGATTGAAAATACTTACCAGCAATGTTAGGTGCTCCTGAAATCACAGTTTTCTGGATAAATAAATGTAATATTATATTTCTAATTTTTCTCATATATAGCTTGGAAAATATTTTTTAGGTTTAATTTTCACATCTTAAATAATCTTTCTTTTTTCCTTTGATTATACTAAACTCTTAAAAATTTATATCTATTTTATAGATAATAGTTTCATTCTGTTTTCAATACTTTGGCCTGAATTGTTTATGGAAAAAAATAACATCGACAATATTAGCTGGTTATACTGGCAGGAGAGGGCGTATCATATTTTTTTATACCTTGTATTAACAATAAACCTTCTCACAGAGAAGAACATAAATACCTTAAATTATATTTCTAACAATAAAAATTCACATTTCATGCTTTAGTGAGACACTTAAATCGGCTGTAAGCTAGTCCTTTGAGTTTGGGGTAGAGCCCTTCCAGTATCCGGACCTCCGGTATGTGCCAAGTCCAAAGTTCTGATGTTCTGAAAGTAGCATAGCTTCTGCCATCTTCCTATCCAGTAGAAAAAGGCCAGTTGCAGCCGCTGCGGTCTTGAGTCACATCAGAGTGAAGGTCAGTGTGCTTCAGGCCTCGGCACTCAATCTGCCGCGCTGAAGAGCACTCAGACTCGAATCTTCTCTTCTAGGAGTCGCGGACAGAGACAGCCCTTCCGAGTACAGCTAAACACGTGTATGTCTATTGCACAGGACTTTGTAAAATTCCCCAAACAGTGCTCCCCCAACCCCTGTAGCTACTATATACATTTTTCAGATAAGTTCAGCGTTTCACTGGGAAACGTGACTTGCAGAGAGTTTCCTTTAGAGGCAGGCTCCTCCCTGCCGCTCCCACCAACCTCATCCACCAACAAGACGCTTTCGGAGTCCTGGCCCTGGGAGGAGTCTGAGGTCTCTGATATTCGCAAAGTTCTCAGTGAGGTGGTGTCTGCTTGGGTCAGGCCCATGCCATGCATGCCCGGAAGCAAATTTCTGCCTCCCACGCTGCTTTCGCTTAGGTCTGGTAGGTAGAGGAGAGTCTGAGATGTGCTGCTGATCTCCCTCAGCTCCCGGGAGAGGAAGGAGCGGGAGTGGCTGGACATGGCAGAAGATGTCCTCCGACTCTCTGAGCAGTGCTGCGTTGACCCATCTCTGCCGGACCCACCTATGCGGCAGAAGAGGCACTTGATCTTCTCGATGGCTTTACTGAGGACAGTCTTCCGCAGAAGGATGTAGATCCAGGGATCCAGAATGGGGTTCACGGAAGCGATTCTGATGGCCTGCAAGTCGGGGTTTCTGCTGATGTCTTTCACCACACTTGGCTGATACAACTGGTTGATAAACACTCGCACCTGCACAAATGAGAGGCCCACGTTGAGATTTTATAATTAAGCAATTTGGCAAAACACTTTTAAGTGCTGCATTTATTTACCTTTGCAGTGACGTGATGTAGCTGCTTTTACGTGGTAATGCCTACTTTCCAACGGAAAAGAGACTCATTTTGTACGTCAATTAACCATGCAATCATTACAAAATTACCAAGGTGCCCATGCCTTTACATTAAGAGAAAATACTTCATACTCTTGAGCCAATATCAGTGTCTCCTGTTAGCCAGAATGGCCAGAGCATAGTTTTCCTCTGTGGCACTCCCCGCTCTCCATAGTAATCTGGTGTTGCTGTGTCTTGAATCCAGACTTTTTTCTAATCCATTTCCTCAACAGCATTTCTCATGGAAGATAACATTGCAGTAGCCAAACAAATAACATTTCCACCTGCAATCCCTCCAAACTGCCCCCAGATTATTTCTGAAGTATATGTCCTTTATGCAGTTTGGCTACAAAAAAAGAAAAAAGAAGAAAAAAAGAAAAGAAAAAAAGCCTCCCATAGCTCCCCGTGAGCTATATAGTTTTGTGAATCTTCAAGACAGGGTTCAGCTGAATTCAGCGGCTATTCCCCTACCC
This sequence comes from Dicrostonyx torquatus, assembly GCA_028555095.1. NCBI lineage: Eukaryota > Metazoa > Chordata > Mammalia > Rodentia > Cricetidae > Dicrostonyx > Dicrostonyx torquatus. Next base: position 17,074,613 of record JAQHUG010000005.1, read on the forward strand.
TAATGAGAACCCACCCCTCCTCTGCTTCAAAAGCCTCAGAAACAAGCACTCAAAAAGTGTCTTGGTTTTCTCCTTCCAGACACTTTACTAAAGTCCTTAGTGATCCATGGTAGCTGGGAGAGTTCCTCCTTTGTCAACTGATGCTTGTTACCTGGACCTGGACGGTTCTGTGTCTGTGTTTGAGACAGGGTAATTTTTGCCACTCTGGCTATCCTTGCCTCAACTTCCCAAGTGCTGGGATAAACAGGCATAAACTAGAGACCTGAAAGCACTGAACTTTTCAAGCTCCCTCCTATCCTATAGATAATCAGGTCTGTTCTGGATTCTAGTCTCCAGATGAATGTCACGTGGCGTTATTTGTTCTACCAGGCTGGATTTAGGTTTAAAATTTCTTCTTAGTAGTGAGGTCATCACTAGAAAATATTGCGGTCTGTATTTTACTCACACTGCAGTTTATGTTTAAAGATGAAGGAAGTGATGCGCCTGAACCTGTTCGCAACAAGCCTGGTCTGTGGCAGGGTTTATGCGAACCTGACACTTCAAGCTCTAGGGGGCAGTGTTTATCTACTTTGGAGTGGCCAGTCCTAGCATCTCTCTTGCACAGACAGGTACTTTACAAGAAGCTTTCAGAATAGTTTTGTTAAGCTTGGACTTTGAATTTCATATTTATATATATTCATATTTATATATATATATATAAATCTATATGCATAATACATGCTATATTGTGTATCATGTATTATCATCTATTATATATATTAACATTAACATGTTTTTCTGCTGGTTGGCTCTCCACAACCTCAAAGGAAACACCTAACCTCTGAAAAGAGGAAATTTCTGAACAGTTAAACAAAAAAGCTGTAGTAACTTAAAGCAATTCACATTTTGTTTCCAAATTTCTGTGATATTTAAAAAGTCAATGTTGTGAAAAATTAATGGTGTTTTTATTAACAAAACTAACAAGGAGCAAGGGAGAAATCACCTTTGTATTTCATTTTATTTGTAGCCACAATCGAATTTGACTACCACAGAAGGGAATGAAAGAAGCTGTTATTTTTTAAAAGTTCTGTTTAGAGTTCTGTGGGGGCTAGGGGTGCTTACAATTAGCACAGGCCCCTGGATCCCATCATTTCATGTGGTTCAGGGGCAGCACATGGAGAAGACCGAAGTATAAAGCACAACGTTCTGGGCTAGGGGATGGACGGTGCAGGGTGAGAGCACTTGGCTAGCATGCAGAGGCCTCAGGCATAGTTCCCAACGCTTCAGAGTAAATTTAGTACATACACCCCAATTCTGAATTCATAGGAAAATTCTCAGAAGTCAGTCAAATTGTTTTCAGAGAACCCAAATGAATGGGCTTGACTTTGCCTCTTTGTCTCAGTTTAGTGTCGAGTAAAGTAAGGAAAAAGAAGCAAAACCAAAACTTGAGGCATTTAATAGCGTTTGAAAAAACCCAGCAGCTCTGGCTTCACTTTAGAAGCCACCACTAGCCTACAGAATGAGTCCCAGGACAGACAGCTACACAGAGAAAACCTGTCTTGAAAAACCAACCAACCAACCAACCACTACCACCACCACCAAAACCCAAAACAAAACCAAATTTAAAAAACCCAACATAAAGCAAAACACAGAAAAGACCTCTTGCTTTCCTGTCCCTAAAGAGCAGTGCCAGGCCCAACAGGAATACCCATAGCACTTTCCTACGGCCCTTCTCCAGCAAGCCCTAGATGTTATATAAATAAATCAGTTTGGGCAGTCTGCACTTACGGCAGCATGTGTTGCTGATAAAACACAACGTCTGAGTCAGAGAGGGGAAAAATTCTAAAAACCTTACTGGATACAAACAAGGCCCCTAACTTTCTTGCCTTTTGACGATGAGCAACTGCAGACTTGGTGGATGTAACTTGTGCCTGCTATTGGCAGGGACTCCAGGATTCTGAACTGCTGAAGTCTGACGAGACATTAAGTTTAGGGACAGCAAAATAGAACTGGGAGAGGGCACGATAAAAACTAGGAGGTGACTGCAGGAAAGTTAATGGGAGGGCATATGGTAGTGTGGTGAATGCCCACGATTTGTTGCCAAACAAACATCTCCATATTTTGGCTGTGGCCTTTACCATTTATATGTAAAGGTTAGGGCCCCTTTTTGTAGCCCAGGATGGCCTGAAAGTTGCTGTGTAGATAAGGCTGATCTTGAACCCACAAAGCTCTGCCTGCCTCTGCTTACATAGTGCTGGGATTAAAGGCGAGCACCACCGGTCGGGCTGTATGTAAGTTCTTAAAGTGCTTAGAATAGGGCCTGGGATTTAACATTTGTCACTTACTACTTTCCTTTTAATATAGATGTGGAAACATAGCCACTCTGGGCTAGTGATAGCTCAGGTAACAGGTAGCTTTGGGATATAGTTCATGGCTGCTATTAAAACATGTACTTCCTACTTAATAGTCTGTTTCAAGAGAATGTTGGACTGAAATGTTGGACTCTTGACTAGACCAGTGCAATAATTAGTTGTCTGAACTGAGATGCAATGCAGTAAATGGCAGGCCCTGTAACTGGATCTGAGCATGCAGGCTACTTGTTCTGTTCCAAGCACATGAATGGAATTGTCTCTGTGCACCCTGTTATCTCATGGCCTTGTGAAGAGTCCAGATTGACACAGCTGTTACTAGAAGTTCTTACCACCACCCCCCTTTTAAAGACAGGGTCATGGAAAATGTTCTTGACTGAGTGGCGGTATAAGAGTCTGTATTTTGTGTTGCTTCTAGCTCACTCACTGGCCATCCACTGTGTGCAAGTTACTTTATTCCTGGTGGCTAGTATCTACATTGTAAAAGTTTTTTCCTCCTAATTCACAGCTTCAACACTTCAAAAGAAAAAAATGTCTTACTATAAATGTTTAATAAAACCAAAACTTGAGATGTCAGTAAAGCTGATCAGAAGAAGTGAAGGAGGCATTCCCAGCCACCTAGGTAGTCGCTGTTCTTCACTGTGCCTGGGGAAACGGAGGTGCTGAGTGGGAGGAAGCTTCACTGACAAGATTGCAATGAGCTGTTGGGTTTTGGGAAATTGTTTTTCTGTGCTACTCTGCAGTCATCCCAGCACTTCTAAAATGTTTCAAGCTATGACTCAAAAATTGCTTCTAGGAAGTTCTTTTAAAAATTAGCTACATTTATTAGAAAAGGGATCAAATGTCTTTGATTTCACTATAGTGGTTTCTAAATTAATCAATTACTTTTACCTGTGCATGCGCTTTTTGTTCATAGGATCATTTAGTGGGCCCCCTTCCAGTTCCTGCTTAGAGTTTTATCTGCTTTTATAAGCTATTGCGGATGCCTTTATTGCGACAACTTATTTACAGTAAGCAAAGAAAGAAACACAGGAAACTTTCCCTAGGGACATAAATTTACCTGACCAAGACAGATGATTAATTTATCATACTACTGGTAGCTCAGAGGAAGAAGAACGAAAAGGAACAAATAAGCAATAAATATGTCCGTGGCTTGCCTTTGTGTGGCGGGAAATGCGGCTCCAAACCTGACACTTTAGCTTTTCGGCCCCGAGGCAAAAGATCTGATTAGAACTGTTAGCTCAACATTAGTATTGTAACTGCAAAATTAAGTACCAGAAATCGATCTAGTTTTGATGGCATGTTCCTAAAGAATGCAAGATATTTATCTTAAACATGTACTTTTGGTTCTTTAGCTTCTTCTGCTTTGAAAAAAAAAAACAAAACAAACCCAACCCCACGACAAGATATAAATAGCAGAAAGGACAAAATGACAAAAACCATATTCCGAGCAAATGTCGTTTGTGCTGTACAGGAGTGTGCTCGTGCTTTCTCTGCTCACTGACTGTGACCCACGGAGAACTTCGCAGGTTTGGCACATCCATTATGTCCACCACGGAAGTCTCTGCCTGTCTCAACTTTAGTTTTCAACGCTCCATTTTGCACAACAAATTAAAATTTGCTTTTCATATTAAATTTATCATCAACTGTGCTGTAAGAGCTAATCTGGCCTCTTCCCTCGGGTCCAAAAGGCAGACTCTTCATTCTACATTTGCAGTAGCTGCCTGTGCTCCCTCTATATTGTATGTAGCGCTCTCAAAGTCCAAGCAAGCTGTGCTCGCTCAGCCAGGTAGCCTTTCGAAAGCACTGAAAATGACCCAGAGGGCTTCATTTCCTCCCCTGGAATTAGCACTCAATTTTATTCAATAATGTTAAAGCAGGTGCTTCGCCTTCCATTTCGGGCTGAAAGTATGCCCGACCGCTTTCACCGGCAGAAAGCTCTCAGAGCTTGAATCTCATTTCTTCTCTGAATGTATGAGAAACCTGGGGGCGGGGCTGTAAAATAAGTCAAGAAAGACGGTAACTGAAAGCTTCTTTTGATTATTTCAATAATTACTGAATCGTGGGTGAGTGTGTGGGTTCTATGGCTTCCCATCACTTGCCACAGATTTTAATTTAAACTGGGCTCTGAAAAAGTAGATTTTTTTTTTGTAGCTCAAACTCAAGGCTAGAATCGGAAGCTGCTTTTATTTCCTGATTAGTTCTTTCTCACAAAAGCATCCAGGCTCTTGACCAACAAGAGCAGCCCTTAGCTGAGTCAGTCCCAGCTTTCAAATAGAGATTACTTAACATCGATACCTAGTTCTGGCTTCCTTTAGACTGGATGGTATTTTTCATTCGCTAAAATGTAATTAACCTGCCAGCCATAAATATAGCTCCAGGTCCTCAGGCTTTGTCATAAATGGCCCTGAACCTGAGGGCCGGGTCAGCCCGTAGAATTAGTTGTGTATGCCTCGGCGGATAACAGAGAGCACTTTATGGGTGACTTCATCTGAATCAGTAGCGTGACATGCTCACTTCTAACCAAAACCTTTAGAAAGTATGTGCATGGTTATTAATGGCCTCGCTCCAATCCTCAGGTCCATGAAGTGGATGTCCTGTGAATTACAGCTGCTCACTTGGTCATTTACCGCCCTGTGAAGTAGGAGGCAGAGAGGCTAGAGGCCTCAGCAGAAGCAGAGCTCCTCCCTTCCAGCTCTCGCTTTATTCTGAGTTGACATTGCAGACAGTAAAATATATTTATGTGGCTCAAGTGTGACTTAACTCTGTAAATTACATTAGGTTCTGGGATGGCTTACAGGCCCTGCTGGCCAGTCGTATTGACTTCTGTTTATACACATTGGCAAGAAGCTACTGTATGTTGGCTCTCAGCCACCACTAAGTTTCTTCCATTTACAGTCACTTTAGTAAGAGATAAAAATATTGTATATCAGAGATCCTTAGTAGTATTAATAAGTGAAAGAAAAGGATAATAGCCCATTAAATTTATTTCCACTTGGTTCTAGTAAACATAGATAGTAATTTCTTTTTGAATAGGTGGTTTGGAATTTCCAGGAATGCAGTGTTTGAAGACAGAACTTGGAACAAGATAAATTCTAGACGAAGAATCATGTTCTACCACTGATCTGTTTCTAGTGCATTCTACCAAGAACAGGTAAAGGCAGAGACCTTAAGAGGCATCTACCCCTTTCTGTTTATATTGTAAGTGTTACTGAAGGCAATTTTAAAGAGTGTGTTGACTCAAAGATGAAGTGCACCAAAGCACCAACAGACACTCCACAAAAGTCCAAATTAGAAGTGACTAATACTACAGTAGTGGGGACTGGAGTCTGATGGCCTAAGGGAAACCATCTGCATAAAGCAGAAACCGGACCTCTCCTGGTCATTGAAAATTAAAATGCAACGCCCGCCCGATCACATCAACTTGTCCATACTTCCCAACTCCACCGTGCTTTCTTGGCTTGCAAAAAGAATAAGGAACTTGAATTTGGACGTTACCCTGTTCAAGTGTCTTCTCAAGCATGACCTGGTTTTGTGTGTGTCTGTGGGGGCGGGGGTGGATGGGTGGAGACGGACTACGGGAGGGGAGTGGGGAGCAGCTTGAACGTGTCTGTAAGATTATTCTAAACAAGTCACTCTCTTCCGGTCGGCTTTTAAACTAAAAAGCATTTCATCTATTCTAACTTTGAAATGCTGCATAATGTAGAAAAAAGCAAAAGGCCTACAGAAATCAAAACACCCAAACCCACAATTCTCCTAAGGGATGAATTCAACAGGGCTTATCACCCCTGGTTTGCAATGTTCTGGGGGCCACAGAGTGGAGCGCTAGAGTAAGTAACCCTGTAGTGAGTTGTCCCCACCCCCATCTGGCTGAGCCAGCAAGTGAGGGTTCTGGGAAGATACAAAGCAAAACAACAGGCTGTGAGGGGAGCGCAGGGGGCTGTCCAGGGGACCTCAGAACCCATGCTTTCGGGGAAAGAATCTCGGGGGACCTCGGGGGAAATCACCCGCCAAGTCCTTAGGGTCAGGACTTAGAAGAAAAGCCTGGGTCTACTAGGGAAACCCTGAGCAGGTCCCAGTCCAGACCTGGAGAAAACTTGTCCTCGCCAAGGACTCAGGAGAAAGCGGGGAGCGAGGGGAGAGAAGTAGATGCAGGGGAAGGGCCGAGTGGACCCCAGCCCCAGACACTCACCACCAGCGGAATGGAACAGATGAGCACCACCAGAGAGGTGGCGATGAGTAAGATGACCATCTGGATCTCTGCGCCCGCGATGCGCCGGAAGCTCCTGCGGCGGCGAAAGTCGCTGAGGCGCTGCAGGGCTGGGGAGGCACCCGCGTGGCCCCGACAGGCCGCCGAAGCCACTGCTGCTGCGGCGGCCGCGTGGTGCTGCTCGGTGCCCAGCGAAGTGCGCCGCATGAACTGGCGGTGCATGCGGAGCAGCGCACCGCACACGAGCACATTACAGAGCACGGTGGCTAGAATGAGGAAGGAGCTGAAGCCCGCGTACATGTAAGAGAAGGCGGCATAGGCCGTTACGTTGGTGGTCCAGTCGATGAAGCACCAGGTGCCGGGGTACTGTCGCTCAGACCTGCCCAGGCCCATGTTAGGCAGTGCGCAGAACAGCACGTTGGATGCATAGACCGCGAAGAGTGTGAGGCCGGCCAGACGCTTGTCCACATAGTGGCTGTAGAAGTAGGCGTGGTTGATGGCCAGGTAGCGCTCAATGCTCATGGCACAGATGATGCTGAGACCCGACAGGCCAAAGAAGAGTAGGATGAAGGTGCTGTAGTCACACAGTGCCTGGTCCCCGGGCCATTGGCCCTTCATGTATGTGGCGATGGTCACTGGGCTTACCAGCAACGTGCCTAGTAGGTCAGTGACAGCCAGCCCACATACGAGAGTGTAGAAGGTCGTCTCCTTCTGCTCCTTGCGCGACTTGCACAGCACTATGATGGCCACCAGGTTGCCCACGACCCCGAAGATGAACATCACTGCCGGAATGGTCACTGGGCTGTTCAGCCTCTCCGAAGCGGAGGAGAAGGACGCATTGACCCCAGGAATGGACATGCTGGTGGTCAGTATACTGTTCACAGCTTTGGAGCTCACGGTTCAATCTGGAGATGGTGAAAGACAGGAAAGGGAGAGGTGAGCTATTTACCACTTGCAAGGTGTTCGACCCATGGCCCAAAATGCTGTCGATGCGACAAGGGAGAGCAACCCTATCCGACTTCCTGATCTGTAGCCACTTACTAACTGTGGCTACTCAAATCCCCAAGCTCTGAATACGTCCTGCCAAGAGCACCACTCTGTTGACATTAATATTTATAAACTGATAACTGCCTTTCCCGCCTACCGCCCCCACTCCGAACTCATTCCATCGCCAAGATGAGCAAGACCCTTCTCATGGGAAAAGTGACTTGCTAGTGCTGTTGCCGATGGAGTCGATAAAATTCTCACTGAAACAAGTTATGGACAATTTGGAAAGCACATTCTAGTCTTTGGTTCCCCGAAAGAGCCTGGCTCCTGTGCCATCCATGCAAAAACCTTCATCCCAATTTACCTGTAGGGTGGGGTTCAGGAGCTGGGTGCGTCCCAAGGCTCAGGCCGCAGACGATCTGGACCTGCCTCTAACCTCAGCCATCAGTTTCTTCCCACTCAGTGCGGAACTTGTCAAGCCTTTGCCCTCCTCGGAACCAGGTCTGCCAACTTTCCGGAACTGAGGTCAGAGGATCGAGCTTTCAAAAAGCTTAAAAAGCAAGCGAGGCTCAGTTGAAGACGGGTCTTGGGTTTCTTGTTTGATTTACCTCTCCCCAGGGCGAGTCTCAGTTTTTGCAGAGCCCGCAGGTCTGGTGCGGGAGGTCAGCGTTCAGGTGTGCCGCCACGCGTGCAGGTAGAACAGAGCGTAGGTCCGGGTTCCCTCTTCCCCAGTTTCGGGCTGAAGGGACAGCTACCGGAGAAGGCGGCTGCCGTTGAGGCCGCTCCTTGTGCTCTGGGGGCGGCGCGGGGTCCCTTGGGCCTGGGGCTCTGATCTGGGGCTGCTCATCTTCCTCTCCCGCTGCCGGGTTTCGAGCTTGGCTCTTGCCCTTCCAGACTCTGTACAAACTTTTCTCCTCCCCGCAAGTTTCCCTGGCGAAGGCGGAGACGGTCAGCGCGCGGCCCGGGCGTCCATTGGCTGACACAGAAAGGGCGGAGCGAGTCTTCGTGTGGCACCGCCCGGGAGCCTGGTGGTAGAGGGTGGAGCGGAAAGCCTCGGGAGCTCTGCAGGGACCTGAGGGGGTGCCACCGCGCTGCGGGGAAGCTTCAGGTCTTTCCCTCTCTCAGAGATACTGAGAGCTCCCGGTCCGAGCCCCAGGGAAGTCCCTGCATGCGCTTTTGCCACTCCTAAGCTGAGCATTTAGTGGGGATGCTGCTGGGACCGGCGTCTGGTCTACGTCGCTCTGCCGGATGGAGGGCATTAATTCTCTCACCTTACATCCGCGGACCAAGCTTGTGGGTCTTGCGCTATCAGGACAATTGCTTTAGGACTCTACCGGGGAGCGGCAGAGCAATGATGTGGGTGTGTGGTTGTATGTGGGTGTGTACGCCTGGGCACTCCGGGTGAGACTTGGCAGATGCGTGGGTGGACGGGTGGGTAGGTACCAGGCTTGGGCGGGGAGACGACGAAGAATCCATCCTCTCACCATAAAAGGAGTTGGCAGTGCCCTAGCTGCCCTCAGTAGGGCACCAAAGCGGGGGCGGGGAGGAAGGCGAGCGACACCAAATTGCAACTTCTTCTGGCTTAGGTGGGAGAGCCCTTGGGACTTTGGAGAGACATGGTGGCTGCAGGTACACCTGAGACTTTAGTTGAGGTCCCGGGATTGTTTTACTGGGAAATCATTGTTCCTCAGGAGGACTTCTGAGCTCTGAAACGGGTAGACTGAGCAGCTTCCGCCTTCCTGTTAGCTTTCTGGTAGATGCCTTCACCTGCAGGATGAGACAAGGTTTGATAAGTAAATAAGCAGATTTTCCAGGCGTTGCCTCTTTGTTAACTCAGAAAAGGTCTATCTGTCTTTCCTTATTCTTTGGTTTATAGTTTATTCGGTTTATTGGATGAGGAACAATCATTTCTTAATTATCGACTTTTCTTCTAGGAAACAGAATTTAAGACTGGAAAACACCAAAGCCAATTAAAACCGCCTCACCCTACTCTCTAAAAACTACACAATATAGTTTTCCAAGCAATTCAGATTCTTAGAAAAACCTCTATCCTGCTGAAGCACGCATGCTTAGCATCTTATACAGTGACTAGGTGGGTTGAAGGGTTGAATCTTTCTTAAGTAGGAATTCTTTAAGTATCACTTCACGAATAAAAAAAGTCTGCTAAGAATTTATCTGATTCTTCAGCTAGTCTCAGTAACAAAAAATAAGAGAACCAAAGAGCATACCCGATTTTAGCTTATTTAAGTCTATAAAAGTACCCAGAATTGTGTTTGTTTGCATAAGGAAATGTGGTCATAGTATTATGGCATTATTCTGTGTGGAAACCTTTTCATCATGAACATCAGAAGGAAAGACATTCTTAGCTGAAGGAAAAAATCAGTGGTGGTGGTTCTTTTTTTTTCTTTTTCAGTTTGCTGCTACCACTGTATAGTCATTTCTGTTGTCTGCGTCCTTTGGATAGCAATCTCTAGAATGATGTCAGCACAGGACACAAATCAATGCCAGAAGAATAACAAGACAGAAATTGTATCCTGCACCCCTGTTCCTCACTAACCACATTGCATGATAGTTACTCGTGTTAGCTGGTCATCAGAAAACACATGAAGGGAAGAGAGGACGTTTCCCATAGCCTGTTAATATACTTTTTTTCCCCCTGAAGTTTCTAAAATGAAAAAGTTAAGATTGGTGTAGTTTGGGCTACAACATATAGTTTCAATCCACACAGATGGCTTTGGCTAAACTAGATAGCTCACAAGGCAAGCCCAAACTCACAAATCTTGGACAGGGATTGGTTGGGAAGGGAGGGGTAGGGGACAGACACAGAGATAGGAGCTAAAAGAGGGTATGGGAAGAGAGTAATAAGAATGCATTATATGCAGTTATGAAATTGCAAAGAAAAATTTGATTTAAGAAGATTGGTGATATTAATTTTTCAAAATGGAGAGTATATTAAGCTGGGCATTACAGTGCAGACCTGCATTTCCTAAATTTGGGAAACTGAAGTAGGATTGTGAGTTCAAGGCCAATCTGGACTTTATTATGAGAACTTTTTTTTTAAAAAAAAACCTAAAAAGCAATATTATTGAGTGTCCTGAGGTACGATGTTGTGAAAATCAGTATCTCTTATTAGATTTGTTATCAACTGAAGCGTTGCTTACTAGTCCTTTAAACTTTCATCCCAGTAGCTTTAAGATGATGGAAAATAAGAATCAAGTTCTCAAAGCTAAAACAAAATGCATGAAGCTTATCTGCACCTTCTTTTGGTCCACTATTTTAAAAAGTACATTGCTACCTCTGGTGTACCGTAACTCTAAGGAGTTGCCTGCTCTTCCTCTTTAAGATTTATTAATTTTCACTGTGTTGAGTGTTTTGTTTGTGTACCACTTGTGTGCCTTGCTGCCTGTGGAGACCAGAACAGAGAGTTGGGTCCCTTGAACCTGGTGCTACAGAAAAAAGGCTGTAAGCTGCTATGTGGATGCTGAGACTCAAAGCCAGATCTTGTGCAAGAGCAGCAAGTGCTTTTGTCACCTAAGCCATCTCTCCAGCCATGGTCACCATTCTTAGAACATAGTCTTCAGAGATTAAAAATTGAAAGTTTAGTCTTCAGCCATAATGACCTCCAACACATCTGTGCTTAGGAAGCTAGTACTTGGAAAGGGAGAAATTGAAAGTTTGGGAAACATTTCATTTCCTTGGTTTGGGAAACTGGGGCAGTGGAGTCCAGTTTCCCTCACATTCTGCCAGGAACTCACATTGCAAAAGGGAAGACTTGCTAGAATCATGTGGGTAATTCTTGTTATTGTTTGTATATTTCAATGACGAGATCTTTATTCTAATCTTTGTTTTTTGTTTCCCTTGCCATTTCTGTCTCGTCCCTACCTCTCTGCATTGAAGGTTGAGTTCTTTGGAACTGTCATTAAACCCTCCCTGAAGGGTTGAAATAGTTCAAGAACTGATTGTGTGTGATTGTCCTGTTCCGGTTAATTGTTTGACTACTCTTTCAAATAAATAACTTAAAGTGAAAAGCCATTTAAACCCAAAGGCTGTGGTAGACTGCCACACACATGTGCTTCACCCAACTTGTGGGGGACAGGTTTGGATGTCCCTGGATGAAAGGGACTGTGGGACAAGCCAGATTCAGCCATCAGGATTGGAAAAAGGAAAGGAATGACTTCTGGGCAAGAAGGGGAATCAGGTATGCCCCAGCATCCTTTAAAATTTATATTATTATTATTCCAACATAACATTTTATTGATTCTCTGGAAATTTCACATCATGCACATCGATCATAATGACTTCCTACTCCTTTCGTGTCCACCCTCACCTCTGTGACTGCCCCAAAGAGTAAAAATAAAAATAAAACAAAGAGACAACTGAAAAACAAGTCCAATTTGTGTTATCTGTATACTCACAGAAGCATGGTTATTTTGTTATTTTTAACTACATGTTTGTGTGTGTCTGTGGCGACTATGAGCATGTGCTAATACTGGAGGAGGTTGGAAGCTTTAGCTAACCCCTGGAACTGGAGTGGTAGGTGTTTGTGAGCCACCTGACATGGATGCTGGGAACCAAACTCTGCTCCACTGGAAGAGAAGCAAGAGTTCTTTTTACCCACTGAGCCATCCTTGCTGCCTCTGGTCCCGACCCTTTAAGTTCTCAATGCACTCCCCAAGTGCTAACTTTAATATAGTTAAAAATGACAGGAGGTCTGCACTGGCTATGTTTGTTTTTGTCTGCCTTTCGTGACTCAAAACAGGGTCAAAGGCATCTATCTGGCTCAACAATGCAGTCTCTTTAGACACAGTTGGCTTCCAGGGGGGTTCAGTGCATTACAAAAACGACACTGACTGGATGCTGGGTATAGCTGTGGCCCTAATGGTGGCCCTCCCTCTTTAGTGGTGCATTGCAAGTGGGTGCTCCCCTAATTATCTTTATTTTCTAAGTGTGAACTCCATGCTCAGTCTATTGCCTGGAGCCGTGACACATGTCAGTGCTATGGCTAACTCCCCCACTATCTTTCTGTGTCAACAAACCACACTGTGGAGGCTGCTCATCACAGTGATTGCTTCAGGCTGCCTTCTGCTTCAACAGTTGCACTTCTCAAAGCACCGGCTTTCTCTTCCTTCATTCTCCTTCTGGTTTTCCTTCAAGTTCTTCTGCCACACCTCTGTTGTGGTTTAGGCCGATAGCAACCTTTGGCTGCTGCCTGTATTTGAAGGTCCAGATGAAGTGTACACATTATTAATTCAGGGTTCTTTTCTAAAGGATGGAGGGGCTTTGCATAATGTTTCAGTTTATTTTTTTCACTCCAAAAATCTCTGTTTTATAATCCTGTAAAAGATACACAGCCATGGGGACTTACATTACTACACTTCTGGGGAGTAACCAAGTTATACAGTAAAAGGTTTTATGGTTTGGGAGACTCTTGGACAGCCCTGGCTAACAGCTCAAAAGAGGACTTCTCATATCTGGTGTTTGAGTCGTTGTTATAGGGTTTTTGACTCTTGGAGAGAGCACCATTGTCGGGGACCGTCGCCCCAACCACACACCATCAGCCCAGATGAGAAAGGTTCAATAAAACTATATATTTATACACAGAATTATGTGTGCAAACATGAGCTGAATAAGGATGACATCATAGACATCTAACTGGGTGGGGAAAAGCCCATGAAGCCTTAACCCTACACAGCCATAAACAACTGAGGAACACTGGGAGCAAGAGAGGTGGTGTTTTTCTGGGAAGGACACATCAAGTGGTAGTCCAGTGCCAAGCAGCACTATGTGGACTGAACAGGTTATATTTAGGAATATATATATATATATACACACACACATATATATCCAGTTATATACATACATACATACATACATACATACATAAAATATACTATGTGCATTCAATAGCAATTAGTGACAAAAGAGTCAATTATTTGAAGGAGAGTAGTGAGGGGTATATGGAGTATTTGGAGGGAGGAAAGGGAAGGGAAAATATTGGAATTAAATTATAATCTCAAAAAAAGGAAAAAGAAGATGTACAGGAACTCTCCAGTTGGTCATCACCCCAGTGTCATGTGTAGCTCATCATGGCCCACGGCTTTCCACTTTCATATCTGCATTCCTGCATGGCTTTAGGAGAACTTCCTGGAGGATGTGAGGTGGGTGAGACAGTGTCTGACAGGGATAACCAGGCCCCATTCCAGCTTCCTCTCACACACACGACTGGATGTTAACCCACATATTGTTTTTGATGGTCAAGTGCAGCCCGTGACTGTGTTATACCCAGGAGACAATGGTACAAGGCCCTCCTCCGTATCATCTTGCCTTTCCATTTTTCTGCTCTTTCTTGATCTTTCTTGAAAGAGGTGATGCATACTTATTGTCAACACTTTGACCAGCCATGGGTTTTTGCGCTAGTTAACGTTTGCTGTGAAAATGGGCTTCTCTGCCCAAGGCTGAGAGCTCCACTAGTCTGTTACTTTACTTTTCTAACATGGCTTTCATGAAAAGAGTTATAAGTTACAAGTTACAGCTTGCTCTTTTGTACATTTACTCACACATTCACCTTTAGAGAAAGATTTCTGATTCAGTGGCTTCAAGAATGTTTTTCTTATCAGAAAGTGTGTGTTCTTTGCAGGTAATCCCAATGAGCTGTCGGGAGGTTGTTTGTTTCTAGGATCCCTGGCGAATGTGCTATCAACCTATGATTTGTTTTTTTTTTTGATATTTATTGAGCTCTACATTTTTCTCTGCTCCCCTCCCTGACTCTTCCCTCTCCTCTTCAGCCCTCCCCCAAGGTCCCCATGCTCCCAATTTACTCAGATCTTGTCTTTTTCTACTTCCCATGTAGATTGGATCTATGTAAGTCTCTCTTAGTGTCCTCATTGTTATCTAAGTTCTCTGGGATTATGGTTTGTAGGCTGGCTTTCTTTGCTTTATGTTTAAAAACCACCTATGAGTGAGTACATGTGATAACTATCTTTCTGTGTCTGGGTTACCTCACTCAAAA